>CM066039.1:63136105-64336105 GCA_033557465.1 Ichthyophis bannanicus | reverse complement strand
CATCAATCTCCTGTAATCAGAGCTAAACATTCTCTGCTGACTGCAACCCAATCGGGGCTCTGAGAGGGGAGGAGCAGTGGCGTTTTAAATCCCAACTGCCAGCTACAGACAGGTCAGCTATTCTACCATCAATCTCCTGTAATCAGAGCTAAACATTCTCTGCTGACTGCAACCCAATCGGGGCTCTGAGAGGGGAGGAGCAGTGGCGTTTTAAATCCCAACTGCCAGCTACAGACAGGTCAGCTATTCTACCATCAATCTCCTGTAATCAGAGCTAAACATTCTCTGCTGACTGCAACCCAATCGGGGCTCTGAGAGGGGAGGAGCAGTGGCATTTTAAATCCCAACTGCCAGCTACAGACAGGTCAGCTATTCTACCATCAATCTCCTGTAATCAGAGCTAAACATTCTCTGCTGACTGCAACCCAATCGGGGCTCTGAGAGGGGAGGAGCAGTGGCGTTTTAAATCCCAACTGCCAGCTACAGACAGGTCAGCTATTCTACCATCAATCTCCTGTAATCAGAGCTAAACATTCTCTGCTGACTGCAACCCAATCGGGGCTCTGAGAGGGGAGGAGCAGTGGCATTTTAAATCCCAACTGCCAGCTACAGACAGGTCAGCTATTCTACCATCAATCTCCTGTAATCAGAGCTAAACATTCTCTGCTGACTGCAACCCAATCGGGGCTCTGAGAGGGGAGGAGCAGTGGCGTTTTAAATCCCAACTGCCAGCTACAGACAGGTCAGCTATTCTACCATCAATCTCCTGTAATCAGAGCTAAACATTCTCTGCTGACTGCAACCCAATCGGGGCTCTGAGAGGGGAGGAGCAGTGGCGTTTTAAATCCCAACTGCCAGCTACAGACAGGTCAGCTATTCTACCATCAATCTCCTGTAATCAGAGCTAAACATTCTCTGCTGACTGCAACCCAATCGGGGCTCTGAGAGGGGAGGAGCAGTGGCGTTTTAAATCCCAACTGCCAGCTACAGACAGGTCAGCTATTCTACCATCAATCTCCTGTAATCAGAGCTAAACATTCTCTGCTGACTGCAACCCAATCGGGGCTCTGAGAGGGGAGGAGCAGTGGCGTTTTAAATCCCAACTGCCAGCTACAGACAGGTCAGCTATTCTACCATCAATCTCCTGTAATCAGAGCTAAACATTCTCTGCTGACTGCAACCCAATCGGGGCTCTGAGAGAGGAGGAGCAGTGGCGTTTTAAATACCAACTGCCAGCTACAGACAGGTCAGCTATTCTACCATCAATCTCCTGTAATCAGAGCTAAACATTCTCTGCTGACTGCAGCCCAATCGGGGCTCTGAGAGGGGAGGAGCAGTGGCGTTTTAAATCCCAACTGCCAGCTACAGACAGGTCAGCTATTCTACCATCAATCTCCTGTAATCAGAGCTAAACATTCTCTGCTGACTGCAACCCAATCGGGGCTCTGAGAGGGGAGGAGCAGTGGCGTTTTAAATCACAACTGCCAGCTACAGACAGGTCAGCTATTCTACCATCAATCTCCTGTAATCAGAGCTAAACATTCTCTGCTGACTGCAACCCAATCGGGGCTCTGAGAGGGGAGGAGCAGTGGCGTTTTAAATCCCAACTGCCAACTACAGACAGGTCAGCTATTCTACCATCAATCTCCTGTAATCAGAGCTAAACATTCTCTGCTGACTGCAACCCAATCGGGGCTCTGAGAGGGGAGGAGCAGTGGCGTTTTAAATCCCAACTGCCAGCTACAGACAGGTCAGCTATTCTACCATCAATCTCCTGTAATCAGATCTAAACATTCTCTGCTGACTGCAGCCCAATCGGGGCTCTGAGAGGGGAGGAGCAGTGGCGTTTTAAATCCCAACTGCCAGCTACAGACAGGTCAGCTATTCTACCATCAATCTCCTGTAATCAGAGCTAAACATTCTCTGCTGACTGCAACCCAATCGGGGCTCTGAGAGGGGAGGAGCAGTGGCGTTTTAAATCCCAACTGCCAGCTACAGACAGGTCAGCTATTCTACCATCAATCTCCTGTAATCAGAGCTAAACATTCTCTGCTGACTGCAACCCAATCGGGGCTCTGAGAGGGGAGGAGCAGTGGCGTTTTAAATCCCAACTGCCAGCTACAGACAGGTCAGCTATTCTACCATCAATCTCCTGTAATCAGAGCTAAACATTCTCTGCTGACTGCAACCCAATCGGGGCTCTGAGAGGGGAGGAGCAGTGGCGTTTTAAATACCAACTGCCAGCTGACAGGCCCGCGCCTGAGGGCCTCGCCAGAGGGCCCTTTGGCGCGGCCCTTAGGCGGAGACCGTAGAAGGAGACCACCGCCCATCAAGCTAACCCCTCCAACATTGTGTAAATTAATGTTACAACCTCAAAATCGCAAGTAACCATTGTAATATCCTTGTATACAAACAAAATTGTCTCTTAATCCACCTAAATATAAGTACTATAATTTATTTAAATACCCTTTCAATATATCCTCTCCTTCTACAACTATTAAGTTATCTTTATATATACATTCCAGTAACTACAGAGTTAAGCACTATTATTTGTTATATGTACTTATTCAACCTGTCAACTGTAATTATCCTGTTATCACTGAAACACTGTTAACTATGTCATAGTTCCTCATTCATCCTATAAGCTTCAGTTAACCTCCTGTTACCACATATCACTGTAATACTGTAATAGTGTTTTAGCTTTTCATTCATCCTGTACGCTCCAATCAGCCTGCTATCACTGTAATACTGGTAATAGTGTTTTAGCTTTTCATCCATCCTGTACGCTCCAATCAGCCTGCTATCACTGTAATACTGGTAATAGTGTGTTAGCTTTTCATCCATCCTGTACGCTCCAATCAGCCTGCTATTACTGTAATACTGGTAATAGTGTGTTAGCTTTCCATCCATCCTGTAAGCTCCAATCAGCCTGCTATCACTGTATTCACTAATTGTACATTTAAATTTCACTTACACATACAATATGGCCTTACTCTACATTATAACATTTACCTTCTACCTTATCACTATAGGAATATGTAATGTTACCAGCCTACACACTAGCTATAATAGAATACCAACAATCCATAATCACAGAAGAAAGTGGTCTGATATTCCCTTCTACAATTCTAGAGTATCTACCCAAAATTCCCACCATCATCTGTTACTCATCTCATTACAAAACACCACAAAAAAGAAACAAGTAGGAAATCCAATTCCCCAATATCTGAAATGTGCATTAATAAATGCTCGATCCATACGCAAGAAATGGCCTATCATCTCTGACATAATTTCATTACATAGCCTTGACCTTCTCCTAATCACTGAGACATGGCTTTCTTGTGCTGACAATGTATTAATCAACCAATTTTTGCCTTCTAATTTTTCTATACATACATGTCATAGAAGTGGCAAGAGGGGAGGTGGTGTTCTAGCCATCACCAAATCTGACCTTCATTTCAACCTTAAAGAAGCAACAAGCTCATCACTCCTAGATACTTTTACAATAGCAAATAAATGTTGTTCTTTCACTTTACTATACCGCTCTCCTTCTTCCAATTCTGATTCTCTATCTATGATAATTGACTTGGCCTCCAATACACAAAACCCCCACATAGCAAGTTGGGTGCTAGGAGACTTTAATCTCCCTTCTCTCCAAGACTCCCATGTAACAGCTTTTCTTGAAGCTCTACAAGTTTTGGGGTATAATCAATTAATTAAAGATCCAACCCATATTAAAGGTGGTATATTAGATCTAATATTTACAACTGAAACAACCGCCAATTTACCATCTATCTTGGATCTATCAATCAAAGATATTCTTGTTCACATCTAATTAACCAAATAACCATGTATATAGTAGCCATGTATATAGTTTTTTGTCTATAGTTACCCTGATTTTCACCAAGTTTATGTACCTTGTTCTATGTAAAAAACCAATGCTGCTTGTACCATTGTGTTTATATTTGTTCATATGTAAACCGCACTGAATTAAGAGCGCGGTATATAAGAGAAATAAATAAATAAATAAATAAATAAATAAAAACCCAGTTCCATGGTCAGATCACAAACTAATTATATTCAAGGCTAGATGTAACCAAAAGGATGAAAGAGGAATAAACGACCATCCTAGTACCCCTCTGAGAAGATTCAAGCCATTTGACAAAGACCTAATCCTAAAATCAACACTTCCACTAACCAACTTACCAGAGTGCAGCATTGATGATTTAGTTTCTAATTGGAATAGTACTTTCAGTTCGATTGCCACATGTCCGTCGACCAACAAACTACAAAGCAAGCGACACTCTGCTATATGGTACTCATCTGAGCTGAAGGCCTCGCGCACAACCCTAAGGAAACTTGAAAGACGATGGCGACACTCACACTCTGAAGTTGACAGAGCTGTATATATCCAACATCTCACATCTCATCGCATGGCAGTTACTGAATCAATGAGACGTCACCATGCAGTCACTTTAAAAAGATCTCTGAACAAGCCTCATGACCTGTTTGCCATAGTTAAGCGTTTGACAAATGAACCTGCCTCACAACTTAAATATGAAATCCACCCTCAAATATTTGCTAACTATCTACAATCCAAACTCTGCCAAATTGACAATAACTCGGCTCCTAACATAGTCCTAGTTCCAGTAGATCAAACTCTACTCACTATCTTCTCAATACCATCTAAACGACAAATCGAAGACACCATTGCTTGCATAAACATGACCACCGCTCATACTGATCCTTGCCCTGCGTTCTGGATCAAAGATCTACGAGCTGATCTCAGTCCCATCATATCCAGACTCATGATTCAATCATTTACAACAGGAACTTTCCCTCGTACCCTTAAGCAAACATCCATAAGGCCATTACTAAAAAACAACAAACTTGACCCTCTTAAACCAGAATCATATAGACCTATTTCAAGTATTCCATTACTAGCAAAAATTTTGGAAAAAAGAAGTACAAAAACAAATTCAGGATCATATAGATCTTAACGCCCCACTGGACTCATGCCAGCACGGTTTCAGAGAATTCCACGGTGTGGAAACGCTTCTAACTACTCTGTTCAGCAGCTTATTATCAGGAATTGATAACATCCGCCAAGGGTTCATCCTTGTTTTTCTTGATATCGCAGCCGCTTTTGATTCTGTTAGCCATGAACGCCTCCTTGAGCGTCTCAAAGGGAAGGGAATTACTGATAAAGCACTTGAGTGGTGTAGATCCTACCTTTCTGACAGATGGCAACAAGTACGATCCAACGATACTTCATCAGATCAGTTTCATCAAAAACAAGGGGTCCCTCAAGGCTCATCCCTTTCCGCCCTTATGTTTAATATATACATGCAGCCTATCTGTAACCTGATTCGATCCTTTAGAGTTAACTGCATGATATACGCGGATGATGTACTTTTATATTTTCCTTTTACAACTGAGAACCCTGATCTCAATCCATTAACTAACTGCATAAATGAAGTATCCAACTGGCTACAATCCCAAAATCTAAGGATCCAACACAAGAAAACGGAGGTGTTATTTATTACACGTAACCAAAATTTCACTGCTCCATCCTTTTTGAAAGTGAATGATGCTAACCTCCAGACCAAGACCACCATCAGATACCTCGGTGTCACTTTAGACCAGAAATTAGATATGAAAGCACATATTAGTAATATTGTAAGAGCAGTATATCACAAAATACGCTCCCTTAGACACCTTCGATCCTTGCTAGAGCCAGACGATTTTAGAACCATCTATCAGGCGCTAATCATACCTCATTTTGATTATGCGAACTCAATTTTACAAGGTCTTCCACAAACCACCTTACACCCACTTCAAATGGCTATGAATGCTGCAGTTAGAGTCCTTCATGGAGCTTCCCGGAAAGACCATATCTCACCTATTCTAAAACATCTTCATTGGCTCCCAATTCAATGTAGACTCACTTTCAAAATTTTACTAATTACATTCAAAGCCTTCAAAGAACTCTCATCTTCATCAATATCAGACTTGATCCAAACACCACCCCTCAATAGAGACAGAAGGTCAGTAACACTCAATACTCTGTTAGTCCCTAAATCAATATCACAGTGTACCAAAACTACTTCAGACAGGGCCTTTTTATTCTGTGCACCAAGGTGTTGGAATAGCCTCCCTCAAAACATCCGAGCAATACCAGACCTTTTGCAGTTTCGCAAAGCTTTGAAACACTACCTCTTCCTTTTATCTTATCCAGTAAACAATAAAGACATCTCAACCAACCCACAGACCTTCCACTCATACACATACAATACAGATACCCCACAAACCACATACACACAAAACTGAAGACATGATGATATTATGACTATGTTTATTAATTATATACCCTGTTACCCGAGTTATATTCTCCTGTTTTCTGTAAACACAAAGTACTGTTGAATTGTGTATCTCACTGTTTTTTGTGAACCGCGCTGATGCCTAATAGTGCGGTATATAAGAGTCTATAAATAAATAACAACTAGAAAACGCATGCTCACAGCATGTTAACATAAGGCAGCCCATAAGGCACATGTGACAGTGCACCGTCCGCCAAGGCACCCTAGAATGTCCCCTATAGGGCAGCATGTATGTTGCGACACAGGATAATGTATAGTGCACCCTATATGGATGGCAACCATAAAGTGCTGTATACGGCGCCCCATAAAGCGCCCTCAGAGGCACCTTATGGGTACAGTACACTCAGGGTGTTATTGCTGGCAGCAACATATGTACAGTAAATTAAAAAGATGCTGTGGACACCCCTATCACAGAACCCCACTGTGGGTTTGAGCCCATGACTGCTGGCTGAACAGGGAGTGATGTAACCATTGGGCTACAACTCCATAGCTGTAAGCAAGCCCCTGGCTGGCTGCAGATAGCCTGCACGTCACCTCACAGACAGTCTGCCGGTGTAAACAGGATAGGGTTAGGCCACACGTACCCATGATGCACTGCACATGCAAATTAGCTGTCCACAGATGGACACAAGATGGGTAATGCACCCCCACAGCACCTCGGCCCTGTTGGGGGGAGTGACCGGGTGCACCCACACAGCACCTCGGCCTGGTAGGGGGCACTGACCGGGTGTTTTACTGGCACAGAGTAGCTACACACCGTTACATCGTGTGGGTTCTGTGCTCACCCTGAGTGTGCAATGAGGCGCCCAGGACCAGGTCCACAACACCTTCCATGGCTGATGGAGGCCAAGCGGGAGTTTCAAAGCAGTGTTAATGTGTAAGATAGCTAGTTTCTGCAGAAACACCATGGATGTCCCAGTCAGGCTCAGCACCCCCTGGGAACCCCCACCAGGGCTTCCACCCCCCCCCAAGCAGCAAACATGGTCCCCCATCAAGAGATCCACACTGTACCTCCCTGCAGAGGTGGCAGTAGAGGGCAACATCAACCCCAGTCCTGCTGAGAAATGAACACCACCCCCACCCCACCCCACCCCACCCCACACACAGCCCCAACACAATAGCAGACAGACATAGGACCAGGATAAGGTAAGCTGCACCCCACCACCAGATATTCCCCTGCAGCAAGCCAACAGCCACTGCACCCTGCAAGCCATTCCAGCAAGACACATACCAGCTACAAACAGTCTGCTGGTTAGTCCATAGTGCATGTTCCCAATAGAGACACATGCATCCAGAACTAGTCTGCCAGCATACACAGCAAGCAGATAAATCAGTGACTGGGCCCCAAATAGAAACCCATATCTATCACATGAGAGAAATACTGTATAGCACTATGGGGGTGCCTAGCCATGCTGTGGTCACTGCACAGTCAGGGTGAGAGTGATCTCCCAGAAGGACATGCTTTGGCCACCCTGTCTGTGTAGGTGGTGGCCGGACACTACAATGTCCCTGCCAGTGCCCTATGCCCGGTGCAGATGCATCCTGGCCAGGCTACCCTGTCCTGGCCATACCCATGGTACCTTGCACCTCATTATGCACATTGGCAGGCCAATACTGGCAACAGTGTGGGCTGTGGAAGGGGCTTGCAGCCAACACCCACTGTATAGCCAGACACACACTTCCACACCTATGCCATCATGGTGCTACTATTGAGGAAGTAATTAGCCTTGCCCACCAAACCGGTCCTGAGCACGGCAAGGCATGGATATGGTACGCAGGGGGGGGTCACTCCCCAGGGTGGTAAACACCGTCAGAGGCCAGGCCTGGAGCACGCACCGCAAACACCTAACAGATTGTTCGGATGGGGTCAACTAGCAGTATGTGCGTAACGTATGGATATCTAGCTGCCTGTGCTCCTAGCAAACGTCTCAGAGCTGTGTACCATATATCTCAGGTGTAGGGTGACATTGGTAAGTTATGCAAGTGTTGGTTTTGGGGTCCAATGGTCTGCCTCTCCAGGAGACATTGGCCAATGAGGCCTGTGGGTGTGGGTGTGTCTGCCCTTGATGGCTGCTGCTTTACGGCACAGATTCCCAACTCCAGTCCAGGTTTGCATCACACTGTTCTGGTTTTCCTGCTGTCCCTCATGGATATGCATGAGCTACATCTACATACCATGGGTGTGGTGCATAGATATACAGCACAGGCATTTGTATGAGTGGCATCATGGAACCTGACTGGTGTGTGCCCCACCAGGACTGCATTTGGGTGATTCTGCTCTGGGTACTGGCCCTGTTCATGGTGTCTTTGCTCAGTGGGGTAAAAGATAGACGTATTGCCATTGCATATGTCCAAGCCAGGAAAGGTGTGCCCTTACTATCACTGTTTACTTGGGGGGAAAAATATGTGGGCAAGATTGGCAGTTGCCCCAGTTGGGCTTTGAACCTGTGACTTTCTGCTCTTGCATGCAGTGTCTGCGTGCACTGCACCACTGTGTAGCCACAGATTGGGTGGATTCCCTGGCATGTCCATGACTGTGGATCCGGCAGGGCCTGTCTGTTGCAGTCTGTTGCAGTGGATGGTGGCAGCCTGCACATGGCTAGCTAGGCCTCTGTCTTCTGTCGCTAGCAGCCACTGCCCCCTGCACCACATGTACTCGTCCGCCAACATGCTGGCATGAGCTCCTCCCATAAAAAGCAGGTGACCTGATTGGAATGTGGCAGTACGGGACTGCATTTGGGGTACTTGGCTGTGGGTAATGCCCATTGTTGTGGTGTGTGTGCGTTGTTGGGTAAAATATGGGTGTTTTCCCCATGCTTATGTCACCTGCAATACAGGGGTGTCTGCGCTATCTGTGTTTAGTGGTGGGTAAAATATAGGGACTGGACTGGCAAGTGCCCCAGCTGGGCTTTGAACTTCTGACCCTCAGGTCCTAGAGGTACTGACTTTGTCCGCTGCATCACACTGTGGCCACAGAGACAGTGCAGCCCCTGGAGGTAGTGAGCCTGGCAGGATGGAGTCACAAACCCTGCTCTACGCTGTGGGCATATGCACCCTGTCTGGTGACAAACGTGCACATAAACCACGGAAATGACCACGGGAACTGGGGGAAACAATATCACCACGCTGGGCAACAGTGATATTAATGGGCAACCATAGCAAACACTCCCAGGACAGCTCCACAACAGGAAATGTTGTTTGGAAGAGTCTCCGCTCCGTAAACCCTTCCAAAATTCATTTCTTTTTTCTGGAGCTTTGTTGGGTGTGTTTTCTGTATTTGCCCATCACTATCACTGTTCCCCAGCTGAATTACTATTTTTAATAGTTCTGTTGTGGTCATTTCCTATTTTTATGTGCACTTTTGTGCTCTGCACATGTATCACACTGCTCACGTTTTGCTGGTTTCCCAGGTTTTCCTGTACATTGCTGACGGAAATGGTTTCTCTTCCCTTTAAATGCTTTCTACCGCGAGTGTTTCACTCGCGGTAGTTTTTACATGCAAATTCGGGCCCGATACTGTGCGGGGACCCTCTCCCCTCCCACTCTCCACCCATTGACCCCGTCCCTCCGCCCCTCGGAGCCTTCCTCCGCCCTCCTTTAGCCGTTCCACGCCTCTATCGGACATTTGCGGGCCCGCACTTGTACGGGGCCCGTTGGTGTGCCGCGTACCTGTGCGGGGGTGACACGCACGTGTGCGGGGCATTTAAACGTGTTTATGCGCGTTTCAGTGGCGCGTTGCCGTGCGCTATTTTGCGGCGCGCAAATTTGCGGACTTTAGTAAACATGCCCCTAAGCCTCAATGGCTGCCAAAGGACAAGCACTGACTCTTCCTCTTTCTCTTTTTCTTAACAGCCCTTGTCTCATTGATCTCGCTCACTCTTTTGGGACTCCCAGAGGTATCAGCCATGTGTGTAGTTGGGCCAGTTTAGAAAGCCTAAGGGAAATCCCAGTCTTTTTGTAGGGCCTTCAGGGCTTATAACTTCTTTTCCTCGAGAATGGGTGCTTAGTGATGGGCAGGGGGGCACATTCCAGGTGAACTCCGGTGGATGACTGGCTCCACTTCTTTTACCAGTAGTAGGCCCCAGTGACCACAGCTTGCTGGATGCTTCACATTATTCACTATAGGTATGCTCTAGAATGCATGTTTATTGTGGATGCCTCTGAGGTATCTCCATGTGGTTCTGAGGCCAAAAGGGTAGCCATTGGAGCCTCCCTGGGCAGATTACTGCAGCTTTGGGCCACTGTCCCTCTTCCTGTCCTCCAGAGCGAAATGAGAAAGTACTCAATCTATTTTATCTGAAGAAGGATGACTCCTGGATCCCAAGAGCTGATGGGGTATTCAGCAGCAGTGATTTCCATTCTTGAAGGCAAGGCATCATTCTACTTTGCTGTCCTTTGCTTGGGTTTGGTTTCTTTTCAAAGCATGTGCAGGCAACATGGCTTGTCTCTCTGGAAAGCTGATGCACCCGGTATGTTGGCGTATCTTCAGAAAGAGTTTGACAAAGGTCTTGATCTCAGCTCGTTTGTGTCCTCACTGTCATCCCATAGTTACATTGCAGGATCTTAACCTCATCCTGTGATGAAGTCCTCTTTAGCCTCTCAAGCCTGCTTGGCTTAAGGATCTTTCCCTTAAGCAGGGCCGGCCCGTCCATTGAGCAAGAATGTTTTTTGCACAGGGCCCCGCGTTTCGGGGGGCCCCGCGCAAAGAACATTCTGCTTTTTCTTAATTGAATTTAAAAAATTTTAAAAAAAAGCTGGCCGCTGCCGCCGCGGCGGCATGGAGTGTCCCGTGGGGCTCCCTCTGCCCGGCGGGATTCTCCCGGCGTGGCTCAGCCCCTCTCTGCCGGCTTGCAGATACGCGAAGGGAGAGAGTCTCCCTCGCGTCTCTGTTAAGCCCGCAGGGGCTGATGGGGGACTGACTGGAAATGGGCTGATGGGGGGTTAGGACTGGTAATGGGTTATAGGGGGGGCTTAAACTGAAAATGGGGTGATGGGGGTTAGGACTGGAAGTTGATTGACGGGGGGCTAGGACTGGTAATGGGTTGGGGGGTTGCTAGGACTGGAAATGGGCTGAGTGGAAGGGGAGGCTTGAACTGCAAATAGCTGATGGGGAGGGGGCTTGGAATGGAAATGGGCTGTGAGGGAAGGGAGCTAGGACTGAAAATGGGCTGATGGAACAGCTAGGATAGGAGTGGAAATGGGCTGTTGGGGGGAGCTAAGATTGGAAATGGGCTGTGGTGGGGGCTTGAATTGAAATGGACTCATGGAGGGGCTAGAACTGGAAGTAGGCTCATGGGGGGGCTTGGACTGGAATTGGGCTGAGTGGAGGGGAGCTATGATTTGACATGGGCTGATGGTGGGGCTAGGAAATGACTAGAAATGGGCTGATGGGGGGGCTAGGATTGGAAATGAGCTGATGAAGGGACTTGGAATGGAAATGGATGGGGGAGCTAGGACTGGAAATGGGCTGACGGGGGGCTAGGACTGGAAATGGGCTGATGCAGGGACTAGAAGGGAATGGATGCTGGGTGAGACTGGAACTAGAAGGGAGCTGATGTTGGGGGAGGATTAGAATGGGATGGGGCTGGGAGAGTAAAATGGAGAGGGGAAAAATATTTTGTGTAGGAGGGATGAAAAATCTACAATTGGCCAGGTATTGGGAGAGTAATTGGGGATTGAGGATGGAGGGGTAAAATTTGTGTGGATGAAATAGGAATGAGGAAAGAGCAAAAGGAGAAAGATTAGTATGTTAAAGCAGATGTAGAGAGAGAGAGAATGGAAAAAAAAACTAGAAGAGAGAAGAAAGGACAAATGGACAGCAGACGATGGAGAGTTAGCAGAAAACATGAAGAAAACAGAAGAAAGAAAGTGGCTGGACCAATTGCAACTGAAAAAAAAATGCACAAAAGGTAGAAAGATATCTCTTTATTTTGAATTTATTAACTGGAATATGTCAGCTCTGGGAAATGTGCATCATTAACATCTGCGCTTTGTTTGGTACAAGAGGAAATTAATTTATAGTTTTATTTCTACAGTGTTGTTGTACATTCCAAGTTTGGCTTTTGGGGTTCCCAGTTTAATTATTGCCTTCCTGTTTCTAAATTGTGATTCCTTGTTTGGTGATGGTCTATGTTCTGCATGTGTAACTGAGCTGAGGTATTCTGTTTATGTAATTACTATTTGACGTTGCCACTTGTTCTCTTTCCCCAGTATTCTCTGAAATGTATTGATTTAATATTTGCAGTGTTGCCTTTTGATAGGTAGGGTCTGGTGCTTTGTGAGTCCTGGTAATGCTGTCATGATACGGCGGGTTTGCTATGGGTTCTAAATGGGCAGCGTTTGTAGTAGTTCCTAATGTGCCTGGCGGTTGGCACTGGATTATAGTAATGTAGAAATCTTTTAGTCTTTCTTTATCCATACACTCATTAAGAGACATGTTTACTAAAAGTTAGTGTATGGTAACATTATGCAAATATTTATGCAAATAAGACCACTTATGCAAATGAGGCCCCGCACCGAGTCTCCGCACATGGCCCCGCACCCCCCTTGGGCCGCCCCTGCCCTTAAGACAGTCTTTTTAGTGGCCATTTGTTCCACTTGCCGCATCTCCAGGTTGCAAGCCCTATCCTGTTGGAATTCTTACCTTTCTTTACAGCAGAAGGAGTCTGGTTCATTTCTTCTTGCCTAAGGTGGTGTCGGCATTTCACATTAACCAGGTGGTTTCTCTGCCATTCTTTTCTTCTGACCAGTGCTGCAGTAGAGACAGTACTGTGGTAGAGACAAGGATCTGCACCTGCTCCTTGTCCGTAGGATGCTTCTGCATTACTTAAAGGGAACTACAGTATTCTCTTCCGAACATCAGATAGGCTATTTGTCTTGTTTTCTGGGCTGCAGAAAGAGGGAGAGGGAGAGGGAGAGGGAGAGGGGGAGGGGGAGGGGGAGGGGGAGATGTCCAAAACTTCTTTGGGGCACAGGATTAGGGAGGTGGAGGCCCCTGCCTACATTTTAAGAGGCAAGCCCATACTGACTTGTCTGAGAGCATGTCCTACCAGGGCACAAGCATCATCCTGGGCGGAGGCTAGTTTCATTGCTACAATTGATATTTGTCAGGCAGCAATGAGGTCATAGAATTTGGTGCAGAGGTCCATAGAGCAGCTATGTTGTTCCACCCAGTTGAGGCATAGCTCTGGCACTTCCCACTGGTCTGAACTAGTATAGCAGAATGATCTAGAAGGTGAAATTTTACTTACCTAGAGATTTCCTTTCCTGGAGTCCTGCTAGACCAGTCCAGAACCCCTCTGAGGAACGGCTGGTGCAGAATTCTTGACTGTATCTACTGATTTGGTTTATGTTCGTAAGCAGTACAGTACTTAAGCAGTCGAAAGTATAAAGTTAGACGGGGGGGGGGGGGGGAAGGGGGAAGACGTATCCCCTCCTTCTTGCTCACCGCTTCTAGCCTTTTTCGAGGTTGTGTTTGGTTATTTTGGGGTTTCCCTTATTCAGTCCATATGCTTATTAATTGAATACTGAAGGATATCCCTAGCTGCACTAGCACTAATACCAATGAGGATATCAATGGAAGCTTCTAGGTCTTTCTTTGTCTCTATTATCTATGGCAATGGGACTTAACCGTCTGGTCTGGACTGTGCTAACAAGACTCCAGAAAAGGAAATTATTGGGTAAGTAAAATTTCATCTTATTCAGTCACCCAGCTGCTGCATAGAGATGAGAAGATGATTTATCTGCTTATTTTTTAGGCCTGATATTCAGCTGCCCCTTCCATTTCAGTAGAATCACTGGGTCCGTTATTGAAAGGGTTAGCATTGGGACAGTCCAGGGCAGCACTCAACAATAACCTGGCAGACTCATAGTGACAGTAGTGGTTAGGATATGAAACTTTATTAAATCATAGACAAGATATGACTTTTCCACAATGTTTTGGTATTTCTTATTGCATGTTTTGTGAATTGCTTGGTGTTTAAAAGAGTCTTAGTTTTCAACTGTGCATTGAACCACTCTGTCGAATGGCCAGTAGTGAAACTCATCACCTACAATGACCAAGGAACCACGTTAGCCTTTGTGATTCAAATTCCTAAATTGTACAATGCGACATTCAGTCTTCAACCAAGTTTCAGAAATTCTCATTGTAAATTTTTCTCTTTGCATACCCTTGAATTCCTCCAATACTATATTCTGCAAATGAAGCTTCAGATTTATGCTTAAATGCTCCTATGGGAGATGGTTCAACTAGAATAAGATGATAGACTATTTCAGAGTTTTATCAAAAGAACTCAAAAACAGCATTTCCATTTTTTCAAGTGAATTGTATGCTTCACCTGTTTTAACTAGCCCTCTCTGTTTTCAGCCTTCTTTCCAATATGTACCCTCCCTACAAAAACACGCACTCCTGCAATGCTGTCAAGGCCCACATTAATTTTTCTTTCTGTATTTTGTTAACTGGTGGCTGCTTTCTGCTTTTTAAGTTGCTGGCCTTTGTTTTCTAGGGCACCACAATCTATCCTATGCTGAGCTCAGTCCTGTATGACGCAAACCAGTATCAGAATCCAGAATCTTTCGA
The DNA here is from genome assembly GCA_033557465.1 of Ichthyophis bannanicus. Lineage (NCBI taxonomy): Eukaryota > Metazoa > Chordata > Amphibia > Gymnophiona > Ichthyophiidae > Ichthyophis > Ichthyophis bannanicus. The sequence goes on along the minus strand of CM066039.1, from coordinate 64,321,147 downwards.
CCCCAAGCACTTCTTGGATGCCAATGGCTGCTTTAAAAGAAATGACGGCTTTATGCCATTTTCCTCAGGTATCCCTAAGGGTTTTTCATATTGCTGCTTATAGATACTTAGCCCACTTCTACTTCTGATCCCCCTCAGTAATGCTGTGCATTTTTATTTGTTTACCTCACTTGAATTTGCAGTTTCCTGCGTCCCTTAGGGAAATCAAAACCATAAGTCTATACATGCAATTGGGGTAGAAATGGGATTCACTCAGTTTGTCCTAGAAAATAAAGCCAACTGATAGTGTCAAACATGAAGAGAGCAATTTTCACTAAGTTGCTTAACAGCAAAGATCTTGTGTATCTGCAGAAAAATTGCAAGAGAAACTATACAGGTACATTTCTATGGGGGTCATTTTAGAAGCTCCATTCATGATTAGCACCTGCAAATGCCCATTCAGATGTGCCAATCACAATCACATCGAAAGAGCCATTTTAGAAAGCCAGGAATGTACACGTCTCAGCTGCGATCACATCTATATCACACGTGGCCATGGTGGAGGCGTGTCCAGAATGATCCGAGAAAGATAGACATGTACGTCCAGTTTTAGAATGGGTGCTGCATGTCTCACCCTGAGATGGAGACATCTAGGTTTACCTCTACGCTCTTGAAAAGTGCTCATATCAACAACCTTACAATTGTACAGAGAAGAGAATGCCCTTTCACCTCCCCAATATTTTTGCTCCTTCAAAAACACATGCAAATAAATAGAGGGTCTTTCTTCCTAGCTGCTGGCACGACTGCATGTCTCTGTTTCAAAAGGCATGTCAGAGTGTGTATGTGGCGAGAGATACAGGTGCCCATTCTGAAATAGCATGCAGACACGTCTATGTTCCTGGACCCGCAGCTGTCTATATATGCCTTGTGCATATTTCTAAAATTGGTTAACAAGCTGCACTTTCCTGATGCTTATTCGTGCCTGGAACAGATCTAAACGGAGACGCAACTCTGGACATCCAGGATATTTCTGAGATCAGGCAGCGATGTCCAGTTTCCTGAGAATGCCTCAGCTATGCCTTCATCATGCCCTATTCAGACTTGGAGCTTCTAAAATAGCTCTGAAGACATCTCAGTGCTTTGCACGTCTCTATGGCTGTTTTCAGATGTCCAAAATACAAATAGGGCTTCCAAAATAACCCCCATTATGAAATGCAGGCCTACTTTTGAACCATAAAGTGGAGGTAAATTTTTGCATAGCCAGATCTACTGGCATAGCTCCCCAAATTATACAGTTAGAACCTTTGAATACAGTCCTGTCCGAGCATTGTATATCAGAATGTCAATCTTCTTGCAGGAAGTAATAACATAATGTTAAGTATCATCTACATTCCTGTGCCATGCTCTGCTTTCATTTCCAGGGAGACGGGTCTGCCTGGGTGAAGGCCTGGCCCGCATGGAGATCTTCCTGTTCCTTACCACCATCCTACAGAACTTCAGCTTAAACTCCCTTGTTGACCTGAAGGAAATCGACCTGACCCCAGAAACTAGTGGCCTCCTGAGAGTACCACGTCCTTACAAAGTCTGTCTCCGCCCTCGCTAAGGAGGCCTGTGGGATCTTACATAACTATTTAAAGGCTTAGTTGTGCTGAAACACTGAGCTTCTGGTATACAAGACACTCTAATGTCATATCACTTTTCTCCTGGATGACGCATAGCTACATAGCTAGTAAAGTTAAAAGAAGATCAGATATCCATCAAGACCAGCCTTCTTCTGACTGAGAAACATTTATTTCTATATGTTAACTCTAGGGGGAGCTGAAAAAACACTGTGTTAATTCTGTAGGAGGAAAAATAATTCCTATGGGACCCTAACCATAATCTAAGGTCCATCCGTAGATCAACATATTTCCCGAGAATCAAATGACATCTTCAAACTCTTCTTCTTACATACTGTGTCCAGGTTTGTTCTTGTATTAGCCAGAACTGGTTCCATAAACATGTTCCCTAAGGTCTTCTTCTGAAATCTGAGGAATTTATTACTCCTTAATCTTAGAGCATCTTCCTTTATCTATTAATTAAGATGCCTGCAAGATCCCTGAATAATCCCCCAGTTTAAGACTCATTACCAGTCATTTTCAAGATTGTCTCATGCCAATTTCCTTTTCTTGATTTCTGAATGAATCTTTCCACCAAGTAAACGTTTTGTTAGTTAAAATATTCCAAATGAAGGCAAAAGGTTATTCTGTAAAAATGAACCATTTGTTTTAACTATGGACCCGATTCTGCAATCCATCCTGCCCATATTCCCCCTCTGACTCTCCCCGTACAGCCAGAGCTGCAGTACGGGGAGAGCCGGCGGGAGGCAGGAGGGGCAGAGTGTGGGTGGAGCAGGGACAGGCCGAGGCAGCATGACGTACAGGGTTGATTCAGGTCATGGCCCTGTATGTCCTGCAGCTCATAGTGAAGTGCTGCGTATTCCTTTGAGGTGGAATATACAGCTTGGACCAGGGTGATTGTGTCTGGGAGCAGGTAGATCCCCGCTGGCTGATCCTGGCGCCAATTGCCCAGCCTTTGGTCAGGCGGTGGGGAAACGGGGGATCGGCGCTGCAGGAGTCAGGAGGGAGGCGGGGGGTATCTTCCCACGGGTATGCAGGAGCACCCTAGACCTTCTCAGGGCCTGATTCTGTACTTGTGGGAATGTCTGGCTCCCACGCTGCAGAATTGGGTTCTAATACGCCCGTCCTGCTCGGGGTCGTCCAGATGACCCAGATGTGCCCCTAAAGGAAGTGGACTCTATGTTTAGTGACGATATACGTCCAGTTGGACATATATGCCCTGCTAAATGCCTGGTGTCGGTTCCAGCTCTGAAGCTCCCCACACAGACAGTGAAAATGTGCAGGGAGCTCTGGACGGGAGCGGGAGGGGGAAGGCCAGAAGAGGAGTCTGGGTGGAGTGGAGGCAGGACCCTGACCCTGGATGTATAGGGCCTATTCCGGTGATGTCCCTTTATGTCCAGGCATGGTGAGATAGATGGGGGACTTATTCCACCTCAGAGGTGGAATAAGTCCCCCCTGACATTGTTGGCTGATCCCACGGGATTCTCCTGAGAAGATGAGATGGGCAGGGGGTTCCCTGTTGCCTGATCCTGGCCTTGACAGGCCCGATCAGGGGTCAGATTGCAGGGAAAATACACTTCTACTCTGTGCAGACAATCGGGGCTCCAGCATGGTGTCCCAGTGCCATAGCAATGGGATGCCATGGTACCATGGCTCCATGCAGGAGCCTAGGCTGGGCTAGCTGGGGAGGTAAGGGCACATACAGCAGACCTCAATCGGGGCACGTCCAGGACATCCAGGCCCTGGTCCCCGATTCTGCTCCTGCAGGGCCATCTAGCTCCTGTGGGTGCAGAATCAGGTCCAGATTTTGGAAGTACAGATGGCCCAGACGTGCCCTGTGTGGAATTGGCCTCCATGTGCACATGTGATTTCTCTGTGGCTTTCATACTCGTTACCACTTACATAGAAACATAGAAATATGACGACAGAAAAAGACCACATGGCCTATCTAGTCTGTCCTTCCATAACAACTACAACAGTCCACTTTTTACCTTTAGAGATCCTCTGTATTGGTCCCATGCTTTCTTGAATTCAGTTACTGTCCTCATCTCTACCACCTCCACTGGGAGACTATTCCACGGATCCACTACTCTTTCTGTAAAGAAATATTTCCGCATATCATTAGTGATTTGGAGTAGGCATGTAAACTGGTTTCTTTTGCAGATTGTCACATTCACTCTCTGATCAGGGCCAGTCTTAACAATTAAAGAGCCCAATTTGAACCATTTTGGCGGGACATTCTATGCATACAGACTATCAGACAGACACACAGAGACAGACAGAGCCTCCACAATAGGGGCTATCGCTTTGGCAAAATGCACCTAACAAGAGAATTCATCTGAGTAGGGATGCACAATGTGCATGCTGTATTACTGAACAGGTGGGTGGGTGTTCATCAACTCCACACAGCAAATGTGAGAAGCTGATGCCTGCCATGTGCCTTGCAGATGAGTTAAAGAGGGCGGAACATAGTCAAAGAGCTCTTGTGAGCAGTAGTGACCAAAATGTGATCTTAATCTACATTGTTCTTGCTGGCAAATGGTTGAGCATTGAACTTCTGCGTTTGGATATATAATTATACCTTTTGTTCTCTGCCCCCTCTCCCACTCCCATCATCTTCTGTAGGATACTTTTTATTTTCAAAGCTGGAGGTGGCAACCCTAGTGCGGGGCCCTCTGTGGGTAGGAGACCCCATTGGGTCAAATAGGTTCAGTTGGCCTAAGGCTGACTCTGTTTCTGATGACATTAATTAGTTAATAGATTGCATCCCCTCCAGACAGAACCCATCTTGGTTAGTAAAATAGCTGCTCAGGCTATGCTCATACTCCTCTCAAATGGTAATTACATGAGTTGCAATGATAGCACCACTAGAATTCATGCTATACAGCCCCAGAGTGCACACTTCACAGGAGTCTACATGTTCATTTCATGTCAAGAAGAAACAGAAACTCGAAAATAAGTACATGGAACAGAAATTTTAATATCTCTGATTTGTTTGCCCTGTCATGTGAATTAAAAAAAAATATGGTGCACAGAGGAAAGAAATAGAAGCTTTGGTGACAAAACCAGGTCTGTCTCTTACATTGATGTGGAAATTATTCTTGGTAACATCAGGGGGCCTAGGCACTAAAGTTTAGAAAGCAAAGTACATAGTGTAAAGGACATGTTGAGATCTCAACTTTTAGCTTGCCTCATCTTGGCTCCAATTGCTTTCACCGCAGAGAAGGGAGGGACATTTTGAAAAAACTTTTTCTACCGTTATAGATTTGTTTATTCATAAAAATTAAGAATGCTCTCCATTAAGAATCTGGTTAATCAAGTATCCAGAACAGTTATTTGGGCTTTAAGGGTATCTTTACGGTTAGCAATTGCTTATCATTGATTGCAAAGATCTTTGAGACTCTTCTAGACTGTATCATTCTCCCTCCAAGCAGGGTAGGCACCATTTTCAGGATCTGCGTCTGATTTTCAGTTCTTGTATGGTCTATCCTTTCTTCACACAGCCTACACGGGGCGCCACAAGGCTAGAAGTGGCCTTGGCCTGACATTATAGGACTACCTTGTTCAGAGTACATGGCCGGATGCAGTGCTCTATGGATTTGAGACTGAAAGATTTCTCTTATTGCTTTCAATGCAATAGTTGTGGCAGCGTTGGGATGTTTGGGAACATAAACTGAAGGAGATATCACTGTAGAATCAGAAATGTATTGTTGAATTTGCTTGCCAATAAAAACGATTATAACCTAGAGAGGATAGACTAGAGACAGATGAGGGAGAAAGACAGACAGAGAGAGAAAAGCAGGTGACAGACACCAACACATTCTTGACTACTTCAAAATATATTTGCTTTTATTTACACAATGCAAATGTATTTCCAAGCAATAAATTAACAGAGGACAAAAGTCTTTGTTATGGATATTGCTCATGTAATCAAAGATCACTTTAGGAATTCTGAGGCTTGGGACCAAACAGCACTCTGGGCCTAAAAATCTTATTTGAATTCCTCAGTTGTAATTGTTTTGGTTTAAGCACTGAGCTCTTTTCTGTCAGCTTTAAGTCCCTGACAGACTATTCTGTCCTGCCATTACAGGGCATACAATACAGCAGGGGTTCTCAAGCCAGTCCTCAAGACATACCTAGCTAGTCAGATTTTCAGGATAACCATAATGCATATACATGAAAGATTTGCATGCACTGCTTCCATTGTATGCCAATCTCTCTCATGCATATTCATTGTGGTTATTGTGAAAACCTGTCTGGCCAGGTGACCCGAGGACTGGATTCAGCAATTCTACATTAGAATGTTCGCTTATGAGTGACTAGTCATATTCCAGTGCCCTGCAGATTCCTCGCTGGATTACCCCTTCCATGCATCCTTCTCTTACCAATAACTGCATTTCTTGCTGCTTACGAACACAAAGGACAGATGAGCAGAGACATCTTTTTGTCTGGCTTAATCCTCTCCTAGAGCTCTATTCTTCTCTTACCTCCTCTCCTGAGGTCCATATGCTTTCTCTTCTGCCTTCAGTGCTGACAACAAGCCCCATATGCTAGGCTTGCTTTATACAGATTGAACTAGCCTTTTACTGACTGTGTTGCTGTAGCTGGGGTGTTCACACCATTTTATCTGTCAGACTCCTTCTTTCTGTTCTATCCTTTTCTTACCCTTCCTGTTCTTCTGTAGTAAGAACTGTAGTTCCTTTCCTTACATTTAATTTTCATTTTAAATTATAAACCGCTTTGCCCATCTCAAAAAGACGGTATATCAAGTTTTAATAACCCATAAACCATGAGTTATAAAGGTCTATACATCATATTTAGCTCACAGATATTACTGGATTTATGCCAACAACTTAGTTATTTCCTCCGGTGCAGCCCAATAAAATCTGGGCACTAAACGCTCTTTCTGAATGCTGACAAGCTGTCTATTCTTATTACCATCCAGTCATCGAATATCTTTGAATCTTAGGAAAAAATAGATATTCTAGGCCAGCCATATTTTAGATCCTGACCTATTAGCCCAATTCCAGCTGCCCCTTCTAAGTAAGGTTAGGAATCTGGAAGATATTTTCATCACCAAACCCATGATGAAAGACCATGCTAGGGCTGTGGTATAGATATTTTGTAATATTTTGTAAATTGAAGTCATTGAACAGTCTGAAATATTATTATAAACTCCAGACTTCAGGGTCATAATGCAGGTATTATACCTCTTGAGGTAGATTACTGCAAGTTTGTTTACTTAGGGCTCCCAAATATATTCTCGCATTTTACAATTCATTAACATGTAGCAGCTTGCATCATCACTGGGTATAACTATCATAACAGGATTTCACCTATTCTTACAGACCCCCATTGACTACATGCATCATAAAGAGTTATATTCAGACTATTAATATTTACCTTCAAAGGTAGAAGAGGAGAAGCTCTTATTAGTTATTTGAAGTCTTCTTTGGTAGAATTTGAGCTTGGAAAAGGCCAGGTTCTGCATTCATTTGGTTAGATATACTCGTCTGTTAGACAATCACAAAATGTCTTTTTCAGTAGCTGACCCCAGCTGGTGGAACAATCTTCCCCTAGAGGTCTCTTCAGAAGTTGATCATTTATATTTTTTTGCAAAAAATAGATCAAGATTTGTGTTCCTGCTGATGGAATCTATGTTTTTGTGTTTGCTTTTTAAATTCACATTTATTTTTATTAATGCCGATGTTTGGTATAAAGATAGAGCCTTTGGGAGTGTTAGCAATTTATAAATGAAATAAATAAATAAACAAACTAGGATTAAATACCATGGCTGATAGCATCTGCTCAGTATTCATTTGAAGTGGCATTTTACAAATGACGTTCAAGTGTAATCTGGGACAGCCAAGCCAGAACATCTGATCAAAAAGCAGGAATGTCCAGGTGCAGACAGGATTTCACAAATATGGATCTGCCTGATATGGACCGCTCCTGGGGCATCTACATAGACATACCCAGAACAGTATTCCACATTGGATGCTCCTGGAGGGCCAGTGCTCTACGCAACCGCCTAGTTCACCTAATGGTAGCACCGGCCCTGCTTAGAGCACTTTAGTAAACATACTCCTAAGCCTATTCGCATATTTAAAAGTTCTAACACATGTTAAACAAATTCTATTTAAAAGAAAATTTGAAACAAACTGTAAAAGGCCAAAAAATCAGGTAAAGGGCCCAAACTAAAAAAAAAATGAAAATGTTTGTCCTGTGCACATCCCTACTAATAATGGATTTTTATAAATATTTTTGACATTATAAAGCATGCAAAGCATGATTCATAGAATTCCTTCCAATCACTCTGCATATATGTGTATGTGCAAGTATCATCTTTATATACCTTGCCTATCTGTGTGTGTCTTGCGTCTATGTTTTTTCTGTGTGTATGTGTATCTCTGTTTTGTAATTTTATCCGTTGTTTGTGTGTGTGTATATTTAACACTCTACTCCTCCCTGTTTCCTTGGGGTCGTCTTTGACTCCTCCCTCTCCTTTTCCACATACATCCAACTAATAGCTAAAACCTGCCATTTCTTTCTCTATAACATCAACAACATCCTCGCCTTTCTTTCTAAACACACTACTAAGACACTTATTCACTCTTTTGTCTCCTCTCATCTAGACTATGGCAACCTCCTACTTGCTGGTTTCCCTCTGAATCATCTGCTCCCCTTCAATCTGTTCAAAACTCAGCTGAGTAGTTAATCTTCCGCCAGCCTCAACATGACCATATAACCCCTCTTCTCAAGTTGCTTCATTGGCTCCCTATCCATTTCCATATCTAGTTCAAACCTTTACAGACCTAGGGCCCGATTTTAATTTAGGCAGGCTATGTGCCACGTTGGTGCAAAGCCTGCCCGCCGACCCCCTTAACCCAGATTTTTACTTCTGCAGCGATGGAAGTGAAACTCTGGGTTAGCCAGACATGCTGGCAGCTGCCGAGGCAGTTACGCCTTCGAAAATCGGGCACATACTTCATAAGTTCACTCATTCTGCTGCTCCTCACTACCTTTCCTCTCTTATCTCTCCCTCCACCCCTTCTTGAGAACTCCATTCTTCTAGAAGATCCATGCCCTTCTCTTGTACTGCCAAATCCAGAATTTGATCCTTCTGCTCATTATGCCTGGAACAAACTACCTGAGTATGTACATCAGGCTTTATCTCATCCAGGCCGAAACACAACTTTGAGGCCACTTTTGGATCCTGATCTGCTTAGTCTCCTGCTCTCCAACTATGTATTTCTTTACCTTTCCCCTAGACATATCCTAGTCCCCAGCTGTTGTATTGTCAGTCTTGATTTTGAACTCTGATGAGCAGGGACCATTTTTTTCATGTGTCTGTGCAGTGCTGCATACGTCTTGTAGAGCTATACAAATGATCAGTTGTAGTAGTAGTATGTGTATCTCAAGGGCTAGCGCTACCATCAGGTGTACTAGGCAATCACCTAGAGCATCGGCCCTCCAGGGGCACCCATTGCTGCTGCTGTCACCTCTCTTGGGACCTGCAGCAGAGCAATGGCCGCAAACAGCCCCGTGTCACTTAACTAACAACTGCAGTGTTATGGGGCTGTTTGTTTCCACCCCCTCCATTGCCTGTTACTGTGTTCTTGTTTGAAAACAGGAAGTCATCATTGGGTGGTCCCAGGAAGCAGAAGCAAACAGTCCTAAAATGCCACCACTACCTCCATCTCCTGCTCTCCGCCTCCTTTTCCCAAGTGGGAAGCAGCCCAATGAGAATAGAGTAAAAATAGGCAAAATAAGCAAGAGAACAAAAAAGACTATCCATGGCCAGAGAGCAGACAAAATGGTCATCTAACCCACCTCACAAAGCACAAAGCTATTCCCAGAGCTGGAAAGTACAGGAGAAGATGCAGAAATAGGCCACCATGAAGAGGAAAAATAAAGGCCCGCCACATACTATAGAACCCCAAGAAAGAGGTCAAAGGGCATAGTAGGAGCCATCCAAATAGAGAAGGTAGAGCAAGGACTATAATTAGAGGGAAAGTTAAATGCAGGCAGGGTAACAGGCCCCTTCAGAAGAAGTCAAGTCTCCAAAGGCAGGAAATGGGACCATAGGCTCTGGGCTGCCTCAGGCTGCCACAAAGGTCTGCCGTAAATTTCTCCATGTGATAAATGTCCCAGACTTTGACCATCCACTCCTTCCTTGGGGGTGGGGGGGCGAGCCTTCTTCCAGTGACAAGCAATGATGCTCCAGGCCACCAAAAGCAAGCAGTTAGAAAGTCAGCATGACCCCTCAGGAAGGAGATTTGGGGGTAAGTACCCCAACACTCACGATTCAATTGAAAGAGGGAAGTGTATACCAAGAGTTTGAGTAATGTATCCATGCACATGGGACCAGAATACCTGCAATGTAGGGCAGAACCACCACATGTGGTCAAAGTCCCCACAGTCCCCACAGAGCCACCTACAGAGCTACTATCATAGGCCTCCAGGCCTACCTGAGAGCATCATCAGATCCAAATACGCAAAAGTGTTGAAATATGAAAGTAAACGTCCAGGATCTGTCTCCATCATCAAACTTGGACAAGCGTTCCGATGATTAGAAGGAATGAGTGAGAATTCACAGGCATGCATGGGAAGGAAGTAAAAGAATTTGCAAAACAAGAGAAAAATCTCCTCAAAGAATTAGATCAGCAGGCAAGGAAAAACAAGTGCAATGGATGTGATATACCTATAATTCAGAAAAGCCTTTGACACTGTTCCTCATAGGAGGCTTATCAATAAACTGAGCAGCCTGGGAATAGGTCCCAAGGTGGTGAACTGGATCAGAAGCTGGTTGACTGACAGATGACAGAAGATAGTGGTAAATGGAACTGCCTCAGGGATCAGTCCTGGGACTGATACTGTTCAGTGTATTTGTGAGTGATATTGCCAAAGGACTGAAGGAAAAGTCTGCCTTTCTGCAGATGACACAAAAATTTGCAACAGAGTGGACACTTCTAAGGGAGTGGACAACATGAGGAAAGATCTAAAAACACTGCAAGAATGGTCTAATGCTTGGCAGTTAAGCTTTAATGTGAAGAAGTGCAGAGTTATTGCCTTGGGGTGCAGAAATCCAAAGGTAATGTATGCAATAGGGGGAGAGAGGTTGGTGTGCACAGACCAGAAGAATGACCTCGGAGTGCTAGTGTCTGAGGATCTCAAGGTGGCGAAACAATGCGACAAGGCAGTAGCCAAAGCCAGAAGGATGCTGGGCTGCATACAAAGAGGAATAGCCAGCAGAAAGGAGGAGGTATTAATGCCCCTGTACAAGTCATTGGTGAGGTCCAACACAACAAATAAGCCCCTGATGAATGCATAACGAAACATGGCCTGTGTCGGGCTATTGGCTATCATCTCGTTTAATAAAATAAAATTAATCATCCTTCTGTTCTCCACGTCTTGGACTGATTCTCAAGTCATTGGTGAGGCCTCACTTGGAGTATTGTGTTCAGTTTTGGAGACCATATCTCACAAAGGACATAAAAAGACTTGAAACGGTTCAGAGGAAAGTGACCAAAATGATTTGGAGCCTGCGCCAGAAAACGTATGAGAAGAGACTTGAAGACCTATATATATATATACCCTAGAGGAGAAGAAGGACAGGGGAGATATGATACAGACTTTACTCTTGGCCTGGCCTTTCGGCATAGAAGGAATGAAGAAGGGGTGAAGTACTTCTGTCCATGAAAGAAGAAAGGGACCCAGGCATGATTGCTTCTGATGATCTTAAGGTGGCTAAACAGATAGAAAAGGCAATAGCGAATGCCAGAAGGATGCTTGGGTGCATAGGGAGATGAATGGCCAGCAGGAAGGAGATAATAGTGCCTCTTTATGTCTTTGGTTAGACCTCATGAAGTATGGTGTGCAATTTTGGAGACAACACCTTCGAAAGGATATAAACAGGATGGAGTTGGTGCAGAAGGTGGTTACCAAAATGTTCAGTGGACTTTATCATAAGGCATATGGGGACAGACTTAAAGATTTCAATATATATACTTTGGAAGAAAGGCAAGAGAGAAGAGATATGATAGAGACATTTAAATATCTTTGTGCCATTAATGAACAGGAGGAAAGCTTCTTTCAATTGCAATGAGGGTGCATAAGTTGAAGGTGAAAGGGGATAGACTCAGGAGCAATATGCAGAAATATTTCTTTACGGAATGAGTGGCAGATGCATGGAATAGTCTCCCAATGGAGGTAGTAGAGATCAGGACAGTATCTGAATTCAAGAAAGCATAATACAAACACAGAAGATCTCTAAAGGAAACAAAAGAGACTACAGCAGTTGATATGGAAGGGCAGACTAGATAGGCCATGTGGTCTCTTTCTGCTGTCATTTTTCAATGTATCATGGTGCAGCTGTTGAAAATGCTTTTCCCACAGAAATGCTTTGGGGCATTTTTCGCAGGGGGAGGGGGCTTCGTTTCTTTTCCTTCTCCCACCATATGCAAAAAAATAAAAAAATATTTTATATAGCACTGCCCTCTTCCCCCCTTTCTATGACTAGAGCTGTGTTGCAGTGCTCTGTCCCCACAGCCTTCCCATTGGCCGGACCCTACAGTCTCGGTGTCACTCACACAGGGAGGAGGGAGAATTAGAGATCTGAAGCTCAGCAATAATCAAGAATAAACATTTACAGAAAAATCTTTATTGAGCTGGTATCGATATATATACATATAAAAACCATCAATGTTTCCAGGAATGCTGGGATGGCAATACAGCTCTTTCCAAAAATCTTGAGGGTCACTTATGCCTTTCTGTGGGATGGAGAAAGTCACAACATTCTCCCAATGAGGAACATTCATGCCTCCCTGCAGAGCTTAGAAAGACACAGGCCCTCCACAGAAATTCTTGGCTACAAGGTCACTGACTTCAGTCTCTAAGCCAAAAACTACCTCTATTACACTCAAATTTGCTCCTGACTTCCCAAGATAGGAATACATTTACATTTTGGTAGAATTTTGGTAGGATCTCCAAGGTGGAGATAATACCAACCTCACACCTTTGGTAATAATTCCTGAGTCAAGGGAACTCCAATTAACCTTATATCTGAGTGGGAGATCACACTGCACACCTTAAAATTATAACCATCTCACTCCTTGTGGGACACCCATTGAGGTAACACCCACCTATTAATTTAAATTTTAGCCTTTCAGAACTAGTCTGGACAGGAAAAGATAGCTATTCTTTTTGTTCTCTGGGGACAGCATGCCAAAGTTGTGCAAAATACAGTGGTTACTGACTTCTGTGCTCATGTGTTTCTCTTGCTCTCCATATTTAGTGTTTTTTTTTATTTTATCTTTATCATTTTACAATAATAGTCCCCAAGATACTCAGTCAGCATTTATTCGAAAGGCTGACCCTCCCCAGCAAAACCTTCACTCCAAAGCAAGAAAAGGTATCAATTGTTTCGGGTCAAATAAAAGAAATTGTTTACCTTCTGGGAAAAGAATACATCTGCAAGGAAATTTTAACAAAAAAGACACATCCAAAGCAAGGACCCTGGGTTTCAAATCCAGGAAATCCTTACATCTTTTTTTGGGTTGTCCTCGAAGTCAGGAAAAATTTGTATCCTGGCCCCTAGAAACAATATATGCATATTTCGAAAATACAAACACAACACTGTATTTTGGTCTACCTCAAGTGCAAAGCTAACCACTAAGGTGGTTCTAGTTGTAACTATGTCAAGGAAGCTCTCTAAAAATCCAGTTAAATCCGACAGTCCTTGCTGGGGTTGTTCTTGCTCTTCTGCAACAATTTGGAATTCTACCCTTACAGGTGTGCTTGATGTTCTCGCCCCTCCTTGACCCCTCCCCCTTCCCTTACTCCCCATCGCCACCCCTGGTTTCACCCGGGTCTTTTTCTTAACCGCTCCTACTTATTCCGTGCCAAGCGGCGTTGGCGCAAACATCCCTCAACTTTCAGCCTGGCCCACTTTCAGTATTGTCACTCTCACTATCGCTCCCTGTTACATTCCGCCAAACTAGCATATTTCTCCAATCTCATATCCTCTTCTGCCAACTCCTCTGGCCAGCTATATTCAGTCCTCTGCTCTCTCTCTGCTCCCCACTCCCTTGTTTCCCCTGTCCCCCTCCCCTCCCTCCCCTCCCCCCCCCGTTCCAGACCCTACTGTTCTGGCTTCACACTTTGCCTCAAAAACTCTTTCTCTCTTCGCCTGCTTTTCCCTAACTGTCCTCCCCCCTCTCCCCCCCCAACAGCGTCCTCTCCCCCTTCGGCCCCTTCCTCCTCCCTCTCTCTCCCCCCAAAAGCTCCCTCTCCATCCCCTGTCCCCCCCCCTTGCCCTCCTCCCCCTCTCCAATAGTTCCTCCGCTCTCTCATCTCTGGTCTTCTTTTCAGCACTTAACCCTTTCAGACCTTACCAAAGCCTACACTACTATGCGCAAAACTTCCTGCATCGCTGACCCCATACCCTCCCACTGGCTCCTAGACCCCTCCCTTGCACTCTTATTCTTCCCATCTTCAACTCAAGTCTCTCCTCGAGTACAATTCCCTCCTCCTGGAAGCATGTCTCTATACGTCCCATCCCAAAGAAAGGTTCCCTAGACCCCTCCTCCCTGCCAGCTGGCGCCCCATCTCTAACCTCACCTTCCTCTCTAAACTTCTTGAAAAGCTGGTCTTTACCCAACTCTCTTCTCACCTTGAATCCTCCCTAGCACTCCACCCCCGTCAATCCAGTTTTCGTCCTGGCCACAGTCCAGAGTCCTTCCTTTTATCCTTTCTTAATGAATTACATACTGCTCATGATCAGGGTTCCTTTTATATCACTGTCTCCTTAGATTTATCTGCAACTTTTGACCTTGTAGATCAACACACCCTTCTTGCACACCTTCACTCCTCAGGTCTCTATGGTTCAGTCCTTCTCTGGTTCTGCTCCTTTCTTTCCAACAGGTCATTTTCAGTTTTCTCAGGTTCTTCCTCCTCTCCTTCCACCCCCTCCTCTGTGGTGTCACCCAGGACTCCATTCTAGCCCCCCTTCTATTCAACATTTTCCTCACCCCCCTCACCCTTTTGGTACAGCGACACTGTATATCCGCTTACTACTATGCAGACAACATCATCCTTCTCTATCATACAGATGCCTCTTCACCCGACATCAGTCCTCTCAATTTCTGCTTGTCTGCCATGGCCTCCTGGCTATCCTCAAACTTTCTGCATATCAACCTCTCAAAAACCTCAGCCATCTGGTTCACCTCCAGAAACCCTATTCCCCCCTCTTGTCCCTCCTCTCTGCCACTCCCATCCCGGCCGTCTCTTCTCTGCATTATTTAGGGGTCACCCTTGATTCTTCCCTGTCCTTCAAAGATCATATTTCCTCAGTAGTTCCGTGATCCTTTTACACCCTGTGACAACTCCGCGCGGTTCGTCCTTTTCTTTCCGTCCCCTCCCTCACCACCCTTCTTCTGTCCCTAGTAGCATCCCGCCTCGACTACTGTAATATTTCCCTTGCCGGCCTCCCCCAGTCTCAACTACGCAGGCTACAACTCGTCCATAACTCTGCCGCCCGCCTCCTGACCCATGCCTCCCGCTTTGACCATGTCACCCCCATCCTGATCCGTCTCCATTGGCCAGTTCCCTTCAGAATTCAATACAAAGTACTTACTTTCATCCACAAATCCATTCACTCCTGCTCCCCCCCCTTTATCTCTCAAACCTTATTCGCCTCCACACACCGCACCACTCTCTCCAGTCAATACATGCTAATCGTCTATCCCTCCCTTCCCCATCTCAGGTCCATCTCAAATCTACCCGCTCCTCAGCCTTCTTTTTCCTGGGTCCCCGGCTCTGGAACTTGCTCCCCTCCACCCTCCACCCTCCGCCTCGAACCCTCCTACATTACCTTTAAGGCACGACTCAAATCCCACCTCTTCTGCTTCGCTTTCTACCTCCCACCTCACCCCTGTCCCCTCCCCCCCGCTGACGTCCAGTGTCCCCTCCCTCTCCCCTGAGCAGTGCACCTGCCTCTTTGGCGCTTTTATGTCTATCTACTACTACTGAGCATTTGTATAGTGCTACCAGTCGTACGCAGCGCTGTACAGATATGTAAGAGACAGTCCCTGCTCAGTTTATCCTCTCTTTCCTATTATTTTATGGCATTCCTGACTTCCTTTTCCTAGCAGTACAAATCCATTTATTTTGTAAACTGCTCTGATGCACCTCTGTCTGAGTGGTACATTAAGACTGAAATAAAGATAAAGATAAAGAATTTCAGCCGTTGATCTCACAGTCAGATACTGAGCTCTAATAATAGGTGGCAGGTTATCCCCAGAAATACTCAAAACCTCCTAAAGATATTTTTTGACGATCTCTATTGGTGCAAGAAGAGGAGATTTGGAGAAATTGATAAATCGAAGATTGTTCTGCCTGGACATATTCTCCAGATACTCCAACTTATGTGCCGTAATGGAGGCGTCCTTCATCTGCACACCTATGATCTCATGGAGCTCGCCATGATGGGCTTCCAGTAGGTCCATCCTAGCAGCACATTTAGCCTGCTCCTGAAACCACAACCTGTATGATACCTTTTAAACTATTCATATCAGGAAATAAAGTACTAGACTTTGCTTGTAGTGAGGAGTTCACTGTGGCCACTTCCTCCCATAACAATTCCATCATAACAACCGCAGGTCTTTTCAACTCCACCAAACCAGGACAAGCCAATTCTTTCTTCGCCGTGGAGCCCAGTTCCTTAAATGTGGCAGCAGTAGCTGGCAAAGCCCACTCATCCAGCAGGGAAGATGCTGCTGCAGGAGCTCTCTCCACTCTCTCTTCCAGGTCCACTCCCATCAGGGATGCTGTCAGCTGAGCCAAGGCCCCGCTGGCATAACAACCTGGTCACAGAGGTACAGTCCTCTCTACGGGGTTCAGAGACTCCCCACTTGAGGCTAACACTGATAGCACCGCTGGTACCGCTGAGGTGTTATCTCAGGTAACCAAGCACATGCCGAAATCAAGACGTGTCCATTGCATCCCTGGCGCAGAAAGCCCAAGACTGGAGGGTACTGTCTTTGATTTCCACCTCTTGCCCATTTCAGATGCCAGAACAGAGACATGACCGGAGCGGTAAGTGCACATAGCTTAATCAGATGCCATCTTGTTCCCATCTATATTTTGTGCATACCTAATTCTCATACTCTCTGCTTACAGCATCACTGCACAAAATGTCAGCATTAAACTTGCATTTCTGCATCCACCCCTAAGTTTGTACCAGAGACAATGGAAGATTAAATGATTTGCCCGAGGCCCAAAGAAGCATAAAGGCATTTGAAGCCTGGTTTCCTTAGTTTTGACCCACTTTTTCGCCTCTAACCACTAGGCTACTCCTCCACCATAAGCTCCTTAGCTCCAAAAGAATAGGAAACATTTTGGGCCTGAACTATAAGGCATTCACTCTCCTCTACAAGAATGCAATCCTGATTTTTTATGGCTCATAGAGCTCTTTGGAATTCTTCCAAGGCTGCCAAGTTTTCTGAAAAATTCTTTAAGCGGTGTTGGTCCTGCATTACTGAAGCTGATACTTTATCACATGCGCTATTTTACTGTGCCAACTTTTCTTGTGCTGAGAGTATGGAAGTGTATTTGTAATATTCAATACTGGGGGTCACATTCGGTCCTGGAATTGAATATCCAGTTGCCTGGATTTGCGGATAGCTAACTAAGCAGCAGCAATATTCAGCCGCTGCATGGTTAACTTCCATGGTGAAAGTTAGGTCAGCCTTTGCTATGCCTGACATTCGCTGCATAGCCATAACTGGGCAGCAGCTCAATATCGCTGCTGCCTAGTTATAGTCGGCTACCATCCCCAGAAAGCCCCAGAACACCCTGATGCTAATCAGTTGGCATGGGGACGTGCAGCAACAACACCCATGGATATTCAGCGACATGCGTTTGCAAGCCATGTAAATGCCTTCGAATACTGGGCCCAAAGTTTTCTAAGATCAGGCGACTATAAATATTAGTGCCAGCAAAATGGCCACTTCCACGTATAGGTGCCGACACACATACATAGAGGCTGCCACATGATGCCGCTCTTTGCCAGCAAATCTCTTATTTGTCCTATTTGTCTGTTTTGAATAGATTGTAAGCTGTGCTGAGCAGGGACCTTCTCTTATGCATCTCTTATGTGTTTATCTAGTGGCACTTTAGAAATGATAAATAGTAGTAGCATTGCCAGAGTCTTTCTACATATTTTAGAAAATATTTTGTAAAATATTAAGGAAGTTATGAATGTTCCAAATGGGTGTTTGAATTCCTCCCTCAAAGACTACTACTACTACTACTATTTAGCACTTATAGAGCGCCACGCACGCAGCGCTGCACAGCTAACCTACCAGAGGTGGCTAACAAACAAGAGACAGTCCCTGCCCATCAGAGTCGTGCTCATCGGAGCTTACAATCTAGTTAGAACAGTACAGAGCAATAGTCAGTTCTGCGGAAGATACGGTGTGGTACAGTTTGGTACAGCTTGATCTGTAGTTTGGTCAAAACGTTGACGGGGGTTAGGGTAGGATGAGGATGGAAGTCAGGATCTGAATGCAACGGTGAAGAGGTGGGTCTTCAACCTGGATTTGAAGAGGGTCAGGGAGGGCACCTGGCGCACAGACGCAGATAGGCCGTTCCAGGCGTGTGGCGCAGCAAGGTGAAAGGAACGCAGTTGGGAGTTCGCGGTGCAGGTGAAAGGCATTGAAAGAAGCGATTTGTTAGCGGAGCGCAAATTTCGAGAGGGGGCGTAAGGAGAGATAAGGGATATGAGGTATTGAGGGGCAATAGAGTGAATGCATTTCTGGGTCAGCAGAAGAAGCTTGAATTGGATGCGGAATTACCTATGCAACATGGGCCTTAGAGAGTTCCAGGGGAATGTGGCTATATAGCTGAAAGTAATTTAATGGGCAAAATTGATCCGATTTCCTGACAGTGGAAGGATTGCTAAGAGAGAAATTGGATGACCTTAGAGCACAGGAAGGAGAGAAGTGATTCAGGACATCATCCAGCTAAAGTCCTCCTGCACTGAGGACAGGAAACATGTTACTTGGTAATCATATTGTTCAACTCTTCAAGATTTGCCATTTGTCTATTTAGTGGTTAGTAGCATAATATCCAATCATCTTTAAGAGACCGCAGTGATATCAGCATACTTTCACTACCTGTCAGTTAGGGAAAATTACCTGCAAAATGTCCTCAAAAATGAGAAGAGCCAGCATGGATTTATCACAAGGAAATCATGCTTTATGAGTCTATTAGAATCTTTTGAAGATGTAAAGAAACATGTGGTTAAGAGTTAGCCTCTCAATGTAGCAGATCTGGAAGTTCAGAAGGCATTAAAATCCCTCATGAAGCATACTGTTAGCTGGTTACAAGTTAGGAAATACAGTAGGAGTAAATTATCAGTTTTCCCAAGGGGAAAGATAAATAGAATGCAGCACAAGGATCTGTACTGGGGCCAGTGGTTTTGTAAACAGTTGAAAAATAATTTTACCTGGTGGGAGGGAGAGGTTGTTTCTCCTGAGCAACCCCAGTGTGGTGGGGACTAGAACATAGCAACCCATGGTGGCAGCAGTCTGGGCCCCAAACCTAGAAGTGAAGGCTGACTGCTATGGGAGAGGGAAGAAGCCCAAGAAAGAGAGTTGTGGGCCTACAGCAGAAAGGGGGAGGAGTCACAGGGAGAAGGAGAAGGAATCAGCTGCAGTAGTGGCTGAAGAGGCAGTTGCTTTAATAATATAGCAACATAAGAAATGACGACAGATAAAGACCAGCATGTTCCATCTAGTCTTCCTAGTAAGATGACTAGAACTGTGGGAACATAGAAATATGACCACAGAAAAAGACCACATGGTCTATCTAGTCTGCCCTTCCATATCAACTACAATAGTCCCCTTTTTACCTTTAGAGTTCCTCTGTGTTTGTCCCATGCTTTTTTGAATTCAGATACTGTCCTTGTGTCCATCACCTCAACTGGGAAACTATTCCACACATCTATCACTCTTTTCATAAAGAAATACTTCCGCATATTACTCCTGAATCTATCCCCTTTTACTCTCATACTATGTCCCCTCGTAGCAAGAGTTTGCCTTCAATTGAAAGAAACCCTCTTGTACATTTATGCCACGGAGATATTTAAATGTCTCTATCATATCGCCCCTATCTGATCTTTCCTTCAAAATATATATATTAAGATCTTTAGGTCTCTCCTCATATGCTTCATAACAAAGACCATTAACCATTTTAGTAGCCACCCTCCACACCGACTCCAACCTGCTTATATCCTTTTGAAGGTGTGGTCTCCAAATGAGGTCATACCAGAGACTTATACAGAGGCAATATCACCTCCTTTTTTCTGCTGGCCATTTCTTTACCTATACACCCAAGCATCCTTCTGGCTTTCCCCTTTTCTGCCTGTTTAGCTACTTTAAGATCATCAGACACAAATATGCCCAGGTCCAGCTCCTCTTTTGTGGACAGAAGTACGTCACCCCCTACTGTACCGCTCCTTTGGATTTTTGCAGCCCAAATGCATAACCTTGCATTTTTTAGCATTATATTTCAGCTGCCAAATTCTAGACCATTCTTCAAGCTTAGCTAGATCCCTCCTCATGTTATATACTCCTTCCTTGGTATTTACTCTATTGCAGATTTTCGTATTCCGACAGCCCTTCTGCAATATCACTAACAAAGATGTTAAAAAGAATTGGACCGAGGACAGATCCCTGTGGCACTCCATTGGTAACGTCCTTCTCCTTAGAGGGAGCTCCAATTACCAGCACTGTTTGTCGCCTCCCACTTAACCAATTTCTAACCCAATCAGTAACTTTAGGGTCCATCCTTAGGGTGCTCTGTTTGTTTATAAGTCATCTGTGAAATATTTGTTAAGCAAGTCTGCTTTCTTCTCATCAGTTTCTCTATATTCCTCCATGCAGGCTATCTCCTCTATGCCTTTGTTTAGTGTTTGTACCTTCCGTGCAGGTTACCCCATTCTATTTTTTGAAGTGTAACATTTATTTGTTTGCCTTAATTCCATCCTCTTGCTATATTGGGATCCTCTGTATCTGTCCCATGCCTTTTTGGATTCTGTCACTGTTTTTGTCCCCACCACCTCCATCGGGAAGGTATTCCAGATATCCACTGCCCTATTTGTGAAACAGTATTTCCTGATGTTGCTTTTAAGTTTAACTTCTTGCAGCTTCATTTCATATCCTCTTGTTCCAAACGTTTGTTTGTCATTAATGTCCTTTAAGAATGTAAAAGTCTATATCATAACTGCCCAGTCCCTCTTCTTCTCTAAGGTATGCATATTTAGGTCTTCAAGCCACTTTTCATATGTTTTCTGGCCTGGGCTCATGTCATTTGGTTGTCTTCTTCTGAACTGTTTCAAGTGTTTTCATATCTTTTGTGAAGTACGACCTCTAAAACTGAACAGAAAACTCCAAGTGAAGCATCACAATGACTTTGACATGGCTATTAATACTTTCTTCTTTCTGCTGGGTGGATCTTTCTGGCTTTGGCCACCACCTTGTCACGTTGTTTCACCACCTTGAGATCCTCAGACACTATGGGCCTTATATTCTAAAGGCATTTACATGTTTTACTGACCTGTAAACTGTGTAAATGTCATTGAACAGGATATTCAATGGCACTAACATGGTTAGTGCCGCTGAATATCCCTAACTAACACTGCTATTCGCCCCCCCCCCCAGCTAACTGCTTAACATCAGGGCGTGTTGTGGGCATTCCAGGGCATGTCGTGGTTGGTGACAGTCGCTAACTGGGTAGCGGCGATATTGCACCACTAATCGATTAGCGACCTGCGGGTAAAACTAGACCTGCAAAAATTGGCCTAGTTTTACCCGTGGAAGCTAATCAAGTAGTGGTGCAATATCGTCGCTACCCGGTTGACTTCTGCAATGTCAGAGGCTGTGCGGTGACCCTGGATATACAATGCCGAGGCCACATATGACCCCCAGCATTGAGTATCTGGGGTTAGAGGTCAGCGGTGATGGCTATATGCCATAGTGGCGCATAGCTGTTGTTGTTGTTAAGTGCCATTGAGTTAGTGTCAACTCATGGTAACCCTCTGGATAGTTGTCTTAAATTGTGTTCGGTCTTCAGTTAGGCGGCTCATTGTTGACAGACTGGTACCCGTAGCTGCTGTCATTGTATTGATCCATGTCATTGCTGGCCTTCCTCTTTTGCGCTGACCTTCTATCTTGCCAAGCATGATATCTTTCTCTAATGATCTCTCTCTTCGCATGATGTGTCCAAAGTATGAAAGTCAAAGTCTTGTCATCTGAGCTTGTAAAGAAAGCTTAGGTTTGATCTTCTCTATTACTGACTTGTTTATTCTTTGGGCAGTCCATGGTATATGCAATATTCCCCACCAGCACCATAATTCAAAGGCATCAATTTTCTTCCTGTCTATCTTTTTCACTGTCCATCTTTCGCATCCAGATTGTGTTATTGAAAATACCATGGCATGAAAGAGTCAAATCTTTGTATGGAGAGAGACATCTCTGCTCTTGAGAATCTTGTCTAGGTCTTTCATAGCCATTCTGCCAAGGTCAATGCATCATCAGATTTCTTGAATGCATGTTGCTTCTTTATTGATAGTTGATCCAAGTAGGTTAAAGTTGTCCACCATTTTAAGACTATGCTCCTTGATCGTGAGAAGCAAATGTTTCAGATTATCTTCACTTTCAGCCAGTAATGTGGTATCATCAGCATAGCGAAGGTTGTTGATGAGTCTTCACCAGTCTTCACACTTCTGTTGTCTTCATACAATCCTGATGATTTGTTCTGCATATAAATTAAACAGGTAGGGGAAAGTATGCAGCCTTGTCATACACCTTTGTTATTTTAAACCATTCTGTTTCTTCTTGTTCCGTTTGAACTGTTGCTTCTTGACCTATGTATAGATTGTACAGATTGTGCAAGAGAACAATCAAGTGATTTGGTATACCCATGCTTCTTAATGTGGCCCAGAGTTTCTCATGGTTTACACAGTCAAAAGCTTTGCTGTAGTCGATAAAGCACAAATAGATATCCTTTTGGTATTCTTTAGTCTTTTCAAGGATCCATCTCATATCTGCAATGATGTCTCTCATTCCTTGCCCTTTCCTGAACCCTGCTTGCACTTCTAGTAGTTCTTGTTCCAGGTATGGTTGTAGTCTTTTTTGAATAATCTTCAGTAGAATCTTGCTGGCATGTGGGATCACAGCGATTGTGCGATAATTTCCAGTCAGTTGGATCACCTTTCTTTAGTATTGGTATAAACACAGATCTTTTCCAGTCAGTTAACCATGATGTTGTCTTCCAAATTTCTTGGTAGAGCCTTTTAAGTATGGTAACAGCTGCATCAGATTGCTGTAATACGTCTATGGGAATGCCGTCAATGCCCCATGCTTTGTTCTTTGATAAGGCTTTCAATGCTGCTTCAACTTTTTCTTTTATCACCAATGGTTCTGGATCATAAGGTACAGGTTGAAACGGCTGTTGGTCCACTTGATCTTTATCATATAAAAACTCTGTATATTCTTTCCACCTTTTCTTGATCTTCTCAGCATCATTCAACATAGAACCTTGAGCATCTTGTAACATTCCAATTCAAGGCTGGAATTTTTTCTTTAACTCTTGTAGCTTTAGGAAAGCCCATCTTGTTCTTCCTCTAATAGTTTCTGCTTCTACTGTATTTCCTTGCATGTGTCATTGTAATACCTTTCCTTGTCCTGTCTTGCTACACATTGGAAATCTCTGTTGAGTTCTGTGATTGTCTTTCTCTCTCCTCTGGCTTTAGCTTCTCTGCATTTCTGGGCAATTTTCAGAGTTTCTTCTGTCATCCATTTTAGCCATTTTTGCTTTTTCACCTTTTGTAGAGACTTCTTGCTTTCTTGCAACACAACCTTCTTGATGTCATTCCAAAACTCTTCTGGAGCTCTGTCATTTGTATCTAAAGCAGCAAATCGATTTTGTAGGCAGTCTGTAAATTCAAGTGGTATATTCTCAAGGTCATATTTTGCTACATTCATGAGTGGCTTGCTCTTTTTCAACTTTAGCTTGAGTTTGCATACTAGTAGTTGGTGATCTGTACCACAGTCAGCTCCAGGTTTTGTCTTTGTTGATGTTATAGAGCTTTTCCATTGTTGACTTCCACAGAAGTAGTCAATTTGATTTTTGTATAATCCATTGGGTGAAGTCCATGTGTACAATCGCCGCTTGTGTTGCTGGAAGAAGGTATTTCAGATGAATAGATCACTGGTCTTGCAGAATTCTATAAGTCTTTCTTCAGCTTCATTTCTGTTGCCAAGTCCATATTTTCCAACCATTTTTCCTTCTTCTTTGTTGCCAACTTCTGCGTTCCAGTCACCCATGACTATCAGGATATCCTGTTTGCATGTTCTGTCAATTTCAGCTTGTACTTGTTCATAGAACTCATCAATTTCATCCTCTTCTGCAGCTGTTGTCGGGCATATACTTGAATTATATTTGTGTTGATAGGCATTCCTCGTAAACAAATAGAGATTTTGCATTCACTGACTGCATTATATTTCAATACAGTTCTTGCAAGTTTCTTCTTTATCATAAATGCAATACCATTTCTTCTTTGTCTTTCATTTCCAGCATAGTAGATCATGTGATCATCTGATGCAAAGTGCCCGATGCCAGTCCATTTCAGTTTGCTGACACCCAACAGATCAAGTTGTACATGTTCCATTTCATTCTTGACCACCTCCAGCTTCCCTTGGTTCATGCTTCGTACATTTCATGTCCCAATATGTAAGACATATTTACAGCTTCTGACTCTTTTTTCATGCACAGCTACATCAGCAATCAGATGTCCCGAGGGCTTTGATCCAACCACATCATAAATGCTGGCTTTACTCTGTAAAGTCTTCAGCTCCTCCCCAGTAGCTAGTTGAGTGCCTTCTGACCTGGGGGGTCTCATCTTCCAGCACTATAGTGCAATTTGTTTTGTTGTGACTATCCATTGGGTTTTCATGGCAAGATACAGAAGTAGATTGCCAGACATTTCCTCTGTGCAGTTTAAGTTTAGTATTGCCATTGTCACAGAAATGTGATCCTCCACCACCAACACCATCCCATTCTGCTGCTGCCCAGATGGGTGGTTTGTCTTGGTCTGGCACCTCAGCTGAGACCTGGCCATCTTGGGAGACCCTGCCAGTAGTTAAACTACCGATAGCTTAGCCCTGAACATCACTGATGCACACAAGCCCTCACAGCGCGACAAGCTGTAAACCAAGTGAGGGGGTGCATAGCTGTCTCAGTACAATATTGAGCACTATAACTCCAAGATCTGTTTAGTATTCCATGCACACCAGTCTCTCGCCTCCTATTGCATACAGCTCCTTTGGATTTCTCAATCCTGAGTGCATCATTCTGTCCTTCTTCACATTAATTCTTAATTTCCAAGCATTAGACTATTTTTCTAATTTTTGTAGATCATTTCTCATGTTGCCCACTCCCTCTGAGATGTCCACTCTTGCAAGTCTTCATGCCATCTGCAAAGAGGCAACGTTTTCCTTTCAACCCTTCAGCAATATCAGGCCATGGGTGTCAAGAGGGCTCCAGGGGTGGCTTAAAGTGCTAGGAAAGAAAGCCATGGCAGGAGGGGAGCCAGATTGAGCCAGAGCTGGAAGACAGCAGCATCAGACTGGACTAGGGAAAGAGATCCCACAGTCAAGAAGAAGCCCTGCAGGACAAGAAGGTTCCCTCAGAGCCCCAGCTTAACAAAGAGGGGAAAGGCTCCACCATCACAGGGAAAAGAATGGGACTCTTCTTTAGAGCATCAGAATAAAAATAAGGAAGCATTTTGAGCACCTGCCTATAGCAGAAGATGATAGATAGGATGTGGCCCCACATGCAGGAGACAAATCTCCCATGGAAATGGGAGTAAAGAGTAAAGATGATAAGAACCCCTGATGGGGCAGAATCAGAAGAAAGCTGGAGAGATTTCCTGTGTAGTTGGAGGAGCCCAGTGTCCAGCAGAAGAAGCTAAGGGAAGCAGCAGGAGGCCCCAAGGAAAAAGTGAAGCAGCCAGGGTAGGACCAGAGCAACTGAAGGAGCTATAGCCCAAGGAGTCCCTGGAAGTTGAATTGAGTCTGCAGAGAGCTGAAGAGTTATAAAAGCCAGCCAGAGAAATCATCAGAGACTGCCAGAAGTCCCAGAGCCTCAGATACCCAGCAGTGAAAGAAAGACTGGCAAAAGTGAGACTCAGCGGGGCTACAGAGAGAGGCTGCCCTGGAAGCTGTAAATAAAAAGAGTTTCTAGATAAATGAAAACTGTATTTTATTTTTATTTCGGGGGCAATTTCTCCAAATGGGTGAGTTCTGTGGATACAATGACAGTCATGAACCTTACTTCTAAGCCAGGGTATGTGGAGTATGATCTCAGTCTCTCAAAATTTACGGCTAATGCTCAGCATAGTACTTGCATCATGCCAAAGAAAGCCTCCTGCTGGAGCTCATAAGATGTTACGTGTATGGGTAATTTATTAAGGTGTGCTTGGAAATTCCTCTTAAATAGGCTTATGGCACCCAACACAATGGGAAAAAAACTCAATCTTTCTGCCACATTTTCTTGGTTTCCGACTGCATTTCTTGGTACTTGAAAATCTTCTCCCTCTCAAAGCGATTCACAGAGTAGTCGCTTGGAACTGACACCTTATAATCAGTGCAGTTCTGGTGTTTTTCTCTTTTACCACTATATCTGGCTTCCTTGCATCAGATTTTTATCAGTCAGAATGGGTGTATCCCAGGTGGTTATAACCTTTTCATTCTCTGTAATCCTTTTAGGGTCATGATCCCAATGCTTTTCAGGCACAATGATATTATAGTGCTTACAAAGTTTCCAATGAATGAGGTGCGCTACTTTATTGTGCCTTTCTGTATAGAACGTTTTGGCCATTAGAACTTCACAGCCAACTATGAGGTGAGTCACTGTTTCCAGCTCTTTCCCATAGAAGCAACATGTGTTTTGCCAGTTTTTTCAATGATCGCTGTAAACCATCTCATCCATAAACTGCTGCCCCGTGCAGCAACTAATAATCTCTCGTCCTTCGGTTTCAATTCACTTCTCCTTAACCATTCATGTGTCCATTCTTGATTGACAAAGGGTTCCTGAGATAAAACTCTGCATTTCCACTGTATTTGTGTATTTGCTACTTGTTTCCTCGTTTGTTGATCTAGTTCAGTGGTTCTCAACCCAGTCTTCTGGGACCCCTAGTCCAGTCAGGTTTTCAGGGTATCCACAATGAATATGCATGAGATAGATCTGCATACAATGGAAGCAGTGCATACAATGGAAGCAGGACTAGATTGAGGACCACTGAATTTTTGGTAGAGTTTTTTCTCTTGTTTTGCAAATTCTGTTACTTCCTTTCCTGTGTATGCTTGTGGATTCTCACTCCTTCCAGTCATCGGAACACTTGTCCAAGTTTGACGATGGAGACAGATTCCTAATGTTTACTTTCATATTTCAGCACTTTTTGCGTATGTTGATCCAATGATGCAGTTAGTTAGGCCTAGCATGTGAAATCAATCTCTATGAGGCCTAGCCCTCCTTCAGCTCTAGGGATGTACAGTCTTGGCATACACTGATTCTTGTAAATTAATTAATGGGCATGGGGGAGTTTTCTTGTTTGCACATCCAGTTTTTCAGGATCTTTGAGATGCCAGTCCCAATCCAAAAGCTGTATGAGAGTACAGGAATTGCCAGCTGATTAATGGCCTGTATCTTATTCCATGATGTTAAAGCACTTTTCAATAATGATTTTAATCTCCTGTAGTATTTTTTACAGATCTTTTCTCTCAGTAATTTCTGCTTGAGTGACATGCCTTCCTGTTCTCTGAGATACTTATATACACATTCCTTTTCAAGATCCTTGATGTCACAGTCCTCAGCCAGGGAGATGTTTTACATTTTGCTCAATTTTCCTCTAAAAAAAGTTGTCTTAGAACATTTGTCAAGGCCAAAGGTCATTCTAATGTTATCAGAAAAGCTTTTCATCACACGGAGTTTCTCTGCTAATTGTTGGTCACTAGAACTGTAGAGCATTAGATCGTCTACAAAAAATAAATGAAATGTTGTTTCTGGGTTGTTACCTTTTTCAGAATTCAGGTTAAATCCGTATCCCAAAGAACTGATAAAAGTACTTATTGGATTAAGTGCCACACAAAATAGAAGAGACAACAGGGAATCTCCCTGAAATATTCCTCGCTGGATCTTAATGTTCGAAACAATGTACTGACCATCTTCATATCTCAAAAAGAGTGTAGTTTGCCACATTGTCATGGTGAATTTAATGTACTCTATCAAACCAGAAAATTGTATTGTCTCTCGCTTTGAAGATATTGCATGTAGTTCATTTTTGACGTTTCACCGTGTAAATTTATCCAGTAGGACATCAACAACATCCCAAATAAGCCTTGAATGATGTAATATTGCATCATATCGCATAATACCAGCATGCACACATCATCCAGAGTTGATTACATCATTTTCTGATGCAATGCAATACTACTGCCAGAAGGCTGCTGAAGCCATCTGACGTCAACAGTGTACTATACGCAGTCAGAAAGGTTGAGCATTTAAAATATTTCAGACTGTGTGCGAGACAGTTTAAGCTACTGCTACATGTAACTTTTATTAATCATATAATTTTAGCCATTTAGGTACAATACAGAACAGTAATGCCGTGAAAGTGCGTTAATACCGTTGACAATTTTTGCTACATTTGTGGGGAAGTGACATTGCCAACCAGAAGAAAAGTATCACTTCTCAACTGAAGAAGGCATATCATCTTTACTTCGGATGCAAGATTGGTGACCAAGACAAGCCTTGGGCCCCACATATATGCTGTGCTACATGTACAACACAGCTTTCACAGTGGTTGAATTGCAAAAGACCATCAATGCCGTTTGCAGTCCCCATGGTGTGCAGAGAGCCAAGCAACCACATAAATGACTGTTACTTCTGCTTGGTTCCTCCTCTTTCCAGCATAATAACGAAGCAAAAGAAGTCGAGCATAGTCTACCCAAACATTCTGTCTGCATTGAGACCAGTTCCACATGGCGAGGGACTTCCTATTCCAGAACCTCCATCAGAATATTCTCTTGATGCATCTGATGAGGACAAGGGTGAGCCGACCTGTTCTTCTCCTGATCAGTCAGCATGCAGTGACCCAGATTTTCACTGGGATGCATTATTAACTCCACACAGAATAACACAGGAAGAACTAAATGACCTGGTTCGTGATTTGGACTTATCCAAGAACAAGGCAGAATTGCTAGGATCAAGACTCCAACAATGGAATCTTCTAGAAGAAGATGTCAACATTACTTCATATCGAAAGCGCCACCAGCAGTTGGAGCCTTTCTTCAGAAAGGAAAGTAATCTGGTATTCTGTTCCGATATTGAAAGCCTCATGAATGCCTTAAAAATCACTCATGACCCACAAGACTGGAGACTGCTGTATATGGACTCTTCGAAACTGAGTCCGAAGGCTGTGCTTTTGGACAATGGAAACCGTCTTCCATCTATTCCAGTAGTGCATGCCGTCCACATGAGAGAGACATGCGGATAACATAGCATCTACTGACTTCCATTAACTATAACAAGTACAGCTGGCACATCTGTGGTGACTTGAAGGCAGTTGCCCTTTTAATGGGACTGCAGCAGGGATATATAAAATACATGTGTTTCTTATGTGAGTGGGATAGCCGAGCAAGAGATTGGCACTACTTGCAGAAGGAATGGAATCGCAGACAAAATGTAACAATTGGAGAGAAGAAAATCCAGCACCCAGCTCTGGTTGAGGCTCACAAAATCCTGCTATCACACCCTTTCACATCAAACTAGGTTTGATGAAAAACTTTGTGAAAGCCATGGACCGCACTTCGCTAGCTTTCCGATACCTGCATGAAAAATTTCCTCGACTCAGCGAAGCAAAGATTAAAGAGGGAGTTTTTGTGGGTCTTCGGATTCGAGAGCTCTTCAAAGATGACCGGTTTAACAACTTGCTGCAGGGTGATGCGAAACAAGCATGGAATGCTTTTCGCCTAGTGTCAACAAATTTTTTCGGGAATGTTAGGGCAGAAAACTACAAGGAACTAGTAGAAGACATGCTGATGCAGTATCAGAAACTTGGCTGCAATGTGTCTCTAAAGATCCATTTCCTTGATTCCCATCTCGATTTCTTTCCTGACAACTGTGGTATGGTTAGTGATGAACAGGATGAACGTTTTCACCAGGATATCGCAACGATGGAGCAATGATACCAGGGAAAATGGTCCACTACAATGCTGGCTGACTACTACTGGACACTCCTCAGAGAAGCTCCCGAACAGCTGTACAAGAGACAGGCAAAAAAAATCTAAGAAGTAGTCTATGACTTGGTTTTTTACAGGTATTAACCGAAGGCCTATTATATTTACTATTGACATGAATTTTGTGATGCAAACATTAATTCTTGTAGATTACAAAAATATTAGAGCCAACTTTGCAATTTCACTGTCATATTCATGTTCAGCATATAAAAATTGATAAGAAATGACTATTTTTATTTTAGTAACATGACTTTTGTAAAAATTTGTTGACCAGTGCAATCTACCCATGCTTTACTGAGATTTCTGCTTTTATTAGCGCTGGCCATGATGGTCTTATTCAACATTAACTGGTCCTTGGTTCCATATGCTCCTCTCTTATTCCCCTTTTGCTCTATTGCCATGATGTTATAGGACTCGATATGATCATATATTCTGTCTGCATCTATTGCAGTGAACAGCTTGTAGGTAAGCAGGTTATTGCTCTATAATATTTAGGAATGTTACTAGGGTCCCCCTTCAGAAAGAGAAACGTTCGTCCTGTAGTAAACCATTGTGGTGTTAAATCTTGCTGCTTGAAGAATTGATTTTTGTAGATTGCCAGGTTCTGGTGGAGTGATGTGAACAGTTTGGGCTAAAAATTGGTATGCCATCTGGGCCAGAGCTCTTCCAGTTTGGGACTCATTTTAACCTGCTTTCCAGCTCTTTCATTATTTCTGTAGGCCATTCCATAGGTTTAATGTTTGCTTTTTCTAAATGCTCCTGTATGTAGGGTAACCATTCTGATTCTAGACTGTGCTCTATAGGATCCTCATATAGGTTTCGCCAGAAGGTTTCTGTTTCAGCTTTGGTTGGTGGTACTTTTACCATATTTATGCTCTTTCCCAATTCCCTGTAGAATTGTTCTGGGTTCTCTCTAAGTAGTTTATTTTGATAGCTTTCTTTTCTATTTTCTTTATATCATCACATTTTTTGCGCATCTGCTGGTACTTTCAATTTATTATTGGAACATATGAATTTCATGTCTTCTTCTGTTAATGCAGCATGCTTCAGCTTAATGTCTTGCATCTTCCTCAGTATCCTTGATGATCTTAATCCTTTTAGATACCCATTTATCAGGGATATCTCCACACGCAATGATTTGTGTGACACTTCGATGCACTTTTTCCAAGGAGGAACTGTTATTGTTCTCTTTTTCTTCTGGCCCTGCACTTTCATTGGTAATATTTTTGCAGTAATACTGTAATTTTAGCTGCACAATATTGTATTTCATTTATTTCAGTGATGTCAATAAATGGTCCCTTTATACTGGATACAGCCTTATTCATCTTAATTATCATACTCCTAACTCTAGAAGTTAAGTTTAGCGTGGGTAATCTTTCCCTTGCCTAGAATCCAGCATATTCATCTTTTCCCATGTGAACTAAGAGTTTGTCTTGAATTCCTCTACCTCTGGGTCATCCACCTCTCTCTTCCTCTTCTTCAGTTGATTTGCTAACCTATCCTGTATTCATCTCTATCTCCTGCAGTTCCAGATCTCTGTGTTTCATCTCCCCCTCAACTGCTCTTTTTTTCTCTGTATTCCTTTCTTCTGGTACTCTCACCTAGGTCTCCTCCTCCTCCCTGTAATTCCTCCCTATAAATCTTTTTCCACGGAAGCCCTTATTGCTTCAAGATGTTATTTCTCATATACTTCTTTACTTTGAATTGCAAAATTAATGATCTTAAATTTGCAACTGTTGCTTTTTGCAATTTTTCTTGTGGCAATTTTCCTCTTTCTTCCAGTTTTTGGCGGATTCTCTTTGTATACCCTCTTGATTTAAATATATGGTTTGTAGCATAAAAATAGCAGTACATTATCTCCTCTTTATCTGTAGAAGTATACTTAACCATAGTTAATCCTCTTAACTTTTTTATTCATTTCTGTGGTTTAGCTCCTGCCATGGTGAGTCCAGGAACAGGCTCACAAAGGCCTTTATCTGTGGCAGGGATGCTATCTACATCTGCAGTGCTAGTACTAGTGCATAAGCTACAGTTTGGCACCTTTTTATCCTGGGTGACGTGCGGCCAGTATGTACTTTTCTTGTTCGTTCCTACCATACTTCAACTGTAGTGTCGTCTTGCTGAGATTTCGTAAAGCTATTATACAACAGGGTCACAACGTGAAGGTATTCAGCACGACTTGAGTAGGGAACTTTATTCTCTCCCCAAAGAGATGTACATTATCAAGTTACTGTTTGTGAACGTTTATGGTACACATCCCTGTAAGGCTGGGAAGGAAAAAGGACCCTACCCTTACAACCCCTTTGACCCCTTGTGCACACCCCTTTGACCCCACTGCAGAGACTGTTTGGGTGTTGCTTTAAGAGCAGCAGCACCATCAAGAGTCCCTACTAAATACTGAAAGAGATTAGAGAGAAAAGTCTAACATTTTTCAGAACAGTGGAAGTTCTGCTGCCGGTCATTTCATACTGGAAGGAGACACCTCTGAGAGGAATAATCCCATTTTATATATAAACCACTCCCAAAGACTGAACTTTGTCTTTGGCAGCCAGCCATTGAACCAGGAGGGTGGAGTAGGGCCTCCGACCTTAAGGGGCAGGTGTTTATGGCATCCAGCCATAGCATCAGAGGGGAGCAGAGGAGTCCTTTTGCACCATGCCACTCATATTATCCAGCTTGTGCAACAGGATTAGAGCATCTGCATAGGGAACACAGAAAATGTTTCATGTCTGTGCAAACACTGCCAACACTCTACTGTCTCACAAGGAGAGCAGCACAGCCTATGGAAGAGGTTCCAAAAGCTGTATTAGTAGCCAACCTTTCCAGATAACCAGAGCAAGGAGCATTGCAGAGCAGTTCAAGGGAGCTGCACCTACAGAAGCCACCTGCTCTCAGGAAGAAAAGGAACCCAAGCAAACATTGCACACCATGGTACCAGAGCCAAGTATGACATCCAGCACAGCACTGGAGAACTGTGTCTGCCTCACATACAGAATAAAGTACAATGGGACAAAGTACTAGAAGGAGGAAAGAGGGACCGTCGCTCAGGAAAAAGACCATATGAAATACTCAAGGTGCATATGTGGCAAATAACTAAAATTAAGCAACTGGGGGACAAAAAATGTTAAAGAAATAAGAAACTAAAAGGAATTTGGTGAAATATCTAAAGCAAGAGGAAAGCAAGAATAAAGGGCCAAATATTCAACATCAGCAGCTAGCACTGTTAACGCAGTTAGTTACCGATGCTGGACATTAAATCCAGATATTCAATGTCAGAGTCATATCTGTCCCTGCCATTGAATATCTGGGTTTGCTACATAGGCCAATCGCTAACCGGGCAGTGGCTCAATATTGCAGCTGCATGGTTAACGACTGGTGCCACCTCTGCTCTGTCCCGGAAGCCCCCGACATGCCCCGATGCTAAGCAGTTAGCACTGGGGCATGTAAAGAGTCGGTAGCTGGGGATATTTTATTTATTTAATTTATTTATTTAGCATATATTTATAACCCGCAACTTCCAGAGTTCAGTTGCGGTTCACAATAAAACAACAATCCACAAAGCAAAAGCTTAGTTTTACATCGAACATTTTGTAACAATAAAAGTAATGGTTAACAGCATGAACTTATGCATAATAGCAAAACTGGCTTGTAAACTATGTACAATAAACTATATACAAATACATGTTGTGGGTACTTTGGAATTGAATCATAGTGTTTTTATAATAGTGTATTGTCTGTTAAGTTGTTGGAAATAGTATTACTCAGTCATGATTTTTAACCTTTATCTGAGTGTATCAAGGGGTTATCTATGTTGCCGTAGTGCATTGAGAATAAATAGGTTTTTAGTTTTTTACGAAGTTCCATAATTTCAGTTATAGTTCGTAGGTTCTCCGGAAGGGAATTCCAAATAGATGGGGCAGCATGAGAAAAAGCTCTTTTGTTAGTTAATTTATTTGGTTTTATGAAATCATTAGGAGTATTTAGTTTATTTGAGTATCCTTTTCTGTGCGTGGTTTTTTGAGATTCCATGCTAATTAGTTTGTTTAATGGGATTGGGGCCATATTGTTTAAAGCTTTATATGTAGTTATTGTGGTTTTATATATTATCCTACTTTGAATTGGCAACCAGTGTAGGGAAGCTAGTATTGGTGTTATGTGCTGGATTGAGTGTGCTTTCGTTATAATTCTGGCTGCTGCGTTTTGTGCTAATTGGATTCTTTTTATGTTTTGTTTCGTTATACCTAAAAGAATTAGGTTGGCAAAATCAAAGTGCGGTGTTATTGTAGCCTGGATTATATTAATGAAGTCTAGTTGGTGTACTAACGGGCGTAATTGTTTAAGGATTTTAAGTTTAAAGTATATTTTCTTTATGGTGTTTCTGATGTGAGTGTTCATCGTCAGATGAGTATCTAGGATAACACCTAGGTATCTTATTTCGTTTTTTATTTTAATGTCATGGTTTTGCAATGTTATGTGGGTTGGGGGGATATATGATTGATTTTTTGTTACAATTAGGACTTCTGTTTTTGCATGGTTAATGTGAAGGTTTTGAGCTTTTAGCCATGTTGTAATTTCATTGAAGCAGTCTGATAGTAGTTTTATTGGTAAATTAGGGATTGTGAATGGGATGTACATCATAATATCATCTGCATATAGATGATAGTATACTCCGAATTTTTTAAAGATATCACAGATAGGTTTTATGTAAATATTAAACAGGAGGGCTGATAGTGCGGAGCCTTGTGGGAGGCCAATTTCTTGTTTATATATGGTTGATGTTTGGTTACCAATTCTTACATTTTGTGTTCTATTATTTAAGTAAGAGGTAAACCATTTATGTACAGTGTCTTTTATTCCTATTTGTTTTAGGTTATTAAGCATTATAGTGTGGTGAACACTATCAAATGCTAACCGTGTTAATGATGCTGAATATCCCATTCACTGCGATTAGCGCTATTAGCAGCTCTGCTAACTGCGTTAATCACTTTGAATATTGGGCCCAAATTTACCAGTGTCCCCGATATTCAGCGATTGCCCCCAGTTTTAGAGCTGTGTCCCTGACTCGCCCCTGTTTGGCAGCCTCCTGTCCCTGATTCCAGGAATGTGATTTGAATGTGTCAGTTTTTAGAATTTACATTGATTATCTTTATATTTTCCACCGCACAGGGGAAATGCATCCCTGTTTTTATTCTTCTGTTGATTTGACTGCTTGGAAGTGGTATTGTTGCTTTTATGTGATGAATGTTGGGGGGAGGAGCAGGGTAGTGACTTGTCTTCCCTTCTCCATGCCTTGCTGCTCAAACCTGGACCTAAGGTGCCCCTTCCTCCCTTCCCCCCCCTTCTGATATGTGTCCAAGATTTGCCTGCAAAATTCTGGTAACCTTAAGCAAGAAGTAATCTGCCTATAATCCATTTTCACTAAAAGAAATGAACAGAAGGCTTGTATAATAGTTCGTATTTCTTTCTGCCTATTGTTTTTATTGTTGTTTTTTTCATTGACCCAAAAGTTTAAGTAAACCCTTGGTTTGGAACACAGTTTCTGGCCCGGACTCAGTTATTTGAGAAGGAAGTGGAGCAATGACATAAGTTACAATGAGGGGCCCCCAAGGTAAACTTGCTTTATCATGTTTGCTATGCTGCTCTGCTCTTGTAAATCTACCACAGGCCTGGCAGCTGTTCCCCACTGGGCCAAAGTCTCATGGTGTGGATGTTATCGTGAGACTTCAGCCCGGCAAGGAACAGCTACTGGGCCCACAGCAGACTTACAAGAGCAGAGCAGCATGGCAAATATGATAAAGTAAGTTTGCCATGCTGCTGCCGCCACCACTGTGTGGGTACCATTTCAGCCCCCCCCCCCCATTGAGGGGGCTGCTTTGGCGGAATTTACGCCAGTGGAGTGGTGTGAAAGTGTGGTGCCAAGGGCCTCCAGTCTTAAGCCAGTCCCCACCAAAAATAATCCTGATACTTAAAAATCTAAGAGCTCCAGAGTAAAGAAGAAAGCTCTTGATATCCGCGTCCTACCTTATCTGCCAAGCCACTAGAAGCAGCTGTAAGGACTTCACAGAAAAGGAGGTTACACCAGTTTAGCAAACCATAGAAAGTGGTGCACCCATTGATTAGGTCTACCTCAGTGTGAGAGGTCTTGGAGCTTGTGTGGCCTGTCAACCTGGAAGAGAGAGGTTTTCTTTGTCTTTGATAGTTAGTGGTAGGCATAAGAGACAGGATGGCTCATGATCTAACAACGATGAAGAATTTTGTGTTGTCTGCAAATTGAATCACCTCACTTGTCACTCCTTTTTCCACAATATTTATGAATATGTTGAAAAGCACCAGTTCTAATACACTCTCTGGGACACTCCACTCTTTACCTTTCTCCACTGAGATAAATTACCATTCAGTTTTATTCTCCATTTCTTATCTTTTAGTCCATTCCCAGCCAACAACATGGACATCCCCTTCTAACCTATGGTTTTAATTTCCTGCAGAGTGTCTCATGAGGGACCTTTTCAAATGTCTTCTGAAAATCCAAATTCATCAACTGGATTACTCTTGCCTTATACATGTTTATTAACACCTTAAAAAATAAATCTAACTGATTGGTAAGGCAAGATTCTCCCTCTGCTAAATCAATGTTGGCTCTATCCTATTAAGCCATGTTTATCCATAGGACCAATAATTTTGTTTTTCAGAATAGCATCTACTATTTTGCCTGGCACTGATGAGAAGCTCAGCAGTCTGTAGTTTCCTGGATCATCCTTGGAGCCCTTTATAAAGATTGGTGTTACACTGACTATCCGCATTGAGAAGCAGAATGTGAAACTTCAAGAGACATGTTTTCTAAGCCCCATCCTGGTACTAGCGTGGGGCTGTGTGCTACTTGCAGGGGGGGTGGGTACAGTTAACGCCCTGCATTTATCATGCTTCACTGCGGTCAGGGCTGGCCCGTCCATTGTGCGAGAATGTTGTTCGCATAGGGCCCCATGCTTCAGGGGGCTCCATGCAAACTTCATTCTCGCACAAATGAACGGCTTCAGAGGGAGCCGGGGAAGCCCGCGCGAGGCCCCAGCTCCCTCTGCACAGCAACCGGCATGAAGAGTCTTTTCCCTCACGCTGGCAGCTGTTTCTGTGAAGCGCGTGAGTGCCAGAAAATGCCCTTTAACCTTTCCCGGCATTCAGTGTGCTTCATTGAAACAGCCACCAGCGCGAGGGAAAACACTCTTCACATTGGAAGCTGTGTAGAGGAATTGGCAGAGCCTCGTGTGGGCTTCCCCAGCTCCCTCTGAAGCTCCTTAGACAGCCGCGGGGCTCTTTGGTGGAGGGGAGGGTCTAGCATAGGATTGGGAATGGGCAGATGGGGGGGGAAGGATTGGAAATGGGCTAATGGGGGGGGCTATGACTGGAAATGAGTTGATGGGAGGGTAAGCTGGGACTGGAAATGGGCTGATTGGGGGGTGATTTGAAATAGCTGATGGGGGGCTGGGCTATGACTGGAAATGTGCTGATGGGGGGGCTAGGATTGGAAATGGTCTGATGGGGAGCTGGAATAGGACTGGAAATGGGCTGATGAGGGGGATCTTGGACTGGAAATGGGCTGATGGAGGGAGCTTGGACTGGAAATGGGCTGATGGGGGGCTAGGATTGGAAATTGGATGATGGGTGGAACCTGGACTGGAAGTGGACTGATAGGGAGCTGGAATAGGACTGGAAATTGGCTGATGGGGGAGCTTGGAGTGGAAATGGGCTGATGGGGCTGGAATGGGACTGGAAAGGAGTACATGGGGGGGGGGGGCTAGGACTGGAAATGAGCTGATGTGGGGGGATGGGAGAATGGGACTAGACGGGAGCGGATGCAGGATGGGTCTAGAACTAGAAGGGAGCTGATTTTGGGGATGGGGATGGGGAGTGAGAATAGAGAGGAGAAAAGATATTTTGTGTGGGAGGGAAGAAAAATCTATGATTGGCCGGGTATTGGGAAAGTAAGTGGGGATTGAGAATGGAAGGGTGAAATTTGAGTGGATGATAAATGAATAAAGAAAGAAATGGGGGAAAGAACAAAAGGGGAACGATCAGTATGTTAA
Source organism: Ichthyophis bannanicus (assembly GCA_033557465.1). Lineage (NCBI taxonomy): Eukaryota > Metazoa > Chordata > Amphibia > Gymnophiona > Ichthyophiidae > Ichthyophis > Ichthyophis bannanicus. The sequence continues at coordinate 64,283,107 of CM066039.1, read as the reverse complement.
AGCAGATATAGAAAGAGAATGGAAAAATCTAGAATAGAGGAGAAATGGACAACTCACAGAAGACACAAAGAAACCAGAAGAAAGTGACTGGAGCAATTGCAACTGAAAAATAAAATGCCCAAACACAAGGTAGAAATATACTTTTTATTTTGAATTTATTAACTGGAATATGTCAGGTCTGGGAATTGTGTATCACTAATATCTTTGCGTTTTTGTTTAGTGCAAGAGGAAATTAATTTATAGTTTTATTTCTCCAGTGTTGTTGTACATTTCATGTTTGGCTTTTGCGGTTCCCAATTTAATTAATATCTTTCTATTTCTAAACCTTGATCCCTTGTTCTTTGTGTGGTGATGGTCTGCATGTGTAACCAAGCTAAGGTATTCTGCTCATGTAGTTTCACTGAGATGTAGTGGTTTAATATTTGCAGTGTTGCCTTTTTGATAGGTAGAGTTTTGTGCTTTGTGAGTCCTGGTAGTGCTATTATGATACGGTGAGTTTGTTAGGTTTCGAAATGGTCAGTATTTATTTTATTTATTTATTTAGACAGTTTTGTATACCGCCTTATCCTTCAATCAAAGCGGTCACAACACAATTGGGGGATACATTTAACACACAGGGATATGAGACACATACACTAACACTTACAGGGAACATGGGCAGTGGAGGGTTAAGTGGCTTGCCCAAGACCACAAGGAGCATCTGTGGGCCTGGTGGTTGGCACTGGAATATAGTAATTTAGAAATCTGGTAGTCTTTCTTTATCCAGACACTCATTAAGAGGCATGTTTACTAAAAGTGCATGTTAACATTATGCAAATATCTATGCAAATGAGGCTCCTTATGCAAATGAGGTCCCACAATGAATATCCACACATGGCCCCGCATTCCTCTTGGGCTGCCCCTGACTGTGGTAAAACTCAGGATCAACTAGCACCACCCATAGAGGGAGCTGCATGCAGTGTCTCTATTGTATGCAGATCTCTCCCAGGTATATTCAATGTGTTTATCCTGAAAATCTGACTGGCTAGGTGTGTCCTGAGGACTGGGTTGAGAACCCGTGCTCTAATTTATAGAGGTTTACATGATGAGGGTAGGCATGGCCAATAAAACGATTGGTTAGTCCTTGTTTTAAATTAAGCTTTCTGATTTTACTGTGAATAATTTTTCATGTTTTTTTCACACATTCATGTTTTTTGTACACATCAAGGTCAGCTTTAGATGGTAATTAAGAGGTCCAGGATGGTACATGGAGAATTCCCACTGATTTTACAAGAAGCTCTATTGCTACTATTTGCACGTGGGGATGATTTAAAGTACCCCCCACTAAATGGGCAAGAACCTGTTTACATGTAAATCAATTATACATGTGTTAATTCATAGATATATATATGTGCACGAGTGATCTGCATGCTTTTGAGCACCCAAATGAACTGAATCTGTTAATAAATGTACACCCTTATTACCTGACAATGCTGACAGTCATTTCCATTTAGCTTATGCCTTCCTCAGACATTCAAGATGAGTTGCATTCAGCTAAAATAGCTATTTTCCTATCCCTAGAGGTTTACAATGTAAGTTTGTAGCTGAAGTAATCGAGAGTTAAATTTTGCCCAAAATCACAAAAAGCAGCAGTAGGATTTGAATCTGGCTTCCTTGTTCCTTAGTTTGGTGCACTAACCATTAGGCTACTCCTCTATTCCAGGTGTCCTATGGAACTATTCTTAGGGGTATGTTTACTAAGCAATGATGGTGACTTCTGTGCGATACCGGATCCATGGCTGATATTGCACAGAAGCTGCTACTGTTGCTTAGTAAACATATCCCTTAGAATACTAAGTGCTATCCCATACTTTGTGCTCTGTGAATCAAAATGTATTGGTCATCTCTGATGTTAGGGAGGTGCACCTGATGAAGACCCAGTCCTGGACTTTTTCTGTCACTGATCCAATTTTATGAAATTTCTTAGCTCTGAAACAGTAGCAGATTAGTAACTTATAGTGGTCATTTTAGAAGCTCTATTCATGCTTTGGACATCTGAAAATGGGTACGTGGAAGTCTAAATCATGGAGACATCCCTGGAGCCATTTTATAAAACAGTTATAGAGACGTCCCAGTGTGGGGATGTGCATCTAGGACAGGGCGTGGTGCGGGGGTGGGGTGGGGGAGTGTCTGGGGCATTCCAAAGATCTTAGGGATGTGTGTAGCTCTTATCCAACTCTTTACTTGCTCTAGAGCAGGAATAAGCATGTGAAAAGTGCTTGTTTATCCAGAAAAACATCCAGAGGGTTTAGAGTAGATGGTATTCTAATATTACCAATAATGTCCATAACTGTAAAGACAATTGGCAGGCTGGGATGTGTCTTCTGTCTGGAATACCTTTGCAGGGACATCTATGCAGCCGTCCCTGAAGATGTTCGTATTGGCTATGTCCACATCTCTGAAATCATACCTGAACATGGACATGCCTGGCATTTTTTGAAATATTTTCACCTGGACATCCCAGGTTGCACCTGGATGTCTTTTCTAAAATGTGCCTTCAAATGAGTACTGCCTGTTTCCAAAAAAGATAAAAGTTGTTTTCTTTTTCCAGGATTTCAACTGATGTGGGACAAACTGAAATGTCATTCAAAAAAGGAGGTTGTTTTACTGGCATCATTTTGGTTTTGACCATGGGGCATGTTTACTAAAGAACGCTATTTGCGCCGCGTCCCGTTATCGCGCGGTAAGGTACATTACTGCTCGATAATGGCGTTTCGCAATAACAGGATGCGTCGCAAATAGTGTTCTTTAGTAAACATGCCCCCATGTTTATAAGATTTATTTTTGGTTGTTTTATATGGTTCTTGTTGTTTCATATTGTGCTTGTACTGATGTTTATTGTGATTTGCTTAAATCTTGAATTTGGCTATGCAAAATAGAAATGCTTAAAATAAATGAACATATACATACATCAATAGTTACTTAATTGATTAAATTGAAAGAAAATCAAACACCTATCAAGACCAGCCTTCTTCTGTTTGTCCAGCAGCTCTGGTGACTCCGGGTTGGGGGGGGGGGGGGAGAAAATGTGCTAATTCTGTAGTGGGAAAAGAATTTGTTTCTGTGCCCCACCATGCCAATCATCTAAAAGCTCTGTTGAGCGTTTTTTCCAAAATCTGGTGGAATGCTAAATTAAATACATGTGTACCTCTATATAAAATGGAGAATACACGTGTAGAGTTTTGACCCACTAGGCCATTCCCTAACCTCACCCCTCTTGCAAATTCTGTGTGGTAAGGACATTCATGTGTAGATTCAGACCTTTCTAAAATGGGCAGTTACACATGGATAATCCAAGAATTGAAAGGCAGTAGAATTATGATACCAATATTAATAAATCAAAAACATTCCACACAGTTATTTGAAAACAGTACTTGTGGAGTCTTTCACTAGTCAAAATGTGTAATTTCTACAGAAGGAGAAGACCTCAGTGTAATATGCCAGACCTGTTCTCAGACTCATTAATTTACAGCATCACTAGTCATAAAAACCTCCCATCACAAATTTGTGAAAAGTGTTCTGAGCCAAATGATTTTGTAAATTAATGAGTCTGAGAACAGATCAGACCTTTTTCTGAAGTCAGTTTCTTCGCATAAATCACACTCTTTGACTGGTGAGAAATTGGAGAAGTATTGTTTTCTAATAATTGTGTGGGATTTTTTGATTTATTTATATCAATTACATGTTGATGGCATTTTCTCAAGTATATGACTGGTTTTATTTATTTATGTAGCTATTTTTATATACCACCTTATCAACATGTCAAGGCAGTTTACAAGTAACAGAGTAACAAACCTTTGAGTACATGGAACATTTGGGATACAGAAAAAACATTGGTAACAATGGAACACAGAGCGAACAAAATTTGAGTCCATCAACTGAACTATATACATTGGTATACTTGGTCGTTCCATGTTTTATACATGGAAATTGCGAATACGGCTTCTAAAATTACGCACTTAACATATAGCCATTTAATGACCACTTGGACACTTTTATCCATAACATTGAATAGACACTCTTGATCCGAACTGCAACCTGTAGCTTTAAGCAGCATCGCTTGACGCAAAATGCATTCCTAAACAACTTATGATGTTTTCCTAAGCAAAATTGCTCAATTACTGCTTCTGGCTTGTTTGTCTCTAAGCACAATGCAAAAAATGCTCACAAACAATGGAGCTTTCTCAATTTCTGTTCCCAGCTTGCTTGTCTCTACATTTTGCAAGCATTAAAACCTTAGCACAGGGGGCGGAGCCAGCTGCGATCCAAAATGGATGTCTAAGTGAGGTCCTCTGGCTTATTTGAAAAGAATCCTGCATCCGTCTCCTCACTAGATCCCAGAACGGGCAGCTCATCCTACCCTAATCAGCCTGGCAACATGCCAACAATAAAACCAGCACAATTGGAGTACCCACAGACCTCACCTTAGAGTGCTAAGCGATCCAAGACTGAGCTATCTTCGCTTGCTAATGAGCTGGAAAAGAACAGGATGGCGGGCTCAAGGAACTGCTTCAGGAAATAAGGCAAGTGAAAGAACTCATTGCGGTGAATGGGGAAACACTGGCAACAATGAGCAACAGATTCATTGACATCAAGGAACAATTGAATAACCTCACGTTCCAGTTAGGTACAGTAGATATGCTAGTAAACAAGCATGAAGCCCAGTTTGCACAAGTCCACCAAAACACTCACCACATCCAACAACTTGAAAAGCAGCTTGATGACTAGAACAATAGATTGCGTCGCAGTAACCTCAGCTTGCTGGGCATCCCTGAAGGATCTGAGGGCACCGACATGATAACCTGGAAACGTTACTACCGCAGCTGCTGCAGATCAAATTCAAGCAACCCTTTGAAATTGAAAGGGCCCACTGCACTCCATCATATCACAGTGTGCAGATGAAACAGCAAAGGACCATTGTTGTCAAGATCCTGCTCTACCCACAATTGCTCACTATCCTACAGACAGCACAGACTCGTGCTCCGGTACAACTTGATTGTCACAAGCTCCAGTTTTATCCGGATCTTAACAAAGCCACTGTGCTGCGATGGAAGCAGCTCTTAGCCTTTAGGCCGCAGCTGCAGTCCTTAAGGCCTATTATGGTTTAATGTATCCCGCCCGAATGCGGGTGATGGTACGCAACAAAACTCGCTCCTTCGAGGATCCCCAACAGTTAAGAGCTTTCCTGGAGAGCCTTGGCTCTACAGATGTGGACACTTAACTCTCCTATAGAAGCAACTACATCAAGACAGTGCAAAACTTTCTTCAAAAATCAACAACAAAACCTCCCCACTCCCTGCAGATCAAGATCACTAATAAACAGAGGAAGGAAACCGAACCCTGTAATATCTTGGGTGCCATATGTCTGGCCACCAAATGCTCCTTGAATAAAACCATCTTCATGCATGGGGGAGCGAGTACCCTAGAGTGCCACCCATGGAGGCATGTTGGAGGGGAGATGGGCATCAGTGGCGCAGTTTTTGGGGACAGAGAGCGTGCTTCCCGTGTCTCAACCTGAAGGTGAAAGGGGATAGATTCAGGAGTGATAAGCGGAAATATTGCATTTCCTGTTTAATGTAATGATCAGACATATTTAAGTTGTCAGATGTTTCTGTTCCATGTGAACCGCGCTGATTGCAAATAGTGCGGTATATAAGAAATATAAATAAATAAATATTTCTTTACAGAAAGAGTGGTGGATCCATGGAATAGTCTACCAGTGGAGGTTGTAGAGATGAGGACAGTATCTGAATTCAAAAGAGCATGGAACAAACACAGAGGATCTCTAAAGAAAAAAAGGGGACTGTTGTAGTTGTTGTTATGGAAGGACAGACTAGATAGGCCATTTGGTCTTTTTCTGTCGTCATTTTTCTATATTTCTATGTTTCTAAGGAGGGATCAGTGACTGTTGGAGTATGTGCAGGAATGACCCGCTTAGAGGAATCACATCAGAAGGGGAGATCCTCATAGCTGGCTGAGACTTAGCTGACACAGACTTACACAGTTTGCTCTCCATCTAAAATATGGATCAAGCAGAAGCTACCCCTTGCGGATCTTGGCTGCCTTTGGATTGTCCTCATAAGGTTCAATCTGGCTTGATTGTTGCTGGTTATTACAATGGTTTACTCTTGTTGATGGTTGCTGGGGGAGGGGGAGTATTGTTTTATTTTAATTAACCTTATAGTACTCTAGTTTAATATACTCCTCCTTGATGGCACTACATAGCTCCTCCACTTTTTGGAGCAGCTAGAGTAAGACTGCCAGCCCTGGGAGGTGGCAGGGAGTGTGTCTGGGGGGGGGTTTGGGGAAACTTGGAGGGACCTTTAATTTAGGAGTTGCCAGAGAGAGGCTTGCTGGACTGAATGACATTAGCTATCCCATCTCGAATACCACAAAATGGCCTAGCTCTCCCTGGTCTCGTCCAAATCAGTGTTTCTTTTTCAGGTGCTGACCATGTATCTTTTCTTATGAGATATAGCTTGTGTGATAGTATGTGTTATGTATGTGTTGTATGCTTTGACCCCAGAAGGTGGGTGCCGCAATGATCCTTTAAAATGCACAGATGGCACACCCAATAACCTCTTGCATATGATAATGGGTTTCAAACTTATGCATGGCACTTAAAGTTATGCCATTAAACATTAAGGGGATTATTCTTTCCCATGGTTGTATGGGGAAGTTATTTATTTATTTATTTATTTGACTGTATTTATATCCCACTTTTCACCGGGTCAAAGCGGTTTAACAAAAAGGGGGGGGGGCAGTAATCAATTCTTAGGCTGGGTGCTGTCACCAGGGAGGCCAACATTAATGATCTAGACAGACATAAAGGAATTAAACAATGGACATCAGTCTCTTAGTAGGTAGATCTGTGGGTATGTTAAAGGGTCTGGAGAGGGTGTCAGTGGTGGATGTTTGTTTCTGGTCCGAGGTATTCCTGGAACAGGATGGTTTTTAGTTGTTTTCTGAATGTTGAAGGATCTCCGTTGTTTCTGATTTGACTTGGTAGGGAGTTCCAGAGGGATGGCGTGTATAGTTCGAAGGCTCTGTTGCAGGTCCATTGATTGTATTTAGTTCATTCATGGGGGATGGTGAGGGTGTTGCTGGTGGTTTGTCTGGTTGTTCTGTTGTGGGTGGGTTGGGGCAGTAAAGTTTGGAGCTGGGAGGTCTGCATTTGATAGAGGGCTTTGTGGATAAGTAGGGCTGATTTGTATTTGATTCTTGCTTCGAGAGGGTGGTATGTGCAGTTCTCTCAGGAATGGGGTGATGAGATATTGTGTTTTTGCTTTCTGGATAATTCTTGCTGTGGTATTTAAGGCAGTTCGTAGTGGGTTGGTGTGAGTGGCAGGTAGTCCGTAATAGATTATGTTGCAGTAGTCCAGGTGGGGGAGTGTCATAGTTTGCATGACTGTCCTGAAGTCCTGTGGATCAAGGAGAGGCCTGAGGCGTTGTACTGTTTTTGCTTTGTGGAATATTATTACGGTAGTCTTTTTGATCTGTTGCTTGAGTGTGAGTGCTTGGTCTATGATGATTCCTAAGTATTTTATGTGTGGTTGTATTTGTGTTTGTGTGGTTCCTAAGTTGAGGTGTGGTGGTGGTGTGAAGTTTGGATCCTTGGTTACTATGAGGGATTCTGTTTTTTTTAGGTTGATGGATAGGTTGTTCTTTTGTAGCTAGCTGGAGACTTCTATGAAGCAGTCTGTTAGTTGATCGTTTGTTGGGTTGGTGGTTGTGATCGGTCCATAGAGCATTATGTCATCTGCGTAGATGTGGTAGTTGATGTTATGGGCGCGTATGATTGAGCAGAGTGGTTGAAGGTAGATGTTAAAGAGCATGGTGGATAGTGTGGATCCTTGGGGTACTCCTTGGTGTTGCTGAAAGGGGGGGGGAGGTTTCTATGCTTGTGCAGATCAGTTGTTGTCTATTGGTCAGTTAGGAGTGGAACCACTGAAATACGACATTGTTGATGCCAATTTCTTGGAGTCTGTATAGGAGGATGTTGTGGGAGATGGTGTCAAAGGCTGCGGATATGTCCAGGAAGATCATAGCATAGCCAGAGTGCTTAGTCTGTGTGCCCTTGATGAGGGTGTTCATTAGTGATGTCATGAGGGTCTCGACTCCGTGGAATGGACGGAAACCATGTTGTTGCGGGTCCAGTATGTTGTTGATATCCAGGTGGTCTTGAAGTTGTTGTTGAACTATCTTCTCAATGATTTTGGCGGTGAATGAAAGACTTGCTATAGGTCTGAAGGAGGCGGGGTCAAGGGGGTCTAAGTTGTGTTTTTTTAGGGTTGGGCGGATGATGGAGGTTTTGAGGATGTCTGGCATGTGTCCTTGTCTGAGGGATTCATTAACAATGTGGGTTAGGGGTGTGCTTATTGCCTCCTTGGATTTCTTTATCCATTCTGCAGGGCATGGATCTAGTGGAGAGGTGGTAGTGTTTAGGCAGGAGATGGTGGATTCTATTTTTTCTTTGGTGATTGTTTTGAATGTGCTCCAGTCTGTGTCTATGGAAGTAGGGCGGGTTGTTGTCTCTGCATTCGGTTGCGGAATTTGAGGTTGTTGAAGCTGCTTGCATTGGTGTGCTAGTAGTTCTGGCAGGATGTTTGGTAGCTGGTTGGAGTGGTTGGGTGCTTTTGTTAGCTTCTTGACAATTTCGAAGAGCTCACATGGTTTGTTTATTGAGGTGTTTATGATCTTCGAGTGGTAGGTCCTTTTTGCTTTATCGGTTTCTGTGTGGTAAGCGTCTAGTTCACTGATGTATTTTACTTTATCTTCCTCTCTTTTTGTCTTTCTCCATTTTCTCTCTGCTCTTCTAAGTTGGGTCTTTAGTCTTCGTAGGTTGGGGGTGAACCATCGGGTTTTTGTTGAGGTATGTCTGGTTTTGGTGCAGTTTGCCGTTCCACAAGATGCAGAGGAGATCATAGTATTCCAGTTGTGGATTAGGTCATCGATGTTGGTGGAGCTTGTTTGGAGTTTAGGTAGTATTTGTGCCAGGAAATCCTCTTTGATGAATGATTTAAATCTTCTTGTATGTTGTTTGTTTTCTTTGACGCTGATGTGCTGGTAGATGAGGGAGATGCTGATGAGATAGTAGTCTGACCATGGTACACATGTGATCTCTGGGTTTTTGTATGAGGTGGCATTTTGGGAGTTCAGGAATATGAGGTCAAGTGTGTTTCCTTTTTCATGTGTTGATTCGTGTATGATCTGGGTTAGGTTCATTGCTTCCATGGCATTGACGAAGGCTTCGGCATATTTGTCTTGGGGTGTTGGGAGGTTGAAATCTCCGAGGATTAGTTGTTCTTTTGTGGAGATGGCACTCTCTGATATGTGTTGTAATATGCCTGATAGGTCGGTGCTTGGCGTGGGCTCTCGGTAGATTAGGCATATGGAGAGTTGCTTGTTGTTGAGAGTGAGTATGTCCACTTCATTGGTTGTTTCTGAGGCATGGTTTCTGAGGTGGAGGTTGGCTTTCACAATGATGGCTACTCCTCCTCCTCTGGTGTGGGCTTGAGAACAGTGATGAAGACTGTATCCATTTGGTGTTAGTTCGTTCATGAGCACAGTGTCGGTATCCGTTAGCCATGTTTCGGTTATGCATAGGATGTCAATCTTTTGGGTTGTGATCAGATCTTGGAGCATGTGGTGCTTGTTTCTGACTGAACGAGCATTTATTAGTGTGATGGAGAGAGGGTTGTTGTTTGGGGGAATGGGGGTGTGGATTGGTGTGGGTGATATATGGGTGTTGCTCCATGCAGGGGGGGGGGGGTTGTTGGTGTTTGTGGTTTGGATGGTTGTGGCGCTTGGTATGGGGTGGTTGGGGAGTGTGTTAGTAGTGGAGCGATAAAGGGTTAGGAATGGTGCTAGGAGGTAAATTGGGGCTAGGAAGGGTGGCATGGTTTATAGGTGTACCTGTGTGTCCTGGGGCTGGGTTGGGCTTCCGCGTTGGTTTCCTTAGGGCGTTGGGTGTTCCTTTCTTTTTTCACTGTCTCGTGTGGGCTGAGGTTTCTGTGTTGGTGGTGGTTTCTTTTGTGTAGTTGCTTGAGATTTGCTGTGTGGGCTGGTGGATGATGACTGCTGTTGCTTTACTCCTGGTTGCATTTGTGGCTGCTTCTGTGGCCGCGCCTAAGGGCCACGCCAAAGGGTCCTCTGGCAAGGCCCTCAGGCATGGGCCCGCCACTTTTAAAGTGAGTTTCATTGCTCCCACTGCCCCGATTGGGCAGGAGCTTCTGAGTGGGAGGATTTCCCGCTCAGGCACTCTACCCCGATCGGGGGAGCTTTTGATGGCTGTTGGGCGGGTGGTGGAGGCTGGAGTAAAAATGGGGCGGGAAAGGGAAGGATTGGAGGTGTTGATAGGGTGGGCAGTGGGTGGTCACCACCCACGACATACAGGACCGATTCTAATGTCGACCCTGTATGTCCAGAACTGGTGACTTTAATGGGGAAATTATTTTACAGCTGAGGTGGAATAACTTCCCCGATTCTGCAGGGTCAGCGGGCTTGGGGCTGGGAAGGGGCAGCAGGGAGCAGAGGGTATTCCCTTCAGCCCGACCCTCGTCCTGGGAGGCCAGATCGTGGGTTGGGCTGTGGGAAATTAGCTGCAGGAGTCGGCGGCTGGGGATCGCAGCTTTTAAATGTAGACCAATATCTTTATGTCCCCAATTGAGTAGTTGTTGACTGTAGCTCTGAGGGAGGCCTTAATGATCTAGAAACATTCATGAATTCAGGGCTTCCCTGTTAGAGGCCTGCAGGTAAAGTTTTCAGCCTACGCAGATGATGTTATACTATTCCTGGAACCCACATCCATTCCAGACCTCTTCTCCACCATGAAGCAATACTCCACCTTATCGGATACAAAATTAATTGGAATAAATTGATAGCATTCCCCCTTACAAGGCATACTACACAAACAGATATTGCTGTATTTTCTTTCAAATGGGCTGCATCCTCCTTTAAATACCTGGAAGTCACTTACAGCCGTACTCTCTCAGAAAAACTTCTCATGCTTACTACAACTAGTGTGGGATTTAACGCTGAGATGGCCTCTTCTCCACTTATTATGACAGGGGAGAATAGAGTCTACAAAAATGGTAATAGTCTGCAAGATAAACTACATTCTTAGCATAATCCCCATCCTATTCCCAGTGAACATGTATAAAAAGTTGGAATCATTATCAGTAGCTTTCAGGCAGAACAGGCCCTCATGGATTGCAGCCCGAAAGTTGAAACCGGCTAAAGAATGAGGAGGCGTCCCTTTTCCAGATTTTCATAAATACCATCTATCATTCATATGCGGCAAGGTTTTCAGTGGGTAGATGCATCAGATAAACCTGCAAATCCATCCTAGCTGGCCATGGAACTTCAAAGCCTGGCCAAAATTCCATCTCACTTATGGCCTGGAATAAGTGGATCCGATCAAGGTAGGCGGAGTGAGGTAAATTCACCAGTCAGAGGGCTTGTCATGAGCTGGCCACCCTGCTAGATTACAAGAACCTCTTCTCAAGAGTACAACCTATATGGTTTAACCCCCATTTTAAGATACAAAAGTATCTAGTTAATTGGAAATATTGGCAAGGCAAAGGTGTATGGGAGATTGGAAAGCTCATGACCACATATTCATTCAAAACCTTCTCCGACCTCCAGATTGAATTTGATATACCGGCCAAATGACATTTCCAATGCCTACAACCTAGACATTCTTTAGAAGCAGCTGGGGTACTTCCCCAACAGACCATACCACATTGGGGGCTTCTGGATAAGGTGCATAGCCTTACCATTACATCATGTACAGCCTCAATAACATATTCCTTATTTCACAAGCTTTCCGCCCTTTGCAACAAGGGACAAACTAGCTCCTGAGAACTAGACTTAAATCGGAACCTCACGCAACAACAATGGACACAGTTCTGGGAACATATCCCTAGAATATCCTGGTCAGTCTCTATGACCCAATCTCTGTTCTTCTTGACCCACTGTGCCTTCATCACCCCAATTCTTTTAGCCAAACGGAAGCCTGAAGGTGGCAATAAGTGTTGAGCATGCTGTATTCAACTGGGTACTTTTCAGTACATTATTTGACTGTTTGAATATACAACCATTCTGGCAGAGGATCTGGCAAAGAATGAAGCAAATACTCCTGCTAGAGGGAGACATAACATATCAGATAATGATTCTTCATTTGCACGCGAATATCCCTAACTTGAGAAACCAGATCAGTTTCTCTTTGACATGTTGCTCAGGGTTGCCCTTAAGTTAATAATTACTTATTGATGAAATGTAACTGTGCTAGATTTCCACCACTGGTGGAATACTGTATGTCTTTACAAGAAGTTTGAAGCTCTGCACAGTCTACGCATGCAACATTCGATTCAATGCAGACTCCGATGGTCAACATTGGATACATTCATCAGCACATTGGATACCACAAACCCAATTGCATCATGGACATAGGGAGATCCACCAATTGAACAATGGATGTTACCAAGGGGAGGGGAGGGATAGGCTGGGTTGGAGGGGAGTAGTGAGATTCCTAGAAGTATTGTCTTTTCCTTCTGGCTTATTCTTTGAAATCTTTGTATTGTTAAAAACCACTAAAATAAAAACTGGGGGGGGGGGGGGGGGGAGGGGGGGAAACAACCCTTAGCACTGTCCACTGTCACAATATTACTGTAATTCTAATTGGGAGGTTGCTTCCAGTGAGCTCTGGTCAGCTATGTACAGACCTCTCACACTTCTTTTGAAATATTCTAAACCAGGGTACACTTGACTTCTAGTTAGAACACTTCAGAACATTTGTGCTCTGAAGCGCCCTCTAGCTTTTAGCCAAGACAAAAATAGTGGTGGGCTATCTAGAACACAACAGCGCCTATGTGCTTTTATAAAACAGGCAATAGTACACAACGGCTTTTGCACAAATTTATACCTGCTTCAAAGAAGATGCAAATGTGTGTTTGTACTATGTGCATGTACATATATATTTTATAAAATGCAGTATACATCACAACCCCTCCCCAGCTCTGCCCAAATTACGCCTTCTAGAATCCTTACATGTTATGTGGAATTTTAGATAGGATGTGGAGAGGGGAATTGCCACATCTATCTCAGCATGTGGAGAATTAGAACAGTATTTCACAAGAAGTTCTACCAAATGGGCATGTCTGACAGGAGCAGCAATTTTAGGAAACTGCATGTGGGAAAAAGCATCATGGAAACCAACACCCCCCCCCCCACACACACATTTAGATATGGGAGGAGCCTCTTAAAATTGCTGCATTCACAGAGGCATAACACTGCAGCACTGCAGGTAGATGCCCCCCACCCCAGGAACTCCCCCAACTGCCTCCAACCAGATATGCACCCCCCCCCCCCCAAGCATCACTTCAATATGGGATTGGAAAGCTCCATTTTTCATAGTTCAGTAGCACACTCCTGTATGGCAGGATACAACAGGGAAACCTCCTCTAATGGCTCTTTTCCTTAGCACACCCTAAGGCAGTGTTTCCCAACCCAGTCCTACGGGGCACACCGGCCAGTCAGGTTTTCGGGATATCCCTAATGACTATGCATGAGATATATATGCATTAGAGATATCCTGCCAACCTGACTGGTTTGTGGCCCTCCAGGGCTGGATTTGGAGACCCCTGCCTTACACCTCTGTCATTTAAGATTGTGAGTGGGCAAGGTGCAGATGTCCTAGACATCGAAAGGGTATATAGAATGTGACCCATTCCTCCTCGATTCTCACCACCACCAAAATATTGTCTATTAGACAACTTTTTGGTGGTGGTGAGAATCGAGGAGGAATGGGTCACATTCTATATACCCTTTCGATGTCTAGGACATCTGCACCTTGCCCACTCACAATCTTAAATGACAGAGGTGTAAGGCAGGGGTCTCCAAATCCAGCCCTGGAGGGCCACAAACCAGTCAGGTTGGCAGGATATCTCTAATGCATATATATCTCATGCATAGTCATTAGGGATATCCCGAAAACCTGACTGGCCGGTGTGCCCCGTAGGACTGGGTTGGGAAACACTGCCCTAAGGAAACCCACTGTTCTGGGGACTTGGTTTAGTCAGCAACAGAGAGGAGTCTGGCGATTAGATCTGAGGTATACTGGATCTCAGACTGCATATGGGTTTAATGACTACTAATGAGGGACCTGGTCAGCAGATGTTCTGGACCAGATGGGATCCTGGCAAGAGAAGAAGTTAAAGAGAGCCCGGTCAGCAGATGTTTTCGAGGTAGTACTGAGAGGTGCCCTGTGCACAGCTGCTTTAGATGTTTCACAGATCTCAGCTCACCAAACCCATAGATTGATGGAAAACTTACATTTCTTTGCCCTCACCCCCATTTTATCTGTTTGTGGTTTTAAAAGGAGATCTTTTCCAAGCCACTGCTTGCACTGCAAAACTCCTCTTCTCCTTTCTCCATTCGGCCTTGTGGTGATGGCTACTGGTACAGATCTCAGCATTACATGGAAATGTAAGGGAGCCTAACTCACAGGCCCTAATGAATTAGCAGCAGCAGCCTGCTGGGAGGGGCCCTACGTGTAGGTAGTGCACCTCCCTTTCATAAGGGGAATATGATCAGAGGTGTATGTGTGGTGATGGTGGATTAGATGGGCAGATGCAGGGCTTTCTTTGAGATACACGGTGGTACGGCGTACTGACACCTTTTTCATGGCCTGCTAAAACTGACCCATGGTCCTCATATATTAATGAAAAAGACTTGCATATGAGAACCGGTTCCTTTTTTCTTATAGAAACAATGCACTGGACAGATGGTTGTCTTGCATATTCCCCATCCAAAATTTGATTTGAATGCACATGTGTTGGAGGGGAGCAGTGGAGCAATTTACATTATAAGATCAATTGGAAGAAACTGTTATGCTATGTTCTTAGAAAGTACGGCTTTGTACAAGGAGCTCATTCTTTGCTGCTTATCAATGGCAGTGGTATTCATTCCCCGTCCTCAAGGGCTGCCAGTGGGTCAGCTCTGAAGGATATCCCTAATAAATATGCATGAGAGAGGTTTGTATACAATGGGGGTAGGCATGCAAATCTCTCTCATGCATATTCATGAAGGATATCCAGAAAACCTGACCTGAGAGTGACTACCAAAGATATATGGTGCAGATTGTCGAACTCCTGCTGAGCAGATTAACTGTAAATTTTACTTTATCTCTAGTTGAATGTTCAGCTGTATTTAACTTTTGGTTACAGGGCCGGTCCTCTCACCAGGCCAAATAAGCCATTGCCTAGGGCAGCAAAATTTGGGGTCGGCTCAGTCACCATGACTGCCTTCTGTTCTACCTGCTTTCTTGCTTCTCGCAGCTCGCTGTTCCCTACTTGCAAAAAGAGCAGCGAGAGTTAGTCCCTTCACTTCCAGGCTATGCCCTGTGGCACAATGGGGCAGGTCTCGAGCCACCAGAAAGATCTGTTGCTTCAGCTCCATAGTACTGAAACAGGAAGTACACAGACCCTCTGAGCTCATGCATGTGCCCGAGGTCTTGCTGCATCGACTCCTTTGGTAATAGGAAGTCTATGCAAAGGAGGTGGTGGGACATGACATTACCTTGAACACACATGAGCTCAGGCTCCATATGCTGTTTCTTTTAGTACTCAGTCTGGATCATAGCTAAGGAGAGATGCTGAGAGAGGAGGTAATGCTGAGGGGAGGGGGAGAGATAGGAGATGCTCTTTGGGGAAGAAAAAAAGGAGATGTTTTAAATTGGAGGGGAGGAAAGACTGAGAATAGTGAAAGACTGAGGAATAAGGCAGGGGATGGAGAGAAGATGGGAGAATGGGAAGGTTGGGGTGATGGGTTGGAAAGGAGATGAGAAAAAGAGATGAAAAACTATTAGGAGGATTGAGGACAAAATTGTAAGAAGAAGGGGTGAAATCTGATTGTATGGAGAAGCAAAAAAAAAAATAAGTGGAAGAAATATTAAAGGAGAAGATCAATGTCAAAGAGGGATGTAGCAGAGGAATTGACCACAGGAGGATAGAAGAAATGGCAAATGAACAGGAGATCCTGGAAAGAGAGTTAAGAGAAGACAGAGGAAAGCAGAAACCAGAGATTGGGACAAACACAATTAGAGAAAATAAATGGCCAGACAACAAAGGTAGAAAAAATATTTTGAATATGTCTTTGTAGTTTGCTCAGTACAAGAGGAAATGCATGCCTATTTCTCTTCTTCAGTGTTATACTACATGTACTGTAGAATCTGACCTCTTAGAGTGTCCAGTTCAGGCTTTGCTTGCATGTTTATATTCCTGTGTTCTGCGCATATGTATGCAGTCTGGTAGCATGTAGTTTCAGAGGAGGGATCTATTACATTGGAAGACTGGGCATCAAAATGGCAGATGAAATTTAATGTGGAGAAGTGCAAGGTTATGCACCTAGGGAAGAACAACCCAAACTATGGTTACACGATGCAAGGTTCCACATTAGGAACCACCACCCAAGAAAAAGATTTAGGCGTCCTTGTGGATACCATGTTAAAACCCTCAGCCCAGTGTGCAGCGGCGGCCAAGAGAGCAAATAGAATGCTAGGTATGATAAGGAAAGGAATGGAAAATAAAACAAAAGATATTATAATGCCTCTATATCGTTCCATGGTGAGACCGCACCTTGAATATTGTGTGCAATTCTGGTCGCCATATCTTAAAAAGGATATAGCAATTTTAGAAAAGGTTCAGAGAAGAGCCACCAAAATGGTAAAGGGGATGGAAGGCTACTCCTATGAAGAAAGGCTAAAAAGGTTGGGGCTCTTTAACCTGGAAAAGAGACGGCTGAGGGGAGATATGATAGAAGTCTATAAATTGATGAACGGAGTGGAACGGGTAAACGTAGATCGATTGTTTACCTTATCAGAATATAGAAAGACTAGGGGCCATGCAATGAAGCTACAGGGTAAACTATTTAAGACTAATAAAAGAAAATATTTTTTCACTCAACGTGTAATCAAACTCTGGAATTTGTTACCGGAGGATGTAGTAAAGGCTGTTAGTGTAGCTGGGTTTAAAAAAGGTTTGGACAAGTTCCTGGAGGAAAGGTCCATAAACCATTATTAAGAAGGGACCCAGGATATCAATGCTTGAACCAATACAAGCATTGTGGAACCTGTGTCCCTTGGGGAAACTGCTAGGTACGTATGACCTAGATTGGCCACTGTTGGAAACAGAATACTGGGCTTGATGGACCTTGGTCTGACCCAGTATGGCATATCTTATGTTCTTATGTTATGTTCTTATGTCTTGTTTTTTTTCCCAATAGAAGGTGTGTTTGTAGACTAAGGCCTAATGTAATACTGCAGCTCTGCCTTTGCAGTAGAGATATGTTGTTGAGGGATTTTTCAGATGAAATGTCATTAAACCACATAGGTTGGTACAGATATGCGGTATAACAAATAAAGAAAAACATAAACATTAAAAATGCATGCTAACACTTAACAGTTCTTGCTATAGGTAAATAGTGCACACCATTGAATAATAGTGCATGATATTGAGTGATAGTGCTTACTGTTAAACAATAGCATTTACTATTTGTGCATGCATGAATAGTCAGCACTGTTGCTCACTAGCAAGCACTGTTGCTCAATAGCACACACTATTAAGAGAGAGAGCTCACTATTAACAACAGACAGAAAGTGACAAAAATGTCAGGGTGTTTTCTTCTGTTTTCATTTGAAAATGACATGAAATGATATAGGAAATGTTGACATATCCTAAGTCATTTCAAACAATTGCACGTCCCTGCTTTGCAGTGCTATTTGAGTCCTGGGAGTTAGTGCTGATTTTGTACAAAGATGCCTAGTAATTTTTGTAGGATTCAGTAATTCTTTTGGTTCTCACCACAGCAACACATGTCAATATGATATACATGTCACAAAAAGTGAGTTTTACCTCATACCTTAGTGCTTTTTAAATGGCTTCCCCTATTGGGGAAGGAAGGGATAGTGCAAGGCTGAAGGTTCACTTCAGTCACCTGATAGTTTTGCAGTTGCCCTGCTTGGCTAACAGTGTGACTGAATTTCTGACTAGTCAAAATGTAACTGGTTATATGTAATAAACTTAGAAGTTAACACTGAAAATCAAGACTAACAGCTAAGTCCCCCTCCCACCTGTCAGAGATCAAAGTATAGAAGGAACAACCAGCCTCTGTAGCCCTCTCCTTTCCTCTCCATAGGCCAGATCTGGTTGAGGACCCCATAGCACCCCAAAAACAGACACTGGCAGAGAGGGTGATCCCCTTCCTACCTCCCTAGCATGAACTAAAGTTCTTACAGAGTCTCCCCCTCTTCTGCTTGATGTTTCTCCATAAGCCTCCAGCCAGTGTAGCTCTTTTCCTAACCTCTCCCAGTCCCAATTCCAGGAACCTCATCTGCCCAAAATAAGGACTCCAGCTGCCATAAGCTTGTATACTCCCAACTTTGTGGTTTAGTCCTTTTTGGAGATCAGTGAGGGTGGGGGTGTCGGGAAAGAGTGTGCACTTGAGGAAGGGATATGGAGGGAGAGGGATGAGGAGCAGGATCTTTTTTTTATGACGGAAAGGAGGGGTACTGAGAACAGTGCTGCTGATCCCCCCTCCCCCTATCAGTTTCTATCTCAGGAGAGGAGCAAGACTCACGGGTGTTGATATTGCTCTTCCT
Source organism: Ichthyophis bannanicus (assembly GCA_033557465.1). Lineage (NCBI taxonomy): Eukaryota > Metazoa > Chordata > Amphibia > Gymnophiona > Ichthyophiidae > Ichthyophis > Ichthyophis bannanicus. The sequence continues at coordinate 64,264,410 of CM066039.1, read as the reverse complement.
TCCCCCCTCCCCTGGCATTGACATCTGCCTTGATGCTGAGTGAGGAAGGGAGGATCTGAGGAACTGGATTTGGGCTTGCTATGGGAGCTCCCAGATCTGGCCAACCACATTAGGCAGCTAATGCTGAAAGTCAATCCTAGCCACCTACTGTTCTCTCCCTGATCTAACCCTACCCCTTGGCTGGAATTTGGCAGGCTAAAGTTAGCTGCCTAGTGAAATTTAGTCAGCTAAATCTATCAATTTAGTCTGAACTTTGATTTAGTCATCTAATTTCTTATCCAGTTAAACTGCTTTTAAAATTGGCTCCTATGTTTATCTATGGCAATAAAGCAATGAGTATGGTAACCATGGGACTATATTACTGGAGACGGCGAGTGTGAGGCCTGTAGTACTGGTGAGGTCTCCACTTCAGATTACTAGTACGGGGGCTGAACTATGGATTAGAGAACTTAAAAATAATAAATAGATGCTATTTGTCATGCTATATTAAGAACCATATTTACATCTCAGTATGAAGAAATACTGAAATGTAAATATCTATATCTGTTAAACAGCAGTCAGGGCTGAGGTCTACTTTTCTTTATCTTATGAATGAAACTGATTAAAATGGAGCAGGATATGTTGAATTTTGACCAACTAGAAAACACTGTTCTGTCTTTCCTAGAATCTACTATGCTACAGGATGGGCAGGTGGTCTGAATCCCTAGCCCCTCTTCATCTACAGCTGCCCCAGATGTTGGCCAAAGAGTACACAATAATGTGAATTACATCTGATTTTTCCTTTTTAAAGGAATATCTCTTTTTTTCCTGGGGGGAGGAGCAGCTGTGCATGGGGATTTGGTTGTAGGGTATTTCTTAATATAGGTAAGAGATGACCCAACATTGCCGCCCACTTGCAATGGAAAAAAAATCCTTGCTGCCAAGCTGAATGTTGGACTGTTTTGTACCTCCAAGATTATTGCAGGCCTCATGGCCAGAGCAGCAGGGGCATAGCCAGAGGGCAGGGTGTTTTTTGAGGGGGGGGGACTAGGTTAGAATGGAGGGGGAGGACAATAGGCAAACAGGCACCTCGCTTCCCATTGCACTCGTTCATTTCCCAGCCAGCTCAGCGGGAACCATCAGACCTTTCCTCCCTAATTTGTAGGTGCAATGCACACGGTTCAGCCTCATTGGTGGTACGTCCCATGAGATCATAAACAGGATGTGAGCTACAAATCGGGGAAAGCCACAGGAGAGGCGTGAGGCAAAGGTTAAGGAGTCTGGGCCCCTCCAGACGCACTCATGATTACACCCCTGCACCTCCCTGTGTTTCTATGTCAGCTCTTGGGACAGGGTAGATTGTGAGCATGCATCCCAGCTCTGTACCATGCTGGGATTACAGATGGCCATGTCTAAACTCCAGATAACACTGGCTGGCCCTGTAGTGTTTCAGGCTCTGCGCTGTTGAGTTTAGTGGGCCTGACTTCTATTCTTTCCCTGCTGCAGCCAGCGGAATTTGACTAGACCGCAGAGGAAGATAGTCAGGCATGGAGAATATGATTTTAACCAAAAGGGTTTGTTTTTTAATTGGAAAATAGGAGATGCAGGGCTGAGAAGAAAGTTCACTTGCTTTCAGTGATGTGAAGGAGCAAACCACATCCCCAGCTGTGTTTTAACTACAATAAGCAGCTCAGCCACATATGGATGGTAAGGGGAGGGAGCTCCAGATGTGGAGTTGTTTTTGGGAAGACGGAGGCATTCTTTGCCCTCTCCAAACCACGTGCAGTCTGTCTGATTTCCATTGTGAACAAGTACTGCTAGGAACTGATGGACCCTAACTGAAACCAGGGCATCAGAGAAAAGGCCCTCAGGTTCTGGATTGGACCCTCCATTCTGTGGTGGTCCTAGAGCTCTGAGTCACTAGATAGGTTGCTCCAGTCCTGGATGTTCATATCATTTAGGAATGTATTGTGGTTATCCTATTCAGAAGGTGGACTGAAGACTTCTGAAATCTTACAAAAGGAACAGCAGTTGGTTCCTGGGATGGGTGGGAAAGGCTAGGTGAAGCAGGACTTTTAACTATTTCTTCTCAAAGTCTTTCAGGACCTTGACTAGGCAGAAGCAATACTGCCTGTAGGTCTTAACTCTGGCCAACAGCACTGCTTGAATATTTGCCTGCAGGCACCAAAGAGTTAATCTGCGTGGCGTGAAGGAGGGATCCACAATTGAAAAGCTGCTGCCAGGAGTTTCTCTCCATTCCTTTTTCTGTCTTTTCTCTCCCTTCCCTTCTTCCCCTTTCCACAAATTCAGACATGACCAAGAACAGCAGATTAGTCTGAACAGCCGTAGTCCCGCCAAGAGACTTTGATGCCAGGGGACCTGCTTTTTTTTAATCATTCCCAGCTTATTATTCAATAGGAAAAAGAGGCACCAGAGCTAAATTTAAACAGAAAAGAGGAAAATACTTTATTGGAAAGATTTATTTTACACAGAGTTTAAACAACATGAAATAAGAAATGCTAGTTTCCAAATCCAAGTGACTGGGGGTGGGGAACTGACCAAAAGCATCACACGCACAATTAAAATACATATACATATATTTTTTAAACATTTCCTCTGTTCTTGCTGAATTTTGGGAAGCTCGTATAGGTTCAAATACTCCACCATTCTTGGGATTCCTTGCAGGCTGCACAATACCTATTACTGGGTGAACATAAGAGAATTCTCCACAGCCAAGTGTATTGGAACTAGGGGCTGCTGCTGTCAATCCAGCCCTCTGGGAGCCTTAGTCCAGTCAGGTTTTCAGGGTATCCACAATGAACATGCATGAGATAGCTGTTCATAAATGGAAGCAGTGCATGCAAATCTATCTTATGCATATTCATTGTGGATATCCTGAAAACCTGACTGGCTGGGGGTCCCAGAGGACTAGTTGAGAACCACTGTATTAAAGAAATATACCTATTACTGGGTGAACATAATTCTCTACAGCGACAGCTATTGGAACTAGGGTCTGCTGCTTTCCATTTTACACAGGTCAAAGATAGTTTTCTTCACTTTCACCTCAACTAGAAACATAGAAACATAGAAATATGACGACAGAAAAAGACCACATGGCCTATCTAGTCTGTCCTTCCATAACAACTACAACAGTCCCCTTTTTTACCTTTCGAGATCCTCTGTGTTTGTCCCATGTCTATCTATCTATTTCTATTTAACATTTATAAAGTGCTTCAAACATACAAAGCGCTGTACATACATGAAGAAAAGACGATCCCTGCTCATCAGAGCTCACAATCTAGTCAAGAAGATCACAAAATGCAAATACAATCAGATACAAGACAAAGTATATAATAAACAAGAAGAGCAAAAACAAGAATCAAGATCATAAAGCAATAGAGAAGAGATGGGTTTTCAATCTGGACTTGAAGAGGTCCAGAGAGGGTGCATTGCGCACAGACAGGGGTAGATTGTTCCAGGCAAAGAGTGCAGCCATGTGAAAGGAGCAAAGTCTAGAATTAGCAGTACGAGTGGAGGGCACCATGCTTTTTTGAATTCAGTTACTGTCCTCATCTCTACCGCCCCCACTGGGAGACTATTCCACGGATTCACCACTCTTTCCGTAAAGAAATATTTCCGCATATCACTCCTGAATCTATCCCCCTTCACCCTCATCCCATGTCCCCTCGTAGCAGAACTTGCTTTCAATTGAAAGAGGCTCTTCCCCTGAACATTTATGCCATGGAGGTATTTAAACATCTCAATCATATCACCTCTATCCCGCCTTTCCTCTAAGGTGCACATATTAAGATTCCTATGTCTGTCCTCATATGCTTTATAATGAAGACCACTAACCATTTTAGTAGCCACCTTCTGCACCGACTCCATCCTGTTCACATCCTTTTGAAGGTGCGGTCTCCAGAATTGCACACTATACTCAAATGAGGTTGCAGCAAAGACTTATACAGAAGCACTATCACCTCCTTTTATCTGCTAGCCATTCCTCTCTGTATGCACCCAAACATTCTTCTAGCTTTTGCCATCGCCTTTTCTACCTGTTTAGTTACTTTAAGATCATCAGACACAACCACGCCTACGTCCCGCTCTTCTTTAGTGGACAAAAGTACTTCACCCCCTATACTATATTGCTCCCTTGGATTGCTGCAGCCCAAATGCATGACCTTACATTTTTTAACATTAAATCCCAGCTTCCAAATTCTAGACCAAGCTTAGATAGATCCCTCCTCATGTTATCTATACCTTCCTAGGTGTCTACTCTTTTGCAGATTTTGGTATCATCCGCAAAAAGGCAAACCTTACCCGACAGCCCTTCTATATCACTAACAAAGATGTCAAAAAGAATCGGACCAAGGACAGATCCCTGGGGCACACCACTGGTAACTTCCTTCTCCTCAGAGTGAGCTCCATTTACCTGTACTCTTTGTCGCCTGCCACCCAACCAATTTCTAATCCAAGCAGTAACTTTAGGGTCCATTCCTAGGGTGCTCTGTTTGTTTATAAGTCACCGGTGAGGAACAGTGTCAAAGGCTTTACTGAAATCTAAATACACCACATCTAGGGCTCTCCCTCGGTCCAACTCCCTGGTCACCCAGTCAAAAAAATCAATCAGATTTGTCTGACAAGACCTGCCTCTGGTGAATCCATGGTGCCTCGGGTCCTGTAATCCGCTGGACTCCAGAAACCTTACTACAGTATTTTCTCTTTCAGCAGCATTTCCAATAATTTACTCACCACCGAAGTTAAACTAACTGGCCTGTAGTTTTCAGCCACATGCTTACATAAGCCTCTCTCCAGTCCTTTGGCACCACTCTCGACTCCAATGAGGCATTGAAAAGGTCAGTCAGTGGAGCTGCTAGAATGTTCCCAAGTTCCCTCAGTATTCTAGGGTGTATCCCATCCGGTCTCATCGCTTTGTCTACTTTAAGTTGAGCTAGTTTCTCACGAACACAGTCTTCTGAAAATTGTTCAAGATGCCCCTCGCTTCTATTCTTGTTTGTGGGTGTTTTCTGAGGTCCTGCTCCTGGTTCTTCATCTGTGAACATCTGTGTCTTTTAGGGAAACTGCTAGGTACGTATGACCTAGATTGGCCACTGTTGGAAACAGGATACTGGGCTTGATGGACCTTGGTCTAACCCAGTATGGCATATCTTATGTTCTTATAACACAGAACAGAAATATTTGTTAAGCAATTCCGCTTTATCCTCATTAGCTTCTAAATATTCCTCACCTTCACCCTTGAGTCTGACAATACCACTTTTGCCCTTCCTCTTCTCACTAACATATCTGAAAAATGTCTTATCCCTCCATTTTGTTGCATTGGCTATTTCCTCCTCTTTTTGAATCTTCGCTTTCCTGACTACTTTGCTAGCTTCTCTAGGTTTTTCCAAATGTCTTCCTCTCTCTGTGATCTCTTGTATTTCATGAAGGCTTCCCTCTTTTTCTTCACTTTTTCAGCTACTTCTTTTGAAAGACATAGCGGTCTCCTTTTCCTTTTACCTTTATTTACCATTTTAACAAAAAGGTTGGTTGCCCTTAAAATATCCCCTTTCAGTTTTGCCCACTGTTTTTCTACATCCCCCAGCTGTTCCCATCCCGCTAGCAACTCCTTGAGGTATTGGCCCATCTTGGCAAAATTAGTCTTCCTAAAGTCTAAGACCCTCACCTTTTTTTTTATGTTTGCAATTTTACCATAATTACAAGAAAAAACTTGTACAGAAAGGGCACATATTAACATAAGAAAAAAATCTCCACACTAGAGACAAAATAACTAAACAAAGCCCACAAGTCCTCAATTAAAAGGCAAGATAGGTCACAAAATAAAGGAGAAAATTTCTTGCAATGCTAATACAAGAAATGCACAGACGTGGAAGGAATACAACACATTCCGAACTAGCCCTCCTCCCTGGGAGAACTACTTTGAGGAAGATTAGAAGGGGGACCCTGCACATCACGTAACTTGGAGGAAATAAAGGCCTCCAGTTGGGAGGGTTCGAAAAACAGGTAACTGTGCCCAGCTAACTTCACCAGGCACTTACATGGAAAGTGGAGGAAAAAGAGCCCTCCCAACTGGATCACCCCAGAATGATACAGAAGAAACTGCTTCCTTCTCTTTTGGATTGCCCTAGAAACATCAGGAAATATTCTTAGGTGGGAGTCCAAAAACACTTTACATGTGGACCTAAAAAATAATCGCAAGAGCCAATCTCTGTCCGCCTCTAAGTCAAAGGTGACCAGCAGTGTAGCAGTCATCCCGACATCCGTAGGGGACCGTTCCAAAAAGGTAGATAAATCGAGACTGTCCGAAGATAACAGAAGATGGTCATCTTTACTGACAGGTCCAGTCTTTGCAGTTGGCAAATAGATGGCCTTAGATATAGGTGGAACTGAATCTGCTAATACCTTTAAGGTGGTTACTAGAAACTTCTTAAAAAGTTCCAGGGCAGACACCGAAGGAACTTTAGGAAAGTTCAGTATTCTTAGGTTTCGATTCCTTGCTGCATTTTCTAAGTATTCCAACCTCCTATGCATAACCACAGAATCTTTGACAAAGGCTTGGGAAGCATCCTGAACCTGCCCCAACCGGCCCTCAAAAGAGGCCATTTTAGCAGTCAACTCATTCTGTCCCAATTCATATAATTTCAATTGCTGCCCAAACATTTGAAACTGCTGCAATACAGACTGAAGCTGTGCTGTAATACTGAGGTGCATGGACGAAAAGGCATCCCACAAACTATCAAGAGAAACAATGTCGGGTCTCACCAAAATGTGCTCAGGACCTCTCCCACCAAACTGAGACAAGTCATCCAAGGATATCGGAGGCAGCTCTCCCACAGCGTGTAAAGATGAAATCAGCCCCTCTCTTCTACCTTCCTCTGCGCCAGAAAGTAAAGCCGGAGACACCAGTACCGGTTGGCTTCCTCCGGGGCTGGATGGCTGCACCAGAGACCTCTGAAGCGGTCTTCCCACCTCACTCACGCCAGCAACCAGCGTCCCAGGCAAGGACTTCACTTCCGGCTGCACCGGCGGTATTCGGAGCTCCGGGCTGAGGGAAACCTCTAGCCCTTCAGTGCTGGGAGACCTTCCTTCTGCCCCACCAGTGCCCAGCAGGCACCCAGGAGCTGACTCACCCCTCCCAGTGGGCTTAACGAACACATCCATAGGCCCGCTTACCGCAGACTTTTCTGATGCTAGGATCTCCTTTGTTGACATAGTCGCCAGCTTAGCTTTCCTCTTCCTGCCTGCATGCAGCATCAGGAGGGCTTACCCGCGTGAACAAAAGACAGGTAATGAGAGAAAAATTAGAAACGGAGGAGCACCGGAGCAGTGTCAGCAGCCGTCCGTGACCGCTGCCATCTTGCCACACTAACCAGACCCTTACCTTTGAATGGATTCTAATAGCCCTAATCCTAATACTGAACCACACCATCTGGTGATCACTAGATGCAAATTGATCTCCCACTACAACATCAGAAACACTTTCACCATTGGTAAGCACCAAGTCCAGTAGGGCCCCTTCACGTGTGGAGTCTGTTACCAATTGCCTGAATAGTTCTCCCTGTAGAGAATCTAGGATCTCTTTACTTCTAGATGATACTGCAGCAGGAATGTGCCAATCAACATCTGGCATATTGAAATCCCCTATCAGTAGCACGTCCCCTTTCCTAGCAATGCTCCGTATGTCTTCAATTAACTCTCTGTCCACCTCTTCCTGTGAGGGAGGTCTATATATCATGCCAATGCAGATAGATATCTCTTTCCCTCTTTCTAGTTTAACCCACAATGCCTCCTCTCTCCCTTTTAAGCTCTATAATTCCAAAGCTTTAATAGTATTTTTTACATATAGTGCCAACTAAAGATCTCTTCCACTCCCCTGTCCACAGATGATGCTGGTCACATACTATGAGGACCACAGTGATCACCTTTTAAATGTAGTTTTGAAAGTTCATGTCCACCATCATGTTAGTTATTCTTATGTCTGTCCTGCCCATGGCTCCGAAGGATCCTGGTTTTACCTCCAGGGCTGGTAAATGCTTTCTAGGACTTTGTCTGTTATCCGGTCTCTGGGATAATGGGGATATTTCTTTAATGCAGTGGTTCTCAACCAGTCCTCTGGGACCCCCAGGCCAGTCAGGTTTTCAGGATATCCACAATGACTATGCATGAGATAGATCTGCAAGCACTGCTTCCATTTATGAACATCTATCTCATGCATGTTCATTGTGGATACCCTGAAAACCTGACTGGACTAGGGGTCCCAGAGAGTTGGATTGAGAACTACTGCTGTAACGGAAGAGCATCTGTGTAAACAGAGTCCTGTATGATTAGATTACCAGATGTCCCTGATTTTGAGGTAGTGTTCCAAGCTCCATAGATTATAATCATCAGTGAGGACAGAGGCGAAGGAGTTTGCTTCTCCTGCACACCTTTCCGATGCAGTCTTCTCGATCCTGGTAGGAGAAGATGTTAAATTAACTTCTTTTCTGAAAAAAAGAAGAGGAATGTTAGAAAGATCTAGAATATTTATCTATATGTATAAAATAAAGTTTAAGCATGTCTGTGTGTATGCGTGCTTCTAACTCAAGAAGGGCTGCTACTGTCTGTTTTAATGCTATCTAGACTGGCCATTTCAAAAGATATGTAGAAAAGATGCCCAATGTCGGAGTATTACTGCCTCTCAAAGCCCTGCCCAGCTGTCCCAGATTTGCTCTCCAAAACTCGGGTAATCCTATCTATGATGAATCTCCAAAATCCTCATACATAGTGCAAAAGGAGGGGGGAATGTAGTATTTTGTTCTCTATTTAAGAGCCTCATAACTGTGAGCCGAAGTGAGATAAATGTCACACTGAGACTGGTGGAACTGCAACTTCTATAAATTAATTTCTTCTTGCACTAAACAAAATGCAAAGATGTTAATGATGCATATTTCCCAAAGCTGATATATTCAAGTTAATAAATTCAAGATAAAATAGTATTTTTCTACCTTTCTGTTGTATGGTCATTTGACTTTTCCATCTCAACTGCCTCAGTCGTTTTCTTCTGTTTTCTTCGTGTCTTCTGCTGACTCTCCAATGTCTGCTATCCATTTGTCCTTTCTTCTCTCTTCTGTTTTTTTCCATTCTCTCTCTACATCTGCTTTAACATACTGATGTTTCTCCTTTTGCTCTTTCCTCCATTTCTTTCTTTATTCCTTTTTCATCCACTCAAATTTCACCTATCCATCCTCAATCCCCACTTACTCTCCCAATTCCTGACCAATTGTAGATTTTTCTTCCCTCCAAACACAAAATATATTTTCCCTTTTCCATCCTCACTTCCCCAGCCCCATCCCCTTCTAGTCCTCCCACAACATCAGCTCCCTTCTAGTTCCAGACCCTCCAAGCATCCGTTTTCTTCTAGTCCCAGTCTTCCATCCCCCTGCATCAGCCCATTTCCAGCAGCAGCCCCCATCAGCCTATTTCCAATCATAGCCCCATATCAGCCATTTCCAGTCCTATCCTAGCCCCCCCCAATCAGTCCATTTCCAGTCCTATCCTAGCCTCCCCATCAGTCCATTTCAAGTCCTAGCCCTCAACAGCCCATTTCCAGTCCAAGCCCCCCCAATCAACCCTTTCCAGTACTAGCCCCCAATCAGCCCATTTCTAGTCCTAACCTAGCCCCCCATCAGCCATTTCCAGTCCTAGCACCCATCATCCCTTTCCAGTCATATCCTAGCACCCCCAGCAGTCCATTTCCATTCTTAGCCCTCCCCCGAACAGCCCTGTACATGTCTGACCATCTTCAGAGGGAGTGGGGTAGGTTTGAAGCCCAGAACTCACCTCTGCACAGCCACCAGAGTACAAAGCAGTAGCAGTTCCTTCACTCCGGTAGCTGTGTTCTCATGGAGCTTGCTAACGCTGAATACTGGGAAACAGAAATGCCCCTTAACCTTCGTCACACCAGAAGGGTCTACAATAACACAGCTGCCGGAGTGAAGGAACATGCCGCTCTTCACCCTGGCGGCTGTGCAGAGTTAAGCTGGGGCCTCGGGCCTCCCCAGTTCACTCTGAAGCCGACCCTGCCAGGAGCCAAACAGCTGGTCCTGCTGGGAGTTGAACAGCATGTGCAGAATGAGGTCAGTGTGGGTCCCCTAAAACGCGGGGCCCTGTGCAAACAACATTCCCGCCCAATGGATGGGCTGGTCCTGCTCCAGTCTTCCCTCTCACCCCCTTAAGGCATCACCCTGATCCCCCTTCCTACCCTTTCTGAGGCATCACATTGAGTCCCTCCTTCATCCAAAGGCCCCTCCAACCAAAGGTTTGCTCCACCTCCCGTGAAAGTCTCCTTCCCCACCAATAAAGATCCCTGGGCTTACCCAGGTATTGGTGGTCAGTGGGAGCAGGAGTGAAGCCCACTTGCTCTTGCTCTGCACAAGGTCCCGCTTGAAAATTTTATTGATGACCCTTAGTGGTAATCTAACAGTACTCCCAGTGATCAACACTGCTAGGGGTGATCAACACTGTTTTGAAGATGGATATCTTGCACAGCAGGAGTGAGTGGGTCTTGCTCCTGTTCTCACTGACCACCAATGCCTGGGTAAACCCAGGGATGTTCATCGGTGGTGGGATATTGGACAGTCGGGGGAGGGGGATCAATGTGATGCATTGGGGAGGGAAGGGGGATCGGGGTGATGCTTCATGGGGCAGCATATCTGTTTGGGGGCAGCCGAGGTGGTGGCCCCGATGTCAAAATTTATATCTGCCCCTGTCAGCAGGCACTTATTTGTTCCTGGGGGAGCTGGTGTAAATGCCGATGTCCACATTTTTTTTCTAGACATGGATTCCCTTTCTAAAATTGGGAATCCGCATCTGCCCACATCACTCCCACTCTCTTCCCCCACCATTTCCCTTGTCTCTGCTGATGTGGTGAGCATTCCCACATCTACAAAAAGCAGGTTCTGCAAAAGCATTAAGATGTGTATTTCACTCTACACATCTCAATGCTGCTTTTTGTATGTGAGAATGTTTCTAAAATATCCTCCATAAGTGTGTCCCATCTTGTTGGCACGAATGTGCATATGTTGCTGTACAGTTTTATAGGGGCCATTTTCCATGTATAAAACACTTTTCCTGCTGGAAATAGTTTATAGAATTATACACACAACAGAGAAAAGTGGTAATGTTTTTTTAGTTATTCGATTTCTCTGCTAAATTATTTTAGAACAGCAAACATGGTGCAAAGAGGAAAGAAAAAAAAAGCTTTGGTGGTAAAGAAAGAATTCCTATTTTTAACATTTGGCAAGGATTAAATTGTCCTTCATCGCATCATGAAACCTATGCACTAAAACTCAGCATTCACGCTAAGGCATTCAGCACATGCTAAGACTAGCAAGCTACAATGAACTGCTTCAGTGGCAGCAGAGTGCACAGTCATGTAGAGAGATATTGGTTCTATTCTCAACCAGATATTCTGCTCTATGGGTCAGGCAGAAGCTGAGGATGCAGAGGATGTAGTTCTCACAGCCCCTGAAGGGGACAAGTCATAGTCATCGTACAATATTAAAACCTTATGCCAGATTTAGAGGCCATGATAGTAGATTCCAGAGGAGTCATTATGACTAGACCCCGATGGACTGTCAGTGTGATGACCATACTAAGTAAGCTGGGAATAATTAGATTTAGATTTAATTGCTCATCTTCTAAAATCTGAGCTCAAGGTGAGTTATAGTTCTCTGCCCAAGAGGGCACATAAAGCTGCACCTGGGACAACAGAGCTTGAAGTGACTTTGCCAAGGCCACAAAGTTAGAACTTGAACTTTGCCTTTCCTGGTTCTTAGCCCAGTGCTTTAACCACTAGGCTACTCTTCTACTCAAATAAATGAAATAGATAAAAGACTCTACATATAGAGATTATAGAATCATAAAAAATCCTGAGCTGGTTGTAAATGAAGGTGCCTGGTGCCATATTCCATCCCTGGATCTGACTGAGTTGAAAGCCCATGCTGACCCAAAAAAAGATTTAAATTGTTGTAACATAGTAATATAGTAAATGACAGTAGATAAGAGCTAGCATGGCTAATCTTCACAGTAAAGTTGTTTAAGGTTATAACTGACGCCCTGTGCAAGCTGCCCCCATTCTAGGCGTTTTACTTTGAGTTGTAACTGTAGCTCTGAAACAGCTACCCCTGCTATGCTTTTTTGAAGTGTGAAAGTTATTTAAGTTTTGCTGAGAGCAGGAATGGTCCTCTTTCTCTACAGGGATCCTCTGTGTTTATCCCATGCCTGTTTGAATTCTATTAGTATTTGTCCCCATTAAGAACATAAGAACATAAGATATGCCATACACTAACAGCCTTTACTACATCCTCCGGTAACAAATTCCAGAGTTTGATTCCATGTTAAGTAAAAAAATATTTTCTTTTAATAGTCTTAAATAGTTTACCCTGTAGCTTCATTGCATGTCCCCTAGTCTTTCTATATTCTGATAACATAAACAATCGATCTACGTTTACCTGTTCCACTCCATTCATTAATTTATAGACTTCTATCATATCTCCCCTCAGCCGTCTCTTTTCCAGGTTAAAGAGCCCTAACCTTCCTTCATAGGAGTATCCTTACATCCCCTTTACCATTTTGGTGGCTCTTCTCTGAAGCTTTTCTAATAACGCTATATCCTTTTTAAGATATGGCAACCAGAATTGCACACAATATTCAAGGTGCGGTCGCAACATGGAACGATATAGAGGCATTATAATATCCCTTGTTTTAGTTTCCATTCATAAGAACATAAGATATGCCATACTGGGTCAGACCAAAGTCCATCAAGCCTAGTATTCTGTTTCCAACAGTGGCCAATCTAGGTCATACGTACCTAGCAGTTTCCCCAAGGGACACAGGTTCCACAGTGCTTGTATTGGTTCAAGCATTGATATCCTGGGTCCCTTCTTAATAATGGTTTATGGACCTTTCCTCCAGGAACTTGTCCAAACCTTTTTTAAACCCAGCTACACTAACAGCCTTTACTACATCCTCCGGTAACAAATTCCAGAGTTTGATTACACGTTGAGTGAAAAAATATTTTCTTTTATTAGTCTTAAATAGTTTACCCTGTAGCTTCATTGCATGTCCCCTAGTCTTTCTATATTCTGATAAGGTAAACAATCGATCTACGTTTACCCGTTCCACTCCGTTCATTAATTTATAGACTTCTATCATATCTCCCCTCAGCCGTCTCTTTTCCAGGTTAAAGAGCCCAACCTTTTTAGCCTTTCTTCATAGGAGTATCCTTCCATCCCCTTTACCATTTTGGTTGCTCTTCTCTGAACCTTTTCTAAAATCGCTATGTCCTTTTTAAGATACGGCGACCAGAATTGCACACAATATTCAAGGTGCGGTCTCACCTTATGATACCTAGCATTCTATTTGCTCTCTTGGCCGCCGCTGCACACTGGGCCGAGGGTTTTAACATGTTAGCCACAATGACGCCTAAATCTTTTTCCTGGGTGGTGGTTCCTAATGTGGAACCTTGCATCGTGTAACCATAGTTTGGGTTGTTCTTTCTTAGGTGCATAACTTTGCACTTGTCCACATTAAATTTCATCTTCCATTTTGATGACCAGTCTTCCAATTTATCAAGATCCTCTTGCAATTTTCCACAATCCTCTTGGGTGTTAACAACTTTAAATAGTTTTGTGTGATCTGCAAATTTGATAACCTCACTCATTATTCCCTTTTCCAGGTCATTTATGAATATCTCAAAAAGCAGCGGACCCAACACAGATCCCTGGGGTACACCACTATTCACCTTTCTCCATTGGGAAAATTGGCCATTTAGCCCTACCCTCTGCTTTCTATCTTTTAATCAGTTCTAATCCACAATACTACACTGCCTCCTATCCCATGACTCTTTAGTTTTGCCAGAGGTCTCTGATGAGGGACCTTGTCAAAGGCTTTCAGAAAGTCCAAATACAATATATCAACCGACTCACCTTTGTCTATCTGTTTATTCAAACCTTCAAAAAATCATAACAGATTAGTAAGACAAGATCTTCCTTGTCTAAAGCCATGTTGGCTGTCTCCCATTAAGCCATGACTATCTATATGTTCAGCAATTTTGTTCTTTATGATGGCTTCTAACATTTTTCCCGGTACTGACGTCAGGCTCACTGGTCTGTAGTTTCCCGGATCACCCCTGGAACCCTTTTTAAAAATTGGTGTTATGTTCGCCATCCTCCAATCTTCAGGTATTATAGATGATTTTAATGATAGTTCTCAGATTACTAATAGCAGGTCTGCAATCTCATATTTCAGTTTTTTCAACAACCTTGGATGTATACCATCCGGCCCATGTGATTTACTACTCTTCAGTTTATCTAATAGTTGTAATACATCTTCCCGATGTATCAATATTTCCTTCAATTCTTTCGCACCTTTAAATACCACTTCAGTCATGGGTAACATCCCTACATCTTCCTCAGTAAAGACCGAAACAAAGAATTCATTCAGTCTCTCTGCTATCGCCTTGTCGCCTCTTAGTCCTCCTTTATCCCCTCTATCATCTAATGGACCAACTGACTCTCTCACAGGTTTTTTGCTATGAATGTACTTGAAAAGTCTTTATTACGCGTTTTTGCTTCTGCAGCAAGCTTCTTCTCAAATTCTCCCTTTATCTGCCTTATCAATACCTTGCATTTAACTTACCAGTGCTTGTGCTGTTTCCAGGTTTCGTTGTTTGACTCTTTTTTCCATTTCCGGAAAGATGCTTTTTTGGCAACAACAGCCTCTCTGACCTCACCTTTAAACCATGCTGGCAGTTTTTTGGACTTCCTTCCACTTTTCTTAAAGTGTGGAATACAGCCGGTCTGGGCTTCCAAGATAGACAACACCCAAGCTTGATATAAGTCTTTAACCTTTGCAACTGCTCCTTTTAGTTTTTTCTTAACTATTTTCCTCATTTTGTCATAGTCTCCTTTTCGAACGTTAAAAGGTAGTACTGTGGATTTCCTTACTATCCCTCCTCCACTAATTAAATCAAACGTGATCATGCTATGATCACTATTGCCAAGTGGCCCCAACACCCTTATCTCTTGCACCAGATCTGGTGTTCCACTAAGGACTAGGTCCAATATGGCTTCCCCTCTGGTCAGTTCATGAACCAGCTGCTCCAAGAAGCAGTCCTTTATTTCCTCTAGGAACTTTATCTCCCTAGCATGTCCCCATTGTTTCCAGTAGGAGGAAATTCCAGGTATCCACCACTCTTTCTGTGAAAAAGTATTTTCTAATGATGCTTTTAAATTTTCCTTCTTTAAACTTCATTTCAGGTACCCTAGTTTTATAGCTTCCCCATCTCTGGAAAAGGTTCATTTGCTCTTTAATACCTAGCATGCATACTAAAGAAGCCTGAAAAGAAGTTAGTATAGAGGCAGATGTAAATCAAGGAAGATCATCTAAAATGAGACTATGGGTGCTTGACAAATAGTATGGAATGCTCTCCTCCACACACTACTAAGCATGTGTTTCGTAATGCTTATGATTTAACACCCGCTCCTGACCAATGTGCACTTGGTTGAAAGGGCTGCAAGATGAAACCAGTGTAGTACTCTGCAATACAGAAAGCACAAGGGTGAATGATGTTCAAAATATTTGTCTGGTTAACCAGAGAAATCTTCATGCTTAAATTTCCCAGGCCACCGACTGGTTAATATTTGGTGGGACAGCTCAATATCTGGTTAAGGTAGTAAAAACACTCTTTTTACACCCTCTGCTAAATATGGTCCATTCGTTCCTTCTTTCCTAACTTAGCATTTCTCACTCTGCTTCTTACTTTGGTTATCACATGTAGTGATTACTGTAATGCCATATATGCCGGCCTGCCACAACATCAATTCAAACGATTACAGTCCACTCAAAATAAAGCCTTTCGCCTTCTCCACCATTCTTCCAAGTTCAACCATGTCTCCCCATTACTCATGCATTTGCTTTGGCTTCCTGCTACTCATCAAATCCATTTCAAATTGCTTATACTCACTCACAAAAATTCTCCACTCTGGTATTCCTTCATATCTGTCTTTTCTGCTCATTTTACATGCACCTCCTCGGGTTCTATGTTCAATTCATGGTCATCGTTTACATCTGTCCCTCCTTCACAGGCTCGCTTCGAAAGTACTAAGCACGCGGCTTTCTACTTTCTGGGACCTCACCTCTGGAGCTCTCTCCCGGCCAGTATTAGAATGGAACCTTCCTACCCCAATTTTAAGTCCACTCTAAAAACTCATCGTTTCAGACTGGCCTTAGACCTGCCCTCTTAACCGTTCTGGGATTCTGCAGCCTCCTCTGACCTGCCTCTCCCTCCCTTTCCTGCCCTCTCTGTTCTTTCCTTTTATTTTGAGTTCTTTTCCTTTTCCATTTTAATTATAAATTTTGTAATTATTGTAAACTGTTCTGATGTACTGAAGGGTAGTATATCAAGTTTTTAATAAACGATAAACAATAAACTGAATAATAAAAATAGGAGAGACAGAGGAATGCCATTGGAATGGTTTCTTTTAACTGGAGAGTGCTGCTAGTCAGTGCTATTCAGTTGAAGATAGCTGGTTAAGTCAAACTGTATAAATAGCAGCTCTAAGTTAACCAGATAAGATATCCAGTTAACATCAACCTGTTATATTCATCTGTACCAATTTTATAAGTTCTCTTTGAATATCCAGTTAAAGATAGCCAGATGTAGAATACAGGGCAGAGGAGAGATTGAGCTGTGTGTACATTAGTGGACCTTTACTAACTTTAACCCCTTGCACTGCTCCTTTTTCCTGTTGTGAAATTTTGTTCCTACAGGTAACACTGGTCATCAAATTTTTACAAAAGTCATGTTACTGAAATAAAAATAGTAATTTCTTATCTATTTTTATATGCTGAACACGAATATGACAGTGAAATTGCAAAGTTGGCTATAGTTTTTTTGTAATCTACAAGAATTAATGTTTACATCACGAAATGCATGTCAATAGCAAATATAATAGGCCTTCGGTTAATACCTGTAAAAAAACAAGTCACAGACTACTTCTTAGATTTTTTCTCCTGTCTCTTGTACAGCTGTTCGGGAGCTTCTCTGGGGAGTGTCCAGCAATAGTCAGCCAGCATTGTAGTGGACCATTTTCCCTGGTATCTTTGTTCCATCATTGCGATATCCTGGTGAAAATGTTCGCCCTGTTCATCGCTAACCATACCGCAGTTGTCAGGAAAGAAATTGAGATGGGAATCAAGGAAATGGATCTTTAGAGATATATTGCAGCCAGGTTTCTGATACTGCATCAGCATGTCTTCTACTAGTTCCTTGTAGTTTTCTGCCCTAACATTCCCGAGAAAGTTTGTTGACACCAGGCGAAAAGCATTCCATGCTTGTTTCACATCACCCTGCAGCAAGTTGTTGAACCGGTCATCTTTGAAGAGCTCATGAATCTGAGGACCCACAAAAACTCCCTCGTTAATCTTTGCTTTGCTGAGTCGAGGGAATTTTTCATGCAGGTATCAGAAAGCTGGCAAAGTGCGGTCCATGGCTTTCACAAAGTTTTTCATCAAACCTAGTTTGATGTGAAGGGGTGGTAGCAGAATTTTGTGAGCCTCAACCAGAGCTGGGTGCTGGATATTCTTCTCTCCAACTGTTACATTTTGTCTGCGATTCCATTCCTTCCGCAAGTAGTGCCAATCCCTTGCTCAGCTATCCCACTCACATAAGAAACACATGTATTTTATATATCCCTGCTGCAGTCCCATTAAAAGAGAAACTACCTTCACGTCACCACAAAGGTGCCAGCTGTACTTGTTATAGTTAATGGAAGTCAGTAGATGTTATCGTATGTCTCTTTTATGTGGACGGCATGTGCTACTGGTATAGATGGAAGACAGTTTCCATTGTTCAAAAGCACAGTCTTCAGACTCAGTTTCGAAGAGTCTATAAATAGTCTCCAGTCTTGTGGGTCATGAGTGATTTTTAAGCATTCATGAGGCTTTCAATATCGTAACAGAATACCAGATTACTTTCCTTTCTGAAGAAAGGCCCCAACTGCTGGTGGCACTTTCGATGTGAAGCAATGTTGACATCTTCTTCTAGAAGATTCCATTGTTGGAGTCTTGATCCTAGCAATTCTGCCTTGTTCTTGGATAAGTCCAAATCACGAACCAGGTCATTTATTTCTTCCTATGTTATTCTGTGTGGAGTTGATATGCATCCCGGTGAAAATCTGGGTCACTGCATGCTGACGGACCAGGAGAAGAACAGGTTGGCTCACCCTTGTCCTCATCAGATGAATCAAGAGAATATTCTGATGGAGGTTCTGGAATAGGAAGTCCCTCACCATGTGGAACTGGTCTCAATGCAGACGGAATGTTTGGGTAGACTATGCTCGACTTCATTTGCTTCGTTATTCCGCTGGAAAGAGGAGGAACCAAGCAGAAGTAACAGTCATTTATGTGGTTGCTTGGCTCTCTCCACACCATGGGGATTGCAAGCGGCATTGATGGTCTTTTGCAATTCAACCACTGTACATGTTGCGCAACATATATGCGGGGGCCCAAGGCTTGTCTTGGTCACCAATCTTGCATCCGAAGTAAAGATGATATGCCTTCTTCGGTTGAGAAGTGATGCTTTTCTTCTGGTTGGCAAATGTCACTTCCCCACAAATGTAGCAGAAATTGTCAACGGTATTAACGCACTTTTCGCGGCATTACTGTTCTGTATTGTACCTAAATGGCTAAAATTATATGATTAATAAAAGTTACATGTAACAGTAGCTTAAACTGTCTCGCACACAGTCTGAAATATTTTAAATGCTCAACCTTTCCGACTGCGTATAGTACACTGCTGACATCAGATGGCTTCAGCAGCCGTCTGGCAGTAGTACTGCATTGCATCAGAAAATGATGCAATCAATTCTGGATGATGTGTGCATGCTGCTATTATGCAATGTGATGCAATATTACATCATTCAAGGCTTATTTGGGATGTTGTTGATGTCCTACTGGATAAATTTACATGGTGAAACGTCAAAAATTAACTACATGCAATATCTTCAAAACGAGAGCCAATAAAATTTTTTTAATGTTATATTCGTGTTCAGCGCACCAAGATACTACAGATTAGGGCCTTTTAAAGTCAGTAACGATTTCAATGTTGACCAGTTTAATCAGCCTTTGAAAATGGATCTCAAACTTCTTTTTGCTATCCTTTTTTCCTAGGGGGATATCTGACTTTGGCATTGTATCATTGAACGAGGGCACACCAGGAGGAGGTCTGTGCATGCAGTCAGGGGCGGCCCAAGGGGGGTGCGGGGCCATGTGCAGAGACTCGGTGCGGGGCCTCATTTGTATAAGGGCCTCATTTGCATAAATATTTGCATAATGTTACCATACACTAACTTTTAGTAAACATGCCTCTTAATGAGTGTATGGATAAAGACAGACTAAAAGATTTCTACATTACTATAATCCAGTGCCAACTGCCAGGCACATTAGGAACTACTACAAACACTGCCCATTTAGAACCCATAATCCAGTCAAAAAAAGGACTGAAGTTTCTTCTTACAACTGTTTTTCTTGAGGTCATTGATGTGATACAACACGATTGCTGTGAACAGGTGTGAACCTTAATACAGCAGTGTTCTTTTATACTGAGACCTCTTTTGTTGTTCTTGACCCTTACAATGGTGAATTTGAACGATATTTTTTTTTGACTGGATTATTGTTGAATCGTTCTTGAATATAGTGACCAATTGACATTTAGAACCCATAGCAAACCCGCCGTATCATAACAGCACTACCAGGACTCACAAAGCACAAGACCCTACCTATCAAAAGGCAACACTACAAATATTAAACCAATACATTTCAGAGAGCAACAATACATGACCTACTGGGGAAAGAGAACAAGTGGCAATGTCAAATAGGAATTACATTAACAGAATACCTCAGCTCAGTTATACGTGCAGAACATAGACCGTCACCAAACAAGAAATCACAATGTAGAAACAGGAAGACAATAATTAAACTGGGAACCCCAAAAGCCCAACAACACTGTAGAAATAAAACTATAAATTAATTTCCTCTTGTACTAAACAAAGCGCAGACGTTAATGATGCACATTTCCCAGAGCTGGCATATTTCAGTTAATAAATTCAATAAAGAGATATTTTTCTACCTTTTGTGCATTTTTTTTCAGTTGCAATTGCTCCAGCCACTTTCTTCTGGTTTCTTCATGTCTTCTGCTAACTCTCCATCGTCTGCTGTCCATTTGTCCTTTCTTCACTCTTCTAGTTTTTTTCCATTCTCTCTCTACATCTGCTTTAACATACTAATCTCTCTCCTTTTGCTCTTTCCTCATTCCCATTTCATCCACTCAAATTTTACCCTGCCATCCTCAATCCCCACTTACTCTCCCAATATCCGGCCAATTGTAGATTTGTCTTCCCTCCCACACAAAATATTTTTTCCCTCTCCATTTCACTCTCCCAACTCCATCCCATTCTAATCCTCCCCCAACATCAGCTCCCTTCTAGTTCCAGCCCCTCCCAGCAACCGCTCCCTTCTAGTTCCTGCATCAGCCCATTTCCAGTCCTAGCTCCCCCATCCGAGTCCCTCCATCAGCTCATTTCCAATCCCAGCCCCCCATAAGCCCATATCTAGTCCTATCCTAGCCCCACCATCAGCACCATTTCCAGTCCTAGCTCCCCCATCCGAGTCCCTCCATCAGCTCATTTCCAATCCCAGCCCCCCCAACAGCCCATTTCCAGTCCTATCCTAGCCCTCCATCAGCCCATTTCCTGTCCTAGCCCCCCCTCACTCAGCCCATTTCCAGTCCTAGCTCCCTCCCCTTACAGCCCATTTCCATTCCAAGCCCCCCTCCCCATCAGCTATTTGTAGTTCAAGCCCTTCTTCCACACAGCCCATTTCCATTCCAAGCCCCCGTCCCCATCAGCTATTTGCAGTTCAAGCCCTCCTTCCACTCAGCCCATTTCCAGTCCTAGCCACCCCCCAGCCCATTACCAGTCCTAGCCCCCCTATAGCCCATTACCAGTCCTAAGCCCCCCATCAGCCCACTTCCAGTCCTAAGCCCCCCCCAATCACCCCATTTTCAGTCTTAGCCCCCCCATAGCCCATTACCAGTCCTAACCCCCATCAGCCCATTTCCAGTCTTAGCCCCCCCATAGCCCATTACTAGTCCTAACCCCCCCATCAGCCCATTTCCAGTCTTAGCACCCCCATAGCCCATTACCAGTCCTAACCCCCCATCAGCACATTTCCAGTCCTAGCCCCCCCTATAGACCATTACCAGTCCTACCCCCCCTCCATCAGCCCATTTCCAGTCTTAGCCCCCCCATAGCCCATTACATCCTAACCCATCAGCCCATTTCCAGTCCTAACCCCCCATCAGCCCACTTCCAGTCTTAGCCCCTCTCATAGCCCATTAGTAGTCCTAACCCCCCATAGCCCATTACCAGTCCTGACCCCCCTCCCCCCATCCACCCACTTCCAATCTTAGCCCCCCCATAGCCCATTAGTAGTCCTAACCCCCCCATAGCCCATTACCAGTCCTAACCCCCCTCCCCCCATCAGCCCTGACAGATTTAAAAAAAAAAAGGCTGCTGCTGCCGCTGCCGCCGTGGCAGCAGCAGAATCAAATGTCCCGCCGTGGGGCCCCGCCTGCCCGGCAGAGCCTCTCTTCACCATCAGCTCCGGAGTCCCTCCCAATGTGTGGGCTTTCAGAACCGCGAGTTTCCCTTTCTTCTCGCGGCTCTGTTAATCTCGCTGGGGCTGAAGGGATTTCCCATCAGCCCTGGCGGGATTAACAGAGCCGCGAGAGGTCAGAGAAGCTCTCGTGGCTCTGAAAGCCCGCGCATTGGGAGGGACTCTGGAGCTGATGGTGAAGGGAGGCTCTGCCGGGCAGGTGGGGCCCCACGGCGGGACATTTGATTCTGCCGCTGCCACGGCGGCAGCGGCAGCAGCAGCAGCAGCCTTTTTTTTTTTTTTTTTAGTCTGCTTTTGCTAATGTAGAATGTTTTTTCCGCGGGGCCCCCTGAAACACAGGGCCCTGTGCAAAAAACATTCTTGGTCAATGGACGGGCCGGCCCTGCATGCAGTTCCTCCATCCAAAGTAAAACAGAGCTTCCTCCTGGTATAGAATCAACTCTTCCAGGAGCTGGAATTTTGCTCTGCTAAAATTTACAGCTAAGTGCAAGGCTGTTGAATTGTATTTGTATATGAGATTAATTCTTTTCACCTGTATGCATTAGCTTCTTCTCAGTTTTCTCTAGTGCTCTCATAATCCTTCTGCATATAATGTATGAGCTTTGTTTTACAGCAGGGCTTTGTGTTATAGTATATCATAAGAACCCAGAAAGCAATATGCAATCAATAGTTTTTTGAATAGAATAATGGGTGAAAAATACCCAGGCTCTAGAACATAGTTCAACTAAGCTTATAAAAAATACAGTACAGTGATAATCTTCCTGAGGGCAAAGTTGAGTAATCAGGTTCCACTTTTGCCAGCATCCAAATTCATTTGTATAAATGTGCTCAGGTGAAGGGCAATTCTCAGTCTCCAAGAGCATTCTCAACGCACTCAAGAATGGAGCTGGTTGGAGCTGGCATATTCTTGCTGATGGTATGCATCACCTTGCTGATATTAAGCATGGTTCAGAAGAAGACAAAGCAAGGTATCGGAAAGCTACCCCCTGGACCCACTGCTCTCCCTTTCCTGGGAAATGTCCTCCAGTTGAACAATAAGGAAGTCTTCCGCTCTCTCCTTGAGGTACATCATCAGTTCACAGTAGTGTGGCTCAGAAAAGCTTTATTTAAAACAAGAAAACATGCAAATGCATGACTGAGAATGCGTTCCCATGGTTGTTCTGTTGTAGAATGGAAGGATACGCTTTAAAATTATGATATGTTATTCAAACATTCACTATGTAGTGAGACTCTGTTTTGATATTGCTTTATGCATGCCTTGATCAGGTTCACCCAGTATGTAGATCCTCATGAATATTTTGTGGAAGTTTGCTCAGTAAGCTTGGAGAGCTCTTCTATTGATCAGAATTTCTGGAAGGTAGTTAGGACAGTGGATAATATACTTATTCTTTATTTATTTGTATTTCATTCATGACTTTTCATTGGTAACTCAAGGCAAGTTATATTCAGGTACAACAGAGATTTTCCTGTCCCCACTGAGCTTACAATCTAAGAGTTAAATTTACTAATGTACATTAATTGTGATGTAATATAAACTCTATTATTGTCAATGGGACGTTTTTTCTAACTAAGCACATAACATGCATTAATATAGGTTAGTAAATCAGGCCTTCAGTTTGTAGGCCAGAGTGAAGTGACTTACCCATGTCACACAGTGGCATCAGGACTAGTGCTACCACTAGGTGAACTAGGCCTCTCCGGGGCCTGCAACAGTGGCAATAGCTCCCAAAATCATGATGCTGTGCTTACTGGTGCTGCATCGCAGTTTCCTCCTGGTCAAAATGTGCTGTTTCCTCCCCCCTATGAAACCAGAAGCAGCAACGGAGGTGGATGGAAATGGCACATTTTGACCAGGAGGAAACTGTGCATCTGTGTGGAGTGTTAATAAGCACTTTGTCACAGTTTAGGGGCTATTTCCTAAATTGCAGGCCCCAGAGAAGGGTGGCAGCAGCAACAATGGGGGTAGTGTGTGTGTGTGTGTGTGGGGGGGGGGTTATGGGGGCAGTAGGATGGAGGGCTTGCCTAGGGCATCTCCAATCCTTGTGCCAGCCCCGAGTGCCATCAGCCACCCTTCCACTCCTATTGATTAAAAATAAATTCTTATTAGAGTCTATCTTCGATAACAGTGTCCGTGATTTTTCTTTCTAGCTAAGCAAGAAGTATGGGCCAATGTTCACAATTCACTTAGGCTCAGAGCCAGTGGTGGTACTGTGCGGTTATGAAATTGTGAAAGAAGCACTGAACAATCATGGTGAGAAGTTTGCTGCGAGGGGAAACCTACCCATCATGGACCGGATCAACCATGGTTATGGTAAGAAGGTCCCAGAATACAGGAGAGAGAAGAATGGGAGAAAAACTCAAAGGGTCAAGAAAGAGCCTTCAAATAATACAAATCACTTGATTGATACAATCACTGTCAAAATTCCCATCCCCTTTCTATTCTCATATTTCCTCTCAAACATTTCTCTTCTATACATTAAGTAGAAAATAGTTTAAGACTCCCACTGTATAGTGGTTTTAACCACGTAGTCCCTTTTTACCTGGTTAGGTGAAATAAGGAGCTCACTTAGGATAGGAGGGGTAATCAGGTACCCCATGATCCCTTGGTCTGTTGTGAACGGGGAAAGAAAATTGCCAAGGATCCTAGGTCTCTGAGGTTGCTTGACACCAGTCCCAGTTTAGAGAAAACGCTAATACACTGGTTCACCCTGTTCAAAAATGTCCTTTACAAGCAATTTGATACAAAATGGAAAATTCAGCACATCATGTCCTGATCCTGGATAAAACAGAATACACAGTCCAGAACATCAGAGATGCCAAGGGTGAACTATCCCCAGAGGGTGAGGTTTTTTTCAGATGGTGCATCCAGGGCATATATCTAGAAAGATTTCAATGTAGTTTTGCTTTGCAAATGAACAAAGCAGCATGAAATGCTATTTGCTTTTCTTTGGAGTTTCTGTAAGGATACTGACATAAAGTGGCATTTTAGAAGGGATGTCTAGTTTGATTCTGGGCCGTCCAGAGCAGACTGTTCAAAAATCCGGGGGAGTGGCAGCCGTGAAGGGAGGCAGATATAAATGCCTTCTGAAATTGCTACATCTCCAATCAAAAAAACAATGTCCATATAATTAGTTATGGAGGTGGGCCTTGTGCAAGTTGCAAGGCTGGGTATATGCGTGACTATAGTACCAACAAGGGGCACGAACCACGTGTTATGAGAACCCAGTAAGAGACGTGGAAAACGATTGGAAGAACAACTTTATTAATGTAAAAAGCCTATGGCCCGACACAGGCCGTGTTTCGTTGCCTTCTTCAGGGGCAGGCTATATAAAACAACAAACAAATAAATAATTAAAACACATTATGAACATATAGCTATGAATAAAACCATACGAAGTTATCAAACTGGAGGATGACGAAGTAACCCTCACAATAATATAAGTACATACATATTATATAAAAATACATTAATAAAAATAATAACATAATGTAAAACCACATTAATAAATATGATGATATAAAAGATCAGCAACAGCATAAAAAAGACAAAAAACATATAGTTAATACTTGTGGAGATAAATAAATAAATGAATAAATAAATAATAAAACGTAATTGATAAACCAAATATGCAAAAGTATCTAAAATTACGTACCAAACATATAAAAATTGTTATCACATCATAACCATATGTAAAACCATATATACAGAGAATAATAAATAAATAATAAATAAAATAACCAGACTAACATTGCATACCTTTATGAGCAATCACACTTCCATGGTATTTGGACTCTATAAGGGGACAAGGATGAAAACCAATTGGATAAGTACACCACCACATTGAAAACACTGATCTCATCGATTTAAAAGTATACAACAGTAATCTTTCAAATTAACTGTTGTTAAACACAGTGTAACGCTAGAAACGAGGGGGAAAACAAGGAGAAGAAAAATTCAACTTTGGGAAATGTGCATCTCTGATCCCTTTATATTTAACACGCTGCAGGAGGAAATGCACGCATTTCAGTTTCTATTTCTCAGGTGTTCGTACGGAAACTTGGATGTCCTAGTTCATTTTTTGCCACCTATTTCTAGTTTATGGTCACTAATTCTCTATAGTCTGTGTGTGGCATGTGTGACCAAGGTGAGTTGTTCTGTCAGTGTGTAGTTTCTGTGTAGTCCAACCTCAGTTTTCTCAAGACATTTTTTCGGGAGCTATTCAATGGTACTGAGCATTGGCACCTTTTCTATTGCCTGCTAAAATTGGCCCATAGTCCTCAAGTATTAATGAAAGAGTCCAGGCTCTGCACACCCTAAATGGACACATATTGAGTCCTCCCTCCCCCGCAGATGAAGCAGAGTCTTCAGCCAGTCCCTACAGGGCCATGGGAGAACGTGGGGATGCATGCTGCTGCCAAAACATACTATTCAGCCCCTGCAAAACGGAGAATTGCAGGTTACACGCCATCAACACGCAGCTTACACACCATCAACACACATAAATCATGCGTTTTCCAAGACGTATGCATGCAGATGGGCCTTTATGTGCATAGGGATGTGCAGGTAAAAAACTTCATTTCGTTTGGTTTTGGGGGTTTTTTGTTTTGTTTCTTGTCTTCCTATCATTTTCTTCAATGGTGTGCCCTATTGCGCAATACAGTGCACTATTGCCGCTTTCGTTGCAAAATGAAAGCAGATCCCACTGCTTAATTTAGGCAGTTGCTATTCTATAAGAATACATGTCAGGCCGACAGTGCATACTTGCAATGGGAGTGTGCACAGGTGTGGAGCTTCAGTGGAGCACAAATTTATGCACGTAATTTATAAAATACTATGGGGTTGATATTCAGCAGAAGTGGTCAGCACACTTAAAAGTGGCTGGCCATTGCCACTTTTTTTTTCATTTTAAACTTAAAAGGAAAAAAAGAAATTATATCAAACATATAAACCAGCCCACATCAAGGAGGACACCATACAATAATAAAGCTATATAAAGAGAAAATTGAAAGAGCACCCCAGAAAATATAATAATAACCTACAATACATTGTCTATACCCAAAACAATTATAACCAAGAAAAATACTGAGCAGAATTACTCTTTCCCTCGCAGAAACTGTGCCAACTGATCTGAATCAAAGAATACATAGTTAGTACCTTGATATCCTAACAAATATTTACACAGATATTTCAAAAAGAAAGAGGGGGCTACTCGATTGTTCTGAGTATTGGCCCACGAGGTTTCAGCTCCAAAAGGGCCTTCCTACGCAACTGCGTTGTTTTAGAAATATCCGGGAAAATCTGTATTGCTTGCCTACAACATTTCTCATTTTTCTTAATGAAGTATAAATGTAATATACTATTTTTATCAGAATGAGAAGTAAACGTAACCAGCAATGTTCCCTGGGAGGAAATCTCCTCCAGAAAGGACTCAAGATAAGCAGATATATCTAAGCTCGCACCAGGATTTAATTGATCCATTTCCCCACCGGAACCTGAACCATCTATCGCAGCAGACGTTTTCCCTGAAGGGACATAATACAATTTAGATAACTTAATTGACTCAGGATTAGGAAGAAGCAAAACCTCTTTCAAATATTTATAAAACAAAATCTGTGGCAATAAATAATGGGTCTGGGGAAAATTCAACAATTGTAAGTTCAAAGCTCGATGGTCATTTTCCAACATCTCACACTTCCTATGCAATAATAAAGAATCCTGGACAGATGTAACACATGCGGCTTGTAATTTCAAAACCTGTGATACCATTTTCCTATTCCAGGAACCCAAAGTGGAAATCACAGTCTCATACTCTGCCATTTTAACCACAATCTCTTTTGAAAAATCAGAGATGCGCTTTAAAGATGTTTGCAATGACAGTTCCATTTGTGAAACTATTTCCCATATATCAATAGGGAAATCTTCTGCGCAGGGATAGGCAGCTCAACAGAAGTCCTGGAACATTCAATAGGAAGAGGTAGAGGAACAAAATGAAAAGAAGTCTCTTCAATATTATCATTAAAAGACACCTCAGAGGGAAGAGATGCACCAGTCCTCCTCCAAACTTAGCAAAGCCAAGGAGGACTTGGCTTCTATAGACGGTAAAAGGCAGGGTAAGGTTAAACCCAATGCGGGGGTGGAAGAGGGAGAACCCAGATCCAAATTCACAGTCAAAGCAGAAGCATCAAGTTCAGGTAGTTGCCCCAACATATCTATCTCAGAAAGCACCTTAACATGAGAGTCCATGGAACCAACCACTTTAATCACCTTATTAACCTCCGGGTACAAGATCTTCTTCCGATGCTTCCTCATAACCAACAAGATAGCCCAAACTTCTCCCTCCTCCTCACACTCTGAAGTGACTCCATAGGGGCAGAACCTGCCCCTTTGGACATGCCCCTTCAGAGCACGCACCAACGGAGACATGCCTGCGGCAGGACTAAGGTCTTATATAGTCCTTCCAACAACCTGATGTAAGATGCCAGAAAATGGTTCCAGGTTGCAGCAATCAATGTCAGTGCAGAAAATAAGCACAAAGCAGTTAATCTCCCTTGCTACTTTAAAACAGTCTTGGATATTCATTACTAAATCGTATCGAGCTACCAGCACTGAACATCCAGTGTACCCGGTCAGCTAAATCAGCTAAAGTTAGGATTGCTATCATTTTCCTAACTTTAGCCAGTTTAAGTTAATTGGCAAGTGTCTGAATATTGTCACTGGCTGTTAACCTCAACTCCGCCCCTTGAAAGCCTGATACTATGAGTCCGATTCTGTGCCACGAATAGCGGTAATGGACGTCCTAACGGGATGTCCATCCCCGCTATTCGTGCCTTCCCCCGCCGCATCTAACTTCCCTGCTGGTTGTGCAGTGAAGTTAAATGAGGGCAGGGAAGGGGCGGCTCAAGATTGGAGTCTGGGTGGGCGGTGGGTGGTCACTGTCACTGGACATACAGGGCTGATTCTAATGTCAGCCCTGTACATCCAGGGCCAGCATCATATGCGGGGATGTTATTCCACCTCCAAGGTGGAACAACTTCCCTGGACATTTTATTTTGTCACTGCTGGGGCATGGATGGGGCAAGGGGGGCTGGAGGAGATTCCCCCAGCCAGACACTGGCCTTAGGAGGCCAGATCATGGGTCTGGCTGCAGGGAATAAGGTTTTTTTTCTGGTGGCCGGCATTGTGGCTCTTCAATGGAGCCACGGTGCCATGGCAACATGTCATGGTGCACGGCTCCATTGAAAAGCCTTGACTGAGTTAGCCAGGAAGGTCCCATACTGCAGGACTGAATCGCAGTCCTTGCCTGCACATACAGGACTGTTAGCATTTCTGATCCCACAGTGCTACACATACCCTGCAGGATCAGAATTGTGATCCCCGCTGTACGTCCGGTTCAGACTAGACTTACAGAGGGGATCTATGTCGAGAACATAATGAGCCCTTAAGGGGGTTATTCTGAGCCACGAATAGCGGGGATGGAGGCCCCTGTCAGTTGTGTGGGGAAGTTAGACGGGGGCGAGAAATGGGCAGCACGGGAGCAGAGAGTGGATGGGCAGTGGGCAGTCTCTGGCTCTGGATGTACAGGGCCGATTCTAATGTTGGCCCTGTATGTCCAGGACTGGCGAAATGTCCAGGGAAGTTATTCCACCTCTGAGGTGGAGTAACTTCCTTGGTCGTATTATTTCGGAAGGCCCGAGGCGCGGATGGGGCGGGGGGGGGGGGGGGACAGGGTTTTTTTCCCCACAGCCAAACTCTGGCCTTAGGAGGCCAGATCGGGGGAGGGGGGGGGCTGTGGGAAATCAATTCTTATTCTTGGCAGCTGGATCGCATCTTTTAAATGGAGCCGCAGTGCCAAGGCAACAGGACGCCATGGCGCCGCAGCTCCATTTAAGGGCTCTGACTGAGTTAGCCGGGTGCAGTCCTGCACATGCAGGCCAGACAGAATCGCATAGTGCAGGACTGTTCACGATTCTGATCCTATGGGGCTAGACGTTCCCCACAGGATCAGAATCGCAATCCTCTCTGTGCGTCCGGTTCAGACCGGACTCACAGTGGGGATCTACATCCGGGAAACAATCGGGCCCTAAGTGAATAGCAGTGGAGTGTGTAGCAGCATACAGAGGGGATATTCAGTGACACAAAATACTGTAGCTATGTTCCACTGAATATCTCACTCATTGTGAATAACTGGTTAACAGGTCTGCTAAATGGTTAAATCATTTTGAATATCGACCTCTAGGTTGAAGAAGAGAGAGCAAGTGAGAGATGCAGCCAGTGTTTAAAAAAAATGCAACCACTGCCATTATTAAATATTAATAAAAAACCCTGTAATATTCATTCACTGTCCTCAGGGATCATAAATAGTAATGGAGAGCGCTGGAAACAACTCCGACGATTCTCCCTCATGACCCTAAGGAATTTCGGTATGGGGAAGAAAAGCATTGAAGAGCGGATCCAGGAAGAGGCCCAATTCCTGGTGGAAGAGCTCAGGAAAACAAAAGGTCTGTGCTACAGAGTTCATTAATGATAGGGGGGGGGGGGGGGGAAGGGGGGATCACTAGAGTGCTGCTTATTCTTTCAGTTTTTCATTAAGACCAAAGAAGAATCCTAACATTGAAGATGACTATCCATAGCATTGAAGATGTTCATTTGGCCTCTAAATGATCCATTTGCTGAGTCTTCCCATGAGATAATTTGCAGACTATATGACACCGTCTAGTGAATTAATATTTTATCCAAATATATTGCATATTAGCTTTCAGAGCCACATAGGATAAAGAAATGTGTCAAGCAGGATAAGATCTAATTACTTCCTTATCTAAAGCCAGCATCTCTATCAGCAACCACAAAAACATCCTTCATGGTAATTGAGTCATAGAAGCACTGGTAACATTCCTTATCTGAATGTGCAATTCAGTGTACTTTAGTGAGCTCCTGACTGTCTTTTGCAATGCTCCAGTTAGTCCAAAATGTTGCTGCGTGACTTTTAACCAACTGTGCATAGAGCAAGTTGTGTGGCGAATATGGTTTAAAATTGCAATATTGATGTTCTGCACAAGTTGTAAGAGTGACCCTGGCTAAATTCAAGCATTAGATGTCCCACAGGAGGATATAAGAATCTAGTGTTCCTCTCCTAAGTGTTTGTCATCAATTCCTTTGGCTCGTCAAGCATGGTTGGTCATGCTTTGTCTATTGCCAGTTCTTAGCTATGGAATTCATTACCACTGTCTCTTTGAATGGAAAAAGATTTTTTAGTATTTTGTAAAAGACCCAATGCATTCTTTTTTTTAACTTTGCTTATCCTGATTCAATAATCATTTGTATTGTTATTGTATTTTAAGCATGTGTTTTTGCGAATCAATTTGGGCAAATGAATGTTTGGATTAGCAAGTTATAAATGCTGCAAATAAATACAGAAATCTTAATAAATCTTATTCTTAGAATAGGACCTTCCTTTAGATATGAGCTAATGGATCCATCAGCCCCCATGCTAACATCCCTGAAGGCCTAACATGTTTCAAATTGTTTCCAATATTTGGGGGTCCAAATTGTTGAAAGCTTTCTAGACCTTGTCGAGGTCAATCTTTTCCCTATCATGCAAAAGATCAAAAGGGGCATCTTGGTCTGAAAGGATCTCCTGGTTTCCCAAGTAGGCAGGATTAAAGGGGGATATTCAGAAGGGGGTTAACCAGTTAGCAGGATCTGCTAACCAGCTAAAACATGGTAATCCCTATATAGTACCATTGATTATCACTACAGACCATGGGAAAGACACCGAGTTAAACAATTTGGGCGATCTGTGGGCAGTGCAGAGGTGGTCCCAGCAGCTATAAGGTTAGCGGCAATATTCAGCCATGAATTCAATAGTTAAGCACTTAAAGTTAGGACAGTCATTGGTTGTCCTACTTTAATCATTTTTTGCTATACAGTTAGCACTGCATATTTCTGTTAACCAGACAGCAATTGTTCTGTCTGGCGAAACCAGATATTCAGCACCAGATGCCAAATAAGCTCTGGTGCTCACTATCTGGTTTTAATCAAAGCAGAGGCAGCCAGGGATAGGTATGGAATGGGGGGAGGTCAGGTGAGTGGGAGGCCAGGGGGCCCCCAAGCCCACTGGATAGCCAGGATTTATTGTTTAATGGGGGGAAAAGGAGGAGGAATTGGGAGACTGACTGGCTAGCCAAGGTGGCGAAGCAGTGTGACAAGGCAGTGGCCAAAGCCAGAAGAATGCTGTGTTGCATACAGACAGGAATTACCAGCAGAAAGGAGGAGGTGCTAATGCCACTGTAGAAGTCGCTGGTGAAGCCTCACTTGGAATATTGTGTTCAGTTTTGGAAACCATATCTCGCAAAGGATATAAAAAGACTGGAAACAATTCAGAGGAAGGCGACCAAAATGATTTGGAGGCTGCATCAGAAGACGTATGAGAAGAAACTTGAAGACCTTAATATGTATACTCTAGAAGAAAGGAGGGACAGGGGAGATATGATACAGACCTTTAAACACTTAAAAGAGTATAAATGGACAAACAAACCTCTTCCAAAGAAGGGGAAGCTGTAAAACTGGAGGGCATAACATGAAGCTACAAGAGGGTAAATTGAAAGGCAATGTCAAGAAATACTTTTTCACTGAAAGGGTGGGGGATGCTTGGAATGCCCTCCGGATGGAAGTGGTGGGGGCAAACACAGTGACAGAATTCAAAATGGCATAGGACAGAAACAGTGGATCCCTTTATGAGCATATTATTCCTTTTTAGAGGGTTCTGAGTAGATTGCAAGTTGTCTGGTGAATATGGTCTAAAATTGCATTATTGATGTTTTGCGCAAGTTATAAGGGTCCCCTAACTATATTCAAGCTTTAAACATTCCACAGGAGGATATAAGAATCTAGTGTTCCTCTCCTAAGTGTTTGTTGTCAATTCCTTTGGCTCGTCAAGCACGGTTGGTCATTACCCAGGACTGTGCTTTGTATATTGCCAGTCCTCAGCTATGGAATTCATTACCACTGTCTCTTTGAATGGAAAATGATTTTTTAGTGTTTTGTAAAAGAGCCAAGACATTCTTTTTTAACCTTGCTCATCCTGATTCAATAATCGTTTGTACTGTTATTGTGTTTTAAACATGTGTTTTTGTGAATCACTTTGGGCAAATGAATGTTTGGATTAGCGAGTTATAAATGCTGCAAATAAATGCAGAAATATTAATAAAAGGGTGGTGGATGCTTGGAATGCCCTTCCGATGGAAGTGGTGGGGGCAAACACAGTGACAGAATTCAAAATGGCATGGGACAGAAACAGTGGATCCCTTTATGAGCATATTATTCCTTATTAGAGGGTTCTGCGTAGATTGCAAGTTGTGTGGCGAATATGGTTTAAAATTGCAATATTGATGTTCTGCGCAAGTTGTAAGGGTGACCCTGGCTATATTCAAGCATTAAACATCCCACAGGAGGATATAAGAATCTAGTGTTCCTCTCCTAAGTGTTTGTCGTCAATTCCTTTGACTCGTCAAGCATGGTTGGTCATTACCCAGAACTGTGCTTTGTGTATTGCCAGTCCTCAGCTATGGAATTCATTACCACTGTCTCTTTGAATGGAAAATAATTTTTTAGTGTTTTGAAAAAGAGCCAAGACATTCTTTTTTAACCTTGCTCATCCTGATTCAATAATCATTTGTATTGCTATTGTGTTTTAAGCATGTGTTTTTGTGAATCAGTTTGGGCTAATGAATGTTTGGATTAGCGAGTTATAAATGTTGCAAATAAATGCAGAAATATTAATAAAAGGGTAATGGATGCTTGTAATGCCCTTCCGATGGAAGTGGTGGGGGCAAATACAGTGACATAATTCAAAATGTCATGGGACAGACACAGTGGATCCCTTTATAGCAAGAGGATAAAATCAAAATAAACATAACTATCTCTTACATCTCAACAAATAGGGGTGAGCTACACAGAGCGATGGGTACACCCCTTAAAAAGGCATGGGGAGGGGTGACCTGCACAGAGCAGCAGGTGCATCTACTCTTACCGCCTTGCTGGGCAGACTAGAAGGACCATACTGATCTTTATCTGCTGTCATATACTATGTTACTATGCTATGTTACTATGATCAAGAAGGGGGAGACCTCTTGGGCACCCAACTGGCTAGCCTGATTGTAATCTTGGCTGGGGGAGTGCATCGATCCCCCTCGAGCAGTTCCTGATGGTTGGATCAGTGCTGAAGGGGGTGGACGTAGGCAATGTTCTAAATATTGTTGGTGCCATGGATCTTCACACAGACAATATTGTTGCATCGGGGTAGTGGGGGGCCTCAATGCCATGCTGATATATTTTTGCGTGGTGTCTGCCAAAAATAGTGCCACTTACTCCCCTCCCTGATCATGTCCCCCATCCCTGTATCACATGAAATCCAGATATTTCAGAAAAGTGGCTGCAATATCTGCTTTGCTCACATGTCACATAGCTGCTAATGCCAGGCGATAAATTAGCATTAGTCCTGCGGTAGCAGCAAGTGCCCTTTAGTAGACATGTCCCTAAGAGTGAATTACATTGTAATGCATTGTCAGTTGGACTTGGTCTGCATGTAAATTCAAAGTTTAAAGAAAATGCAAAAATATCTTTTTCCTTCCATGTTTCTAGAGCTGCCCTTTGACCCCACCTTCTTCTTCAGTCGCTCCGTCTCCAACGTTATCAGCTCTGTGGTTTTCGGAAACCGATTTGACTATGAAGATAAGAACTTTCTCATCTTGCTGAGTTTGTTAAATGAAACTTTTCGGATTTTTAGTTCATTCTGGGTACAGGTAAACAGCCAAGTTTTCATGTGCTTTTCCTTAGAGGTATGCTTTGGAGTGACACTTAGCAAGCATGACCTTGGAAGACAGCAGAAATGACCATCAGCATTTCAGTGAAGCTTTGTGAGAGTCCTCCACTTACATTGCTGCCAGTAGGGGGAGATGCTGCAGTATCACAGCACCTGCCCCGAGCAACAGCATCATGAACGGAGAACTCCCACAGAGCTTATTGGGAACATTGATGACTGAGAAAGCTCTTCCACTGATCAGAGACTGTAGAAGGAAGCAGAGGCAGTCAGGAGAACATTGAGTGATCAAGCTTCCTCCTGATTTTCCAAATACAGTTACAGAAGATGTTGACCCAGCTACCAGCAAATGGGAATTTACAGTGTCCTTAAAAAGTCTTATATTTGGGCAATCCCCTCCTCCCCCCCAAGAAAACATCATTTACAAAAGAATGACAAAACGTATTCAGTGGGGGGGAAGGAGGATGGTTTGAAACATCATCAGTGACTGGGAAGAAGAAAGCAAGAAGATAAGTTATCGGTCTGTAGTTTAGGGCATATATACAGTCATTGTTATATCTATTTATTTACATATGAAAATGCTACATGGAATGTAGAGGATAATTTTCAAAGATATTTCCGCTTAGCTTTTTATAAAACCCCAGAGAAGAAGGGAACCCACTTGAGAAGCTTCTCTCAGATCTTCTGAGGTGGACTCCATTCCCTCCACTCTGGGGGCCCTTTCAGCTTTTTACTTACGAGCCTGTAATTCAGACTTCTGCCACTATATCTACCTTATCAAAAACCAAATAAAACATAAACCATAAGCAACGTTCCTGCAAAGCTGTATGGGAGTCTTCTGCCTGTACTGCTGCTGGTGAGGAGAGATGCTACAATATCCTGT
The DNA here is from genome assembly GCA_033557465.1 of Ichthyophis bannanicus. Classification (NCBI taxonomy): domain Eukaryota; kingdom Metazoa; phylum Chordata; class Amphibia; order Gymnophiona; family Ichthyophiidae; genus Ichthyophis; species Ichthyophis bannanicus. The sequence continues at coordinate 64,228,995 of CM066039.1, read as the reverse complement.
TTTAAGGTGTAAGGAGCGGCACAGGCAACAGATTCCCAGGCAGCTTCAATGGATTGATACCTATAAGCTTGATTTTGGACTCAACATCTAGGTAAAAAAAAGGGATGCCCCTGCAGGACATAGAAACACAGAAACATGATGGCAGATAAGGACCATACGGCCTATCCAGTCTGCCCTTCCATATGAACCACTAAGCTTTTTCCTTTAGAGATCCTCTGTTTGTCACATGCTTTCTTGAATTCAGATACAGTTTTTGTCTCTACTACCTCTACTGGGAGACTATCCCACGCATCTACTACTCTTCCCATAAAGAAATATTTTTGCAAATTACTCCTGTGTCTATCTTCTTTCACCTTCATCCTATGCCACCTCACTGCAGAACTTTCTTTCAGTTGAAAGAGGTTCTACTCCTGTGCATTTATGCCATGGAGGCATTTAAACGTCTCCATCATATTTCCCCTCTCCCGTCTTTCTTTCAGAGTATACTTATTTAGATCTTAAAGTCTTTCCCCATATGTCTTATGACAAAGCCCACTATTTTGGTAGCCACCCTCTGCACCGACTTCATTCTGTTTATATCCTTCTGAAAGTGTGGTCTCCATAACTGCACATAATACTTAACCATCTTCAAGATCAGAAATGAAACATCAACCAGAACCCTACAAGAGCTCCTAAGCGCAAAACCTAACACAGACCCAAAAGACAAAACACAAGAGAAACAATACCAACTCCCGGCTTTTTCACTAAAGCCAACAAGACAACTTCAAAGAGGGCTCTCTCACTTGCAGCACCTACAATCTGGAACTCCTTGCCGGAGAAGATAAGGACAACCAAGGATATTAAGGACTTCAGGAAACAACTAAAACCTTTCCTGTTCTCTGACCAAAGATGACATCCACCTAAATAATTTCATACCCAAATACATCAGTTGTAAATAACTTATGCTCCCTAGCATCTCCTGCATGTCACCCTTCCCACGTTTCTAAAAGAGTTCTCTGTAATGTTCTGTTGAAGTTGTAATGTAAACTGCTTTGATTCCAAGAAAGGCGGTATAGAAAACTTGTTAAATAAATAAATAAAACAAATAATACTCTAAATTAGGTCTCACTAAAGACTTCTACAGAGGCACTATCACCTTCTTCTTCCTGCTGGCCATTCCTCTCCCTATGCACCAAAGCATCCTTCTAGCTTTCACCATCACCTTTTCTACCTGTTTAGTAACAATCAAGCTCCGGCCGCGAATTACCGCGACCGGACACAGCCTCTGGGCCAGCAAGCCAAGGGTTAACCTTGGTGGGGGGTGGGGGGGAGGGGGAGGGCGGCGCGGCGTCCGGCTATAGAAGAACCGGGCGCACCGCGTTTCGCCCTCTTTCCCTCCTCCCAGCAGCGCACGAGCGGGCGACTGGCATTTTCGGAGCAGCGGCGTGAATCAGAACGGCGGCCTCCTTCCCGAATCGAGCAGCAGGAAACAGGCAAGTAACAAAACAAGAAATAAATATGTGACCCGATGGATGCGGGCAAGAAAAAAGAAAAAAAAAAAAAAGATAAATAAATGAATGAAAAAATAAAGGAAAGAAAGGGAATAATTCGGACGCCGCTCAGCTCCATATGCTATGGCCCCCGGTGGAGTTCTAAGTTAAGGCTATGGCCCCCGGTGGAGTTCTAAGTTAAGGCAAGGGCAGCAGAGGAGCATCGGTAGGGGTTCTGGAAGGCGCACGTGGCGGGAGCGCAGGAGCATGGTACCTGGAGCGAGCTGTAGAGGCCGGAGGATCCATCCACGGCATGCAGACCATGTGCTCTGGTGCAGGCTCCGTGCCTCTACATGTGAGTCAGCCCGGGGGGAGGGGGGATATATTTAAGGCAACAAGGGCGGCAGAGGATGTATATTTACAAAAAAAAAAAAAAAAATGAACGAAGGTGTAATGAGGGGAATTGGAAACAGGAGGAGCAGAAAAAGCCAAAGGTACGGGAAGAAAAATTAACGAAAATGACCAAGGGGAGCGGGAGAGTAAGGTAATGCTGCCATCTAGTGGTCAGAATACATATAGTCAAGGCTGTCTGTTCCCTTCCTTTTTGTTGCGGTACAAATGGGCTCGCTGAATGCAAGATTTCATTGCAATAAACATAATTGGTGATGGTGTGTGTGTCGAGGTTAATTGTTAATTGAGGGCTATATATATATCTGCGGTAAGGGTACAAGGAAGAAAGGATAAGTTAGACGGAGAGAAGCGATGCAGAATCCATAACCTTCCATGAAGGGCTGCTATGCATGACAGGGGCTGGTGTAAGGTTAATTGATATGTGTAATGGAGCTTTGGATATATCACCACGTATATGCACAACGAAGATAGGTGAAAGGAGAGAAACAACGCTGGAATACATATCCTGATATGACGAATGCTCCGGCCTACTCACTGCTTGGTAATCGCCTAAGAGCTTAATGAGAGCACCCCCTTTTTTTTTCCCATTGCCTTTTCTCCATAGCATTCTCCAACAGGGTACCATGCCGAGGAAGGCTGTGCAGAGCGGTGGAAAGGACAGCGGGACGCAAACACGCCCTGAGCGAGCAGGGTCCGGGCAAGGTACGCAACGTAAAACAACACGCGTTGCTGTAAAACGGGCAACGCAGGAAAAGGCAAAAAAGGGGGACGGGCCCAGCAGGGGTCAGACGGAGAAGAATACACGGCAAAGCAGCAGACGGGCCCCGACACGGCAGCAAGCACCCGCCCCCATGGCATCGACGTCCAGCCAGGAGCTAGACAAACTTTTCAAACTCATACGCGACCAGGTAAACCAACACGGACTGAGCGTGTTTAAGCAGCGGCTGGAGGCAGCTAACGCAGGATCGGCTGACTCAGGACCAGCAGACCCACTAACGGTGAGCGACAGCATGGCCGGCACCAGCGGGGTCATGCCAGGCAGCAGCATGCCCGACACCAGCGGCAGCACGCCAAGCTCCAACAGCAGCACGACAGGCGCCAGCAGCAGCATACCGAGCACCAGCGCAGCTGCCGGTAAGTCTACTGGGGGGAAGGAAACTTTAGTAGTATCTTCTTCGTCAGAAGAGTATAGCTCTGATACAGACGGAGATACTTCTTTAGCAACCGCAATGCGGAGCATGTTGAAAACATTCACAAAGAAAAAGAATAAAACCCATAAAGAAAAACACTTAGCAAGGGTATGGGCAGAATGCGGGGAAAACCCCGTGCGGGGAACGGGGAGCGGGGAGGCCAGGGTAGCGGAGACAGCAAGGGCAGTCCCGACTATGCTGACAAGCCCGGTAGCAGTGAGTGGGGACCCGCACTGCGGAGTGAGCTCTCTGGCCAGCGCTGTGCCCAGGAAGATAAAAAAGCGAATCTGGCGGAGGGAATTTATTGACATCTTCTCTTTGCTGATCAGAGACCAGGAGAGGGAGCCCAATGAGAATAAGGAGAAAGATAGGAGATGGGAGAGAAGACCCAGGATTGCGAAATCTATCAACAACTGGGTCTCCGCCTTTCACATATATATGAGCATCGTTTTAGAACGGGAACCCGAACTCAGTCAATACCTTATCAAGTACCTTGACACCATAACCCAAGCGCACAAGCGTCTAGGTGGGTGGGCCTGGCTCAACTACGATGTCAGGTTCAGACAGAGCATGGCAGAGGACCCAACTATGACCTGGCAGCACAGGATCATTGACTTATGGCTGGAAGAAATGTCCCACAACAGACCATTGTCGCAGGAAGTGCCGCAATGGCGTCGCAATGGCGGCAGACTTACCAGCCGGCCGGTCGCAAGGCGTGCCGGCAATACAACACAGGGAGCTGCACTTGGCGGCCGTGTAAGTTCAGGCATGTATGTTCCGGCTGTGGGGAGAACCACCCCGCCACCTCATGCCGAGCCGGTAGGGATAACAAGCCATTCCGGCCAATGCTGCCTAGAGGGAACGATGGGCCTGGCCCCAACCCCCATCAGGCTTGACCGCATGAGGCCTTGGCTGAGGGCATACCCCCTAAAAGACAAAGCTCTCAATATCGAGAACGGCTTTGCCCATGGATTCTGGATTCCAGCCTCGGTCACGTCGCAGGGGCAGGCAATCCGCAACTCACCATCAGTCAAAAAATTTGCATGGGTGGTACAGCACAAAATACTGCAGGAAATAGAACTGGGGAGGGGTGGCTGGCCCTTTCACCTACATACCCCTCATGAATCTGTTACTGTCACCATTGGGAATAGTCCCAAAGAAGGAGTCAGGAAAGTTTTGCCTAATCCACAATCTGTCGTACCCAGAGGGGAGTTCAGTCAATGACCACATTGACCCAGCCCTATGTTCCGTTAAATACTCGACGATCGATCAAGCCGTGGGTATCATACGAGAATTGGGGCAGCGGGCGATGCTGGCGAAGGCGGATATCGAATCAGCCTTTCGACTGCTCCCGGTTCACCCAGACTCCTTTTCACTGCTGGGCTTTTCCATTAATGGGGAATATTACTATGACAAATGTTTGCCCATGGGGTGCTCCATATCATGCGCATACTTCGAGCTGTTCAGTACATTTGTACATTGGGTCGTCGAAGACATTGCGGGGCACCACACCGTCGTACATTACCTGGACGACTTCCTATTCATCGGAAACGGGGAGGAAGGCTGTAAAAGGATCCTCAGCATATTTGAGCACATTGCCCAGCGCTTTGGGATTCCCCTGGCGGAGGAAAAGACCAGTGGACCCACAGGGACCATCACATTCTTGGGCATAGAGCTCGATGTAACAGCACAGCGGTCTCGGCTGCCGGATGATAAGATCAACAGGCTCCGGGCTGCCGTACGCGAAATCCAGGAGCGGACAAAGGCAACATTAGAACAGCTACAATCCTTGCTGGGTCTGCTATGCTTCGCATGTAGGATCATGCCAATGGGACGGGTGTTCTGCCGTCGCATGGCGATGGCTACAAGGGGGGTCAAAAAGAAACACCACAAGATTTGAATTACAAAAGGCATTCGGGAAGATCTACGCATGTGGGAGCTCTTCCTGCAATCCTTTAATGGCCTGGCATTCTGGCAAGAGCTACCAGTGACGAGCGAGTCCCTGGATCTCTTCACAGACGCTGCGGGAGGGAGCGGCTTTGGAATTTATTTCCAAGGCGGTTGGTGCTCGGAGGAGTGGCCGTCCGAGTGGCAAGCCGAGGGTATCACTAAGGATATTACCTTCCTGGAGCTATTCCCCATAACAGTGGCCCTATACATCTGGGCCCCTCAACTAGTAAACAAGGCAATCATATTTCATACCGACAACATAGCGGTTGTGTACGCCGTGAACGGGATGTGGGCTCAGACCCCAGGGGTCGTCGCACTCCTTAGGCACATAGTGATGATATGCCTAAAGCATAACGTAAATATCAGGGCTGAACACATCCCTGGGCAGCATAATAACATTGCCGATGCTCTCTCTCGTTTCAAGATCCCACTATTTCGATCGCTCGCGCCCAGTGCTGATCCCGACAAGACAGCTATCCCGCCACAAATATGGGAACTTGGTCCACCGAAGTTTGGGAGCTTGTTCTGAGCTCCCTATCCGAGCGGACAAGACGGAAATACCTGGCGGCCTGGGAAAAAATTTCAAGCCTTCTGCAGAAGTGCCGGACTCAAGAACGTTGGTCCCACGACGGAATCCATCCTGCAGTGGATCCTACACTCCAAGAATTGCGGAGTCAAGAAGTCAATGGTACAATCGCATTTGGCCGCCATCACCTTCTTCACAAAGGTGATGGGGAAGACCAATCCATGAGCGGATTTTGTTATAGCCAAGGTAATGAAGGGCTGGAGGACGGAACAGCCCCGCACAGCAGACTGGCGACGCCCAATAACACATGAAATTTTGCAGAGACTGATAGCAATCACGGGCCAGATATGCTTCAACAACTTTGAGACCCGGCTATTCAGATGTGCATTCTCATGGGCATTTTTTGGAGCATTCCGAATAGGAGAACTTGTAGCCTCGGCGAGCCGAAAATCGGCCGAAGGCGGGATCCGGGAGAGCGATGTCAGCATGCAGGATGGAAAACTCATACTGCATATACGTAAGTCAAAAACTGACACTGAGGCAAAAGGTGCACAGATAGTGCTGGCTCCGCTGCGGGGGGACCCATCCTGCCCAGTAGCAACCTTCACCGAATACAAGCAGATACGCCCAGCAGGGGCCAAGCAATGGCTGGTCCACCAGGACGGAACCCCCCTCTCGCGGTTCCAGTTCGCTAGGGTATTGAGGCTGACACTTGAAGCAGTGGGTTTTGAAGCGTGCTTTTACTGCACCCATTCATTCCGCATAGGGGCCACTTCCACGGCGGCCAACATAGGTATGACGAGGGAGCAGATCATGACCATCGGGAGATGGTGCTCCGAGAGATACAAACTATATGTACGCCCGGTCTGACGCCGGGCGTAAGTCGCCCCCTGTGGGGTCAAGATAAGGTACAAAAAAAAAAAAAATTTTTTTTGCTTGTTTCTTTACGTAACGGAAATCGCAATAGCTGTGTATAGATATGTAACTTAGACCTGTTTCTCGCACCGTTGTATTCCTGTTTCTAGTGCCTTTGTATTGCACCCAAATGTGATCTTGACGAGCTGTGTTGGTTTCCAATAACACCATACAGGTGCCAATCCCCACTACGAGGCGTGGATCTGCGGCCATTTGTTTGTTCATTGGGCTGAAAAGAGGACGAGACAAAGACCGCAGGGACATAATATGGGCTTCCCTAAGGAACAACTGGTGGTGAGATGGCTGGGGCGACGTGGTATGGTGTGGGACCAGCTGATGCCATGCCTCTTACAGTTGAAGAGGGCGGGCGGACAGCCATGGGCAATTTTGGTGCACCTGGGCGGTAATGACCTGACGGGTACGCGTAGTGTTGAGCTCACCAAGAAGATGCAGAGGGACATGCTGACATTGACGGGTGCCTTTCCAGGAACATTGCTGGTCTGGTCCCACATCATACCACGGCGAGTATGGAGGGGCGAGTGGTCTCATCATGCAGTAGAGAGAACGAGGAGAAAAGTGAATAGATGGATGGCCCGGTTCATGGACTCAATCGGAGGATACGGCATCGTCCACGACCTGATAGAATAGCGCTGCCATGGATTGTATCGCATGGACGGGATACACCTCTCAGAGATTGGTATGGATGTGTACCTCTGTGCCATACAAGACACGATCGAACGCTTGTGGCAGAAAACGTGGGTTGGCCACAACAGGGTGGGGTAAGAAAAAGGGGGAACTCCCCGGCAAGCGAGGGGTCGCAGCCGGGAAGGATTGGCGAGAGAGATAGGGACCCCATCCTTAGGAGAGAGCGCACAGCCCAGACATGAGAAGGGGGAGTGGGGCACATGGGAACTGATGGGTCCCCCAGAGTACAAAGATGGGTAAGCAGCAACAGTGCCTAGAAGACCTCCTGATGCTTTCACGGCCGGAGAGGCGCGCATACACCTTTCTCAGCGTACCTCTGCGCCTGCCTTTTGACGGGCCCTGGGCAGAGGTTGATGCAGACACTGCTGCAAAGAGTAACGGAGCCCTGAAGGGCCGGGGGGGGGGCCCGCCGCAACACCCCCTTGTACACGGTCATGTTAGTTGGGACCGACGGCAGTGGGGAAGTGGCTTGGATGGCCATGTTCCAGAATATCCCTGCCGGGCGGCCGAAGAACTGTGGAAAGATGGGGCTGTGCCTCTCGGGGAAGGATGAGGATAAGGGAAGTAAGAATTACAATGTTTTGATGTAATATTGTTGTAATGCTGTTATAAATCTTGGATGTTACAATGTTTGATGTTGTTAAGTTATGCTGTGGCCAACAGTTTTTCAAGACTGTATTTTCCACTTATCGTTTGACAAATAGAAATGAAGACATCTTTTGTGGCAAGTCCGGATACATGGTATTTATTTCGGGCAGGAAAAGGGGGGGGCAAAGGGGGGGGAAGGGGTAGCGACCCGCGGCAGGCATGCTGGTCCCCTGGCTGAGCTCCGGCCGCGAATTACCGTGACCGGACACAGCCTCTGGGCCAGCAAGCCAAGGGTTAACCTTGGTGGGGGGCGGGGGGAGGGGGAGGGCGGCGTGGCGTCCGGCTATAGAAGAACCGGGCGAGCCGCGTTTCGCCCTCTTTCCCTCCTCCCAGCGGCGCACGAGCGGGCGACTGGCCCACCCGACCCACCCCTCACGAATAGCTATCGTCACGGCATAGCGAGAGAGATAGGGACCCCATCCTTAGGAGAGAGCGCACAGCCCAGACATGAGAAGGGGGAGCGGGGAACATGGGAACTGACGGGTCCCCCAGAGTACAAAGATGGGTAAGCAGCAACAGTGCCTAGAAGACCTCCTGATGCTTTCACGGCCGGAGAGGCGAGCATACACCTTTCTCAGCGTACCTCTGCGCCTGCCTTTTGACGGGCCCTGGGCAGAGGTTGATACAGACACTGCTGCGAAGAGTAACGGAGCCCTGAAGGGCCGGGGGGGGGGGGCCTGCCGCAACGCCCCCTTTTACACGGTCATGTTAGTTGGGACCGACGGCAGTGGGGAAGTGGCTTGGACGGCCATGTTCCAGAATATCCCTGCCGGGTGGCCGAAGAACTGTGGAAAGATGGGGCTGTGCCTCTCGGGGAAGGATGAGGATAAGGGAAGTAAGAATTACGATGTTTTGATGTAATATTGTTGTAATGCTGTTATAAATCTTGGATGTTACAATGTTTGATGTTGTTAAGTTATGCTGTGGCCAACAGTTTTTCAAGACTGTATTTTCCACTTATCGTTTGACAAATAGAAATAAAGACATCTTTTGTGGCAAGTCCGGATACATGGTATTTATTTCGGGCAGGAAAAGGGGGGGCAAAGGGGGGGGAAGGGGTAGCGACCCGCGGCGGTCATGCTGGTCCCCTGGCTGAGCATAGGTCCACTCTTCTTTCATGGACAGAATCACTTCACCCCCTATACTGTACCACTCCTTGGATTTTGCAGCCCAAATGGATGACCCTGCATTTTTTAGCATTAAATCTCAGCTGACAGATTCTCAACCATTCTTCAAACTTCATTAAATCCCTCCTCATGTTATCTACACTTTCCTGAGTGTCTATTATAGATTTTGGTATCAACTGCAAAGAGGCAAGCTTTACCCAGTAGCCTTTCCATAATATTACTTTCAAAAATGTTAAAAAGAATCAGACCAAGGACAGATCCTTGCGGCACACCATTGGTAACATCCTTCTCCTCAGAGTAGGCACCATTTATCTGTACTCTTTGTCGCCTCCCACTCAACCAATTTCTATCCCAGTCAGTCACCTTAGGATCCATCCCTAGGGCTTTCAATTTATTTATAAATCGCCTGTGTGAACAGTGTCAAAGGCTTTACTGTAATCTAAGCACACCTCATCTAGAGCGCTCCCTCGGTCTAACTCTCTGGTCACCCAGTCAAAGAAGTTTATGAGATTTGTCTGACAAAGACCTGCCTCTCGTAAAACCATGCTACCTTGAAACCTGCAATCCATTGGATTCCAGAAACCTCATTATCCTCTGTTTTAGTAGCCTTTCCATTAGTTTATTTACCAGATTGGTCAGACTAACTGGCCTGTAGTTCCCAACCTCATCTTTAATTCCGCTTTTGTGTAAAGGGGCTACATGTGCCTTTCGCCAGTCTTCTGGGACTACGCCAGACTCTAAAGAAGCATTGAACAGGTCAGACAGTGGAGCCTCTAGAACTTCCCTAAGTATCCCATGTGGCCTCATTGCTTTGTCTACTTTTAGTTTAGCAAGTTCCTCGTGAACACAGTCTTCTGAAAATTGTTCAAGAACAGAAATATTTGTTAAGCAATTCCATTTTATCCTCATCTGCTGCTACATATTATTTTCCTTCATCCATCAGTCTGACAGTACCACCTTTGCACTTCCTCCTCTCACTAACATTTCTGAAAAAATGTTGCCCCATTTTATTGTGTTGGCTAGTTTTTCTTCCATTTATATCTTTGCTTTCCTGACTACTTTCCTAGCTTCTATAAGCTTTTATAATATTGATGCTTATCTTCCTTTTTTTGTGATCTCTTGTATTTTATGAAGGCCACCCCCTTTTTCTTCACCATTTCAGCTATTTCTTTCAAGAACCATAGTGGCCTCCTTTTCTTTTTACATGTACTCACTTTCCTAATAAAAAGATTTGTTGCTCTTAAAAATCCCCTTTCGTTTTGCCCATTGCTTTTCTACATTTTCCAGCTACTCCCATCCCACTAGCAACTGCTTGAGGTATTGTCCCATCTTGGGTCACCCACTATAACATGGGAAACACTCTCCCCATTCATTAGCACCAGGTCCAATATGGTCCCCTCACGTGTGGGTTCTGTTACCAGTTTCCAGAATAGTTCTCCCTGAAAAGAATCCAGGATCTCCCTACTTCTAGATGACACCACAACAGGGATGTCCCAATCAATATCTGGCATATTGAAATCATTTAAATACCTCTGTGGTATAAATGCACAGGAGGATCTCTTCCAATTGAAGGCAAGCTCTGCTACAAGGGACAATGGGATGAGAGTGAAAGGGGATAGACTTAGGAGTAATAAGCAGAAATATTTCTTTATGGAAAGTATTGTAAATGCATGGAATAGTCTCCCACTGGAGGTGGTGGACACGAGGACAGAATCTGAATTCAAAAAAGCATGGGACAAACACAGAGGATCTCTACAGGTAAAAAGGGGACTATTGTAGTTGATATGGAAGGGCAGACTCCCTTTCTTCCTAGCCTGTCCTTCCTGAATAAATTAGCAAGGTACTTACAAAAGACTTGCTGAATGCCAAGGCTGTTTTCTGTGAGCACCTCACTGTCGTCATCCACTGCTCCTTTTTCTCCCTTCATTAAATCCATGCTGTGTGCCCATATCTCTCAGTCCCTTCCTTAACCACACTGCTTTTTACTCTTGTAATGTCCCATTTAGATTACTGCAATGTTGTTCTTACCAGCCTTCCCTCCTACCAACTGCAACATCTACAGCTCATACAGATCACTGCCATCTGGATCCTTGCACACGCCTCACATTTTGATCAAGTCACTCCCCTTCTTATCCGATACCACTGGCTCCCGATCCATTATCATAAGAACATAAGAACATAAGAAATGCCATACTGGGTCAGACCGAGGTCCATCAAGCCCAGTATCCTGTTTCCAACAGTGGCCAATCTAGGTCATACGTACCTAGCAGTTTCCCCAAAAGACACAGGTTCTGCAGTGCTTGTACTAGGCCAAGCATTGATATCCTGGGTCCCTTTTTAATAGTGGTTTATGGACCTTTCCTCCAGGAACTTGTCCAAACCTTTTTTAAACCCAGCTATACTAACAGCCCTTACTACATCCTCCGGTAACAGATTCCAGAGTTTGATTACACGTTGAGTGAAGAAATATTTTCTCCTATTTGTCTTAAATAGTTTACCCTGTAGCTTCATTACATGTCCCCTAGTCCTTCTATATTCTGATAGCGTAAACAATTGATCCACGTTTATCCGTTCCACTCCATTCATTAATTTATACACCTCTATCATATCTCCCCTCAGCCGTCTCTTTTCTAGGTTAAAGAGCCCTAACCTTTTTAGCCTCTCTTCATAGGAGTAGCCTTCCATCCCCTTCACCAATTTGGTGGCTCTTCTCTGTACTTTTCCTAATAACTCTATGTCCTTTTTAAGATACGGTGACCAGAATTGCACACAATATTCAAGGTGCGGTCGTACCATGGAGCGATACAGAGGCATTATAATATCCTTTGTTTTATTCTCCATCCCTTTCCTTATGATACCTAGCATTCTATTTGCTTTCTTGGCTGCCGCTGCACACTGGGCGGAGGGTTTTAACATGTTATCCACGATGACTCCTAAATCTTTTTCCTGGGTGGTGGTTTCTAATGTGGAGCCTTGCATCGTGTAACTATAGTGTGGGTTGTTCTTTCCTAGGTGCATAACTTTGCACTTGTCCACATTAAATTTCATCTGCCATTTGGATGCCCAGTCTTCCAATTTATCCAGATCCTCCTGCAGTTTTCCACAATCCTCTTGGGTTTTAACAACTTTAAACAGTTTTGTGTCATCTGCAAATTTGATAACCTCACTAGTTATTCCCTTTTCCAGGTCATTTATGAATATGTCAAAAAGCAGCGGACCCAGTACAGATCCCTGGGGTACTCCGCTATTCACCTTTTTCCATTGGGAATATTGGCCATTTAGCCCTACCCTCTGCTTTCTATCTTTTAACCAGTTCCCGATCCACAATAGTACACTGCCTCCTATCCCATGACTTTTTAGCTTCGCCAAAAGTCTCTTATGGGGGACCTTGTCAAAAGCTTTCTGAAAGTCCAGATACACTATATCAACCGACTCACCTTTGTCTACCTGTTTATGCACACCTTCAAAAAAACAGATCAGATTAGTAAGACAAGATCTTCCTTGTCTAAAGCCATGTTGGCTGTCTCCCATTAGGCCATGACTATCTACATGCTGTGTAATTTTGTTCTTTATGATGGTTTCTACCATTTTCCCTGGTACTGACGTCAGGCTCACCGGTCTGTAATTTCCCGGGTCACCCCTGGAAACCTTTTTAAAAATTGGTGTTACGTTGGCGACCCTCCAATCTTCAGGTATTACAGATGATTTTAATGAAAGTTCACAGATTACCAATAACAGGTCTGCAATCTCATATTTCAGTTCTTTCAACACTCTGGGATGTATACCATCCGGTCCAGGTGATTTGCTACTATTCAGTTTATCAAATAGTTGTAATATATCTTCCCGGTGTAGCGATATTTCTCTCAATTCCTCTGCAGTATCACCTAAAAAATACCACTTCAGTCTTGGGTAACATCCCTACATCTTCCTCAGTAAAGACCGAAGCAAAGAATTCATTCAGTCTCTCTGCTATAGCCTTGTCTCCTCTTACTGCCCCTTTTACCCCTCTATCATCTAATGGTCCAATTGACTCTCTCACAGGCCTTTTGCTACGAATGTACTTGAAAAAGTCTTTATTTCGTGTTTTTGCTTCCGTAGCAAGTTTCTTCTCAAATTCCCGCTTTGCCTGCCTTATCAATGCTTTGCATTTAACTTGCCAGTGCTTGTGCTGTTTCCAGTTTTCATCATTTGGCTCTTTTTTCCATTTCCTGAAGGTTGCTCTTTTGGCAGCAACAGCCTCTCTGACCTCACCTTTAAACCATGCTGGCAGTTTTTTGGACTTTCTTCCACTTTTCTTAAAGCGTGGAATACAGCTGGTCTGGGCTTCGAGGATAGTATTTTTAAATAACACCCAAGCTTGCTGTAAGTCTTTAACCTTTGGAACCGCTCCTTTTAGTTTTTTCCGAACTATATTCCTCATTCTATCATAGTCTCCCTTTTGAAAGTTAAAAGGTAGTACTGTGGATTCCTTTACTATCTGTCCTCCACTGATTAAATCAAACATGATCATACTATGATCACTATTGCCAAGTGGTCCCAACATCCTTATTTCTTGCACCAGATCTGGCGTTCCACTAAGGACTAGGTCCAGTATGGCTTCCCCTCTGGTCGGTTCATGAATCAGCTGCTCCAAGAAGCAGTCATTTATTTCATCTAGAAACTTTATCTCTTTAGATTGTCCTGCTGTGACACGGTCCCAGTCGATACCGGGGTAATTGAAATCACCCATTATTACTACTCTGTTGTGGCTTTTGTTAGCTTCCTTGATTTCTTTGAGCATTTCATCATCCATTTGTTCATTCTGGCCAGGTGGTCGATAGTATACTCCCACTGCCATCACCTTCCCCTTCATAAATGGAATTTCAATCCATAGAGATTCTACAGCAAATTTTGTTCCCTGCAAAACTTTAATCCTTTCTGACTCAATGCCCTCTCTAACATAGAGCGCAACCCCTCCACCAATTTGTTCAGCTCTATCATTACGATATAGTTTGTATCCAGGTATCACTGTGTCCCACTGGTTATCCTCCTTCCACCATGTCTCTGAGAGTGCAATCATATCTAACCTCTCATTTAGTGCTATATATTCTAATTCTCCCATCTTATTGTTTAGACTTCTAGCATTGGCATACAAGCATTTTAGAGACTGTATTTTATTAATATTAATCTGGCTATTGGTAGGCATGGGTAATTGGGAATCCTTATGCTCTGTCTGCTCCTTACTCAAGGGCATTTGGGCTACTATACTCCCTTTTGGAACCTCACTGCTTTTGGTAGTATCCTTCAAGGATACCGTCGTCCGAACCATGCGCTCCTGGGTGACTGTCGGCTTTCCCCTATTTTCTAGTTTAAAAGCTTCTCTATCTCTTTTTTAAAGGTCAATGCCAGCAGTCTGGTCCCATCCTGATTAAGGTGAAGCCCATCCCTTCGGAAGAGCTCCCCCTTTCCCCAGAATGTTCCCCAGTTCCTAACAAATCCAAAACCCTCATCCTTGCACCATTGTCTCATCCACGCATTGAGACTCCGGAGCTCTGCCTGTCTTTTGGGTCCTGCACGTGGAACAGGAAGCATTTCGGAGAACGCTATCCTGGAAGTTCTGGATTTCAACTTCCTACCTAAAAGCTTAAATTTAGCCTCCAGAACTTCCCTACCACATTTTCCTATGTCATTGGTACCAACATGTACCAAGACAGCAGACTCCCCCCAGCACTATCTACGATCCTATCTAGGCGGTGCGTGAGATCTGCTACCTTCGCACCAGGCAGGCATGTTACCAGGCGATCCTCACGTCCACCAGCCACCCAGCTATCTACATTCCTAATGATTGAATCACCAACTATAACAGCTGTCCTGACCCTCCCCTCATGGGGACATGGCCCTGGAGAAACGTCCTCGGTGCGAGAGGGTTTTACATCACCTGGAGGACAGGTCCTAGTTACAGGATCACTTCCTGCCACACCAGGGTGATGCTCTCCTGTCACGTGACCTCTCTCCTACATGGCAACAGGGATGCTGCCAGACTGGAGGTGGGACTTCAGGACTATATCCCTGTAGGTCTCGTCCATGTACTTCTCTGTCTTTCTTATGTCTTCCAGGTCTGCTACTCTAGCCTCTAGAGAACGGACTCGTTCCCTGAGAGCAAAGAGCTCCCTGCACTTAGTGCATATGTAGGACCTCTCACCAACTGGGAGAAAATCATACATGTGACACTCAATGCAAAAGACTGGAGAACCCTCATCTCGTTGCTGGACCTCTGTCTGCATCTTAGTTTAAAGCTTGTGTTTAGGTATTTTAAATTCGGTATATAATAAGGATTGGTGTAGATGCTTATACTAATAAAAGTGTATCTAATACCCCTAATACACCCTGTGTACCTGAAGCTTAATTAATCTCAGGTCCTCTGTGTGTGACTGATTTGGATTAAGAGCTGCACCTGAGAGCAGCCCCTTTCCTCTAAGATGTGCAAGTACCTATAAAACTCATGATCAGTTCAAGATCCTTCTTATGGTTCACAAGGTTCTTCACACCAATACTCCTCTCTACCTCCATGATCCCGTTAATTTACATTTCCCGCACCATGTGCTATGTTCCATTCACACCAACTACCTTTACGTACCCCCTGTCTCCCTGCTAGACTGGAAACCACCCACCACTTTGCCTTTTACTTCATTGGCCCCTTCCTTTCGAATGCCCTACCCTCAGAACTCCACCTCAAGTCATCCCTTCCCAAATTCAAGACACTCCTCAAAACATTTCTTTCCAATAAAATATTTGATCTCCCTACCTCCTTGACCTATCTTGACTGTCCTCCCTTAGCATATCCATCTTCTTTCTTTCTTGAATGGCTCTCCATACTATCTAAATTTTATGGCATTCCTTTCCTTTTCCTCTTCCTTTGTTTTATTGTACACTGCTTTGATGCATTTGTTAACAGTGGTCAATTAAATGAAATAAACATAAACATAACATAAACATGTAGTTGGTTCCACATACAACAGAAACAGTCATTTTAAAACAAAAATACATTCAAAAAGTGGCATCACTTGGGACTTTGAACATGTAAGTAGTGGCACTTACATGTGTAAGCATCCTGCTTGTATAAGTGCTGCATTTTACATGCCTAAATGCCACATTTTCATGCATAAGTGCCAGAGTTCACAAAACCGGACATAAATGGGAGCCAATTAAGGAGTTAGGCTACCAAACTCTATAATTTGGCTATTCATGGTGGTTTAAAACACCAGAGAGCAAACACAATTACCCTGTCAAGGGTCAGCAGAACATCTATTTGTTTGGAGGGGCCCCAAACTCTGCCCCAACTCCACCTTAACACCGCCCAACTCTGCCTTAGTTCTGCCCCTATCCTCCGCCTTATCTCTTTTGGCACTGGCCACTGGTATCACACAGCTGCGAAATTGCAGTACAAGTACTTCCTGTATCACGAACAGGAAGTAATACGTTTCTGATTTTACAGCTGCATAGTGCATGTTATCATAGCCGATAAAGGGCAGGCAGAGAGGCAGGGAAATTTTGGTAGAGCTAGGGCCTGTGTGACCCACCCCATTCTGACGCCTATGGCCCTTTCGATCACTCCTCTAATGTCTAAGACTAAATGAGCAGTTAGCTGACACTTGGCATCTGCTTAAGATCCAAGTGTCAGCTACCTGCTGACAGGCATGTTTCTCAGAGTATGCATATACTGCTGTTGAAAAGAAGTTCAATATTGCTACTACCTGGTTAGCGAAAGGCGCCACCTCTATTCCTCTCTGGAATGCCCCCGGAACACCGGCGATGCTTATCACTTAGCATGACAGTATATAGCAGCAGCACCCAGGAATATTCAGCACCCAGGAATATTCAGCAACTCCAGGGCCATGTCCCCATGAGAGGAGATTCAGGACAGCTGTCATAGTTGGTGATTCAATCATTAGGAATGTAGATAGTTGGGTGGCTGGTGGACGTGAGGATCGCCTGGTAACATGCCTGCCTGGTGCGAAGGTAGCGGACCTCACGCACCGCCTAGATAGGATCATAGATAGTGCTGGGGAGGAGTCTGCTGTCTTGGTACATGTTGGTACCAATGACATAGGAAAATGTGGTAGGCAAGTTCTGGAGGCTAAATTTAAGCTTTTAGGTAGGAAGTTGAAATCCAGAACTTCCAGGATGGCGTTCTCCGAAATGCTTCCTGTTCCACGTGCAGGACCCAAAAGACAGGCAGAGCTCCGGAGTCTCAATGCGTGGATGAGACAATGGTGCAAGGATGAGTGTTTTGGATTTGTTAGGAACTGGGGAACATTCTGGGGAAAGGAGGGGCTCTTCCGAAGGGATGGGCTTCACCTTAATCAGAATGGAACCAGACTGCTGGCATTAACCTTTAAAAAGGAGATAGAGAAGCTTTTAAACTAGAAAATAGGGGAAAGCCGACAGTCGCCCAGGAGCGCATGGTTCGGACGACGGTATCCTTGAAGGATACTACCAAAAGCAGTGAGGTTCCAAAAAAGAGTATAGTAGCCCAAATGCCCTTGAGTAAGGTGCAGACAGAGCGTAAAGATTCCAAATTACTAATGCCTACCAATAGCCAGATTAATATTAATAAAATACAGTCTCTAAAATGCTTGTATGCAAATGCTAGAAGTCTAAACAATAAGATGGGAGAGTTAGAATATATAGCACTAAATGAGAGGTTAGATATGATTGCAATCTCAGAGACATGGTGGAAGGAGGATAACCAGTGGGACACTGTGATACCTGGATACAAACTATATCGTAATGATAGAACTGATCAAATTGGTGGAAGAGTTGCGCTCTATGTTAGAGAGGGCATTGAGTCAGAAAGGATTAAAGTTTTGCAGGAAACAAAATTTGCTGTAGAATCTCTATGGATTGAAATTCCATGTAAAAAGGGGAAGGCGATGGCATTGGGAGTGTACTATCGACCGCCTGGCCAGAATGAACAAATGGATGATGAAATGCTCAAAGAAATCAAGGAAGCTAACAAAAGTCACAGCAGAGTAGTAATAATGGGTGATTTCAATTACCCTGGTATCGACTGGGTCAGTGTTACGTCAGGACAAGCTAGGGAGATAAAGTTTCTAGATGAAATAAATGACTGCTTCTTGGAGCAGCTGGTTCATGAACCGACCAGAGGGGAAGCCATACTGGACCTAGTCCTTAGTGGAACGCCAGATCTGGTGCAAGAAATAAGGGTGTTGGGACCACTTGGCAATAGTGATCATAGCATGATCATGTTTGATTTAATTAGTGGAGGAGGGATAGTAAAGAAATCCACAGTACTACCTTTTAACTTTCAAAAGGGAGACTATGATAAAATGAGGAATATAATTAAGAAAAAACTAAAAGGAGCAGTTGCAAAGGTTAAAGACTTACAGCAAGCTTGGGTGTTATTTAAAAATACTATCCTCGAAGCCCAGACCAGCTGTATTCCACGCATTAAGAAGAGTGGAAGAAAGTCCAAAAAACTGCCAGCATGGTTTAAAGGTGAGGTCAGAGAGGCTGTTGCTGCCAAAAAAGCATCCTTCAGGAAATGGAAAAAAGAGTCAAATGAAGAAAACTGGAAACAGCACAAGCACTGGCAAGTTAAATGCAAAGCATTGATAAGGCACGCAAAGCGAGAATTTGAGAAGGAACTTGCTACGGAAGCAAAAACACAAAATAAAGACTTTTTCAAGTACATTCGTAGCAAAAGGCCTGTGAGAGAGTCCGTTGGGCCATTAGATGATAGAGGGGTAAAAGAGGCAGTAAGAGGAGACAAGGCTATAGCAGAGAGACTGAATGAATTCTTTGCTTTGGTCTTTACTGAGGAAGATATAGGGATGTTACCCAAGACTGACGTGATATTTAAAGGTGATACTGCAGAGGAATTGAGAGAAATATCGCTACACCGGGAAGATATATTACAACTATTTGATAATCTGAATATAGCAAATCACCTGGACCGGATGGTATACATCCAAGAGTGTTGAAAGAACTGAAATATGAGATTGCGGACCTGCTATTCGTAATCTGTGAACTTTCATTAAAATCATCTGTAATACCTGAAGATTGGAGGGTCGCCACCGTAACACCAATCTTTAAAAAGGGTTCCAGGGGTGACCCGGGAAATTACAGACCAGTGAGTCTGACGTCAGTACCAGGGAAAATGGTAGAAACCATCATAAAGAACAAAATTACACAGCATGTAGATAGTCATGGCCTAATGGGAGACAGCCAACATGGCTTTAGACAAGGAAGATCTTGTCTTACTAATCTGATATGTTTTTTTGAAGGTGTGCATAAACAGGTAGACAAAGGTGAGTCGGTTTATATAGTGTATCTGGACTTTCAGAAAGCTTTTGATAAGGTCCCTCATCAGAGACTTTTGGCGAAACTAAAAAGTCATGGGATAGGAGGCAGTGTACTATTGTGGATCGGGAACTGGTTAAAAGATAGAAAGCAGAGGGTAGGGCTAAATGGCCAATATTCCCAATGGAAAAAGGTGAATAGTGGAGTACCCCAGGGATCTGTACTGGGTCCGCTACTTTTTGACATATTCATAAATGACCTGGAAAAGGGAATAACGAGTGAGGTTATCAAATTTGCAGATGATATAAAACTGTTTAAAGTTGTTAATACCCAAGAGGATTGTGGAAAACTGCAGGAGGAGCTGGATAAATTGGAAGACTGGGCATGCAAATGGCAGATGAAATTTAATGTGGACAAGTGCAAAGTTATGCACCTAGGAAAGAACAACCCACACTATAGTAACACAATGCAAGGTTCCACATTGGGAACCACCACCCAGGAAAAAGATTTAGGAGTCACCGTGGATAACATGTTAAAACCCTCTGCCCAGTGTGCAGCGGCAGCCAAGAAAGCAAATAGAATGCTAGGTATCATAAAGAAAGGGATGGAAAATAAAACAAAGGATATTATAATGCCTCTGTATCATTCCATGGTACAACCGCACCTTGAATATTGTGTGCAGTTCTGGTCACCGTATCTTAAAAAGGACATAGCATTATTAGAAAAAGTACAGAGAAGAGCCACCAAAATGGTGAAGGGGATGGAAGGCTACTCCTATGAGGAGAGGCTACAAAGGTTGGGGCTCTTCAACCTGGAAAAGAGATGGCTGAGGGGAGATATGATAGAGGTCTATAAATTAATGAATGGAGTGGAGCAGGTAAACGTGGATCAATTGTTTACGCTATCAGAATATAGAAAGACTAGGGGACATGCAATGAAGCTACAGGGTAAACTATTTAAGACAAATAAGAGAAAATATTTTTTTCACTCAACGTGTAATCAAACTCTGGAATTTGTTACCGGAGGATGTGGTAAGGGCTGTTAGTGTAGCTGGGTTTAAAAAAGGTTTGGACAAGTTCCTGGAGGAAAGGTCCATAAACCACTATTAAAAAGCGACCCAGGATAATCAATGCTTGACCCAGTACAAGCATTGTGGAAACTGTGTCTTTTGGGGATACTGCTAGGTACGTATGACCTAGATTGGCCACTGTTGGAAACAGGATACTGGGCTTGATGGACCTCGGTCTGACCCAGTATGGCATATCTTATGTTCTTATGTTCTTATGTTCTTAAACCATGTAAATGCCTTTGAAAGGATCTGAGGCAGCATGGATTCACCAGAGGCAGGTCTTGTCAGACAAATCTGATTGATTTCTTTGACTGGGTTACCAGGGAATTGGACCAAGAAAGCCCTAGATGTGGTGTATTTAGATTTCAGTAAAGCCTTTGACGCCGTTCCTCACAGGTGACTTATAAACAAACTGAGCACCCTAGGGATGGACCCTAAAGTTATTTGGAAATTGGTTGAGTGGGAGGCGGCAAAGGGTACAGGTAAATAGAGCTCACTCTGAGGAGAAGGAGGTTAACAGTGGTGTGCCGTAGGGATCTGTCCTTGGTACGATTCTTTTTAACATCTTTGTTAGTGATATAGCGGAAGCGCTGTTGAGTAAGGTTTGCCTCTTTGCGAATAATACCAAAATCTGCAATAGAGTAGACACCCAGGAAAGTGTAGATAACATGAGGAGGGATCTAGTTAAGCTTGAAGAATGGTCTAGAATCTGGCAGCTGAGATTTAATGTTAAAAAATGCAAGGTCATGCATTTGGGCTGCAGCAATCTGAGGGAGCGATATAGTATAGGGGGTGAAGTACTTTTGTCGACTAAAGAAGAGCGGGACCTAGGTGTAATTGTGCCTGATGATCTTAAAGTAGCTAAACAGGTAGAAAAGGTGACAGCAAAAGCTACAAGGATGCTTGGGTGCATAGGGAGAGGAATGACCAGCAGAAGAAAGGAGCTGAAAGTGCCTCTATATAAGTCTTTGGTGCAACCTCACTTGGAGTACTGTGTGCAATTCTGGAGACCGCATGTTCAAAAGGATATAAACAGGCTGGAGTCAGTACAGAGGATGGCTACTAAAATGGTTAGTGGTCTTCATTATAAAACATATGAGGATAGACTTAAGGATCTTAATATGTACGCCTTAGAGGAAAGGTGGGATAGAGGTGATATGATTGAGACGTTTAATACCTCTGTGGCATAAATGTACAGGAGGAGAGCCGGTTTTGATTGAAAGCAAGCTCTGCTGCGAGGGGACATGGGATGCAGGTGAAAGGGGATAGATTCAGGAGTAATATGCGGAAATATTTATTTACGGAAAGAGTGGTGGATCTGTGGAATAGTCTCCCAGTGGAGGTGGTAGAGATGAGGACAGTATCTGAATTCAAAGAAGCATGAGACAAACACAGAGGATCTCTAAAGGAAAAAAGGGGACTGTTGTAGTGGCTGATATGGAAGGACAGATTAGATAGGCCATGTGGTCTTTTTCTGTCATCATGTTTCTATGTTTCTAAAATGCCTCCCATAAGTTATGTGCCTATTCTATAAAATATGTGTGCATGCATTTACACTTGCTCCCAAAAAAGGCATAATGACTGCGCGTTTAATCTAGGCATGATTCCTGGAGGATTTGTACTACTATTTTATAAGGACACTTAGGCGCCTATAGGGTTCATTTTAAAAGCCTTAGGCATGATTTATACATCCAAAATGTGCATGCGGACGCCAAATCATGGAGACGTCCTTGGAGCCATTGTACGAATAGGTTTAAAAGACATCTCCATTGCGGGGATGGTCACGTAGGCAGGGGGTATGGTAGAGGCAGCGATGCAATGGGCTTAGACGTCTCCAACATTGAGTGAGGACATCTGTAACCCCTTCAAAGTTTAGACCTGCTCCAGGCAGGAATATGTATCAAGAAAGTGTTCTGGAATGAATAGACATTGGGAAAGTGCTCCCCTTGGCAGTAAACCATCCAGAGCAGTGGTTCTCAGCCCAGTCCTCCCATACCTCCTAGGACAGTCGGGTTTTCAGTATATCCACAATGAATAAGTATGAGATAGATTTACATGCACTGCCTCCATTGTATGCAGATCTATCTCATACTTATTCATTGTGGATATCCTGAAAACCCGACTAGTCTACGGGGTAAGGGAGGACTGGGTTGAGAGCCACTGATCAGAAGATGGCATTCCACCATCCCCAATACACTGCATAATCACAATGTTAGCAGCAGTGGGATTGAAATTGTGGCTTCCCTGGTCTTCGCTCAACAATGCTATTAGATTACTCCTAGATGATCTTGGTCTTGAATACTGTTCCAGGTATGTCTGTTTAGATGTTCCACAGACATCCATATTGGACACATCCACATTTGTGAAATCATGCCTGAACTAGGACGTGCCTACTTTTTTTTCAGATATTCTGGCTTGGATATCCCAGATTGCACTGGTAAGTAAAAATCCTCTCTCTGAGCGAATAACTAAATCAAACTTGCAAAAGGCTGCTCAATTAGGTAGCCAAAGAAAGGTTTTTCTGTTTGCTATCTATTTCAGTGTATGCCGAACTGAGCAGCCTTTTGCAAGCCAGAATGCACTGGGAACATCATTTGTAAAATGTGCCCTATTTATTTAACAGCTTTTATACTGTTTTTGCATTGTAACTTAATCTTGGTAATGTATATTAAACAGGGGCAATTGATAACTTGGATTTTTCTGAGGTAATGGAGGGTTAAGTGACTTGCCCAAGGCGTTCTGGTGGGAATAGAATCCTGGTTGCTTGGTTCCCAAACCAGTGCTCTAACCATTAGGCTACTCCTCCACTCCACTATCTTTATTAAATACTAGCACAAATCATGCAGGAATCACATCTGGATTGAACCCATGTGTTTTTGTAAATAGGTGATAAATAGGTGCTTTCTTGCCCTATTAACGAGTCACCCTGTTATAAAATTATTCTCCAGATACATCTTGACCTGCTGTAGATTTTTTGGCTGAATCTTACTTTGAGTGACTGGGAATCATATTGAGAATTACTTGCATTTGCAAACCAGAGTAAAAAATGTCTTCTTCTTCTAGATCTATAATTTCTTCCCTAATGTGATGGAGTACCTGCCCGGACTGCACAAAAGACTAATTAAAGATGTAGATCAAATGAAAGCTTTTGTTGCACGGAGAGTGAAGATGCATCAGGAAACCCTAGATTCCAGTTCTCCCCGGGACTTCATTGACTGTTTCCTCCTCAAAATGGAGCAGGTAATATATTTTGAAGGGACCAAGTGAAGAGAAATAGCAGTATCTCCCAAAGTATCTTGTCAGAGTTTATACTTGAATACTATGGGTGACTATGGCAATATACAGTATTTAAAGACTGTCTCTACCATGAATGATAGCATGGAAGACTAATACGGATACTGTATATCACGTGGCTCTTATTCTTTATGTACAATGGCTAGCTGATTTAGGTTGAGCATACTTAGTCTAACTTGTTTTCGTATTCCACTGTACCATGTGGAGAAACACCGTAGATAAATTAAAGCATACCAATGTTCTGACCATAGTCCATTAGCCTATAGAAAGCTCACACTCTGTTAAATGCATTTATTTATTAAGCATATATTTGTATACCGCTACTTCCAGCGATCAGGAGCGGTTTGATTTTGTAAAACAGAGAAAGGCCAGATCAAAGGCAAATTACAAGAATTACAGCGTGATTTACAAGGTTATATGAGAGGTTGTTAGAACAAAGCCAGTCATATTCAATTATGTGTACAACATGATTCATGGGTTATGCACAACACACAGTTGGGAGGGGGGGAGAGGGAGATTTACATATATACATTTTACACTTGATTACGTTTCGGAGCGTAAAAACATTTACACTTGACTACTTTTTGGTGATGCAGATAATGGTTGAAAATGCATTTCTGTTCAAGACAAGTTGTAGGCCTGTTGAAATAAGTATGTCTTCAGTTTTTTTCTGAAGATCATCAGGTCGTTGATTGAGCGCAGCTCAGGCGGAAGTTGGTTCCAGAGTGAGGGGGCAGTATAGGAGTATGCCCTGTTGCTTGTGGCTATTTTAACTGATCTTATACTTATTGGTACCTGCAGGTTGTTTATGGTGTTGGTTCTCCTATTTCTGTTGGCAGGTTGTAAGTTGATAAGGTTGATAAATGCATGAGGTAGCGCACTTACAGTGCTCATGAAATATAGTACAATTTACAGTACAAAGTCACTATTCAAAAGATCTAAGGGCTTGATATTCAAAGTGATGAATGTGGTTAGCAGAGCTGTGAACTGCGTTAATCATGGTGAGTGGGATATTCAGCAGCACTAACATGGTTAGTGCCGCTAAATATCCGCAGCTGCCATTTCTATATGCCTGGATGCTAACTGCTTAGCATCAGGGAATGTCAGGGAGCATTCCGGGACAGAGCAGAGGTAGAGCTGAGCGGTAACTGGTCAGCAGTGATATTGAGTTGCTGTCTGGTTAGTGGTACATGGTGAAAGCCAGGTGCAGGTAACCCTGGCCTAACCTCTGCAGTATATCACTAACTGAGCAGTGGCTCAGTATCACCGCTAGCCAGTTACTGATCAACAAGAGTAGCTAACCTGGAACTCAATGCCAGGACCGGATATGACCCCAGCATTGAACATGTGGGTTTATTGTTCAGCATCGGCGGCTAGCCATGTTAGCACTAGCTGCCAGCACAATATCAGGCCGTAGGTGTCTAATTTAAGGAGTTTTGTGCCTTGATCTAAGGAGCCCTTTTACTAAAGCCCAGTAAGGCTGTGCACTTAATGTGCATTGCAATGGCACATTAAGTGCAAAGCCTCCACAGTTGGTGCTAATGTGCTCTCCACACCCACATTCTGCCTCTAACCCATCCACTTTTCACATTAGTGCACAAGTGTCAATGAATGTGCTTTTTGGCAGTCAGTAGCTGTCTTGCCCATACGTTGACATTCACTGTGGCCAGTTACCACACACTATAGCACATGTTATTAACTGTTTAGTAAAAAGGCATCTTCAGTTTAAGAACTCAAAAATGGGTGAGTAGGCTCCTAAAATATGGGTGGGTAAGTAAGTGGGATTAGGTGTTAATGATTTTCAAAACTAGGCACCTAATCTAAGCAGCTAAAACCAAGCATAAGGATACAGTCGTTTATCTAGGTGCTATACTAATACCCAGAATCAGTGGTCATCTACCTATGTAGCAATTCTTGCTCTCCTGATCTTCAGTACTTTAAACCTCTCACACAATATCATAGTCCTCCTCCCATTCCTAATAATTTAAATATCTTTCCTCAGTGCCATAATCCCTTTCAGAGCCATGATATCTTAAATAATCCCCCCTCCCCAACTCATGGCACCTTCCATCTTCCCTCTTCATTGTATAAAATTCACAGAAGAAACCCCCCCAAAGAAGACCAAAGACCCACTAACCCATTGGAAATTGCTGATGATTCCAGAGAGTCTTCTTGAGCAGGTGTGATGTGATCTCCTTGTTAACCTGCACTGAATGATGTCACCTATTGCTAGGTTAAACAGCCATTGGTACTTTTACCTGCGGCACAAAGGGGGAAGACTAGGAGGAAGTGGAGGGCGGCACTGGTAGACAATATGGGGGTCATTCCAAACAGCGATTAGCAGGTATATATGTCTGGTTTGGATGTACATCCCCTGCTAATCATTGTTAGCCAATTCTGCCCCCTAAGCTCCACGCAGATACAGTGCCGATGTGAGCTCTAGATGAGGGCAGGTGGGGGCAGAGACAGGAAGGAGAGTGGGCGGGTCAGGGGCAGGTCCATAACCCCGGACATACAGGGTCTATGCAGGTCACGGCTCTGTATGATTGGCGAGTGAAGGATGGCTGGGGAACGTACTCCACCTCGGAGGTGATAGAGAGGTAAAAGGGGCAGTAAGAGGGGACAAGGCTATAGCGGAGAAACTGAATGAATTCTTTGCTTCAGTCTTTACTGAGGAAGATGTAGGGATGTTACCCATGACTGAAGTGGTATTTAAAGGTGATACTGCAGGAGAATTGAAAGAAATATCACTACACCGGGAAGATGTATTACAATTATTTGATAAACTGAAGAGTAACAAATCACCTGGACCAGATATTATACATCCAAGGGTGTTGAAAGAACTGAAATATGAGATTGCAGACCTGCTATTAGTAATCTGTGAACTATCATTAAAATCATCTGTAATACCTGAAGACGAATGGTCTTGCACACACACAGGGTGTATCTGTCTTACAAATAGGCAAGGTAGCAAGCACAAAAGGCACACAGAGCACAAACGGCGCAAAGGTTCTGTTGGATTCTGTAATTATTCTTTGTGTAGAGTCTCCATCATAGGTCCGGTAATTGGTTGGCACAAGACAGTCCAAAATCTTCTCAGCGAATCAGAAGATAATGAACAGGTGTTCATCCTGCAGACACAGGAGTCATAATGAGGGAAGATAACAGTATGCAGTTTCAGAAATCCCAAGGCCAATAGCATCATTAGTGGATGGTGAAGACTTGAGAAGCAGATGTTCTTGCATATGGACAACTAATTGGCCTGGGAAACTAATTGGACAGAAACAATAGTCTTTTGTATGCACAGGTATAATAACTTGGTAAGCAGTTGCTTGAAGGTTAGGTCTGAGACTGAAAGCACAGCTAAAGTTCCTTACAGCAGTAAACCATATTGTTTGGTCAGCTTTGGTTCAGGCTTCAGCATCTGAGCAGGCCAGAGATCTGCAGGCAGCAGATCTGCAGGAGTACCAGCCCTACAGCACCCATGGCACCATCTTCATGGTTACCACCATCAATCTGAGGAGCTGAAGATAATCCCAGACTCTGGAAGCCTGATGCATACAGAACAACACTAGGTAATCCAACAGCCTTTTGACTCTCTTCTGGCAAGAAACTCTGCCCCCTTGAGTATCAAAATGTGCTCCCAGATACTCCAGGGACTGGGAAGGCCACAGTTGGCTCTTTCCCCGATTGAACACCCAACCAAGACTTTCTAAGAAGAACACCACTCGGGACACCACTCAAGACACTTCTGAAAGAGAATGGGCCCAGATGAGCTAGTTGTCAAGATAAGGATGGATATAAATCCCTTGGTGCCGCAGCACTGCTGCCACCAGCACTATGACCTTGGAGAACATCTTCAGGGTGGTGGATAGCCTGAAAGGGAAGGCGATGAACTGATAGTGAGAGCCAAGCACAGCAACAAGCAGATACTTTGTTGATCCACTCAGATAAGGATAAGAAAAAACACCTTGGCCAGATCCAGAGAAGTCAAAAACTCCCCTCGGCACACAGCTTAAATCACTGAGTTCAAGGTTTCCATCCGGAAGCGCAGGAAGCACAAGTGCTCTTTGATCCCCTTGATGTCCAGAATGGGTCAGAAGGAACCATTCCTTTTGGGCACCACAAAATAGATGGAGTATCTGTCCTTGCCCTGCTCATCCAGCAGGAAAGGCATCACCGCCTTTAGGCACAGCAACTTGTCAATGGTACATAAGAACATAAGAACATAAGATATGCCATACTGGGTCAGACCAAGGTCCATCAAGCCCAGTATTCTGTTTCCAACAGTGGCCAATCTAGGTCATATGTACCTAGCAGTTTCCCCAAGAGACACAGTGTCTTCACAGTGTCTTCACAGTGGCACTTTGATCCCAAGAGACACAGTGTCTTCACAGTGGCACTTTGATCACAGACCAAAAAGTGGAGATGATGAAGGCATCTGGAATCAGCTCTTTGCATTCCAGGGCATAGCCAAACTGAATGGTGTCTAGCATTCATTGATCCTTGGTAACCCAGGCCCATTCCTGAAAGAAAAGCAAAGCCTACCTCCAACTAGAGGAACCAGGGAATGGGCCCCCAGACATTCAATGGCCAGTCCAGGAGGGTCCTCCTCTGGAAGGACCGTTCCTGGGCCCATGTGTTCCACGAAAGGACTGAGAATGAGAGTTCTGAGACCCCCGAGAATCCAGGCAGCATACCCTCAGGGGTGGATGGGTGGAGGCTAATGAAAAGGGGCACCTATCAGCTTTGCAGGCCCCTTAGAATTGTCTTCCAGAAGGCGGTAAGATTTTGTCTCATCCAGGTCCTTCGCCAGCTTCTCCAAATCAGCTCAAAACAGAAGATTCCTGTTTGGAGCTGGGCCCACCAGACTATGGAAGTTGTGCCTACTGCCCAGTACCAGAGTCATGACACCATCATCAGGGCACCATCCCTGGCTGCCAAACATACCAGACCATACATGTCATCAGAAAGGAAGGCTGTAGCCAACTTCAAAAGAGGGATGGGTCATGATAAACAAGCATCCTGCAAGGAATCAACCAGTATTAAGAAATGCCAAAGAGGATCACTATATTGGGTAGTCAACTGGAAAGGGGAAGTGCAAGAAAACATGGTGAGCACCTCATAAGATCATAAGAAAATAATATATGCCATACTGGGTCAGACCAAGGGCCATCAAGCCCAGTATCCTGTTTCCAACAGTGGCCAATCTAGGTCATAAGTACCTAGCAGTTTCTCCAAAAGACACAGGTTCCTCAGTGCTTGTATCGAGTTAAGCAGTGATATTCTGGGTCCCTTTTAATAATGGTTTATGGACCTTTCCTCCAGGAACTTGTCCAAACCTTTTTTAAACCCAGCTACACTAACAACTTTTACTACATCCTCCAGTAACTAATTCCAGAGTTTGATTACACGCAGAGTGAAACAAATATTTTCTCTTATTAGTCTTAAATAGGTTACCCTGTAGCTTCATTGCATGTCCCCTAGACTTTTTATATTCTGATGACGTAAACAATCAATCTACATTTACCCTTTCCATTCCATTCATTAATTTATAGACCTCTATCATATCTCCCCTCAGCCGCCTCTTTTCCAGGTTGAAGAGCCCAAACCTTTTTTAGCCTCTCTTCATAGGAGTATCCTTCCATCCCCTTTACCATTTTGGTAGCTCTTCTCTGTACCTTTTCTAATAACGCTATATCCTTCTTAAGGTACGGCGACCAGAATTGCACACAATATTCAAGGTGTGGTCGCACCATGGAACGATACAGAGGCATTATAATATCCTTTGTTTTATTTTCCATTCCTTTTGTTATGAAAACTAGCATTCTATTTGCTCTCTTAGCTGCCGCTGCACACTGGGCAGAGGGTTTTAACATGTTATCCACGATGACGCCTAAATCTTTTTCTGGGTGGTGGTTCCCAATGTGGAACTGTGCATCGTGTAACCATAGTTTGGGTTGTTCTTTCCTAGCTGCATAACCTTGCACTTGTCCACATTAAATTTCATCTGCCATTTTGATGCCCAGTCTTCCAATTTATCAAGATCCTCTTGCAATTTTCCACAATCCTCTTGGGTTTTAACAACTTTAAATAGTTTGTGTCATCTGCAAATTTGATAACCTCACTCGTTATTCCCTTTCCAGGTCATTTATGAATATATCAAAAAGCAGCGGCCCAGCAGAGATCCCTTGGGTACTCCACTATTCACCTTTTTCCACTGGGAAAATTGGCCATTTAGCCCTAACCTCTGCTTTCTATATTTTAACCAGTTCCTGATGACTTCCTATTCCATGACTTTTTAGTTTTGCCAAAAGTCCCTGATGAGTTGTCTACAGAAGGTCCTGACAAGCCCTATCAGTCAGATCGGGAGATCTAAGGAGTGCCGCACTAACCCAATCTCCGGCCCCCATCATGCAGACAAACAGCAGCAAATTGCCAATTAATGCTAGACAAATAAGTCCCCCAGCCAAGAACAGCAGTCAGGAGGCCAGGCAAGAACGAGCCATGTAAGGAGAGAGTGATTCAATTGCAGCAGGTGTGGGGTAGGAGTCGAAGCACATACGGCTTATCTGACGTTCAGTATCCCAGAGTCCTCAGAAGGAAGGTGGTCAAACAGCCCTGAGGAGAGTGCAAGCTGGTGAAGGCAGATCAAAGCTGACATCCTCACGGTGATCAGTCTCCGATTCTTGCTGGCTGCATTATCCCCCTAGGGAGCAGGTAGTTTAAAGTAAGTTTTGGGTGTGATCATCTTCAAAAGACTCTCAATACCTAGCTTTTTGACACTAGGTAGCACATTTCGCTACAAAATACCTTGGTAGTCCTCTCATTTCATGATTCCTTTAATACATTCCAGGCCTCCAGTTCCTGCAGCAGCAAAACAGACCCTCAACATTATGGATCCTCCACCATATTTTACTGTAGGAAGGGCATTTTTATCCTTATAAGGTTCATTTCTTTGTCTATAAATGTATCACTGATCTGCATTGCCAAAGAGCTCAAGTTTGATTTCATCTGTCCACAGAACATTTTCCCAGATGGATTGTGATTTTTCATGGTGGATTTGGGCAAAGATCAGGCATGACTTTTCTGTCTTTCTTTGAGCAGTGGGGTCCTCCTTGGACTTCACCCATGAAGTCCTTCTTTGTTTAGTGCACGGTGTATGGTGCAGATTGAAACCACCACTCCAGACTGCTCCAGGTCAGCCTTCAGTTCTTTGGATGTTGTACGAGGTATTTTTCAAACAGTTTGCACTAACCTTCAAAGACTTCTTGGATTAATTTTCCTCTTCCCACCATGTCCTGGGAGATTCTTGGTCATTCCATGAGCAGAAAACTTCTTAATAACATTGTTTACTGTAGACACAGGAATCTCAAGGTCTTTGGAGATGGCTTTGTACCCCTTTGAAGTTTGATGTTTGGTGATAATGGCTTTTCTGATGGTCTCAGGCAGCTCTCTTGTCTTCACCATTGTGAATATGGAAAAGGAGTGAATGTGGCCATTTTAAGCATTAAAGCCTTTGTTCATTGGTTGATTCAAATCACTTGAGTACTGACAATTGATTACAGGTGTATCTAATTTTACTGCAATAGGAATGTGGTTCTTCTGTTCAAACTGATTTGAATTGTTTATAAGGGTGCCAATAATTATTTTCTCTCCTAACCCATAAACCCAAATGTGTTTCCCACATATTTATTCCAACAACCAATAAGAGAAACCCAAATCTAATATATTTTTTTGTCGGAACTTACACCTTGAAGAAAACTTTTCCTTCTCGCAGTGTGATGTTCCTTTTTTTCTTTAAATAGGGACGCAACCCAAACAAGTGCTAAGGAGACATTAACCCCTTAGTACACACTGGTAAAATTCTCTTTCAGGCTTTAAATATTTTTATATAAATCAAAGAAAAGTCACTTAGCTGGTCAGGAAGTTTTCTTCTATATAAAGTGAATCGCTGGAAAGGTTGCCAACCACAGAAAAGGAATCGGGGTCATCCCCCACATCTCAGCAGCTGGTTAAATGAGAGCGCCAACACTCCAGCTTTAATTACTCAACTCACGATTGTTTTTTCCTGATATCCTCCTTCAGACTTTTCAATTATCATCCGTGAGAGCAACTGTACCGTGGTCATACCACGAACTAGTAACCCAACGTTGCGTTTCAAACCATAGATCCTCTTGGCTCTTCTTCAAACTTCGTTGCTTCTGGTCAAACCCGGAAAACAGTGTTCTTTAAATTCCATGCCTTGATCACATGACCAGTCCAGAACCAATGGAAACCAGTACAACTATCCACTCCCCAAAAAAACGGGGATTACAAAATACTCCACCAATCCAGAGAGGAGTTTAAACCCGCAGGTGACAAAGAATCCAAAGTGTAGATACAAAACAATTCAAGATAAAAATCTAAAAATATTTAAAGCCTGAAAGAGAATTTTACCGGTGTGTACTAAGGGTTAATGTCTCCTTAGCACTTGTTGGGGTTGCGTCCCTATTTAAAGAAAAAAAGGAACATCACACTGCGAGAAGGAAACGTTTTCTTCAAGGTGTAAGTTCCGACAAAAAAATATATTAGATTTGGGTTTCTCTTATTGGTTGTTGGAATAATTATTTTCTGGCAATGTCCCAGTTTTTATACTATTTTCTACTATTTCCTGTTTAATTGGTCTTGTATTTGATTATTTTATGAGTGAAATATGATATTATTATTATTATTATTATTAATAAACATTTATAGAGCACTACTTGGTGTACAAACACAGAAAAGAAAGGCCCTGCTCCTTAGAACTTACAATCTAATCAAGACAAACAGGACAAGGAAGAAAAGAGGATATAGTAGGGAAGGGAGGCAAAACAACAAAGCTGCAAGGTGAAAGGGCTGAAATCTGGAGATAGCAGAAGAGGAAAAGGGCAGGGAAAGGAGCAAGCTAGAAGAAGAACGAAGTTCACGAGGAGGAGAGTAGAGAGAGAGGAGAGAAGAGAGATAGGATGGGGCAGCAGAATGAATGCATTTAAAAGTTAACAGGAGAAGCTTGAATTGGATGCAGTAACGGAAGGGAAGCCAGTGAAGCGATCTGAGAAAAGGGGTTATATGTGCAAAGCGAGGCTGGTGAAAGAGAAAACGCGCAGCAGAGTTTTGAACTGATTGAAGGGGAGAGAGATGACTCAGAGGGAGAATGGTAAGAAGGAAATTGCACTAGTCGAGGCGAGAGGTAATCAAAGATTTGACAAGCATTCGTGTGGTATTGCAGAGAGGAAGGGATGTATTTTATAGATAAAGAAACCACCGATTTTTGCAGTCTGTTGTATATGAGCAGAGAAGAAAAGAAAGGAATTAAAGATAACACCAAGGTTATGGACAGAGATAACTGGGTGGAGAAGTGAGTTTTCAACAGAGATGGAGAAAGGAGGAAAGGGAGAGGAGAGTTTAAGCAGTTCAGTTTTGTTCATATTATGTTTAAGACGGCGGTGAGACATCCAAGTGGCAATATCAGAGAGACAGGAAGAAATACAGGCCTGCAATGCCTGGGAGAAAACAAGCGCAGACAGATAGCTTGGAGAAGTGGTATTGAAAACCATATGCAGAGATGAGAGAGCCAAGGAATAGGGTGTAGAGTGAGAAGAGTAGCAGGCCTAAAACAGAACCCTGGGGAACACCAACTGAGAGAGCAATCAGATAAGAGTAAGAACCATTGGAATAAACACTAAAAGAGCATTGTGAGAGATAGGAAGAGAACCATGACAAAACCAAGCCATTGAATCCAAACAAAGATAGGGTATCAAGCAGAAGGTGATGGTTGACAGTGTCAAATGCTGCAGAAAAGTCAAGAAGGATAAGGATTGAGAAAAGATCCTTAGATTTGGCCAGAAACAAATCACTGGAGACTTTGGTGAGAGCTATTTCATTATAATGTGAGGGGCGAAAGCCAGACTGAAGAGGTTCCAAAAGAGCATGAGAGGATAGAAAATCAAGGCAGCGGTGAAGGACAGCACATTCAAGAAGTTTAGAAACAAAGGAAAGAAGGGAGATTGGATGATAGAAGGATCAAGAGAAGATTTCTTTAGCAGAGGAGTAACCACAGCATGTTTGAAAGCAGTAGGGACAGTAGCAGAGGAGACTGAGAGGTTAAGAATATGACAGATAGAGGGGATAACAACAGAGGAAATTGAGACAAGGATGTGGGAGGGGAAGGGTTGGAAGAACAGATAGTAAGATTGGCTGAGGAGAGTAGGTGAGATGTTTCTTCATCTGAGATCAAAGGAAAGGATGAAAGGGTAGGTGAAGTCAAAGGGAAAAGTTAGTATTTATTTAGACAGTTTGGTATGCCACCTTATCCTTCAATCAAAGTGGTCACAACATAATTGGGGGATACATTTAACACCAGGGGATATGAGACACATACACTAATACTTACAGGGAACATGGGCAATGGAGGGTTAATTTGCTTGCCCAAGACCACAAGGAACACCTGTGGGACTAGAAACCCCAGTCCTTCCAGCCCAAGGTTGCTGCCCTATTAGTAGGATTTGAACTACCAACCTTCGATACCTTGCCCCAAACCACTAGGCCACTAGTATTGTGGGTGAAGAGGGAGAGAAGAAGATAAGGAAGGGAATTGAAGAGAAATCACTCTGCAAGAGATCAGGCAGAGAGAGAGCAAGAGAGAGAGGGAGGGGGAGGAGCCTTAAGAAGAGAATTACGTATAGAGAAAAGACGATGGGGATTGGAAGAGAGGGACTCAGTCAAGTGAACATAGTAGTTTTGCTTAGCAAGAGCTAAAGCAGACTGGAAGGAGTTTAGCATGAATTTGAAATCTAAGAAATCGGAAAGAAGGCGATATTTGTGTGCATATATAGTCCAAACCCATTTCACTGGCCAATTTTCTTTTAGGAGATATTAGAATTAAGGGATTGGACTGCAAGGGTGCCAATAATGTTAACCACAACTGTACATGGATATTGCAGAATGAAAGTTGCTCTAAGAGTCAGTTTCTTGTCTCATCACCAGAAACAATTTCCTTCTTTCCTGTGTTGCTTGACCAATGTCAGCAAAGAAGCAAATAGTGGAAGAATAGCCTAATGGTTAAAGCACTGACTTGGAAACCCAGCGACCAGGGTTTGATTCCCCCTAGTGCTCCTTGTGGCCTTGGGCAAGTCACTTAACCCTCCATTGCCTCAGAAAAATCCAAGTTATCAATATCCCTGTTTAATGTACATTACCAAGTTTAAGTTACAATATAAACCACTTTGACTGAAATGATAAAGCAGCATATAAAAACCTGATAAGTAAATAATAGTTTGGCCAAGGAAAGATTCTCCTAAAGTAGAGACAGAAAATAGAACTCAAGTCCTGCTCAAAACAAAAATCACCAATAAAATATCTCCTTCTTGAATTTCTATTATAGAGGTTTTTAACAGTGCAGATACATCTATTGTCTCTACCCCCACAATTCCTGTTGCTTCTTACTTAACCTCTTGCAGTCCCAGCAAGTTCATTTGACCCTGCTCCACTCCTTTTTCATTTTTTTTTTGCCTGTTACCCAATTTTTGCAATTTTCTGGTTGATACTTTCATGTTAATATATTTTAATGCACATAACTTTTTAAATCATCTGTCTGCATTTCATGAATTCATAGGTTAACCCATTTCAAATAAACTTTGAGTGCACTAACAAACTGAATACGTACTCACAAAAGCACATCCCTATTACCTGGAAAACATGACTTCCGCATCTCAGAGAAGAGTAAAGTGGAGTTTTGAGTGTTAGGCAGAGAAAGTCAGCCTGAGACCACACTGAGAACCAATCAGGGCTTTTTTCTCTCTTTCTTAAACCCAGCCATCCAGGGTATCGGCCACATACTCTAGAGCAGTGCTTCCCAAATGTTTTCCGGAGTGACTCAATTTTAGCAGAGGAAAATTCTTGTGACCCCAGATATTAATCAAATAAAATTATTACTCAGACAATATAAATATAAACATGTAAATATGTAAAACTATGCTTTTTAAAGTAATTATTCAATGTACTCAACATGCCTCACACATATGGGCTTCAACGTTTTGACACAGCTTCTTGAACATTTGCAGTGTGGGCAGTGCTGGTGTTAGACCTGCAGGGGACCCAGGCAGAAACTGATGAGGGGGCCCCAAAGCTCACCTGCAGGCTATGTCTCCTTCATCCTGAGGCAGACTTGAAGCCCCCTTTGGAATGGGGGCCCAGGACAATTGCTTGTTTGCCACTCCCTAACACTGACACTGAATGTGGGGGCTGAGCGTCTGGGAGGCAGTGTGTGTGTGTTTATGTACCTGCTTTTTTTTTCAGATGTTCTGGCTTAGATGGCCCAGATTGCACTTGGATGTCCCTTCTAATATTCCCCTCGATGGGGATAATTTGCGTTAAGATGTGTTAACCATGCCTATACTATAAAATCAAATCTGCATGGGGTTTTTTTGTATTATTAGTTTTTTAGGTGCACCTTGTATTCATGCAAGAGCTTAACATAGTAACATACATAGTAACATAGGTGTCTATTCTGTAACACGAATAGTGGGGATGGACATCCTGTTGGGACGTCTATCCCCGCTATTCATCCCCCTTCCCATCCCCGACAAAGCCTCTCCATATGAACAGGGAGTTTGTACAGGGCAGCTAGATGGGGGTGGTAAGGAGGCGGGGCTGAAGTGGAATTAGGGCAGGCAGTGGGCATTCTGCAGCCCCGGACATATAGGGCTGATTATGATGTTGGCCCTGTACGTCTGGGGCCAGCAGACTAGACAGGGGACTTATTCCAACTCTGGGCTGGAATACGTTTCCCTAGATGTCAGAGGATGGCAGGTCGGGGTGGCAGCAAAGGTAAAAGGGGGTACAAGAGATTCCCTTCAGCCCGACCCTTGCCATGGGTGGCCAGATCCGGGGTCGGGCTGCAGAGAATGAAAGAAGTGATCAGCGGCTGCGCATCGCGGCTCCTTCAGGAGCCTTGTTTGAGTTAGTCAGCATTCATGCAGTTAAACCAAGGGGAAGACTATGTCTATGGATGCCTCTTCTTTCTAAGGAAGATACCACCCTACTTGGCATCCCTCCAAAGAGGTCATTGTCCCTCTTTGCCCTCCTTCATCCTCCAAAGCAGACTGCACTCCCACAGGAGTCTTTGGCTTACTGCATCACTGGTCTGCTTCACAAAGTCACGGTAAATTTTAATATTTAAGTTTGACCCTTCCATTTGCTACTGATGATCGTGAACTTGGGCAAATAGATTTCTGTTCCTATGCTTTAGATCTAATCTTCATTAGATTATAAGCTCTGATGAGCAGGGACTATGTCTTACATCTATTTGTACAGCGCTGTGTACACTTTGATTCTTAGGGCTCTTTTACTAGAGAGCGCTATGGCGTTACACCTAATGCACCCGTAACAGTCAAAATCAAAAGCATGTTAGGTGCAACACCACTGTGTTCACTGTCGGGGGCATGGAAAGCATGTTCCTGACAGTAAACTTGGTGCAGCCTGCCTTAACGCAGGCCATAAATAGCGTGGGTACACTTAATTCTGCCTATGGAGGTGGCGGAAAGTGCTCGCCTTGCAGAAAGGACAGGTGCGCTGAATGCAACACACTCACCCCTTCCACTCACTGTTCCAACCTGACCACTTGCACCCTCAATGCGCCATGGACAGTTAGTATGTAAATCTGGCCATGCTAACTGTGATGGCAGCCCATAGAACCCGTACTAACAGCTACCGCTCTTTAGTAAAAGTGTGCGTCCTCACCAAGTCACTTTCTTCTACATGTTTTCAGTTGTAATCCTCAGCTCTGCCACCAGCTCTATGACATTACCAATTATGCCTCCTCTTTAAAGTGCTTTATCTTTGGTTCTTTTTATCTGGTAGGAGAAAGAGAACTCCCTGAGTGAATTTTCCATGGAGAACTTAGTAATCACCACTTTGGACTTATTCTCAGCCGGGACAGAGACAGTCAGCACGACCCTGAGATACGGCCTCATGATTCTTCTGAAACACCCAGAAATAGAAGGTGAGCAAGAAAAGGCAGCTGACAAAATGAGAAGGAAAATGTTGAATCGCACCATTTCTGCCCAGGCCCAGCTTCTTCCATGTGCAGTTCCAACAAACATGGAGAACCAGCAGCAAAGATAGGTAGGTGGATGCATGGAAAGACCTCCCCAGTGCAAAAGGGAAATTAGTGATGGGAAAAACAAGAGACACATCCAGTTAAAGTAGCAAGTAGGATGTGCAATATTGGAACTAGAATGGGAAATGCATGGGAGCAATTGGAAAGTGTCTTCATGTTCGTGTGCTCATGTGGGGGCTAATTGTATAACGGGATGCTTATATGAAGCATGCCATTATCTTTTTTATGCCTGTTCCATAAAGGAATGAAAACAAACCTCAGTCCTCAAAATCACAGATAATCTGCTTATTTTCAATCTTATAATTCTGTTTATCCCTACATCTTGTACTACTAATACTACCAGTCATTTGTATAGCTTTACAAAGTGTACACAGCGCTGTACAAATAGATGTAAGACATAGTCCGTGCTCATCAGAGCTTATAATCTAATCAAGATAAAAAGCATCGCAATTATAAGTGTCAGAATAGCCACAGAGAAGCTATATTTATCCCCAATGGCTATGTTTCAGCATGACTTGCCTGCATCAAGGGCATACAGTATAGCAAGACTCAAAAGAGAAATACCAATAAATGCAGCCAAAGTGCAGCAAAAATGTAGTTCTGAGCTGTGCAGTGCAGTGCTCAGAAATACAGTTTTGCTGCAATTTGGCTGCAATTGGTATTTCTCTTTTGAGTTTTGCTATATGCCTCTGGGAAGAGGAAATGCATACTGTACCTGAATGTAACTCGCTAAATACTATAAATAAATAAAAATTAAAATAAATAAATGGATTTTATACACTACAGATTGTAAGGATAAGCAGTAAATTACAAGATTGAAAATAAGCAGATATCTGTGATTTTGAGAACTGAGGTTTATTTTTGTACTATTTTGATTCCTACCTCTTACATAGGATTTTTTGTGTGCTCTATAAAAGCGCTTATGTTTTTTTTAAAGTAAGCTCATGCAGTGAACACCAGTAGTACACAAATTCTCGTGCACAAATATACATCTGTTTCAAAGAACGTTTTGAAAAATAGTCAAGAATTTGACAGCCAAATTTAATGCCAAAAAGGGTCATACATTTGGGCTTTAAAAATCCAAGGGAATGGTACAGTATAGTGCGTGAAGTACTTCTATTTATATAAGAAGAGTAGTACTTTGGGCTGATTGTTTCTGAAGATCTTAAGGTGGCTAAACAGGTAGAAAAGGCAAAAGCCAGAAGGATACTTGGATGCATAGAGAGAGGAATGGCTAGCAGAAGAAAGGAGGTGATAGTGCCTCTGTATAAGTCTTTGGTGTGACCTCATTTGGAGTATTGCGTGCAATTCTGGAGACCACATCTTTAAATAGATATAAATAGAATGGAGTCGGTGCAAAAGGCAGCTACTAAAATGGTTAGTGGTCTTCATTATAAAGCATATAAGGACAGACTTAAGGAACTTAATATGTACACCTTAGAGGAAAGGAGGGATAGAGGTGATATTATTAAGACATTTAACTACCTTCGTGACATAAATGCACAGAAGGAGAGGCTCTTACAATTGAAAAAAGCGCTTCAGTGAGGGGCATAGGATGAAGGTGAAAAGGGATAGACTCAGGAGTAATCTGAGCAAATACTTCTTTATGGAAAGAGTGGCAGATAAGTGGAACAGCCTCCCAGTGGAGGTGGTAAAGGCAAGGTCTATATCTGAATTCAAGAAATCATGGAACAAACCCAGAGGATCTCTGAGAGAATAAAGGGACTGTAAAGTTTGGTAGTTGGATTGGAAGAGCAGACTGGATAGGCCATATTGGAAGTCATTCTGTAACATGAATAGGCTATTCGGACATGTTGAGGAGACATTTTCCTTGCGAAAATGTCTGCAACCGTATTCTAAAACCTTGCGTCCATGCATGTCCACGGCGCTAGCACGGGGATCCAGATCATGGCCGGGAGAGGCAGAATGGGGGCATGGTTTGCAACAGAGACATATAAAGCATATTCAGGAAATGCATGTGTACGTTTTCTGTGTCCCTCACAGACGTGCTCGTTATTCTTGTGGAAACATGGAATAAGGCTAGTACTTAGAAATATCTCTGCTGTGCTTGTATAGAAGTTGTGACAAGTATGCTTCAAACTGGTATTACTGCAGTCTGTAAAACACAGCTGGATGCTTGTACAATAGACAGAAATTAGGGGTGAGAGAATCTTGGAAGCTAAGGGGCATGATTAACTACCTGTAAAGATATCTGAAAACCAACAATAGTTCACATGGTGGCTATGCTGACAGTTGCTGTTTGTGTTACATGAACTAATCTGGGGGACCCTGACAACTCCTGTGTTCTGTTAAATGGGTCTGTTGATGTTAGAAGTGTGAGTGAGTCTGCCACGGGAGTTTATTTGAGTGAGAGAGGGGGATCAGATATGTAGTCCTGGCACTCCATGCTTTTATAATATAGGTGCTGAGCATCTGATTCCCAGAATTATGTATTTTTTGACAGCAAGTGAGAGTGTGTATATGTGTGTGTGGTTTGAGGGTTGCATGGGAGGATCTGGTGTGCTGATCTGCATATCAGAGAGGAGGGCCAGGCACTGGGAGACATAACTGATGTAGTGCAAACAGTCCCCAAATTGTGCCTTGCAGCATGCAATTCCCAGGGCATACATTTGTGGTTCAACAATCGTATGCATCCCTTGGGCAATTGTTATGCTAATGTTGGTTTTGTGCACATGAGGGTTCATCTGAGTGTTTTTAAGGGTGTAGGTAGAGCTGACCAATGCCTGCCTCACTGAAGCCTTTTTATGATGCCAAGTACCATTTGATGCAAAGTATGTTCTGTAATACATGTTCATATTTACATTCTCTTATACTATCTTAGAGTGTGCTGGGATTATTTAGCATTGCTCTGGGCATGTAGGGGACAAGGATATGGTCCAGTTTGCATCAGCATGCATTTCTCAACAGTTTCTGTCTTGTATGCATCAGCAAACTACCGTCAATGAGCATAGCAGCTTAGGAGATGCACATTTTTACAGCAGAGGCGTGGCCAGCTCAGAGGCGGTCACGTTCAGAGATGACTAACTTCACAGAATATGGTGAGGACGGGCTTGTCCAAAAGCTGATCACCATTTACCCATATTCTCGTGCTAGATACATGCATGGGCATGCAGAACAGCATGTTGTATGTGCTGCGCTGGACACATCGATGATCCTGGTGCCAGAAACACAGGCACGTCCAATGGTGGGATTCAGCCAGTTTGGCCCGGTTCGCATGAACCGGTTCCTGCCACGGGCCATGTTCGCCGAACCAGGTCAAAAACAGTGTCCTAATGCCAGTGCTGCACTGGCAAGGATCCCCTCACCCTCCAGAGGTATGACAGCATTGGGGGACCATGGCATTGCAGGCAGCCCCTGATGCCATCAAAGCACTGGCAGGTGGGGGGATCGGGCCACTGGACCACCAAGGAGTTGCTCCCCTGTGGTTGCCACTAGTGGCGTGCGCATGCGGCACCGGCAACCACAGAGCACGGAACCACATGCCATATTGCCATCCGCTCGGTTCTGGCAGTGGTGGGATCAATCTGAACCGGTTCCTATTCGGATTGAATCCCGCCACTGGGCGCGTCTAAACCTGTGTTTCCAGAATCAGGTGGGAATCACACCTGTGCCCAATTTAAATGCCTATGCCGCAGCAAGATCTCCTATACGGAATCAGACTTATTGTTTTTATCTGCAGTCATTTTACTAAATTTCTGATTAATGTGTATTTTATAAAATATGCATGTACATCACAATTTCTCTCAAACATCTTGTCTTATTCATGCCATTGAGTCAATGCTGACTCTTAGCAACCCAGTGTTTTCTTGGCAAGCTATGACAGGCAGTAGATTGTCGGGCCTT
The DNA here is from genome assembly GCA_033557465.1 of Ichthyophis bannanicus. NCBI lineage: Eukaryota > Metazoa > Chordata > Amphibia > Gymnophiona > Ichthyophiidae > Ichthyophis > Ichthyophis bannanicus. The sequence goes on along the minus strand of CM066039.1, from coordinate 64,187,385 downwards.
TTTTCCAAGGCAATGGGGGGTAAAGTGGCTTACAAGGGATACAAGGAATTCTCATAGGACACAAACCCTGATCTATTGGTTACCAGACTGCTATTCTAACCATGAAGCTACTCCTCCCCTCTCCTCCCAAACTCTTCGCCTGGAAATGCCTAGCACAACTTGCCATCTTCTCAGCATGCATGCAACAGTGCAATTTTATAAGAGCCCTTTTTATGTGCGAAACATGCGTTACATTATGGAAAATGTTTTCTAAAATTACCCTCATTTTGTATTTCACTATTGGGGACTACGTTTGCTTATATCTGATTTCATTCCAAACTTTTTATGACTTTGTAGTCATTTTGGAGTCAATATTTAGCCAAGGCAATTGCTACTGCATCTAAATAAAAGCTGAATATTCAGTGTCAGCATTCACATAGTGATTGGTGCTGAATATCCAGGCAATGTGGCTGATGATTTTCAGCATCGTTCTACAGATAGGGTATGTAGATAGTAGGGGTGTGCAGGCCAGAAACATAATGGGGATCATTCTGAACTCTGTTTAGCGGATCTGGAACCTGTGTCTTTTGGGGAAACTGCTAGGTACGTATGATCTAGATTGGCCACTGTTGGAAACAGGATACTGGGCTTGATGGACCTTGGTCTGACCCAGTATGGCATATCTTATGTTCTTATGTTCTTAAACGGAGAGACAGACTACTGGGGACAGAGCTCCCCGTATGAACAAGCGATTTGTATGGGGAGCTTTGTTCATGGGAGGGAGGGGGTGGGACAGAGGTGGAGCGAGGGCGGGCAGTGGGCAGAGAGCGACCTCGGACATACAGGGCCAATTCTGAGGTCGGCACTGTACCAGGATTGGCCATAGAGACCGGGGACTTATTCCGCCTCAGAGGTGGAATACGTCCCCCTGGATGTCGAGGGACCATGCCGCCAGGCAGAGACGGAAGGTGAGGGGGTTCAGGGGATCCTTAGAGCCCAACCCTGGCCATGGGAGGCCAGATCGGCAGTCAGGCTGCAGGGAAAGGACAGTGTCGCTCTTGGCTGGGGATCGTGGCTCCTGAATGGTGATGCCATAGCACTGCAGCTCCATTCAGAAGTCTGGCTGAGTTAGCCGGGTATGTGGGCTAGGCATGCGGCTGATCAGAATCGGGGCCCAGCCTGCACATCCAAGCCAAAGGCCCAATTCTGATCAGTCATATAGAAGTTGGACGGCCAGTATGGAATCGGCCGTAATTGTTCAACAGCGCACACAATTCACCCATAGCATGTATTATTGAGGAATAGTGGTAAGTAATGAAATTTCAGGTTTTTTTACTTCCATTTTAGATAGAACACAACATGAAAAGATATGGGCTGTCTGTATAGTGGTGATATTCAGCGTATCTATACAGATAACGATCTCAATAACTGAGGACAGCAAAAAACTGTCCTAATAGAATAGAGATGTGAATTCATTTGAAGTGACACAGGAAATTAGAACATAAGAGCATAAGATAATCCATATTGGGTCAGACCAAAAGGTCCATCGAGCCCACTTTCCTGTTTCCAGCAGTGACCAATCCAAGTCACAAATACTTATCAAGTTCCCAAAAGGTACACATATTCCATGCTGCTTGTCCTAGGGATAGGCAGTGGATTTCCCCAGTCCACTTCAATAATTGTTTAGGGACTTTTTCTCTAGGAACTTGTCCAAACCTCTTTTAAGCCCGGCTACATTAACAGCTTTTATGACATCCTCTGACACCGAATTCCAGAGTTTGATTACACGTTGAGTGAAAAATATATTCTCTGATTAGTCTTAAATGTGAAACATTGTAGCTTCATTGCATGTTCCCTAGTTTTTGCATTTTTTGAAGGAGTAAACAACCAAACTATGTTTACCTGTTTCACTCCACTTATTATTTTATAGACCTCTATCATATTTACCCTCCTCAGTCCTCTCTTTTCCAAACTAAAGTGCTGTAACCTTTTAAGCCTTTCCTCGAAGGGGTATTCTTCCATCCCCTTTACTATTTTGGTCGCTCTTCTCTGTACCTTTTCTAAGTCTACTATATCCTTTTTTAGATATGGCAGCCAGAGCTGAACATTGACACTTCCTATATCGTTTCAGACTAACGCACATCCTTAATGGACAGCCATTAGAACATCTGTTTTGCTGTCCTAAGTTATCGGGATCATTATCTGTATAGCGATGGTAATTATCACCACTATACAGATAGGATGTAATTCTTTAATGAGCCGCATAAAGATACTTGTCATCCATGCTTGCGGATGGGCACTTATATGCTTAGCTGAGATAGATGCTTTTCTTTAACTGCGTCAGGGCGATGGCGTGTAGTTTCAGAGTAGGCGAACATAGGCAGAATGCAATTTTATAGAATGCTATAACTTTTGTGTGCTTTCTACAAATTTGATTTATTTACTATTAGTATTTAGCTCACATCTATCCAGGAGAAAACCAAGGTAAGTTAAATTTAGGTACAGTATGTATTTCCTTGTCCCCAGAGGTCTCACAATCTAAGTCTGTATCTGAGGATTAAGTGGCTTGCTCAAGGTCACAAGGAGTACCAGTGGGTTTCAAAACCTGGTCTTTCTGGCTATAGGTTACAGCCTTAACCAATAGACCCCTCCTCCACTCTCCATAGCCAGGTTAGAATATAAGAGCATAAGATAAGCCATATTGGGTCAGACCAAAGGCCCATCTAGTCCACTTTCCTGGTTCCAACAGTGGCCAATGCAGGTCACAAGTATCTAGCAGGTTCCCAAAAGGATACACAGGTTCCACATTGCTTGCCCCAGGGTAAGCAGTGGATTTCCCTGGTCCTCTATAAGAATGGTTTATGGACCTTTCCTCCAGGAACTTCTCCAAATCTTTTTTAAACCCGGCTACACTAACAGCTTTTACTACATCTTCTGGTAACAGATTCCAGAGCTTCATTACCCAATATTTTCTCTTATTATTTACTTTATTTATTTATTTAACCAGTTTTATATACCACCTTATCCTTCAATCGAAATGGTTACAACACAGGGTATATACAATTGTAGGTAAAAGCAAGGAAAGGTAGTGGGGAGGTATAGGGAAGAATATACATAAAACATAAACTTCAATTAGTAAAAGTACAGTTTATATTAGACCTTAAGAGGGTACATAAAATTGTGTGAATGGTATAGTCTTAAGCATTTGTTTAAAGTCCTTTAAGTCTCTCATTGCTCACATGAAATCAGGTAGTATATTCCATAATTCAGGTGCGTAAAGGGATGGGGCCCTTCTGGACATTGCCTGATTTGTTTTATGGAAATCAGGCGGAGTGGTTATTTTTTTGTTGTCCATACTAGTTCTAAGTGGTCTCATACTAGTATGCCTGATTATTAAGTCCTGAAGGGCATCACCTGGATATTATTAATAATTTTAAAAATATTTAATATGGCTTTAAATTTTACACGAGCTTGGATGGGCAGCCATTGGAGGTTTTGAAGCACTGGAGTGATAGGATCGCTTATGATATAGTCTTAAACGGGTTACACTGTAGCTTCATTGCATGTCCCCCTAGTCTTTCTATTTTTTGATGGTGTAAACAACTGATCTATATTTACCCGTTCCACTCCATTCATTAATTTATAGACCTCTATCATATCTCCCCCCAGCCAACTCTTTTCCAAGTTGAAGAGCCCTAACGTTTTAAGCCTTTTCTCACAGGGTTATCCTTCCATCCCCTTTACCATTTTGGTGGCTCTTCTCTGTACCTTTTCTAATTCCGCTATGTCCTTTTTAAGATGTGGTGACCAGAATTGCACACAATATTCAAGGTGCAGTCGCACCATGGAACGATACAGAGGCATTATAATATCTTTCATTTTATTCTCCATTCCTTTCCTTATGATTCCTAGCATTCTATTTGCTTTGTTGGCCGCCGCTGCACACTGAGCAGAGAGTTTCAATGTATTATCTACGATGACACCTAAATCTTTTTCCTGGGTGGTGGTTCCTAATGTGGAATCTTAAATCATGTTTGCACTTGTCCATATTAAATTTCATCTGCCATTTGGATGTCCATTCTTCCAGATACACTGTATCAACCACTTACCTTTGTCTACTTGTTTATTCACAACTTCAAAAAAATATAACAGATTAGTAAGACAAGACCTTCCTTGGCTAAATCCATCATGGCTTTCTTCCATTTAACCATGACTATCTACATTTATTTATTTAGACAGATTTGTATACCACCTTATCCTACAATCAAAGTGGTCACATCACAATTGGGGTTGCATTTAACATGAGGGTATTTGACAAAATTATACAATGAACTCGTGTGTCTAGTTGGGATAAGTGAGTATCAGGTTGGTGGAGGTAGTTGCATTACATTAATTTTATTCTTTGTAATGGTTTCACCATTTTGCCTGGTACTGACATCAGGCTCACCAGTCTGTAGTTTCCCAGATCATCCCTTGAACCCTTTTTAAAAATTGGCATTACATTGGCCATTTGCCAATCTTTAGATACTAGAGATAATTTTAATGATAGTTCACAGATTACTAATAGTAGGTCTCCAATCTCATATTTCAGTTCTTTCAATACCCTTGGATGTGTACCATCCGGTCCAGGTGATTAGCTACTCCAGTTTATCAAATAGTTGTAATAGTTTACATGTCTGTGTAGTGCTGTGTACTTCTTGTAGCACTATACAAATGCTCAGTAGTAGTAGTAATAATATATCTTCCCAGTTTATCGATATTTTTTTCAATTCTTCTAATGTATCACCTGTAAATACCATTTCAAGCATGAGTAACCTCCCTGAATCTTCCTCAATAAAGACCGAAGCAAAGAATTAATTCAGTCTCTCCACTATGGTCTTGTCTCCTCTTAGTGCCCCTATTATCCCTCTATCATCTGATGGTTCAATTGACTCTCTCACAGTTTATTTGCTACAAATGTACTTGAAAAAGTTTTTATTATGCATTTTTGCTTCCACAGCAAGTTTTTTTTTCAAATTCTCTCTTTGCCTGCTTTATCAATGCCTTGCACTTGCCGGTGCTTATGTGGTTTCCCATTTTTGTCATTTTGCTCCTTTTTCCATTCCCTGAAATATGCTTTTTTAGCTACAAAAGTCTTTCTGATATCACCTTTAAACCATGCTGGCAGTTTTTTTTCCTTCCTTACACTTTTCTTAAAGCATGGAATACATCTGTTCTGGGCTTCCAAGATAGTATTTTTAAACAACAACAATGCTTGATGTAAATCTTTAACCTTTGTAGTGCTGTGAATTTAGTTGCTGTCCTTCCTCAAATGGAATCATTAAATCAAATGAGATCATGTTATGATCACTGTTGCCAAGTGGCCCCAACTCCCTTATCATTTGCACCAGATCCTGTGTCCCACTAAGAATTAGGTCCAAAATAGTTACCCCTCTTGTCAGTTCATGAACTCCAAGAAGCAGCCATTTATTTCATCTAGAAACTTTTTATCTCCCTAGCATGTCCTGTCATGACACTGACCCAGTTGATACCGGCATAATTGAAATCACCCAGTATTATTACTGTGTTTTAACTGGTGTTAGCTTCCCTGATTTCTTTTAACATTTTATCATTCATCCATTCATTCTGGTCAGACGGAGAGTAGTACACCCCCACTGCCATTGCCTTCCCCTTTTTTACATGGAATTTCTATCAATAGAGATTCTACAGCGTACTTTGTTTCCTGCAAAACTTTAATCCTGTTGACTCAATGACCTCTCTAACATACTGTGCAACCCCTCCACCAATTTGATATGCTCTATTATTGTGATATAGTTTGTACCCTGGTATCATAGTGTCCCATTGGTTACCAGGTCTCTGAGATACCAATCATATCTAACCTCTCATTTAGTGCTAGATATTCTTACATGCCCATCTTATTTTTTAGACTTCTATCATTTGCATACAGGCATTTTAAAGGTTGTATTTTATTCATATTAATCTGGTTATCAGTAGACAGAGGTAAATTGGAATCTTTCAGCTCCGTCTACTCTGTACTTAAGGGCATCTGTGTTACTTTTGTCTTTATTGGAACCTCTTTGTTGGGATGCTCTAATTTCCCTCTTTTGCTGCTATCCTTCAAGGATACATCTTTCTGAACCATGTGCTCTTGGGCGACTGGTGTAAGGTTGGTGTAAGTAGCCATGCCTAGATTAGTCATGCATATCTCACCCTACACTCGTAGTCTATAAAGTGAATGTGTATTTTACTTTGTAGAACAGGTGCCAATGTACATATGGCAACACACATTAAACTAGGTGACTCTTATAGAATTACTCTCACAGAGAGTAGTTTTATAAGGCACCACCTAAAATTACATACTATCAACATATAAATCACAGTACTTTAGTGATTTACACAGTTAAATGGGCATTAATACCATAAATGATGCAGGGTTCTGAAAGTACATGTGTCAGCCCCCTGGCTTGTATTTTCACTGTGGGCATACACATGGGTGGAGTTTGGGGGAAGTGTGGGCACAGGACATAAGTACACATACATAAATACATAATACACGTTGTCACCCTCACGGTGGCCAGCCCAACGCCTAGGGCGCTGAGACTTGGTCTGCCTGTGGTGTTCCTGCCTCAGAGAGTGTGGGCTTGCTTTAAACTCTGCAAGGCCTTCTGGGAATGTAAGTCCCTTTACCCTTTGAGTACAGACGAGTTGCAGTCGAATGGTTTCAGGCAATGACAAGAATTTATTTTCCCCTTCCCAACGGATTAAATGCAAGTGAATAACTCAGGACAAAACATGACATACATTTGGCTTGAGGAAATTATATATGAACTCAGGTAAATTAGCCTTGTCAGCTTCAGGCTTTAAACAGGCAGTGCTTGATACAAAACAAAATCACAACAGCTTCAATTAGCAAAGAAAATGTTCCCTTTTCTTCTGCTGCTTTTACCGTCTTTCTCAGACACTGTTCAGCATAAGGAATTCACATGGTCAGCCAAAGATAATGTACAGTCCATCCAATCATCCACTATTTCATTATGGACAGAGTCTATCTGCATTTCTTCAGCCTCAGGTATAGCAGGGCGTGGCAGTAAGCTGCTATCCTGATCTCTGAAACAAACGGTTTCTCTGACTTCATGTGGTTTCTCTCTGTAACACTCTCCTGAGCAGGGTTGTAAACTACCATATATGCTGTAGTTTTTGTCCAGGGAGTTTGCTACTTTCTGGTAACTATAGGGAACTGCTTTATAGCTGGGTTCAAACTTATATGAATTGTTAAGCCTACCTTTTGGCTTTGAAAGGGAAGGAACTCTCCACTCTGCAGGGTCAGACTGGTTCTCAAACACGGCTTGTGTTTGCTTGCCTCTCAGCCTATTAACTTTCCCCTCAGAGGCACCGCTATTCTCCAGCCAGCCTGTCTCTCGGAGCGGTGAGCTTTGCCAAGCCTGCCTCTCAGGAAGATTCCTTTCTCTCCTGCCTTTACCAGACAACACCTGTCCTGGGTTGCTTCCTTCTGGCCTCAGGAATGTGGCTCCCTTGGTTCTCACTCCTCCTTGACTCCTTCCAGTCAGTGTGCTCCTTTGCTGGCTTCCTTCCTGGTTCTCCCAGTTCCCCGTGCTGCTTGCTGTTCTGCTTGCTGTTCTCCTCCTCCTTCTTACTCCTGCTCTGCTTGGTCCAAGCTACTGACCACTTTTTATCATTGTAACTCTCAGGGCTTAGCTGTGCCCTGCCCTGAAACAGGTGAAACTCATTACCTCCTGAGCTAGGGAATACGTCACAGCAGGGGCGTGTCTTTCTAGCTCGTGACTCTCTTTGTTTACTTCTTCTTTGCAAACACTGAGCCATGTGCTCAGACTGCCTGTCAGTTTCTGAAAGCAAATCCTCATCTTGCCCCACTTCCATAGGCTCAGAAGGGACTTCTTCATGACAACGTACATACATACATACATACATACTTACAAGTACATAATAGACATACATGCATACATACAAATACATACATACATACATACATAATACACATACAAAATACTATAATTTATGCATGTCCTTTCCAAATCTAGATGCAGGCATTTATGCCAGCTCTAGGGTTAGCGTAAGTGATTGCATCTTAGATTAATGCATGTATTTGGCTAATTACTCTATTTTTCTTTATTAGCTAGGTTTGGCATATGTGCATGAAAACACATGTTAGCTAGGCAGGACTTTATCAAATTACCATCGTGGAGGATAGTTCTATTATCCTGAGTATGGTATGCCTTTTAGAATAGGGACGTATGTGAGTTTTGCGCATGTATTGTCTCATGTGTGCTATATAAAACCAGCCTCATAATATCCCTCTCCGTCCTTGCTCCACCCATGGACCCATCCCAAAACTTTCCAGAGAGCGCCGAGGTGGTTTGCAAGGATATTCAGTGGCATTATCTATACAGTGCTGTTAAATATCAGGCCTCAAGTTTAAATCAAAGTGGAGAATTGCCTAGTAGTTAGAGAACTGACTTGGTAATCAAGAGACCAGAGTTTGAATTCCAGTAGTACTCCATGTGACCTTGAGCAAAGCATTTAACCCTCCATTGCCTTGGAAGAAAGACCTGACAATCTACTTCTGGTCACATTCCCAGGAGTCTGCATTGACTCAAAGGCACACATTGCATTTGTAAGTTTATAATGGTGAAGTAGCTTGCTGGTTAGAGCTTCAAACTAAAAGCCAGGATTCAACTCATGCTGATGATCCTTGAAATCATCAACAAGTTACTCAGCCCTCCATTATTGCCTAAAGTACGAGCTTTGGTGTAAGCCCTCTGGGGACACTTACTAGATATGAATTTAATTCACTCTGAGGCATGAATGAATAACTATGAACCAATCACAAAACTAAAGAAAAAACATGCCAGACAGTTCTATGATGTCTAAAGTTTTCTTTCTCTACACTCAGAGCAGATTAAATTAACACTTTAATTTTTAGCGGGCAAACTTCTCATCACATTTGGAAGTTATTGCCATGTTTTTCCTGCCAAAATAAAAATATGACCTAAACTGTTAAAGAAGAACTAAAAGCTTTATTGAAAGGTCTTGTTTTCTGTTTATGTTGTACTAGTAATACTTTCTACGACAATTTTGTAAATTAAAATTAACTGGTCTGACTTCAGCGGCGGCAGCCAGCCCATTTTATCCGGGCCCCAGCATTAGATATCTGGGTTGGCTGGACTGTAGGGAGTTCAGCCTCTGCCTTGTTAGCTTTTGCGACAAAAGTTAAGCCAGCCTTTCCTACGCCTGATTTTCACTGCAGCACAACCTACGGATATTCAGCAGCACTAACCATTATAAACTGCATATCTCTGCTGCCCGATTAGCTTGCCAGCAATCCGATTCTGTGCTTTTCAGGTAATTTATGTCTGTGTTGCTCTCCTGCTTTGTGCTTTTCATTTTCCCTGCTGCATAACCCCATTGGGCAGGTTTGGTTTTTGAATTTATCTCCTGACCCATCCCCAGGTCATCTAGAACGTATTAGGGGTTCAGAGCCATATTCAGAAACCAGCTATATTTGATTATATTGAACCAGTCTGTATCAATACAAAATAAAATAGATTTTCTATGGCCAAAATGGCCTTAAGAAATTTTGCAGATTTTTTTTTTCTATTCTCATAACAGCGAAAATCCATGAAGAGATCGACCGTGTTATTGGGCGAAACCATTGCCCCACAATTGAAGATAGAAATTCAATGCCATACACTGAGGCTGTGGCATATGAGATCCAGAGGTTCATCGATATCATCCCACTGGGCATCCCCCATGCTGTGACACAAGACATCCAATTCAAGCAGTATGTTCTTCCCAAGGTATGGTTTTAACAATAAAGAGCACAGAATTGAAGGTACAGCTCTGCATTATGAAGGTATTCATTATATCAAGCCTTGTTTCATCATTTTGATCAATGAAGAGATATGTAATATGTAGCATTTATTTTCACAGGAAGAAATACAAGCTGATTAGTAGGAAATGGCCATAGTCTCATGTCTGACCAACGTTAAGAAACTCTGGTTATGGAAGGATAATACCCTATACCCACTATCCGACTATGATCAGTAACTGTAGCCAGACTAAGGGGTATGTTTACTAAACAGCACTAACGTCACAGCGGCGACGTTATCGCGTGATAAGTAACGTTATCATGCAATAATGTAACATTACTGCGTGATAATGTAACATTACCGTGCAATAACGTCACTTATCACACAATAATGTCTCCGGCGGCGTTAAGGCACACAGAGAGTGGAGTAAGGCTCCCCAGAGGGTGGAGAGAAGGGGGTCAATGGGCGGAGAGTGGGCGGGGAGAGGCTCCAGGCCCACTAACGCTGTGAAATCAGGGTCTGAAAATTAATGCCAGTGAAAACCTCGCGTTAGAGGCACATTTGCAGGAGAGAGAAACCATTTCAGTCAGCAATGTACAGAAAGGCAGGGAGACCAAGAAAAGTGATAGTAGTGATACATGTGCAGCAACAGCATAGTGCCCAAGTACGAAAGGGCACTATGGTGAGGCTACAAATGGGGTACAGGGGGCTGCAGGTGGGACATGAAGTGGGGCAGCTGGGGCACAGGGTGGACTAGGCAGATGCCTAGGTGACACATAGGAATGTAGAAACAGAAAACCAGCAAGACAGCAACTGACCAAGGGCAAACATGTCCATGAGTGTGTGTCCCACAGTGCCACAATGGACATTACCCAGCAAGTACCCCAAGAGGCACATAACATTGGCAGGCAGTACAGGGAGGATGTCTATGCAGGCATCCCTACCCCATATCATGCACCATAGGCAGCAGTCTACCAGCACACTGGATGTCCTGGGACTGTGCACCACCAGCACCACTGGCATAAGGGCATGTCAGCATGGTGGCGGAGGGGTGCTGGTGGTGGAGGGGGCAGTGGCAGCTGCCCACAGCAGACCAAGGCCAAGCCCTGGTTAGGTGGGTGCCGTGCACTGCAAACGACAAGGTCTGTCTGGCAAACAGTCATGGTATATCCCTAGGGAATGACCTGCTTTTGTGGCAACAGTTTGGTTCAGTACCAACAGCCAGTGTGTTCAGGGGCAGAAGGTCACAGATTCAGGTCCCAGCTGTGGTTCCTGCAGACCATGTCCCTTTATTTTACCCAGTACTAAACCATGGTAATAAAGAAGGAACCCTTATTGCAGATAAAATAAACATGCCATAAACACCTATATTTTAACCTACAGAGCACATACACCATAGACATGTGCAGTCCCTAGAGCAGAGATTCCCAACTGCAGTCCTGGAGGGCCAAACACCATTCAGGTATTTTGTTAGCTAGTGGCTGTTTTCTGATTTTTAAGTTGCTGGCCTTTTTTTCCAGGGCACCACAATCTATCCTATGCTGAGCTCAGTCCTGTATGACCCAAATCAGTATCAGAACCCAGAATCTTTCGACCCCAAGCACTTCTTGGATGCCAATGGCTGCTTTAAAAGAAATGATGCCTTTATGCCATTTTCCTCAGGTATCACAACATATTTCTCATATTGCTATTTACACTTCACTCACGTGTACTTGTCATTGTTTTCATGCATTGATACAGTTGTGGTCAACATTATTGGCACCCTTGCAGTTCAAAATCTCCTAAAAAAAAGTGGCCAGTGAAATGGCTTTGGACTATATATGCACACATATTTGACACATAAAAGTATCTTATAAAACAAGACCAATTAAAAAAGGAACTCGTAGTAAATAGTATAAGAACTGGGACATTGACAGGACATGATTACTGGCACCCTTATAAACAATTCAAATCAGTTTGAACCGAAGAACATTTCCATTGCAGTAAAATTATATGTACCTGTGATGAATTGTCAGTATTCACATGACTTGAATCAACCAGTGACTAATAGCGCTAATGTTTAAAATGGCCACATTCATTCTCCGTTCCATTTTAACAATGGTGAAGACAAGAGAGCTGCCTTATACCATCAGAAAAACCATTATCACCAAACATCAAACTTCAAAGGGGTACAAGGCTATCTCCAAAGACCTTGGGATTCCTGTGTCTACAGTTTGCAATGTTATTAAGAAGTGTTCTGCTCATGGAACTGTCAAGAATCTCCCTTGGAAAATTAATCCAAGAAGTCTTTGAAGATTATTGTATACAGTTGGAAAAACACCATGTACAGTATCCAAAGAGCTTAAGACTGACCTGGAGCAATCTGGAGTGGTGGTTTCAACCCGCATCAAACGCCGTGCACCAAACAAAGGACCCAGTGGACGAAGGCCAAGGAGGACCACACTGCTCAAAGATAGACATAAAAAGGCACACCTGATCTTTGCCCAAACTCACCTCGAGAAACCACAGTCCTTCTAGGAGCAAGTTCTGTGAACAGATGAAACCAAACTTGAGCTCTTTGGCAATACAGACCAGTGATGCATTTAGAGGCAAAGAAATAAAGCTTATAAGGAAAAAAACACCCTTCCTACAGATAAATATGGTGGAGGTTCCATAATGTTGTGGGGCTGTTTTGTTGCCTCAGGACCTGGAGGCCTTGAATGTATTAAAGGAATCATGAAGTCAGAGGACTACACCAAGGTATATTGGAGCGAAATGTGCTACCTAGTGTCAGGAAGCTAGGTCTGGGTTGAAGGCCTTGGGTTTTCCAGAAGGACAATGACCCAAAACATGCATCCAAAAGTGCAAAAGAATGGTTGAAAAGGAAATAAATGGATTGTTTTATACTGGCCAGCAATGATTCCTGATCTCAGTCCAATCGAGAACCTTTGGAAAGAGCTAAAATCTGCCATTGTTAAGAAAAATCCAGGAAATGCGAGGTCTGTCCAAAAAGAATCCAAACTTGCTAAAGAGGGCACTAGTGAGCCAACACAGCAGACTTGCTATTATGGTGAAGTGTAATGATGACCTTGAGCTTTAGCTTTCCAGTTGCTCAATCATGCCATGGGAATTAGTTATGGACTACATGTAGTAGGGTGAACTCGTCTAATGTGCCTTTTGCTATTTTTGCAAGTTGAAATATGAAGGATCATGCAGAACAACACGTTTGTGTGAAACTGACTTTTACAGAGACTTTTCAGATGTTGCAGCAAGCTTATGGAGAGGATTGTTTAAGCCGCAAACAATGTTACAAACGGTACCAACATTTCAAAACAGACAGAATGTCCACCAAAGATGATCCCAAAACTGGACATCCTTCCACATCAATGGACGATGATCATATTTAGAAAGTGCGTGCTTTAATTCTTGAAAATTGTCACCTGTGGGTGAAGTTGCTGAATAAATAGGCATCAATAAAATTTTGTGATACACAATTCTAACTGAAAAACTTCAGATGCATCATGTTGCTGCAAAATTTGTCCACGTCTCTGAACAGATGAGCAAAAAGCGAACTATGTCATAATCACTTGTCGCTCCTTATCTGTGAATTTTTGGTGAAGCACGAGATGTCTCTAGTCACGCAGCCTCCCTACTCTCCAGATTTGGCCCCGCAGTCTTCTTTTTGTTCCTGAAGTTGAAATCCACTCTGAAATGTCGCCTCTTATGACATTTCAGAAATAGTAAAAGGCACATAAGATGAGTTCACTCTACTGCATGTAATCCATAACTAATTCACGTTGTGTAATCGAGCAAGTGGGAGGCTAAAGCTCAAGATCAACACTACACATCACCATTATTGAGAGTCTGCTGTGTTGGCTCGCTGGCGCCCTCTTTGGCAAGTTTGGTTTCTTTTTGGACAGACCTCGTATTTATGAGCTGTAACAAGTCACAGTTGATGAGTGGGAACAACTACCTGCAGACAGATGTACTAAACGTATAGATGGCTACAAGAAATGTTTGGAGGCTGTCATCATTACCAAGGGTTGTGCAACCAAATATTAGTGAAGGGCACCATTAATCCTGTCCAGATCATATTTTGTTTTTTTCTCAGAAATTACTACATCTAAGTTTCACAGACATTTCTTTTTTGTTGTATACATTTGAACATGCTATTAAAATGTTACGATGACATACAGTTGGAATATTTCCAATTATTTCTCAAGATATTGTACACAGCATACCTAAAATGCAAGTGTGCCAATAATGTTGAGCATAACTGTATTTACTAAGGCATGCTAAAGTTTTGCAGCTAACATCCATTAACTGCAAAAGTTAAGACCTGTTACATACAGAACCTCTGCACTAACTGTGTTGTGTTCTCAGTATTTTTGGTAGGGTTGCCATGCTGTTAACACAAAGCAGTTCACCACTGTACGTTAACATGGCAGATAACGCAGAATGTACCTCTTGAGAGGTAGATAACTATATCATGTTATTGGTTACATTAGCAGTTAATTTGCAGTAACAACCTCTGTGTAAAGATTAATGTTCATTTCCTGCCAAGACTGGAACTTCCATTAGGCAAACTAGATGGTTGCCTACAGAACAGATATTCTAGGGATGTCAAATGGGCAGCGAGAAAACATTTTCCCAGTCAGCGGAAGCAGAACATCTTTTAAGGACTCTAGATGCTAATGCTGTGTTGGGCAAAATATTGGTGGGGCCATAGCTTCTGTGCTACACCCCTTTCCACTGCCTATTTTGTAAGGTGAACATCTGATAATCTCTCAATAACTTTAGCATGTCTGTGATACATTGTTGTGGTACATTGTGATACACTGTTGTTACAATGTGTTAAAATGTATTTCATTGCAAACCAATGTTGTATCCCAAGTGAAACATCTCATAACCTCTCAATTAATTTTGCCTGTTATACTTCTATGCTTTGGTGCCCTCCTTTTCTCATGCTCTTGCCTCTCAAGTGCTTACTCTGATCTCATACAGCATATTGAATCGCATTGTTTAACTGCATATGCAATTACATTGTATCCCATAGCTTGGGTTAATTTGATACTGCTAACTGAGTCAAAAGATACGACGTAACTAATAGATCCGTTATTTCATATGCCCTAGCCATATCCAACAGCCTTCCCTCTGGAGTCAGAGCTTTGTCTGGGCAGCAGCAGGTATAGCAACCACCCTCAAAGATCCACCCAATAGTTGCTCTAGTCTGCCTTCTTAGAGCACCACTTAATAATACTTACTTGGTGTCCGCCCTCTCTTCCCTCACACAAATCTTTAAACCTTACTAAGATGGGTTCCCCTATTACCACCATCTTTGGATGCTATATCATCCTCACAAGTTGGCTCTCCTGCTCTCTAGCCTTAACCCCATCTGTCAACCAAATCCCAATATTACAGAGCCATGGAAGGAGATGGTCTGGTGCATCTTGTAGCAACTTAGACTGGGACACACGCCCTCACCACCCCTATCTCCGTCATATTATTCCCCAACATTCCATTAGAGACAAACAGTCTGAAAAGCCCTACCCCCATAGCCTAAAATGTGCCCTCATCAACGCACGTTCCATCCGGAAGAAATGGCCAGCTGTCACTGACATAATCTCCACTCATGAACTTGACATACTCATGGTCACAGAGACGTGGTTATCTGAAGAAGACAATGTCATAATCAATCAGCTCCTCCCCCCAAATTTCACAGTACATATCAGTCACAGGCAAGACAAAAGAGGTGGTGGTGTCCTCATCCTCACCAGGTCAGACCTCCAGTTCCAGACAATGCACTCCACCAGTACAAGTCACCTGGAAACCATTACCATTTCCAACAGACGCTGCTCAATCAGCTTGCTCTACAGAGCACCCTCTATGTCCCTCGATGATCTTGCCACTATCATTGAGCTCGCCTCCAACACTCATAGCCCACACACCCCAACTTGGATCCTAGGTGACTTCAATCTACCAACGTTACAGAAGAATCAAGCAACTTCATTCCTAGAAGCCCTTGAGAACCTCGGCTTCAAGCAACTAGTGAAGGTTCCCACTCACAATAAAGGCAACACCCTAGACCTGGTATTCGCCCCACAGTCATCCCTCAACCCATCTCTTGATCCCATAACATCCATAACCCCTGTTCCCTGGTCAGATCACAAATTGATCATCCTCCAGATTCCTTCAAACAAAATCCATACCAAGAGCATCAAGACATCGGCCAACATAGCGAGACTGACCATTAGATCTTTTAAGTCATTTAACAGAGAGCTTGTCCTCGCGGAAACTCAACAACTCATCAATACCACCACTGTGAACCTTGAGGACCTAGTCTCTCACTGGAACAATAGTCTCAGTGCTATTGCCGTGCGTCCTCCAACCAACAAGCATTCAAGGAAAAGAGAGAATGCTCCTTGGTACACAGCGGACCTTAGAGAATCCCTCATCCAATTACGGAAACTCGAAAAACGCTGGCGTCGCTCCCATGCTATTGATGACCTGACAGCATACAATATCCACCTAGCTGCTCACCGCAAGGCAATCTCCGAGTCAATGAAACGGTACTACTTGGATACCTTGATGAGATCTCTCAATAAGCCACATGACCTTTTTGACCTAGTTAAGTCTCTATCTAAGGAGCCATCCTCTGGGCCTCAAGTTGAGATACACCCTCAAGACTTTGCAACCCACTTACAATCTAAGATGTGCCTGATCAACAGAACCACTACAACAACCACCACCCTTGTGCAGGACGTCCCAAGTGCTCTTTCTGCATTCTCTATCCCCTCTAAGAAAGGAATTGAAGACATCGTTACAGCCCTCAACATCACTACATCCCAGTCTGATCCATGCCCTGCCTTCTGGATCAAGGAGCTCTGCAGTCACTTCAGCCCAGTAATTTCCAACATAATGAACCTCTCCTTTTCAACAGGATCATTCCCTTCAGCTCTTAAGCATACTTCAATTAGACCCCTGTTGAAAAACTGCAAGCTCGACCCCCTAAGGGTAGATTCCTACAGACCCATTTATAGCATACCTCTACTCGCTAAGATCATCGAAAAGGAGGTTCAACGACAGTTACAGGACCATATTGACACCGCTGCACCACTAGACCCCTGCCAACACGGCTTCAGGGAATACCATGGAGTCGAAACTTTTCTCACCACCCTCTTCAGCAAGATAATCACTGGCATTGATAACATCCGCCAAGGATTTACCCTCATCTTTCTGGATATCGCCGCAGCGTTTGATTCAGTGAATCACAAACTCTTTTTAGCGAGACTAATTGAGAAGGGCATCAGTGGAACAGCGCTTGAATGGTGCAGGTCCTACCTATACGGAAGATGGCAGCATGTCCGTTCAGGAGGCAGAACTTCAGAACCCTTCCACCTAGATCAGGGAGTCCCACAAGGTTCCTCACTTTCTGCCCTTCTGTTTAACATCTACATGCAACCAATCTGTAAGATCATCCAGTCATTTAATGTCGACTGCATGCTTTATGCCAATGATGTTCTACTTTAGACCCCCTTCTCCACTGACCATTTAGATGAAACAGTTTATTAGAGGGGAGAGATCTAAATGGTCAGTGGAGAAGGGGGTGTAAAGTAGAACATCATCGGCATAAAGCATGCAGTCGACATTAAATGCAGTATCTGACTGGCTTCTCTCCCAAAACATCCGTATACAACATAAGAAAACGGAAGTCCTCTTCATCACGAGGAACCCCAACTTCATCCCACCACAATATCTCAAAACAAAGGAAGCTAAATTGCAATCCAAGCCCTCAATACGTTACCTGGGAGTCACTCTAGATCAACGCCTGGATATGAAGTCCCACATAGGAAACACAGTCAGAACAATTTACTATAAGATCTGTACACTGAGACACCTACGCTCCATGTTGGAGCCAAATGATTTCAGGACTATCTACCAAGCACTGATCATACCCCACTTCGATTATGCCAATGTCATCCTTCAAGGTCTTCCTCAATCCACCTTGAACCCGTTACAGCTGGCAATGAATGCTGCAACAAGGGTCCTTCATGGAGCCGCCAGGACCGACCATGTTACACCTCTGCTGATTCAATTACATTGGCTACCCATCCAGGCCAGAATTATCTTCAAAACTCTACTTCTCACGTTCAAAGCTCTCAATAAGCTCTCCACCACATCATTATCTGCCCTTATTCACACTACTACACCAAACAGAGCAAGAAGATCCGCGACCATCAACTCCCTAAAGCTCCCAAAGGCCCTAACAAGCTGCACTTCTTCTACAGCCAACAGAGCCTTTGTCCTCTGTGCCCCAAGGTGCTGGAATGCACTACCCCCTGGCATCCGGGTTATCAATAGCTTGACACAATTTAGGAAAGCCCTCAAATTCCATCTCTTCAACAAGTACCTTATAGAGTCAACGACACCCATAGACCTCAGTGATTCCACCCATTAATACAATTCCTTGGTGTCTCAATAACACGCCAAGACTGATTCTCTATAAGTAAAGATTATATTCTTAGTAACCGCTCCTAGTAACAGGTACCTATGCAGTAGTGTTATCCTTGTAAATAGATTGTAAATAATTACCCTTGTTATCCAAGTTCCTTCCCGTGTTATCTGTAAACTCATGCATGTTGACTGTACTGAGATTTTTGTTCTATGTGAACCGCGCTGATGCTAAATAGTGCGGTATATAAGAGAATATAAATAAAATAAATAAATAAATAAAACTATGATCCCAGAATCTCAGCCCATTGCTCTGTGGCTGGTAGGAGAAAGGTGCTTAAAAGGCATCAGTTTCTTGTGCAGCTTGAGCAAGCATCCTGCTAGTTGAACTTCCCACTTGCAAATGGCATGAGAAAGGGTTCTTAACACTAGAAGCCCCCAAAGGAATTTTACCTAGAAACCCCAAATTGTGTCAATTGATACATTATCATGACTGCATTTAGCATGAAATGCAGATGTGAATTAATGTGAAGTTAATTATTTGTTAAATACGTGCAGTATGTGACGTCATTACATGATGTCATTGTGTGTTTATTGTTTGTAATGTCGGAGTAAAACTGTAAACAGTGATTGAGATGCGCCACCTAGTGGGAACATGAATTTATACCTAGAAGCCCCAAAGTAGTCAATTGATGCATCCAAGACAATTGAGTGTGTCAATTGACGTACTTTGGGGCTTCTAGGTATAAATTAAATTTCCCGCCAGGTGGTGCATCTGTCATTAATTTTCGATGCACATATTTGAACATCTTGACCTTGCTAACAAAGTCATGGAACATGACTGACATGGTTCTAGCAGTGATGCTGGTATACAACTTCGAAGATGCATTTGCGTCAATTGACACACTTTGGGGCTTCTTGTGTTAAGAGGACATCCGTTTCCTCTGTGATATGGGGCATCTCGCGAGTCACCCTGTGCCACAGAGGAAACTGACATTCTCCTTCTCATGCTGGCTGTGGGATGGGAGGTTGAACTGTTGGGAGGTTTGCTTGTGCTGGACAGGAAACCAATGCACTTTTAAACACCTTTCTCCTGCCAGCTATTGAATGGGGGGCTGAGCTGCAAGTCAAAGAAGCATTGGAGTAAGGATGGGTGACTGTGGCTTAGGGGGCACCAGAAGGAAAGTTCGCACAAGGCACCTCATGTCTTTGCACCAGCCCTAGCCCTGCCTATTCTAGTTCCTAAAATGACAACTTCGGTGTTAGCTGTTTAATGTGGCAATTAGCATGTGCTAAGAATTAACATGGTACCTTGCTGCTAGTGCACAATAATTCTCACACTGAACAGCTAACACAGCTTGGCAAGCAGGTTCCTTAGTGATTTAAACGGCGATAATTATCTGTATATGTAGCACAAATTATTTTTTAAAGAAACACTTATGCATTTGTGCTGCAGCTGACCACAAGATTGTTTCTGAATATGTTTATCCGCTAAGCAGAAGTCAATTTTCTCATAGTCAAATCTATCTGTGTAGCACCCAAATTACGGGGGTAGAGTCTTTGAATACTGTCCTTTCTGAGCACCACATAGCAGAATGTGAATCTTCTTGTTAAAAACATAAAACAATGGAGTGGAGGGGTGGCCTAGTGGTTGGGGCAAGGTACTTCAGGCTAGAAGGTCAGGGGTTCAAATCCCACTAGAGGACAGCAACCTTGGGCCAGAAGGACTGGGGTTTCTAGTCCCACAGGTGCTCCTTGTGGTCTTGGGCAAGCCACTTAACCCTCCATAGCCCATGTTCCCTGTAAAATAGTTATCTCCAAGTTATAATGCCCTGTTCAATGTAATTTCAGTTTGTTCAATATAAACCACACTGATGCAGAATAGCACAGTATATAAGAGAATTAAAATAAAATGCAAAACATTCTTATCTCAAACTCATGTACCATTCTTTGCCATGCTCTGTTCTTGTTTCTAGGGAAACGAATCTGCCTGGGTGAGAGTCTTGCCCGAATGGAGATTTTTCTTTTTTTAACAACCATCCTGCAGAATTTCAACTTAATGTCCCCTGTGGATCCAAAGGAAATCGACCTGACCCCAGAACTGAGTGGTTTTGGGAACATGCCGCGCCCATACCAACTCTGCCTCCTCTCTCGCTAATGTGGCTTCTGTGCTGAAAGAGTGAACCTCTGATGTACACAACATAGTTGTGTCAAACCACTTTGCTTTTGGGGGCTATATAGAGGCATAGTTAAATTGAAAGAAGAGCAGAGGTCTTCTGAGACCAGCCTTCTTCTGTTTGCCTAACTGATCTATGTGGTAACCATGAGGGGAGGTGAAAACACGCTTGTACAACAACAAATATAGTTCTTTTCTAACCCCAATCATAACTATCTTTTAAAGTCTGCAGATCCATGTTTTTTCTCAATTATCTTAGAGGATACTTTTGAGCCTTCCAACTTAATTTGTACAGGCCCATGGAAATATCCCAGAAAAGCCAAGGATGGCTCATCCTAAATAGTGAGATTTACTACACGAATGAATGAGACTGAAGGCCAATGAGAGGGATTTTTCTAGCAGAATTTCAGGAGTATAGATTTATGCACAAATATTAACACCCCTTCTCCCCAAACAAGTCCTTCTCTTTGGCCTCAATCAATCTATCTTTCTCTCTACTCCACTATTCCCCTTGAACTTAATTGCCCCCATTCTCTCTCAGCAAAGCTCCCTTGACCTGCTACCTCCCCCAGCAAACTTCCTTGTTCTTTCCTGCATTCCATTACCAACCCTCACGCTCCACAGCAAATGCCCCTTCCTCTGCACTCATTCAACCTGTCCAATAAACAACTCCTCTCTGCCCACAGTCACTTCCTCCTTCATAGTCATCACTCCCCACAACTTATTTTCCATATCAGGTTCCTGCTACATATCCAGTCCTCAGTGCCACTGCTCTGGACTCTGTCCTTTATTCTGCCATTTCCATTCCAACTCTTTGGCTTTGGGACCTGATGAACCTCATGACCTGCCTTAGTACCACCAGTCTGGTGACTCCATCTTGCATTCTGCTGCTTCAATCCACTTCTTCAGCTGCAGTGGACCCTGTGGAACCCTCTGGCTGTTCAGAACCGCTACACTGCTATTGGTCTCCAGAATGTGTGAGAGAAGGAGTCTTTGTGTGGGAGCATGAGATCCTTTCCAATTGAATGTATCACATGTGTGACTTGGCACCTCTGGTACCCATGGAACTACAGTTGGGTTTTGAACAAAAAAATCCTCACAGAGTTTCTCCCTGAAGATTTTTCTTCACACGGGTGCAAGAATGTGTGGAAAAGCAGGAGGACATAGGCACTGGCTGATTTCAAAAGGGGAAGGGGCATCCATTGGTAAATTCATTGAAATGTCTGTGTCCTTTCAAATGAAAGGCCATCTCTGGAATATTACTGCTATCTTGTGCAGTGCCATAGGTGGATTTGGAGGGTGGGAGGAGTGGGGCCAATACCCTCAAAATGTTTCTATGCTGAATCAGCCCACATGAGCTCAACAAAGGAAGCAACATCACCACAGGCGTAGTTTGACTATTTAATTTGGGGGGGTGGGATAGAGTAAGGAAGTCAGATTGGTGCATGGGGGATTGCAAATTTTCTCCCCCTCTCCAGATTGGCACTTTCCCCTTCCTCCTATTGTTTTAACTCTTCTTTTTTCTCCTCTCTAACCCTAGCACACTCTCTTTCACTCTTTCTCTGTTTCTTACTCTCTCTCTCTCTATATATATATGGTTTAAGGTTTATTATATTTGATTTACTGACTTTCACAAGGTGGTTCACAAGGAAAAAAGGAAAGCCCAAAAGAAAAAGGTTGAGTATATAACAATTAGTTACTCTTCAATCTAAAAGGGAAAGACATGTATGAAAAACAAAGCATAGATACAAAAGATCAACTAATACAATTGCACCAACTACTGGTTCCATTCGCAGTCCTACTCCATCTCCTGGAATACCCCTATTCTCCCTCCAACCTTCCATTGCCTCTCCTGCAACATGACCCCTCTTAGATTTTCCAACCTCTCTCCTGCAATATCTCACCCCCTCTTTCTCCAACTCCCCTACCAACTCTCCTGCAATATTTCCAACCCTTCTCTTTCTCCAACCCCACCTCTTCTCTTGTAACATGTACCCCTCCTCTAACCATTTGATATCTCCTCCTCTCTATCTGCAACCAGAACATCCCCCTCTCCCTGCCCTGCAGCCCTCTCTATCCCCTTCCCATCCTTGGCCCACCTTCTCCCTTCACATTTCCCCCCTCACTTGGTTAATCAGGACCTGGGAGCATCAGTGCCACAGTCTTCAGAATGCAGTAGCAAAGTACGTGAATTCAGTACAGGGCCTGTGAATTGCACAGGCTCTCCTTGCTCTGTCCTGCACAGGTTTCCTGTTCTCAGAAACCCATGTTAGGGCGAAGGGCCTGTGTAGGTCACAGGTTTCACACTGAATTTCTTTCCTTTGCTATTGCTACTTTGACAATATGAGCATGATGCCAAGCTTAGCACCCTGTTTGTGTCCCTCTGGTCCTAACACTGTGTTTGAGGGAACATTGCCCCTTATGCTTTCTCAAACTCTGACAAGCCTACACAGACTGCAAGACTAGAAAGCAGCAGATGGTACATTTGCACCAAGGCCCAGCAATGAGTGAAGGGCAAGCAGGCAACTAGCAGACAGGAACTGCACTGCTCCGTGTTACCTACTCTCTATAATAGTGAGGGCCTTTCAGACTTGATTTTGAGAGGGAATTGGTGGATAGGGGGTGTTTGAGTAGAGATCAGGGGGTAGGGAGTCATTTTTTAAAGCACCAACCCTTTTAAGTTGCTCTCTGGGAGTATTAGTAGCCCGATGCTCCTGGAAGGAAAGATAAACACCAGCTTTAAGATGAAATTATCTTTTCATGAATAATACAAGTTGCGAGGTTTCACACAAGTTGTGTTATTCATTTTCCATAATAATGAATGCTTTGCATCTCATTATTTGTTAACGTGCTGTGGTAAAAAATCATTTGCTAAAGACAAAGCACATTTTGGTTAGCACATGCTATTTGATAAATAATGTGAATTATTCCCTTAACACACATTAGCCACTTTCCTTATTCATGTCTAAAAAATGGGAGCCCCTAAGTACTGCAATTCATTGGAAATATATGATTCACATTCCTGGTATTAAACAACTGAAAACATTTATCTAGGATTTTTTTTATCACTGCCCAAGGACCAGAATGTCATCTATGCACCTTTCCATAATATAACATTACTTGACTGAATAAATATTTTAAAAACTCTTGATACATATTTTATGTGAATTTCTAATGATATTTTAAAGTGTATTTATGTCACCTGGGTTGACATAATCTAATGTAGTTTGTTTTGATACTAATTTATTATTTATTATCACCCTCATCAGTTGAAAAAAGGTTTTGCCTCCACCTTGGGCTCCCCTTCTTTCCTCTGCTATCATTTTGGATTTGTGTCACTGGTCGGACCATGTATAGAATTAATACATTTGAGATCATGTTTACTAAAGGGTAGCGTGAGGTTAATGCATAGCTTCAGCACAGCGCTGGAAAGTAGTGCG
Organism: Ichthyophis bannanicus; assembly: GCA_033557465.1. Taxonomy (NCBI): domain Eukaryota; kingdom Metazoa; phylum Chordata; class Amphibia; order Gymnophiona; family Ichthyophiidae; genus Ichthyophis; species Ichthyophis bannanicus. The sequence continues at coordinate 64,163,512 of CM066039.1, read as the reverse complement.
GACTCCTGGGTCAAAAACTCCACGCTACCCTTGTAATGTGCATCGGGACAGCAATTGGGTGGGAGAGGGCATTTCTGGTGCGGCACAGCTAGTGTGGGCATTTGTGAACCATCCTACCTGCAACGGTGCAGGCAGTGTGGGTGCAATTAACACTGCTTCAATGGATGGCGTTAATTGCACCCACGACCAATTTGCCACATTGAAGCACGGTAGCTGAAGGGGAATGGATGTACCCACCCCTCCCTTAAGCCCAAAGTCCCACACTAATAAACATGCCCCTTGATGACACTGCTCCAAGGGAACACAGTAGTTTGCTAAAAAATAAAATGCTGCCAGGTTAGCAAATTTCTTGATTTTTAAAGCTACATTAGTAAATATTATACTGAGAGCAAAACCAGTGAGGATAACAATGAAGAATGGGAGCTGAAGAAATAAAGACCCAGAAGAGGTAAGTTGTGGTGCACCAACTCAATGAACTTTTCTGCCCAGAAAATACATAATGTGGCAGAAACATTAGAAGGAAGCTGAAAATACACCAAGATTCAGAAAGAGTATAGAACGACAGAAAGTACACTTGGGACTCGATGCAGCAAAGTGTACTGCTGTTAGCGCAAGCAATAGCGCAGTTTTTATGTACAATCTTTTGCAGAATGCGGTAAGGGATCTACCTGAGCATAACTCATGCACAAGGGCTGTGTTAACAGTGTATTTAAATCTATTTTAATGGATGATAATGAATCAGCTGTGCAGTACAGATGCAGAATAGAGCCGGTAATAGGATTTCTGTTGCCCCGCTGCAAACTATTAGATTGGCTCCTACTCCCTCATTGCTCTTAATGTTGGCTACACTTCCCCCTTTCCCCCTTTTTTTCCCCAAAACTCCTTTCTAAACTCTTTTTGCATGATTCTAGTATTTGTCCTTCAAATTCAATGTTGTAAGAAAATTACAGTGAAGGGGCACATGCATAACTGAATAAAAATAACTACTGAGCAGTAAATACTTAGCATTATATGAATACATTGTGATAGTCTAAGAACATGCTAGAGTTTAGGTATTAATCAAAAGAAAAACACTGAGCTGTACAGACAGCTCAAAAATATTTTACTCATTGAGAAAAATATGCAGGAAAAGGAGTTTGCACAGAATATAGGAATCAATAATATAACCCGGAGGAGCTTCCCGATCGGGGTAGAGCTCCCGCCTGCAGCCAGCTGCCCAATCGGGGTGTTCTGAGGCCAGGAGAAGGAGGCGCCATCGGGCGCACAACTGAAGTCACCCTCAGAAGGGTGGTGCGCGCCTAAGGGCCACGCAATATGTGCACACAGTAGAAAACACAAACCCCTCTTTGTACTTGGAGACTACAACCTAACCTCTGCACCTACCAAGGAATGCACAGCATTCCTAAAAGCTATGGAATCACTAAAATATTGCCAGACAATCAATGCCCCAATGCACCAGCATGGTACAACTCTGGATATGGTCTTTATTCCAATGCACTTGGTGGAACAGGGTAAGGCCACAACACCAACAATCACACCAGTCCGTTGGTCAGATCATCATGTGATTAACTTCATTTTGACCCTGAATAACCCTACCCAACACATAGAAGATGAGAACATAGCAAGGCGTTTTAGAGCATTCAACAAAGAATCATTCATAAATGAAATCACTCCACAACTCCAGCAGGAATATGACACCCTTTACCTAAACATAGAGAAATGTAACTCCATAATATCTAATGCAGCATCAGCCCCTACGAGTACAAAACAACAAGCTCGCAGGAGGTCCAACGCCCCTTGGTACTCAAGTGACATCAGTGATGCAACGCACACTCTGAGAAGACTTGAAAGAAAATGGAGGCAGAACAAGTCGCATAACTCACTGACTCAATACAGAACCAAGCAACTGGAATATAACAACTTGATAAATGAGCGTAAACAGCAACACCATACCAACCTAATTATAAAATCTGTCAACAGATTGAGAGAACTCTTTAGCATTGTCCAAAAGCTAACTAAAGAAACCACGCAGCACTGTACCCACCATCTTGAGCCATAGGAATTTGTGGACTACATGGAATCAAAAAACACCACCCAGACATGCTCCATCACACCACAGACAGATGACCTTGAAATAAAAGAACAGCATCAAATCTGGGAGAACTTCAGCATACCATCAACACATCAAATAGAGGACATAATAAATGAACTCAACACCCTCACCGTCAGACCCATGCCCAATGTCTTGGCTCAAAGCCACAAGAAGTCAGCTCTCTCTTCACATTCACAAAATCGTCAAAGATTCACTCCAATAAGGATACATGCCACAGTCCCTGAAACACGCCATGATATGACCGATAGTTAAAAGCAACAACCTAAGCCCCTCTGAACCAAAATCATACCGTCCCATCTCCAGCCTACCATTCCTTGCGAAAATCGTTGAAAAGACAGTGAAAAGACAACTTCAGCACCATATTGACATGAAAGCCCCATCTGACATCCAACAGCATGGCTTTAAACCCCAACACGGTGTGGAAACACCACTCACTTCCCTCTTAGACAATCTCCTAAGAGGCATGGATAACATAAAGAATGGATTCTTGCTAGTGTTCATGGACATTTCGGCAGCCTTTGATACTGTATCACACACCAGGCTACTGCAACGCCTGCAGCAAATAGGAGTATGCAAGAACACTCTGAAGTGGTTTACCTCCTACTTGGAAGATCGAACGTAACAAGTCAAATGCACCCAAAAGAAATCACTACAGTTCCCCGTCACGCAGGGAATACCACAGGGATCAGCCTTGTCATCAATGCAACCCATATGCAACATCATCAAATGCCACAAACTCCACTATCACACCTATGCGGATGACATCATGGTGTATGCACCAGTCAACTTTCGAGCACTTAACACCACAACAATAACCAGATGCCTTGAAGACATGAATGCCTGGCTCACAGCCAATAACCTGATGGTCAACTACGATAAAACCGAGGCAATGTTCATCACCAGGAACCCCACCTTCATCCCGCCACAGACTATCAGCATTCATAGTTGTCAAAGATGAAGTTAAGTACCTGAGCATCACTATGGAAAGAGCTCTGAATATGAAATCCCACATCACCAAAACTGCAAACAAGTTCTATCAACGTTTGAGGACCATCAGAAAAATCAAACCAATACTCCGACAGGACCACTTCCGCACAGTGTGCTAAGCACTCATCACACCTCTGCTTGGTTACGGAAACTCATTATATCAAGGCCTCCCTCAGCAGACCTTACACCCACTCCAAATGGTGCAAAACACTGCAGCATACACCATTACAGACACTCCAAGAACTGAGCACATCACCCACAGGACTTTGCTAACTATGCACAATCCAAGATATGCCGGACGATCAAAATCTCGACTACAACCACCACCCCGGAGCAAGATTGCCCTACAGCTCTAACCGTATTCTCTACCCCTACCAAGAAAGGAATTGAAGACACTATTATGGCCCTTAACACCACCACATCTCAGTCCGATCCATGCCCAGCCTTCTGGATTAAGGAACTCCGCAGCCACTTCAGCCCAATACTATCCAAAATAATGAACCTCTCCTTCACAACAGGTTCTTTCCCCTCAGCTCTTAAGCATACCTCTATCAGACCTCTTCTAAAAAACTGCAAGCTCGATCCCCAAAAAGTAGATTCATACAGACCTATATCCAGTATACCTCTACTTGCGAAGATCATTGAAAAAGAAGTCCAACGACAACTACAGGATCACATCGACGCTGCTGCACCATTAGACCCCTGCCAACATAGTTTTAGGGAATTCCACAGAGTGGAAACTCTTACCACCCTCTTCTGCAAGATAATCACTGGCATTGATGACATCCGTCAAGGTTTTGCTCTCATCTTTCTGGACATCGCTGCAGCTTTTGATTCAGTAAGTCATGAGCTTCTCTTAGGACGACTAATTGAGAAAGGCATTAATGGAAGAGCGCTTGAATGGTGCAGATCTTACCTGTCCGGAAGATGGCAGCATGTTCGTTCTGGAGGGATAACTTCGGAACCTTTCCACCAAAGCCAGGGAGTCCCACAAGGTTCCTCCCTTTCAGCCCTCCTGTTCAACATTTACATGCAGCCAATTTGCAAGATCATCCGATCCTTCAATGTTGACTGCATGTTATACGCTGACGATGTCCTGCTGTACATACCCTTCTCTATGGAACATCTGGACCTCTCTCCACTGACGAGCTGTTTCAATGCAATATCTGACTGGCTTCTCTCCCAAAACCTCCGAATACAACATAAGAAAACGGAAGTACTCTTCATTACGAGGAACCCTAACTTCACCCCACCACAATTCCTTAAAGTAAAAGAAGCAGAGTTACAATCTAAACCATCAATACGCTACCTTGGATCAACGCCCGGACATGAAAGCCCACATAGGGAACACAGTCAGAGCAGTATACTACAAGATCCGCTCACTTAGGCATTTACGTTCCATGCTGGAACCAAATGACTTCAGGACTATATACCAGGCGTTGATCATACCTCATTTTGACTACGCCAATGCCATCCTACAAGGCCTGCCCCTATCCACCTTGAACCCGCTGCAGCTCGCCATGAACGCGGCAGCAAGGGTCATCCATGGAGCCTCCAGAAGCGACCACGTGACACCTTTGCTGATACAGTTACATTGGCTACCTATCCAGGCTAGAATCATTTTCAAGACTTTGTTACTCACTTTTAAAGCTATTAACAAGCTCTCCTCTGATTCAATAACTGCCCTCATCATACCACATCTCCAAATAGAGCAAGAAGATCCACGGCTATAAACTCCCTAATAGTCTCGAAAGCATTAACAGATTGCTCTGCATCCACAGCCAATAGGGCGTTTAGTATCAGTGCGCCAAGATGCTGGAACGCATTACCTCTAGATATCCGGGCTATTAAGAGCCTTACACAGTTTAGGAAAGCACTCAAATGCCACCTTTTCAATAAGTACCTCATAGAACCCAACCCCACCCCATTGAGACCGGAGATGCAATCCGCTAAGCAAATATATGGTTTCCCAACAACATGCCAAGAAAGATACCCTAACCCTTAGTGGTGCATATGTTTCTATGGAATTCATGTTCATATAACTCTATGTAGCAAGATTTGTAAATAGTTTACCCCTGTTATCCAAGTTATTTGCCCTGTTATCTGTAAACTCATACGTGTTAATTGTACTGAGCATTTTTGTTCCATGTAAACCGCGCTGATGCTAAATAGTGCGGTATATAAGAGACTGTAAATAAATAAATAAATAAATAAATCACCCCCATCTTACAGCAACTGCACTGGCTCCCAATGATAGCCAGAGCAAAAACAGTCCTAATTATCTTAAAATCATCCACCATCTCTCGGCAGATGCACTCCAAGACATCATAATAAGGGACAGCAGCGATAGATCAAGAAGGACCAATAATGACAACATGATCGGCACACCTGCAGGTTATCACAAGACTAAACAAACAACTTCAAGAAGAGCTCCTTCACTACTGGCGTCCACACTTTGGAACTCTCTCCCAACGAGCCTGAGGGCATTAAATGTCATCATAGACTTCCGCAAGGCCCTAAAAACCCTGCTCTTTACAGAAACCTATGAGCAGACAGACAGCGGTCTCAACCCGAACAGTAACACAACTACCCCCGCCAACTCGATACCCACACACACCTAGACATATGAGTTCATTGTACAATGTTAAATGTAACCCCAAATGTGCTGTCTAAATGTTGTTAAGTACCCTCATGTTAAGTGTAACCCTCCAATTGTGATGTGATGTGACCACGTTGATTGAAGGATAAGGTGGTATACAAATCTGTCTAAATAAAATAAACAAATAAATAAATAAATAAATAACCATGCAGTCAATGTACATCTAGAAACTATAAGCAAAATTGGTATAATGTTGATGCAAAGAATAATTGCAACATAGTCCGTCACTGTGGGAAGATGGTGGCAACATCAATATACTGCTAATTTAAACCACGCGTTAAGCAGACGGTTACAAGTTATAGAACTGTGAAGAAAAATCTGTATAATAAACCAATAGTATAGAAGCATGTATGCTGTTGTACATGCATGTAAAATAAAAAATATACGCTGAATATATTATTCATATCCCAACATTTCAGCATGCTTTGCTGTGCCCAGGCAATTCACAGTTAATAAATTGGATCAAGAAGCCCAAATATTAGTATCCATAGGGGTCATTCTGAACCACGTTTAGCAGGTCTGGAATCTGATCGAAATGTCTAGCCCCACTAAATGCCAAGATCTGAGCTGTGCAGGGGGCTCTGTGGGCAGGAGGAGGTAGGCCACAGGCAGAACGAGGGTGAATTGTGGACGGAGCTATGACTCTGGACATACAGGGACGATTCTGAGGTTGGCCCTGTACGTCCGGGGCCGGCCATTTGTATGGGAGACTTATTCCACTGTGGAGGTGGAATAAGTCCCCTTAGTTGGAGCCTGATTGGGGAACTGGGCAGCAGAACAGAGGTGAGGGGGTGCAGGGTGTTCCTCGCAGCCCGGCCCTAGCCATGGCAGGGCCAATCGGGGGTTAGGCTGCGGTGAAAAGCAGAATGCTGGGTCTGCAGCAGAGTTCGGCTCCTGCATGGAGCCATGGCTGGGCTAGCCAGGGAGTTCATTGGACATCCAGGCAGTCAGAATCGGGCCACAGCCTGCACATCCAGGCCGGTAGACCCGATTATGATCCCACGGGCACATCTAGCCCCCACGGGATCAGGATCGGGTGCAACCAGAGCACGTCCCAATCCTGACCGGCCAGACAGGCGGGGGACGCACAGGACAGAATTGGCCTCCATAAGATATGTTAAAGCAATCTGATTACTATTTTTCCCTAAAATGTTTTACTGTGCAATGCTTTGATAAAACAAACAGCCTTCCGCAGACTCCCAAGTGTAAAAGTCACATCCTTAAAGAGCCAACTGGTATTGCAAATGATTATCATCATTTACAGTCATCCTGATCCAGTATCACTGAAACCGCTCCCAGAGTTCCAATGGGGTCACAAAATCGGTTGCCCTTGCCTCCTCAATAAATCCATGCTTTCTCCTTGCTGGATCACAGGACATGTTTTCATTTCTTGATCAAGCCTGTGTTATTCTAGTTTTCCCTCACTCACTCTTTACTTCCTACTAGCAATCATGTAGTCAATGTACTGGCAGTAGGACGTGAAGCTGGAGTGAGAGAAAAGCGAGAATAACATGGCGACTTTCTGGCCGGACCAGGGAGTAAGATCCATGCTTTTTTCATTACTCCTAGGTTTGCAGGATTTCTTTCCCAAAATTATACTGTCTTACAGAGTGAGGTAAGAGAAAGAACTCTCACATGCAGACATCTGCATTGTCGGCAGAAACTAAAATAATGGCTCTGTGCAAGCAGCATGAGTGCAACTCAAGCGCGGTAATTGTAGAGGTGTTTACCTGCTCCCCCTCCTCCCTCCTGCAGTGAGCCTACAGCTCCTTGCTGGCAGCGCAGCCCACACATGTGTTACCAGTGTAGAGCTTAGCAAACATGCTGCTAAATGTGGAAAGAACAAGAGGAGCTTGGCAACCCCAATATAACTGATCTGAAACTGCACACTGGACCAGCATGGTATTATGTAGATATATATTCTGCAAAAAACCAAAGGAAATGCACACCAAGGAACTAAAAGAAAAAACAATAACTACAGTGGATTTTATAGCACAAATTATAAAATTATAATTAATTTTATTTTGTTGTTATAAACTGCGCTGTGGTTCTTGCTTTTTCTTTTAGGACATATATTCTGCATCTACAGAAATCTCTCCCTTAACAAGGGTACAGAGCAGAACTAGGAAATTCACCCATAGAACTCAATATATATATACAGTATAAAAAAAATGTGATGCTGGTTATCTCAGAGTAAGCCAGGGCATTGTCTTCCTTTACCTTTATGTAATATGTTTCTTATAGTAGGCCAAGTTACCTCAGGTAAGCCACCAATAGAAGTACACAGCTTATAGATTAAAAAGCCTTCAAATATTTTCTTAAATGCACTCTGCAATTTCATTATAAAACCAAAATCTTCAAATATTAAATTACTATGGGATATGTCTACATGTTATTCGATGAGACCTAGAAGCAGATAGCCTGGGCTAACCATTAGCCCAGTTTAGTAGACATACCCCTCACAATAAAGCGTAGTTACTCACCTGTAACAGATGATCTTCAGGAACAGCAGGAATTGTCTTCACATATGGGTGACGTCGGCACCAACGGAGCCCGTGCAGGAACACTTCCCAGTGTCCAATAGGAAAGCTTTTGGGAGCATCCCACTGCGCCTATGCTGCTGCCTTCCCGCCTTTCTAACTCTCCCTCCTCAGTTGGGTTTGTAGCTGAGATAAAAGGAGAGAAGAAGAGAGAAAAAGAGAAAGAGAGATACAACTCCTAGGGGAGGAGGGTGGGCTGTGAAGACTCAATTCCTGCTGTTCCCGGAGATCACCTGTTACAGGTGAGTAGCTACGCTATCTCCAGGAACAAGCAGGAATGTAGTCTTCACATTTGGGACTCCTTAGCTTGGAGATGCCAGGGAGATGACCCCAGAGAGAACAGTGAAACACAGGCTGAATTGGGTCATGTTTCCTCCCAAGGATCTCTGGTATCGAAACCCAGGACGGGGGGTAGGAGTTTTTCTAAGTCTGAAAGAGATGCTGGAGAACAGCCTGGCCAACGGGAGTCCTTGTCTAAGCAATAATGGGCCACAAAGGTGTGGACAGAGGACCAGGTTGCTGCTTTGCAGATTTCATCAATTGCCACCGAGCGTAGATTTGCCATAGAGGCAGCCATTGCTCGCACATTGTGTGCTGTGACATGACCTTCAAGAGAAAGTCCTTTACTCTCATAGGTAAAAGAGATACAGTCTGCAATTCACTTGGAGAGTGTTCTCTTAGAAACTAGTAGACCGAGGTAACTGGAATCAAAGGCAACAAAAAGCTGAGAGCCTTTCTGTGCTGCCTAGTTTTCTGAAGATTAAAGGCCAAAGCACGCTTGCAATACAGAGTATGTATATTCCTTTCTGCACTAGAGGCATGAGGTCTAGGGAAGAAAACAGGCAGGTAAACTGACTGGTTCAAATGAAAAGGTGAAACCACCTTCGGCATAAAGTGGGGCTGAGTCCTAAGGACTACCTTATCATGGTGGAACCGTGTAAGGCGGGTCAGCCACTAAAGCTTGGAGCTCACTGATGCATCTTGCAGAAGTGAGTGCAATTAGGAAGATGATTTTCCAAGAAAGAAACTTCAGAGTTGTGGTGGCTAAAGGTTCGAAGGGCGGCTTCATGAGCTGTCCAAGGACAAGATTGAGATCCCATGCCACAGGTGGTTGCTTAATGGGAGGCTTAGTTAAGAGTAGACCTCTCATAAAGCGTGCTACAAGTGGCTGAGAGGAGATAGGTTGTCCATCATAGGGCATGTGAAAAGCCGCAATGGCACTGAGGTGAACTCTTATTGAATTAGTTTTAAGTTCAGAGGATGAAAGGTGGAGGAGATACTCCAGTAATGCCTCTACTGGAATGGAAAAAGGATTAAAATCCTTTTATGAACACCAAATTGAGAACCTTCTCCATTTTTTTTTTTTTTTATAATTTTTATTTAGGTTTTCTTGAATAACAAAACAAAGAAAGTGAAGCAATACAATCATCCACATCCTTACAATATTCAAGAAGAAAATTATACATCACATAAAGCATAACACATCAAGGGAGAACGTTACCCTGAATCCAAAAAAAGAAAATAAGGAAAACAGAAGTATCAAACTCCACTATGGGGACCAGTGATCTCACCACCCGAACCCTTAACAACCTCCTTTTGATTCAAAAATGACTTAAGTTGGGTCACGTCCATAAACACAGAGAACTGTCCCTCAAAAGTAATTACAAACCTGCAAGGAAATTTTAGATAGAAGAAAGCTCCGACAGCCAACACTCGTGATTTTAATGCCAGGAACTGCCTACGCCGGACCTGGGTAGCCCTGCTTACATCCGGGAAAACTTGTAGCTTTTGACCACAGAAAAGGGACTCCCGATATTTAAAATAGGCATGAAGAACACTCATTTTAATAAATTCAGAACCAAAAGTAACAACCAAAGCATTACGTTTGGAAAACATGTCTGTGGAGTCTTCTAAAAAAGCAGTAAGGTCCTGACCTGCCGTTACATCTAAAGGGGGAGGAGCGTCATCCTCATCCTGAGTTAAAGGAGGGGAAGATCGCAAAGGCAAATAATACAGATATGCAACCTCTATGTTCCCATCCAACCTTAACACTTCAGTAAAATATTTTTTAAGTAAAATATCAGGAGACAACAAGTGGGTAACAGGAAAATTTAAGAAATGTAGATTTTTGGCCCTAGACTGATTCTCAAGCATCTCTAAACGATAGTTAGAGGACGAAATGTCCCGAATCAAGGCACAATTATTATCCAAACAAGATTGGAGTTGAGAATCTGTCTTCGCCAATGATCTAGTAATAGCAACCAATTGCTTATCAGTACTTTGCATTTTACTGACAACATCAGAGGTAAATTTACAAAGGGAAGACACAGTGGTAGTTAAACGCATATCAATGCCATTAATAGCAGTCCAAATATCCTTTAGAGTTACCTCACCAGTACCTGGACTCCTGGTTGTCCCTTCTAAATTCCCTGGCAAAACAGGTTGTGGCATAGGTGGAACAAATTCCGGAGACAACTCCAACACCGTAGATGAAAGGGGTAGAAGAGGGAAAGGCGGTGGTGTCCTGTAAAGGGGGCTCAAAGAGACTCCCTCAGGCGACGATGTAGCAGATAGCTGGGAGATCGAATGTTTATCCATGGGCCCCACCACTTTATCTCCTTGGGCCTTAGCTCCAGATTTAAGAGTTGATTTAACTTTACGTTTCCCCATGGCAATAAACAATGATGATCTCGGCTTCTCAGATGCGCCGAAGGGGCGCCAAAGGGGCGTGTCCTGCCCCTTGAATTACGCCCCTTAGATCACGCCATGCAGGCCGCAGCACGCGGCCGCGTGTAGAAGCCGCCAGTTTAAATGGAGGAGTGAAGAGGGGTCCTCCTCAGCCGGGGACCGCCCTCGCTCTGCCTGCCCGAATCCAAGCAGGGCCTCCAGGCACCTGCTAGCTGCTCCCGCGGCACAAAACACTGCCGCGTCTGTATCCCAGTCAGGTAACTTCTCCACCAACCTCCTGCAGCCGCTGGTTTAAATGGAGGAGTGAAGAGGGGTCCTCCTCAGCCGGGGACCGCCCTCGCTCTGCCTGCCCGAATCCAAGCAGGGCCTCCAGGCACCTGCTAGCTGCTCCCGCGGCACAAAACACTGCCGCGTCTGTATCCCAGTCAGGTAACTTCTCCCAGAACCTTCTCCATTTAAAAGCGCCTTGTGGAAGGTTTTCTAGAGGCCAGAAAGATATCTTTAACCTGTTGAGAGAGCTTGACATCCTAGAGTTCTAAGCTCTCAGCAGCCATGCCATCAGTTGCAAAGCCTGAGGATTCAGGTGCAGAAGCATTCTGATCTCCTGGGATAGAAGATCTGGAGCACATCCCCTCCAGAGGTTTGGCTTGAGAGAGACATAGAAGCAGTGGATACCATGTCTGCCATGGCCAGTGTGGGGCTATGAGGATCATATGGCCCCTGTCTCTCTGGATCTTGAACAGAGTCTTGGGAATGAGGGGAATGGGTGGGTAGGCGGATAGGAAGTCCTTACCCCAGTGGAGGTGGAAGGCATCCATCGTCTGACTGTTCTGAGCAGGAATTTTGGAACAGATGCGGGGAAGTTTGGCATTGTGAGGACTTGCAAACAGATCTATATCTGGGGTTCCCCAGGTTTGAAAGATTTGAGCAATTTGCTTGGAATGGAGAGACCATTCGTGTGGCAGTAGTACTTGACTGAGTTTGTCTGCCAGGAGATTCTGCTTGCCAGGGAGATACACCGCTAATAGGTGTCTCTGAAGGCGTATGGCAAAAGGACCATAGGTGTAGGACTTGTGATAAGGAAGCTTATCATAGCTCAGGAAGGAGCTATAGAAAAGGTGAAGTGACTCTGAACAAGCAACCTGTCAGTTCTGGTAGAAATAAGAAAACAGAATTTTCCCATAAAAGACTACCAGTCCCAGAATGCACCAGGTTTCCACCAGCCATTAGAGGAGCTGAAGTGGGGAAACGTGTGTTTAATCAAGAGGGCTATGAGGTAATCCCCAAGCACTCATCTAAAAGGGCAGGGCCTGATTCAGCACAGCTGCGCTGTGCTAGGGGGGAGCACTCATCTAAGCAGAATAAAGGTAGAGTTTATTCTACAGAGAATTATCCTCAGTTTCATCTGGGAGATCCTCATCCTCAGATTCAGCTTGGAGATCCTCAGCTTGGACATCTTCATCATCTGGAGGATCATCAGAAGCAGAAGCCAGTGCGGACGGACAGAGAGGGCAAGAAACCCTTTGGAAGAAAGAAGAGGAAAGCATTTGGGAGGCCTAAAGGAGTCCACAGCAGCACGTATACTGGGAGACATTCAAAAGGCCAGCATACACCATTGGACTGGGGAAAGCCAGAGGAATGGTGCTGCAGAGCTAGGAATCTCCAGACGGTACCTGTGAGGGAGACGGCTGCACGTGGAAGGGACCCTAGGACCCGTGCCAGAAGGTATGTGAAGAGAGATCCAGTGTCCAGGGATCTGGATTGGAAGGCTGGACATAAAAACTGGACTACATACTGGCCAGGCTATTTAGAGAGGAACTCTAACAGCAATGGAAGCTCAGGTATGAACACTGATCTATGCCCTAGCTATAACCTTGAAAGACAGCAGGGAAACAAGTATTCTCCTGAAAGTGCTCCATTGAGAAATTCCTCTGTGCCAATCCATGATATTGAACCGATGATTGTTGAGGAAGGGGGAGAAGTCTTAGATACAGGCTGTGAATACATGGATTGCTCTCTGTCTAAACTCCTTTGGTAATTTTTTGTTACAAAGTACAACCACCATCACAAAGAAATACAAACTTGTTCTTTAATCTACTAAGAAAAGCTCCTGAAGTAGGATTTGAGCCACGCAGTAGAAAGCAAGCCAGCTAAGGGGGTTTCAGCTGGGTAACTGCTAGCAATTGAGCCTTACCTAATTGCTTGTGAGCGCTGAGGGAATCACTTCTGAATCTATGTGTGAAGATATAAGAAGTTAACCTGAAAAGAACAGTTTTTCCCTTCTTTGTGGGTTTTGCTTGTTGTTTGATACACTGCTAAGAAGATATTAGCTAAAGCCTACAGAAAAGACCAGTTTGTTACCAACCAGGTCTTTATTCTTTTGCTTTGATTGCCTGACAAAGTTCAACTGTTGTTTTCCTGATTTTGTTTTTCCAAGTTTAACACTGAAAGCAAGTATCCTGTTTTATGTGCTACCAAGCATATCTGTGTTGGGAGAAATAACCCCATAAATAAATATCTTATTGGCTTTACACTCAAGCACAACTAATTATTGTGAGCAGTTGTGTCTGGTGTGAATGGACTGCATTTCCCACAATCCCTTGCAAATCATATTGATATATGCACTTGCCAAGACTGTGAACATTCTCACCCAGGCAGCCGTCTGACAGGCTTCATTGCACAATGCCTGAGAACCTGTTCCACCCTGTTTGTTCACATAGAACATGGCAACCTAATTGTCCATCTGGACTAGAACGGTTCTAGAGTGGAGGTAGTCCTGTAACACTCTGAGAGCATTGAAGATGGCTCTGAGTTCTAGCAGGTTTATATGAAGCTGAGCCTCCTGCTGAGTCCAAAGACCCTGAGTGGAGAGATTGTCCAGATGAGCTCCCCAACTTAATTTGGATGCATCTGTCGTCAGGGTGAACTGATGTGGTGGCTTCTGAAAAGGTGGCCCTACGAGTAGGTTTTTTGGTGATTGCCACCATTGGAGGGGCGAAATGAGACGTGCAGAGTTCCTGACTTTGTCCACCAGACCTGATGCCTGAGTTCACTGCAAAGCTAGGGTCCACTGAGCTGCAAGCATGTGTAGATGAGCATAGGGATCCACATGTACAGTGGAAGCCATATGACCGAGCAACTGAAGCATTTCTCAAGCAGTCAGGGAGGTTTTCATTGCTGCTTCAGAAGCCAGTTGAACTATTCGAGCGCAGCGTATCTGTGGCAGAATAGCCCTTGACTGCTGCGTGTCTAGAAGAGCCCCTATGAACTCTAAGGTTTGAGAAGGGGTGAGTTGGGATTTTGGAAGATTTATTACAAACCCCAAATGGTGAAGAACCTGCATTGTGCGGAAAAGGGCAGAGCTGGCCTCTGGAGCTGATGATGCTCAGATGAGCGAGTCATCTAAGTAGGGGAAGACATATATCCCTAGAGTTCTTAGACATGCTGCTTTTACTGCAATGCATTTTGTGAAAAGGAACCAAAGAAACCTCCTGTGTTTTTTGTGGATAAGGATGTGTGTATATGCATCCTTTAGGTCTAGAGAACATAGCCAATCTTGACTCTGGATGTAAGGGAAAAGTGTTCTGAGAGAGATCATTATGAATTTCTCTCGGAGCAGAATGGGCCTGTATCCTCCTGTTTTCTTTGGTATAAGTAAGTAGGGGGAGTAGAAGCCCAGGCCTTGTTGGAATAGTGGCACTCATTACCCAAAAAAATCCAAGTTATCAATGTCCCTGTTTAATGTACATTTACCAAGTTTAAGTTACAATGTAAACCACTTTGATTGAAATGATAAAGCAGTATAAAAACACTGTTAGATAAATAAATAAATAAGTTTGTACCCCTCTGTCACTATGGAGAGTGTCTGGTGTCATCTTTTGGCAAAGTAACACAGACTGCCTGGGATGTTGACTGGCTCTGGAATTTCCAGGGGTAGGATAGCTAAGTTCTCTAGCAGGAAATAAAGACCTTGTGGAGGTTGGGTCTGGTTGAGCTCTGGGGGCCTGAGCCCTTCAATTGTTGCTTCGGTTGTTGCTGTCCCCTCTGAGAAGCATAGACCGGACAGTGGACCACATGGGTGTAAAAAGGATAAACCTTTTTCTTCTTGTTGAAAAAGGGCTTCTTTATTTTTTATTCAAAACATTTGATATACCGCCTATTGCTGGAGCGTCAAAGCGGTGTACAATAATAACCAAGTGCAACTGGTGAAGGTAAAGGAGGAAGAAGGAACGCCATCAGTATGATAGGGGAACCAATAGAAAAGAAGAGAGAAGGATAGTAAGGACAGTGATAGACCCAGGGGGATGCTATAAATAATGACAAAGGACGCTACAAATAAAGACCAAGACAAGAGATGGTAGACCGGACTTGTGGGGGATGGGAGGGGCTGTAACCTGAATACCAGAGGATGTAAGGCGATATTGCAGAGGAGAGTAGTTCAGTGGCATCTTGGTGAATGGAAGTCGGGAGGAATAGGGAGATCGTAGGCCTGGCAGTAGAGATGGGTTTTGAGAAGGGCCTTGAACCGGGAAAAGGATGTTTCAGTACGGAGAGGGTGGGGCAGAGAATTCCAGAGGGCAGGACTCCAGAAGAAAAATGCAGCATGGCGGGTCGATTCGAGGTAGGCCTGGGCAGGAGATGGAAGGAGGAGACAATTACCGTGGGCTGAACGAAGTAGACGGGGAGTTTGGCTGGAGGCAGATGGTGTCGGTGAGGTACTGGGGTGTACTGGTTTGAAGAACCTTATGAGTAATGGTAAGAAGCTTGTACAGGAAATGAACTTTGATAGGAAGCCAGTGAAGGGAAAGAAGACAGGGAGTCACATGATCCCAAGGGGAGGAGTGAGTGAGAAAACATGCAGCTGTGTACTGAACTAGTTAGAGCCGACGAAGCTGATATTGGGGGAGACCTGAGAAAAGTGAATTGCAGTAATCGAGTCGAGAAATCACCAAAGAGAGGACAAGAGTAGTAAGAGAGGAGAGGGGAAGAAAAGGACGAACAGCCTGGATTCTAAGAAGATGGAAGAATGAGCTACGTACAAGTGTGGAGATGTGTTGGTGAAAGGAGAGGGAGGAATCAAGAGTAACACCAAAGTAGCGAAGAACAGAGACCAGAGGAATCGGGGAAGCAGCCATAAGAGGCGCCAAAGTGGGGGAGGTGGCACCAAGGGTGAACCAAATAGTGACTGACTTTGAGGGATTAACATGTAAGTAGTTGCTAGCAAACCAGTCAGAAACAGAGGTAAGGCTGGTGTTGAGAGCAGAGAGATCTGGGGCTGAGGGACTTGTATAGTGGACCAGAAGAATATCATCGGCAAAGAAGTAGGCCGAGATGCCAGCCTGTTGTTTAAGCAGGGCCAGGGGAGCAAGGAAGACATTAAAGAGAAGAGCGAAGATAGAACCCTGGGGGACACCACAATGAAGAGGGAAGGAGGGAGAGGTGATGGATCCTGAACAGACAGCAAAAGTGTGAGACGAAAGGAAGGACCGAAGCCATTGTAGAACAGTGCCATGAATACCGAGATCTGATAGATGAGTGAGGAGTGTGCGGTGATCTACCACGTCGAACGCAGCAGAGAGATCCAAAGAAACAGCGATAGATATGTCACCAACAGTGACATATCATAGCTTCTTAACAGTCTTTTTCTTAGCTGGGTTGACAGTAATCCTAGAGAACCTGTTTAGGGTGGTATTCTTGGACTCAAGCTGAGAAGCTTTGTCTTGCCAATCCTTGCCAAAGAGGTTTTCTCCCATGCAAGGAATATTCCCCAGCTTATCTTGCACCCATTGTTCTAAATCAGATGCTTGTAACCAAGCAATCCGACGTGCACTGATGGAAATAGCAGAAGTCCTGTTAATACACTCAAAACAATCAAAAGTAGCCCTGTTCATGAACTTGGAAACGTTCTGGGCATGTTTAACAAGTGTCAGGAAATCAGCCCTCTTGTCATCTGGGAGAAGAGGAACCATTAGTTCCAAATCTTTAGTCACCTCCCGAAGAAACATACCCATGTAGAGTATGTAAGAACTTATTCTGGCCGACAACATGGAGGCCTGGAAGCATTCACGGCCAAAGGCATCGGGATTTCTTGCTTCACAGCCCGGGGGATTAGATGAATATGTCTTAGCACTTTTAATTTGACGCATTGCAGATTCCACAACCATGGAATGGTGTGGTAACTGTGTCTTCTGGAAACCGGGACACTGCGGTACCCAATATATGGTATTGAGTATTCGAGAATGTGGAGACACCGTTAGAGGTGTTTCCCACATCCTAAGCATGAGGTCGTGCAATATCCGATGAATGGATAAGATCGTGACCTCCTTAGGGGCTGCCGAATACTGAAGAATTTCAAGTTCTTCAGCTCTCAGTTCCTTCTCGGAGGTCACTGTAATCGAGAGGCCCCGAGCCTCATCCCATATAAAGTCTTGAAAAGACATGTCTTCCAGTGGAAACATCCGGCATTTTGGGGAAGGAGCCAGATCTTCCGGAAGAGGCTCTCAGATACCGATTGATTCATCGGAAGAATCGGAATCGGACGATTCAAAGTATCAACCGGCTGGGTGCTCATGCCTGGCCCGACGATGGTACTGATCGAAATCGGCATCAGAATGCCTCGGTACCGGACTCTCAATGCCAGAGACTGACTCCAGGGCCTGCATGGGTGCTAGCTTGGAGAGCGGCACAATGGTCGATGCCAGTACCAATGGCTGCAGAACTGATTGCAGAGGCTTTAGCAGTACCAAGGCTGCCGGCAATGCCATAAGACTCCGCTCAATGGCTAGGATATGTTGATACATGGAGCCAGCTGATGCCTGGGTATCAGTACCCGAACAGCGGGCCACGACCCCAGAACATGGCACCAAGAGCTCTTCAGAGGTAGATGCCTCGGGAGCATCTTGGGACCCCGATAATGCTTTGGAGGCAAGGACCTCCCGCCGGGGCTGTTTGGCCGGTGTATTCTACTATAGGGCAACGCTTAAGCATTTTGATGCTTAGAATGAGATCTACCCTTTGAGAACCGACCAGTCTTCAAAGAAGACCTGGGTTTCACTACCTGAGATCCGTGGGAGGAAGATGAAGCCCCGGATGACGTCGATGCCACGGACATTGCATCCGAAGCGAAGAGGGTGCAGAGTTTCGCAGCTCTATTCTGCAGGCCCCTCTTTGTCATCTTTCTGCAAAGGAGACATTCCGACGGTGAATGGTCTGATACCAAACATTTAAGACACTAGTCATGGGTGTCAGTAGCAGAAATGGTACTGCTACATTTGGAACACGTTTTGAAACCACTAGTTGGTTTCTCCATTTTGAGGAACAAAGGGCCTAAGGCCCAAAATGGCGCATAAGCACCTAGAGGGCAAAGACCCTCCAAGAAAAAAACATTTTTTTTTAGCAAGTAAATAGAAGAAGAAAACAACACCGAAGATATCGGTGCTGGCGTCGACGGGAAGGCAGACACACCACAAAAAGAAAAGATTTTCTGCGGTGACAGGAATTTCTTCCTGTTGGCTCTTCGGAAAACGAAAAACTGAGGAGGGAGAGTTGGAAAGACGGGAAGGCAGCAGCGCAGTCGCAGTGGGATGCTCCCAAAAGCTTTCCTATAGGACGCTGGGGAGCGTTCCCGCGTGGGCTCTGTTGGTGCCCACGTCACCCATATGTGAAGACTATATTCCTGCTTGTTCCTGGAGATACCACATATTTGTTAGCTTTTAAAATTTTTCATTTTTAATTTAAAATTAGTGTAAATTCGGCATTTGTAGATACTAAATAGCAATAGCAATTTTTTTTTCACTTTAAATATTTGTGAGTCGGTGATATAGTGTATCTCGACTTTCAGAAAGCTTTTGACAAAGTCCCCCATCAGAGACTTTTTGGGAAGCTAAAAAGTCATGGGATAGGAGGCAGTGTACTATTGTGGATCGGGAACTGGTTAAAAGATAGAAAGCAGAGGGTAGGGCTAAATGGCCAATATTCCCAATGGAAAAAGGTGAATAGTGGAGTACCCCAGGGATCTGTACTGGGTCCGCTGCTTTTTGACATATTCATAAATGACCTGGAAAAGGGAATAACTAGTGAGGTTATCAAATTTGCAGATGACACAAAACTGTTTAAAGTTGTTAAAACCCAAGAGGATTGTGGAAAACTGCAGGAGGATCTGGATAAATTGGAAGACTGGGCATCCAAATGGCAGATGAAATTTAATGTGGACAAGTGCAAAGTTATGCACCTAGGAAAGAACAACCCACACTATAGTTACACAATGCAAGGCTCCACATTAGAAACCACCACCCAGGAAAAAGATTTAGGAGTCATTGTGGATAACATGTTAAAACCCTCCGCCCAGTGTGCAGCGGCGGCCAAGAAAGCAAATAGAATGCTAGGTATCATAAGGAAAGGGATGGAGAACAAAACAAAGGATATTATAATGCCTCTGTATCGCTCCATGGTACGACCGCACCTTGAATATTGTGTGCAATTCTGGTCACCGTATCTTAAAAAGGACATAGCGTTATTAGAAAAAGTACAGAGAAGAGCCACCAAATTGGTGAAGGGGATGGAAGGCTACTCCTATGAAGAGAGGCTAAGAAGGTTAGGGCTCTTTAGCCTGGAGAAGAGAAGGCTGAGGGGAGATATGATAGAGGTCTATAAATTAATGAATGGAGTGGAACGGATAAACGTGGATCAATTGTTTACGCTATCAGAGTATAGAAAGACTAGGGGACATGTAATGAAGCTACAGGGTAAACTATTTAAGACAAATAAGAGAAAATATTTTTTCACTCAACGTGTAATCAAACTCTGGAATCTGTTACCGGAGGATGTAGTAAGGGCTGTTAGTATAGCTGGGTTTAAAAAAGGTTTGGACAAGTTCCTGGAGGAAAGGTCCATAAACCACTATTAAAAAGGGACCCAAGATATCAATGCTTGACCCAGTACAAGCATTGTGGAACCTGTCTTTTGGGGATATTGCTAGGTACGTATAACCTAGATTGGCCACTGTTGGAAACAGGATACTGGGCTTGATGGACCTCGGTCTGACCCAGTATGGCATGTCTTATGTTCTTATGTCTTTTAACAATGTTTTTTAATTAGGTTTAATTTACAACCTTTTTTCACAAACACATTTTTAGGGATATGTTTACTAAAGTGTAGTAACAGCACGACAGGGCTGTTAGTGGGCATTGGCTACCGCTAGCAATTAACATAGAAGATCTGTCACCTGCTGCATTCAGGCAGACAATATATCTCTAAGCTCTAATCTTATCATGACACCACCAGGCCCGCTAGCACAGGCCCCAGCCTTCAGAGACACACTGTACTGTCATGAGGCTGGAGCCACGGGAGGTGCAGGTTTAGAAAAAAACCCTGTATTTCATAGAGCTGTGGATGTGCAGAAGATGCAATTACCTCACAGCACAGCTAGAGGGGGCAGGAATAATCCTACAGAGGCTGAGTCAACGTGCCCAGCCACTGATTGTATGAGTGTTAACCAGCTGCACCTGAAGGCAAGCCCGGGAGTTTCAAAGGTAAAATGCCTTTATAAAGGAAAGACAGCCAGAAGGAAGTGGAGTGGAGGAGGAATCCAGTCAGGAGGAATCCATTCGGAGTGAACTCAGCCGGCAGCAGTTCAGCCAGACAGAAGGAGAAGGAGTGTGGAGAAGGAAAGAGTCCACGCGGAGCAAGCCCAGAGGGACAGAATCCAGAGAGAGACTATCCAGAGGGATAAAGTCCAGAGGGGCAGAGCACGGAGAGACGGAGTCCGGAGAGAGGCTGGCAGGAGAAGCAGTTTAGCTGGAAGTACTAACACTCCCAGCCCAAGTAACGTAGCTGGATCAGGCAGCACAACAAGAGCAGCAACAGCTGAAAGAAGAGCACAGAAAACCAAGGAGCCATGCTTTAAGAGAAGCCTGCATTCACCTGAGTTTGCTGGACCAGGATTACAAGGTACAAGGAGGAGAGGTTCCTATAGCAAAGCTACCTTTACACAGAAGCACAGAGGTTGGGAATCCTCACCAGGTTTTCCTGGGCTTCAGGAAGGCAAAGCATTACACAAGAAAACCTGTCTCCAGAGAGAAGTGCGTCAGAGAGAGAGCTCCAGGTGTAGCAGTTGCAGGAAGCCAAGGTATGGTGGCTCTTTACTTTTAAAAGAAAGCCTTGCTCCTAGAAACTCTGATAAAGCAGACACTCAATATATGAGAAGAGGGAATAAAGCAGAGCTTTTCAAAACAATACCTAAGGGCTTAACAGAAGAGTCTTACTGGAAGCAAAGAAGCAGAGACAGACCCTCTAAACTTGTAGCCATAAGGGAAAGCACTTATTCAGAGGGAGAAGCCAGTGACGCATAGTCCATGGAAATAGAGTTTGAGAATACTATTCCCATTCCTCAGGACGAATCCATGGATTGTACTTTTTGTGCTACTACTAGTCTTGAGTCCTTAGTAGAACTGTAAATATAAAAGAAACCCTGCAATCAATTGTAAAGCTTATAACAGTTTGTTTGCTTGCTTGTTTAATTTACTTTGGAATGAAAGAATCCTCAGTTAAACCCTGCATTCATTTGTGAAGCTTATAACAGTTGTTTGCATGCTTATTTGGTGGAACCCTTTATAAAGAAGGACTATCTTTATTTTCTTATGTCTTAGTGAACCCTTGCGTTAAAAGGGAAATAAAGCCTTATTACCCTCCACTCTTGGCTTATATAATTTGTTCCAACAAGGAGTTAAAACTCCAAGGACCAAACTGCACTGGGCCTTAAAGAGCCATTGCTCCTTAAAAATAATAAAAATGCTCAGCATGCCCTTACAGCCAATGGCCACTGGGGGCACCTGACGACATAATGGCATAGTTGTTCGGGTAAGGATACCGCCCTAAGACGTACAGGAAAAAAAGAAACCACCAGTACTAAGCTGGGAAAACCTGGACTGGAAGAGGAAAACCTGGACTGGAAGAGGAAAACCCGGACCGGAGGAGGAAAACCCGGACCGGGAGAAGAAAACCGGGACCGGGAGAGGAAAACCCGGACTTGAAGAGGAAAAGCCCGGATTGGAAGTGGAAAACCCGGACCGGAAGAAGGAAATCCGGAGAGGAAGGCCGTGGTGTTGCTGGCAGCAGTCACAGAGTGCTACGCCGTAGAGCAGCAGCGTCCTTTTTCTGAAAGCTGGACTCAACACTTCTACCAGGTAAAAGGTAGAGGGGCTGACCTGTTTTGGATGCCGGATTGAAATTTGTGGAAAAAAAAAAAAAAGGAAAAGGGGGGCTGATTGTGTTATCAGACCACACTTGGGTTTTTTTTTCTGTGTTTCCCTAGGAAATTTCATCAACATGGAGCAGAAAGAGATGTTCGCTTGGATGGCTATGCAGTTCGACAAGCAATGAGAACTGGCTTGTCAAACACAGCAGCAAGCGGTCTTAGCTCTGCAAGAGCAGCAAAAACCCGTCTTGCAGATGATGGAAGCTTGGGTAGCCCATCAACAAAAGGTTCAGGAAGCAGCCTTCAGTCATCTGGGACAGAGTTCTGGACTGGGCAACTGTCCGGTAGGACAATGGTCCTATGATTCCTTAACCTTAGGGAAGTTAGCAGTTACAGATGACATCGATGACTTCCTGGACTCCTTCGAAAGGATAGCAGGTTCGGTAGGCTGGCCGAAAGAACAGTGGGCTATTAGACTGGCAGCTTCTCTCACAGGGGAGGCGCTGTCGGCCTATAGAGCAATGCCCACTTTGTCAGCAAATGATTATACCGAGGTAGCAAAGGCCATCAGGGATTGCTTGGGTCTGACTCCCCTCGTGTATAATCACATGCTGCGGGCTGCACACCTTAAAAGAGGTGAGACACCAAAAGCATTGGGACACAGGCTGAGAAGCTTAGCCGCAAAGTGGCTAAGGCCTGATGAGAAAACGGTAGATGCATTAATGGATGTGATAGTCCTAGAGCAATTCATGTCTGCAGTACCCAACAATGTGCAGAGCTTCCTTATCCTGCAGAACTGACGCACCACCGCAGAAGCCATTATCTTGACAGAGAGATATTTGGAGGCGGAATTGGCCACCCAACAAACTGAGGAAGTTTCAAAGATGGCACTGGGTACGTTCAAGCAGTCATCAGGAAGTCTCTCACATTGTAAAACTCGTGATGTGAAAAATGTTAATGCTGTATTAAGGAGTCATGATAAAAGATGTTTTACCTGTGGGAAAACTGGTCACGTAAGGAGTGAGTGCCAAGCACATACTGCTCTCATAGGCAAGAACAGAAAAACACTATGTGAAGGGTTTGTGTTGGACGTGACTGTACAAGGGGTGGCTGCCAAAGCTCTTCTTGACTCTGGCACGGATCAAACTATGATTTCTCGCAAGCTATGGTCTGTGATTAAAGAGCGAGATGAATCCGCACCAGATCAACCAGAGGGCAAAGTGAAGATAAAATGTGTTCATGGTGCTGCCACATTTTACCCTGTATATAACCTGATTGTGAGAGGTTTGGGAATAATGAGGAAAATGTTGGTTGCTGTAGTACCCAGGTTACCTCAGGAGTTAGTCTTGGGCAAAGACTGGCCCCAGTTTAAAAGAGGCTTAGAAGAAGGTTTAAACCCCCGTGAAGTTTTCGTCTCTACTCGTACCCAGGCGAAAGCTTCAGAAAAACCTCTTGTTCACGGGAGACAGTTTTAGAAGACCTCCCATCCCACGAAGATTTAATAAATGTCCCCACTGAAAGGGAGAGGAAGTCAAAAGCAGAAAAGCGCAAAGAGAGGAAGTGCCACTCTCAAGGCAGAGCTGACTTGGAAGCAGGGAGAGGACTGCCCTGGATTCCATCCGAGTTGGTAGAAAAATTCCCTTCTTTTAAAAAGGAGCAAAGGAATGACCCCGCACTAGCACACATGTTTGAGTACGCCCAAGAGGAGAGAAAGACCTTTCCAAGGTTTATAATAGTAGAAGAAGTACTATACAGGGAGAGTATAGACCCACAGACGGAAAATATCCATAAGCAACTGGTAGTTCCAAATACCTTTAAGTCTGCAGTGCCGAGGTTAGCTCATGACCACCCAATAGGCGGTCATAAAGGGGTACAGGGGACCCTTGACCAAATATTGGCTAGGTTTTATTGGCCAGGGGTGTTCAAGGAGATCTCACGGTTTTGTGAGTCCTGTGCCTCTTGCCAGCGAGTGACCTCCGTACGTCCACCAGAGGTGCCCTTACTGCCGATGCCAGTAATATCGGATCCCATATGAAGGCTGGCAATGGACATAGTAGGACCTCTAATAAATACGCCGAGAGGATTTCAGTATATACTTGTCATCATGGACCAAGCCACGCGTTTCCCATGGGCTGTTCCCTTAAGGAACGTGTCTGCAAAATCCATTGCCACGGAGCTCATAAAGCTGTTTTGTGAAGTAGGATTTCCTCAGGAAGTTTTGACAGACAGAGGAAGTAATTTTATGTCCAGATACCTAGCACAGGTCTGGGACGCTTTTGGTATCCACCATCTCAAGACATCCGCTTATCACCCCCAATGTAACGGATTGGTGGAAAGAATGAACCAGACTATAAAGCAGATGCTGCGACGGTCTCTGGATGGAGAAATGGCAGAGTGGGATACGATGCTCCCATTCATATTGTATGCTTGCAGAGAAAGAACGCAAGTTTCTTTGGGCACGTCGCCGTATGAATTGTTGTACGGGAGATCACCCAGGGGAGTTCTGGACATCCTGCATGAACAATGGGTGGAACCAGTAGAAAACGAATTGGGAATACCGCAGTTTTTGAAAAATTTAAGAAGCCATCTAAGGCGGACCTCTAGTCTTGCTGAAGAGAAGCTGAAGGATAGTCAGCAGAAGCAGAAAAAGCATTATGACCGAGGTACCAAGCCCAGACAACTAACCGCTGGTGAGAAGGTAGTAGTTTTGGTATCCGGGCCTACCCCAAAATTTGAATCCCAATGGAGGGGACCCTATATGGTAGTCAAACCACTGGGTCCTGCCTCGTACTTAATACAAGATACGAAGGGACATGAACAGGTATACCACATAAATGTCCTTCGACATTGGCACGAAAGATTGGC
The DNA here is from genome assembly GCA_033557465.1 of Ichthyophis bannanicus. Classification (NCBI taxonomy): domain Eukaryota; kingdom Metazoa; phylum Chordata; class Amphibia; order Gymnophiona; family Ichthyophiidae; genus Ichthyophis; species Ichthyophis bannanicus. The sequence goes on along the minus strand of CM066039.1, from coordinate 64,138,466 downwards.
CTTGTTTATGTCAGTTAGAAAAGGATCCAAGTACATGGCATTGCAGCCATACGAATACAAAGTAGAACACAGAGAAGGAAAGCTGCATTATGACGCAGATGCAAGGTCAAGGATTACGTGCTGTAGTAAAGATGAAAACTCAGCCCGTAATATTTTAAGACGGGGGATGTGTCATGAGGCTGGAGCCACGGAAGGTGTCAGGTTTAGAAAAAAAACCTGTCTTTCATAGAGCTGTGGATGTGCAGAAGATGCAATTACCTTGCAGCTCAGCTAGAGGGGGCAGGAGTAATCCTACAGAGGCTGAGTCAACCTGCCCAGCCACTGATTGTATGAGTGTTAACCAGCTGCACCTGAAGGCAAGCCCGGGAGTTTCAAAGGTAAAATGCCTTTATAAAGGAAAGACAGCTAGAAGGAAGTGGAGTGGAGGAGGAATCCAGTCAGGAGGAATCCATTCGGAGGGAACTCAGCCGGCAGCAGTTCAGCCAGATGGAAGGAGAAGGAGTGTGGAGAAGGAAAGAGTCCACACGGAGCAAGCCCAGAGGGACAGAATCCAGAGGGAAACTATCCAGAGGGATAAAGTCCAGAGGGGCAGAGCACAGAGAGACGGAGTCCAGAGAGAGGCTGGCAGGAGAAGCAGTTTAGCTGGAAGGACTGACACTCCCAGCCCAAGTAACGTAGCTGGATCAGGCAGCACAACAAGAGCAGCAACAGCTGAAAGAAGAGCACAGAAAACCAAGGAGCCATGCTTTAAGAGAAGCCTGCATTCACCTGAGTTCGCTGGATCAGGATTACAAGGTACAAGGAGGAGAGGTTCCTATAGCAAAGCTACCTTTACACAGAAGCACAGAGGTTGGGAATCCTCACCAGGTTTTCCTGGGCTTCAGGAAGGCAAAGCATTGCACAAGAAAACCTATCTCCAGAGAGAAGTACATCAGAGAGAGAGCTCCAGGTGGAGCAGTTGCAGGAAGCCAAGGTATGGTGGCTCTTTACTTTTAAAAGAAAGCCTTGCTCCTAGAAACTCTGATAAAGCAGACACTCAATATATGAGAAGAGGGAATAAAGCAGAGCTTTTCAAAACAATACCTAAGGGCTTAACAGAAGAGTCCTACTGGAAGTAAAGAAGCAGAGACAGACCCTCTAAACTTGTAGCCGTAAGGGAAAGCACTTATTCAGAGGGAGAAGCCAGTGACACAGAGTCCATGGAAATAGAGTTTGAGAATACTATTCCCATTCCTCAGGATGAATCCATGGATTGTACTTTTTGTGCTACTACTAGTCTTGAGTCCTTAGTAGAACTGTAAATATAAAAGAAACCCTGCAATCAATTGTAAAGCTTATAACAGTTTGTTTGCCTGCTTGTTTAATTTACTTTGGAATGAAAGAATCCTCAGTTTGAAGGGATAATTGGAATAAAGGGATAATCAGCTCAGATCTGCTTTATATGTTTGCCTTATGATTGCATATATATCTGCCTTATAACTGCACTCTGGCCTGTTTGAAACAGACACAGCAACATATGGTTGGTACAAAACAGGTGGGCAACAGGAAAAGAGTACATGCAGCTTATGACTGTTATAAAGCCTAAAAAAAGCTATACTTTGGACAGAAGTGTCCAAGGATATAAGCCTAGGTTCAAACAGGTCAAGCCAGGAATTCAACTAATGCTCTTGCCCTGAAGGTTTCAATTGGTGCCAGCAGATGGAAAAACACAGGAGGAGGCAGAGGGCTATGATTGATTGCATAGTTAGGCAAACCTTGATCAGCAGATCTAGCTGCATAACCATAGAAGGCCCTGGGAAAGAGTTTTGCATTTGCTGAAACTATTTAGAATTTGAAGCAGAGAGGTATATATAAGACAGCAATTTTAGAGGGTCTTGGGGCAGTTCTTTTCTCCCCTTGCAGAGAGAAGTCTGCCCCACTGTCCCTCAGACAGGCACTTGCTATCTGCATCTATAACCATTTGTTTGCTGTGACAAATAAAAAGTTTCTTTGTAGCTGAGCAACTTGCTGTCTGAACTGTTTATTGGTAATTGGGGAAGCTTTGTAGGTGGACCCGGCCTACAAATTGGCGCCCGAACAGGGACTTGAGTGTTTAATACTCCAAGTATTTAATACTCCTAAAACTTTTATTCTAAATTGTCCCGTATTCCTCTGATATTGGCTGTACATCAGGGATGAGGATACCCTCTATTGCTTCACTAATTAAATAGGGGAGGGGATACCTCCTTCCGGTTCAGGGGATGAGAATTTTGTTGTGAGAGAAGAGAGAGAGATTTGGATACCGTTCTAAGACGAACGAGAGAAAAAGTCTGGATGAGACTCCTAAAAAACTTTCTAAATTGTCTTGGGATACCCCTGATTTTGACTTTATATCAGGGATGAGTATACCTCCTATATCTATATATATTTAAAAAAAAAATACATATAGGGGATGAGGATACCATTCTAAAATGAACGAAGTTGGATGCCGTTCTGGTAGGAACGAGAGAGATTTGGATATCGCGCAAAGACTACAAACAAGAACAGGAGATTTACCCAGGTTTGATTGGTGGGTGAGTACCAAATTTACACATGTGCACATGTATTTTTATGTTATTAATGTTGCTTTTATGTGTAAAAAAAAAAAAAACTGTTAGAGTGTCTCTGTAAATGTTAGTGTGTCTCTGTATTTAGTTGTAACATTAGGGAATGATTAGGGAAAGGAAGTTTTGCCCAGACATTATGTCTCTTTTCCAGGATTGATTGGTGTACGCTTGAGACTGTACGTATTATTATTAATACGAAGCGAATGTGTGTCTTTATCCACGTTTTCATACCCCCACGAGGGGATTGACTGGATTTAGACAAAGCACAAGAGGTGTATGTGCGTATGAGTCCTGGATTCGTAATTTTCGCTCCTCTGTTAATTACGAGGTTTGGATTTCCACCTAAAAGCGAAATTACGCGCGCCTCTGTATATAAGGAGGTTCAATTTGCTATTGGTAAAAGGCGAAAGTAATTGCCCCTGTCCCCAAACAGTGAAAACACCAGGTTTACAGATTTTAGAAAGAGGGACAGCTAAGGAGAATATTTATAGAAAAACAGGGATGATCACCTTATCTGGGGTGCTCACAGACCAGAGAGGGTGACAATTAGATCTACTGAAGAATAGCTTTCTAAGTATCTTTTTGACTAATTATAGCTAGATAAATGAATTACTTTACAAGTTCTAGATCGAAGTGAATGACGGAGCTGACTGCAGCTGAATTAAATAACCAAGGGGGAGTGGGTCTAGTTCAGTTTCAGTATTCTGATCAGATAGGCTGTTAGGTATAATGCATTTAACTCTGTCCTGTGTTTTTAGTTTTAGTCTTTAGCAAACCCTGTCCTGTCATTACTGGCTACTCCAGTAGATTTTATATTCCCTGGAGCTCAACTGATTAGAATTCTTTGGGAATTCCTGGAGAGCGTATCTGTTTGCTTTTATTTTCTTCCACAATACCTATGTGCTTGTAAGACGTCCCAGTCTCTGGAGAGGGTAAAACTGTTGGCCCGGAGTCCCTGGAACGCAAGTGACAAGTGGTGTTTGTTTATCTGTCTCTATTCTTCCAAGTCTTTCCTGTCTTCTTTAGAACATTGAAAACAACGAAAAATCTTCCAGTTTTTTCCTTCCTGTCTGTCTGAGTTTGTATTGTTACATGGAATGGATTTTCTGAGTTAATGGATTGGGATCTGAATGTATTGTACACTGAAGTGAGAATCTTAGAAGCAGACCGCACAGATAATTGACAGTGTTTTATTCTGAACTGCCAGCTATTGTGTGCAGTGATCTGACTGGTAGAAAAACAAAGAAAAATAGTTTATAGTTACAAGTACAGCCTGAAAATTTCAAATTGTTTCTCATTCCCCTGTGCATATTTGTGTGCAGTAAATAAGTCTAATCCATATGTGTAAGTTTTATTTTTTAGATTTGGGATCTGAGTATATCCTGGTTAAGAAACATTTGTCTGCTGTTTTCTGTGTGTCAGAAGATTAAATAGCTCTGCCTGGGTCTGTGATAGGTCATAGGGCAGTTGTACACAATGCAGAACGAATTCCTATGTATGTGTTATTTTGAGAAGCTTATTTTGATTTTTCTAACAAATGTGGAAGATCCTAATTAACCAGAGATTAATAAAAGATTGTAGTGATGCTAAGATTAGTTTTGACTAAGTGATACAAGATCAGTTTTGTTATGTTCTTATGACTTTACAAATTTAAGATCAGATTGATAAAGGGGAAATGATTTAGTGAAGTCTCTCAAGGAAGCCTCTCTATTCTAATCAGATGGGCTGCTGTACTTAATGACTGATAGCTTTGTATTTAGCTGTCAGCTGTTCAAGTGCTCCTAGATGTTAGATCAAACAATTAAGGCATGAAATTGGAGAATCTGCTTCTGTTGTCCTTTGACCTTAAGAGTGGAGATTGATGGCCCTGACAGGACAATGCTACTTAGAAATGATTTGAAACCCCGAGTGAATGAGAAGTTATATGTTTGGTTTTGAACAAGCAAAATTAAAAGTAAAACAGAATTTTATATATTGTTGCAAGAATTTCATAGAGGACAGAAACCCAAAAGAGCTGTAACTAAGTTTTATTTCAACTTTTGTTTAAATGACAGAAAGAGAGATCTACTGTTTAGTTTGCAGTTCCGTTTGACACCAGTTTCATTCAATTTAAATGTGAAAGGGAATGTTTGTATTCTTAAGCTCAGTGCTAATGACTAATGACTAAGGACAGTAACATGGGAGTTGCTGAATTTTAGGATAAATTCATCTGTTTTTCTGTAGTTGAATTTTATATGTTGGGGTCCAGAGAAAACAGTGTACTTTATTTTGAAAGATTTTTTTAAGTTTCAATTTTAGGAATACACTATATTGTAGCACTATGACATACAAATTTACTTTAGTTTACACACTTGCAGAACAAATTTGGTGAAAAATGGAGCTTAGTTCCCAGAAAAATATGAGAATATTTGTAAAGTTATTTACACATAAAACAATAACATTAAGTTGAATTGATTAGACAAAGTCTCCTACAACACAGAGGTTTTTTTTTTTTTTAACATGTCTGTCTAGTTCTGTTGTCCATTTGCATTTCTTGAGATAGCATGCTGGTAAGGTGAAGCTAGCCCGAATACTGACTTGAAGTCTCCGCTTGTCATGCAACAGTATCAGTGTCATGAAAGACTCAGGATAATTACTTTGCCTTGTTCAGCACTTTCACTGAGAACAGTATATACAATAGATTCTAGTCATACGTGAGAGAGAGACATGTGGCTGTTATGATTTGTCCTATTACGACTGCCTTATAAAATGTTACAAAAATATTTTTATACTGTAGGGAATTTATTCAGATTGTTTAAGACAATTGCTATTTTGAATGAGCACATACTGTATGTCCATTTTTGAACCATACCAATTAAGTTGATGAGAAAAAAAAAAGACACTGTTTACTCATGTTGTTATATTCATTAAGAAGAATCCAAGTTTATATTTTCTATATACCATTTGTTTACCACAAGACTAAGTTTCTAACAATTGTTTGATGTTCTTAGCATGCCAATTAAGAGGTGGTACTCTGATGGACATTAAACTGATGAAGGTTATTTAAAGTGACATATCTGCCTAATGAATATGTAAACAAATTTTATTCAACTATGCTGTCTCCAGAATCTTTAATTCAGGAAGTCATTTAAGCCCCGACACATATTCAACAATTGGAAATAGACACCTGGAGACAGGCTAGGTGCATTTTGCACCCTGATATGCTTTGGAACATCCACACTGGCCATGTGGTACTTCCAGATGCTTTTTGCCTCATTTTGCCTTTGTATGTCCTGGCCAGACATGCATGGGTAAAAAGAGGGATGATTTGATGACAAATTTTCACAAATAAAAATTGGAGTAATTCTGAAACTTGCCAAACTTACAGAATATGTGCGTGCAACTTGTCTAATCTATTAATATGTAAAGATCAGTTAAGAGTATGGTGGAGTATTTCCTACCAGCGAATGAATCTCCAGTGATGGAGAGACAAGAAGTTTATCAAACTGAGAGACACAGTTGATACCATATGAGATAGTTATGATCTTAAGTAAATGTGAATGAAATTATGTTTGTCACATTGCATTGTCTCATTGTAAAATCTAATCTAGAATATTTTAGTCTTTTCATTTAATATTGGATGATGCTCTTCTGAATGGGACCTGGAACCATGTCATCAATTGAAATCCAGAGATTCCAGCAGAGGGAATTGGCCATAATCCAGATGGAACAGTCCACCCCAAGACCTCTGAACTAAACCACACCTAAACTTCGGAGACAGGTGAAGCGCACGACGCAGTCCTGAAAAACTGCTGGGAAGCAGGCCCAAATTATCTGAAAATAAAGACTATTAAGACTGATTGGGACTTTTGGGAAAATCTACAAGCAATTTGGGCTACAGCAATTGCAATACCCACACCAGCTCAAGTTTTACTGTAACATTTTCAAAGCTTTCTTCATCGCTTTGTTGAATATTTGATGTGTTCAGTATTATTGCAAGCTGTATGTCTTCCATTCTCTTAGAATGTTGCCTGCTGGTATTCCAGACTCGGAGGAGGCCTAACAGCTTTCTTTATAACTCGTTTAAGTATTGCTGTTTTTGGTATTCTTGCCTGCTGTATTTTTCTGTTTTATTAGGATGCTGTAAGAAAATGATAATGCAAAGCACCAATACCATGTACATTGTATCTATGGAACAGTACTAGCGGTTCCCTCTCAATGATCCCTCTCTGTCTCAAATGGTTGTTATCAATGCCCTTAGTGGGATTACTTTTGCCCCTCCACATAAAAAAGAAAAAGGAAAAGAAAAAGTGGGGAATGAAGGGATAATTGGAATAAAGGGATAATCAGCTCAGATCTGCTTTATATGTTTGCCTTATGATTGCATATATATCTGCCTTATAACTGCACTCTGGCCTGTTTGAAACAGACACAGCAACATATGGTTGGTACAAAACAGGTGGGCAACAGGAAAAGAGTACATGCAGCTTATGACTGTTATAAAGCCTAAAAAAAAGCTATACTTTGGACAGAAGTGTCCAAGGATATAAGCCTAGGTTCAAACAGGTCAAGCCAGGAATTCAACTAATGCTCTTGCCCTGAAGGTTTCAATTGGTGCCAGCAGATGGAAAAACACAGGAGGAGGCAGAGGGCTATGATTGATTGCATAGTTAGGCAAACCTTGATCAGCAGATCTAGCTGCATAACCATAGAAGGCCCTGGGAAAGAGTTTTGCATTTGCTGAAACTATTTAGAATTTGAAGCAGAGAGGTATATATAAGACAGCAATTTTAGAGGGTCTTGGGGCAGTTCTTTTCTCCCCTTGCAGAGAGAAGTCTGCCCCACTGTCCCTCAGACAGGCACTTGCTATCTGCATCTATAACCATTTGTTTGCTGTGACAAATAAAAAGTTTCTTTGTAGCTGAGCAACTTGCTGTCTGAACTGTTTATTGGTAATTGGGGAAGCTTTGTAGGTGGACCCGGCCTACAAGTTAAACCCTGCATTCAATTGTGAAGCTTATAACAGTTGTTTGCCTGCTTATTTGGTGGAACCCTTTATAAAGAAGGACTATCTTTATTTTCTTATGTCTTAGTGAACCCTTGCGTTAAAGGGGAAATAAAGCCTTATTACCCTCCACTCTTGGCTTATATAATTTGTTCTCACAAGGAGCTAAAACTCCAAGGACCAAACTGCAGTGGGCCTTAAAGAGCCATTGCTCCTTAAAAATAATAAAAATGCTCAGCATGCCCTTACAGCCAATGGCCACTGGGGGCACCTGACGACAGTACCTGTGATTGCCTGATTTTCTTGGTTTTCACCAATGTATGCCTGCTGTCCACCTTTTCATCCTGTATGGTTGTTTTCCATCCCACCTATTAGGACCAGGGACACAGGCCATTGTGTCTACATTGTTCATCTGTCTGCTGACAGCAGTATAGATGTAATGAAATGTCTCTGTTCTCTGATGTCGTATAACCCTCAGGTAAACATGGAAGGTGCAACATTGTCAACATGGAAGTGAAGCAGTTGTTTCTATGACACGCCTAGAGGAGAGACATCCTGTATACTCTCTATTCCTCAAGGCCCATGCTCTGTAAGATGCTACATAGCTGCCTCCTTACAAGCCTATCTCCCCCCTCCCCCTTCATTCAGCAGCTAGGTGTCAGAGATGTGAGATAGTGCATGTCAGATGGTCATATGACTGCTGCCCCACTATGTAGTGAGCATCCTGTCAAACAGCATGCACTATGGGCACTGGCTATCAGGGACTGCAAATACCACTCAGCATTGCAATGCAAAGTTTAAACCAGGATTGGAAAAACATCTCACTCCTGGAACAGGATAACGTGGCAATTCTGGAACTGGATACAGATGGGGACCTCACATGAGCAGCTAAACAACACCCACACCCAAAGGCTCCACTATCCAACGGCTCATGGAGAGTCAGGCTGTTGGGCCCTGCACGGAGCAGCATCTACCAATACTAGCACCTGCATACGTTAGCATTGCCGTCTTAAACTTGGAAACACTTTCCACATATATCAAAAGGTTGCTATGAATAATGTCAGATAACAAATCGTAAGTGAAACACAAGTTGTTGACAGAGATTCATCATAGCAACCTTTTTGATATCTGTGGAGTGTGTCTCACTTTTTGTTTCTGACAGTGCTTACCACCACGGAGAGTGACCCTAACAGTATTGAGTACCATAGCAATGCCTGCACTGTGCCCAGGATTGGTGTGGCGACCAGGGCTGCCAACCACCTCTATATTTGCACAATGCTGAAATAGGTGTGGGAGTGTGTGTATGTCTAGCCAGTGTTTTATTTATTTATTTATTTATTTAACATTTCTTAGGCGGTATATCAAGGCGGTTTACATTGAACAAACTGAGATTACATTGAACAGGACATTATAACTTGGAGATAACTATTTTACAGGGAACATGGGCTATGGAGGGTTAAGTGGCTTGCCCAAGACCACATGGAGCACCTGTGGGACTAGAAACCCCAGTCCTTCCGGCCCAAGGTTGCTGTCCTCTAGTGGGATTTGAACCCCCGACCCTCCGGCCTGAAGTACCTTACCCCAGTAAGGTGGCTGCCTACACCTTACTGAGCCCACAATGCTTGCACTGTTTCTAATATTAGCCTGCCAATGTGCATAATGAGGAGCAAGGTACTGTGGGTATGGCCCGGACAGGGCTGCCTAGGCAGGATGCATCTGCACAGGGCATAGGGCAATGGCTGGGACATTGCAGTGCCCAGCCACCTTACTGAGCCCACAATGCTTGCACTGTTTCCAGTGTTAGCCTGCCAATGTGCATAATGAAGAGCAAGGTACTGTGGGTATGGCCCGGATAGGGCGGCTTGGGCAGGATGCATCTGCAAAGGGCATAGGACAATGGCTGGGACATTGTAGTGCCCGACCACCACCTGTACAGACAGGGTGGCCACAGTATGTCATGCTGGGGGGTCACTCTCACCCTGACTGAGCAGTGACCATGGCATGGCTAGGTTCCCCCATAGTGCTGTACAGTATTTCTCTCAAGTGATATCTATGAGTTCCCTTTTCTGCTATGGTACTCAATACTGTTAGGGTCACTCCTTGGGGTGGTAAACACTGTCAAAAACAAACACTTTAACACACTCCACAGATATCAGAAAGGTTGCTATGATGAATCTCTGTCAACAAACTGTGTTTAACTTAGGATTTGTTATCTGACATTAATCACAGCAACCTTTTGATATATGTGGAACGTGTTTCCAAGTTTAAGATGGCATTGCTAAGGTATGCAGGGGCTAGTATTGGTAGATGCTGCTCCGCACAGGGCCCAACAGCCTGACTCTCCATGAGCCGTTGCATAGTGGAGCCTCTGGGTGTGGGTGTTTGTGCCCCTGTTGGCTGCTGCTCTATGGCAGAGGTTTCCAATTTCGGTCCTGGTGGGCCAAACACGGTTCGGGTTTTCATGCTGTCCCTAATGAATATGTTCAATGTTATCTTTAATTGGTAGTAGTGAACCGTATTAACTTCATGTGGTGGTTTTAGATAATTTCTATCTTTGAAACAAAGTGGACAAAAATTTCTCCTCAAATATCTTCTTTAATCTTAAATTAATCTTAAAACATATCATTCAAGAATATCTTGATTATCCACTTGTCACCAATCAACCATTTCTTCTCATTTAAAAGCATTTTGAATCTGTCAAACTTATGAAACACTGTTAGAAGCAATTCCCGACGCTCAACTGCAGCGTCTTTAAAGCGTTTCAGTATGATACTTTCATCAGGAGATTCTTCTTAGTGTCTAAGAAATAAAACAGATACACATACAATTTCACAAGTTATCCTCCTATCACCATATGCTTCCTAATAACATTGTTACTAAACAGAATTTTTTAAAAAATCACTTCTACTCACTATAGTTGTTGCTGCCCGCGTCTCCACGTTAAGATTTCTGAATTAGAGAGACGCCGCGCATGCGGACTGCAGGTATACCTCTGTTTTTTTTAAAGGGAAGACTAACTCCACCTCTTCCTCCGTTGATGTCATAATCCTGAAAGGCCCTGATTATATTATCTTTGTTCATTTGTATTTAACTCATCTTAATGCTCTTGACTATACACGGCAACCTCACAAGCTATCTAAATTGCGTTGTGTGTTCCTATCGTGAGGAAAACACAACGGTAAAGATTAAAATTAAATGGCTGCTCAACCTCTTTTGAGATCTTATACTACTCTAAGGTCTCCAATTAAGATGAGTTAAATACAAATGAACAAAGATAATATAATCAGGGCCTTTCAGGATTATGACATCAACGGAGGAAGAGGTGGAGTTAGTCTTCCCTTTAAAAAAAACAGAGGTATACCTGCAGTCCGCATGCGCGGCGTCTCTCTAATTCAGAAATCTTAACGTGGAGACGCGGGCAGCAACAACTATAGTGAGTAGAAGTGATTTTTTAAAAAATTCTGTTTAGTAACAATGTTATTAGGAAGCATATGGTGATAGGAGGATAACTTGTGAAATTGTATGTGTATCTGTTTTATTTCTTAGACACTAAGAAGAATCTCCTGATGAAAGTATCATACTGAAACGCTTTAAAGACGCTGCAGTTGAGCGTCGGGAATTGCTTCTAACAGTGTTTCATAAGTTTGACAGATTCAAAATGCTTTTAAATGAGAAGAAATGGTTGATTGATGACAAGTGGATAATCAAGATATTCTTGAATGATATGTTTTAAGATTAATTTAAGATTAAAGAAGATATTTGAGGAGAAATTTTTGTCCACTTTGTTTCAAAGATAGAAATTATCTAAAACCACCACATGAAGTTAATACGGTTCACTACTACTAATTAAAGATAACATTGAACGTATGAACTTTGATATAGTGCCACATAAACGTTCAGGAAGCAACTCCAATTATAGATGTGAGTCCCTAATGAATATGCATGGATACATTTGCATACAATGGGGGCGGTGCATACAAATGCATCACAGGCATATTTATTAGGGACAGCATGAAACCTGAATGGTGTTTGGCCCGCCAGGACTGGAGTTGGGAAACTCTGTTCTAGGGATTTCACATGTTTATGTTGTATGTGCTCTGTATGGTAAAATATAGGCGTTTATGGTGTGTTCATTTTATCTGCAATAAAGGTTCTGTCTTTGTTACCACGGTTTAGTACTGGGTAAAATATAGGGACATGGCCTGCAGGAGCCACAGCTGGGACTTGAACCTGTGACCTTCTGCCCCTGAACATACTGGCTGTGTGTACTGCACCAAACTGTTATCACAGAGGCAGATCATTCCCTGGGGATACCATGACTGCTCATCAGACAGACCTTGTCTGTTGCAGTGCACGGCACCCACCAAAACAGGGCTTGGCCTTGGTCTGCTGTGGGCAGATGCCACTGCCCCTTCCATCACCAGCAGCCCTCCGCCACCATGCTGACATGCCTTTGTGCCGGTGGTGCTGGTGGTGCGCAGTCCCAGGCCATCCAGTGTGCCGATAGGTGGCTGCCTATGGTGCGTGATAATGGGTAGGGGTGCCTGCATAGACATCCACACTTCCCCCAGCACCGCCTGCCAATGTTATGTGCCCTTTGGGGTACTTGCTAGGTACTGTCCCCTGGGACACTGTGGGACACACACTCGTGGACATGTTTGCCCTTGGTCTGTTGCTGTCCTGCTGGTTTTCCGTTTCTACATTCCTATGTGTCACCTAGGCATCTGCCTAGTCCACCCTGTGCCCCAGCTGCCCCACTGCATGTCCCGCCTGCAGCCCCCTGTACTCCATTTGCAGCCTCACCATAGTGCCCTCTCGTACTTGGGCACTATGATGTTTCTGCACATGTATCACTACTATCACTTACCTTGTTTTCCCTGCCTTTGCTGTATATTGCTGACTGAAATGGTCTGTCTCTCCTGCGAGAGGTTTTCACTGGTGTTAATTTTCAGACCTTCATTTCATGGCGTTAGTGTGCCTGGAGCCAGGGGCGGCCCAAGGGGGGTGCGGGGCCATGTGCGGAGACTCGGTGCGGGGCCTCATTTGCATAAGGGTCCTCATTTGCATAAATATTTGCATAATGTTACCATACACGAACTTTTAGTAAACATGCCTCTTAATGAGTGTATGAATAAAGAAAGACTAAAAGACTTCTACATTACTATAATCCAGTGCCAACCGCCAGACACATTAGGAACTACTACAAACACTGCCCATTTAGAACCCATAGCAAACCCGCCGTATCCTAACAGCACTACCAGGACTCATAAAGCACCATACCCTAACTATCAAAAGGAAACGCTGCAAATATTAAACCAATACATTTCAGAGAACAACAATACATGACCTACTGGGGAAAGAGAACAAGTGGCAATGTCAAATAGGAATTACATAAACAGAATACCTCAGCTCAGTTACACATGAACAGAACATAAACCATCACCAAACAAGGAATCACAATTTAGAAACAGGAAGACAATAATTAAACTGGGAATCCCAAAAGCCAAACTTGGAATGTACAACACTGTAGAAATAAAACTATACATTAATTTGCTCTTGTACTAAACAAAGCGCAGACGTTAATGATGCACATTTCCCAGAGCTGACATATTCCAATTAATAAATTCAAAATAAAGAGATATTTTTCTACCTTTTGTGCATTTTTTTTCAGCTGCAATTGCTCCAGCCACTTTCTTCTGGTTTCTTCGTGTCTTCCGCTAATTCTTCATCGTCTGCTGTCCATTTGTCTTTTCTTCTCTCTTCTAGTTTTTTTCCATTCTCTCTCTACATCTGCTTTAACATACTAATCTTTCTCCTTTTCCTCTTTCCTCATTCCTATTTCATCCACTCAAATTTTACCCCTCCATCCTCAATCCCCACTTACTCTCCCAATATCCGGACAATTGTAGATTTGTCTTCCCTCCCACACAAAATATTTTTTCCCTCTCCATTTCACTCTCCCAGCTCCATCCCATTCTAATCCTCCCCCAACATCAGCTCCATTCTAGTTCCAGTCCCACCCAGCATCCGCTCCCTTCTAGTCCCCGCATCAGCCCATTTCCAGTCCTAGCCCCCCATAAGCCCATTTCCAGTCCTAGCTCCCCCATCTATTTGCAGTCCCATCCAAGTCCCTCCATCAGCTCATTTCCAATCCCAGCCCCCCATGAGCCCATTTCTAGTCCTTTCCTAGCCCCACCATCAGCCCATGTCAAATCCTAGCTCCCCTCCACTCAGCCCATTTCCAATCCAAGCCCCCCATGAGCCTACTTCCAGTTCTAGCCCCTTCATGAGTCCATTTCAATCCAAACCCCCACCACAGCCCATTTCCAATCTTAGCACCCCCCAACAGCCAATTTCCAGTCCTATTCTAGCCCCTCCATCAGCCCATTTCCTGTCCTAGCCCCCCCCTCACCCATTTCCAGTCCTAGCTCCCTCCCCCTCACAACCCATTTCCATTCCAAGCCCCCGTCCCCATCAGCTATTTGCAGTTCAAGCCCTCCTTCCACTCAGCCCATTTCCAGTCCTAGCCTCCTCATAGCCCATTACTAGTCCTAACCCCCCATCAGCCCATTACGTCCTAACCCCCCATCACCCTATTTCCAGTCCTAGCCCCCCATCAGCCTATTTCCAGTCTTAGCCCCCCTCCCATAGCCAATTACCAGTCCTACCCCCCCATCAGCCCATTTCCAGTCTTAGCCCCCCATAGCCCATTACCAGTCCTAACCCCCCATCACCCTATTTCCAGTCCTAGCCCCCCCATCAGCCTATTTCCAGTCTTAGCCCCCCCCATAGCCAATTACCAGTCCTACCCCCCCCATCAGCCCACTTCCAGTCTTAGCCTCCCCCCCCATGGCCCATTACCAGTCCTAACCCCCCCCCCCATGGCCCATTACCAGTCTTAACCCTCCCCCCCATCAGCCCATTACCAGTCCTAACCCCCCCCCCGGCCCATTACCAGTCCTAACCCCCCCATGGCCCATTACCAGTCCTAACCACCCCCCCCCATCAGCCCAATTCCAGTCTTAGCCCCCCCATAGCCCATTACCAGTCCTAACCCCCCCCATCAGCCCATTTCCAGTCCTACCCCCCCATGGCCCATTACCAGTCCTAACCACCCCCCCCATCAGCCCACTTCCAGTCTTAGCCCCCCCATAGCCCATTACCAGTCCTAACCCCCCCATCAGCCCATTTCCAGTCCTACCCCCCACTTCCAGCCTTAGCCCCCTCCCCATAGTCAATTACCAGTCCTACCCCCCCATCAGCCCATTTCCAGTCTTAGCCCCCCCCTCAGCCCATTTCCAGTCCTACCCCCCCACTTCCAGCCTTAGCCCCCTCCCCATAGCCCATTACCAGTCCTAACCCCCCCATCAGCCCACTTAGCCCCCCCATAGCCCATTACCAGTCCTAACCCCCCCCATCAGCCCATTACCAGTCCTAGCCTCCCCCCCCATGGCCCATTACCAGTCCTAACCCCCCCCAGCCCACTTAGCCCCCCCCAGCCCACTTAGCCCCCCCCCCATGGCCCATTACCAGTCCTAGCCTCCACCCCCCATGGCCCATTACCAGTCCTAACCACCCCCCCCCTGGCCCATTACCAGTCCTAACCAGCCCCCCCCGGCCCATTACCAGTCCTCACCACCCCCCCCCATCAGCCCACTTCCAGTTTAGCCTCCCCACCCATTGCCCATTACCAGTCCTAACCACCCCCCCCCCTATCCTTCCAAATTCAACTAACAACAAACCCAACGGTCTGCTTCAGCCGCGCCAGCATCAAGAGCTCCGCCGCGGCAGCATCAAGCGCTCTGCCGCGGGGCCCCCCCCTGCCCGGCAGAGCCTCCGTGCATCCTCAGCAGCTTTCTTCATGTCCAAAACGCGGGCTTCTTTCAGAGCCGCGAGAGTTTCTTTTCTCGCGGCTCTCTTAATCCCGCGGGGCTGATGGGAAATCCCATCACCCTCGGCGGGATTAACAGAGCCGCGAGAAAGGAAACTCTCGCGGCTCTGAAAGAAGCCCGCGTTTTGGACATGAAGAAAGCTGCTGAGGATGCACGGAGGCTCTGCCGGGCAGGGGGGCCCCGCGGCAGAGCTCTTGATGCTGCCGCGGCAGCGCTCTTGCTGCTGCCGCGGCAGAGCTCTTGCTGCTGCCGCGGCAGAAGCAGCCGGTTTGGGTTTTTTTTTTAAAACTTGGGATGCTGAAGAATGTTTTTTGCGCGGGGCCCCCTGAAACGCGGGGCCCTGTGCAAAAAACATTCTTGCTCAATGGACGGGCCGGCCCTGCCTGGAGCCTCTCCCCGCCCACTCTCCACCCATTGACCCCTTATCTCCGCCCTATGGGGAGCCTTACTCCACCCTCTGTGCACCTTAACGCCGCTGGAGACGTTATCGCGCGATAACTTCACTTATCGCGTGATAACATCGCCGCTTCAACGTTTGCGCTGTTTAGTAAACATACCCCTAAGATGATTTAGTAAACATGCCCTATAGCTCACAAAGGATAGGAAAAGACTGGATAACGGTTCAGAGGAAGGCGACCAAAATGATTTGAAGCCTGCACTAGAAGATGTATGAGAACAGAGTTGAAGATCTAAATATGTATACTTTAGAGAGGAGGAGGGATGGGGGAGATATGATACAGATCTTTAAATACTTAACGAGTATTAATGGACAAATAAACCTTTTTTAAAGAAGCGGAGGCTGTAAAACTAGAGGGCATAAAATGAAGCTACAAGGAGATACACTTAAAAGCAATGCCAGGAAATACTTTTTCATTGAAAGGATGGTGGGTGTTTGGAATGCCCTCCCGATGGAGATAGTGGGGGAAAATACAGTGATGGAATTCAAAATGGCATTGGATAAACACAGTGGATCCCTTTGTAGCAAGAGGATGAAATCAAAACAAACATAAATATGTTTTACACTTCAACAAATAGAGGGGGGTGACCTGCAAGGAGTGGCAGGTACAGCCCTAAACAAAGGCATAGAGGAGGTGACCTGCATGGAGCGGTGGTTACAACTGCTGTAGACACCTTACTGGGTAGACTAGAAGGACCATACTAGTCTTTATCTGCTGTCAATTACTATGTTACTATGTTAAAATTCACACGTTAAGTGCCAATCCTGTCCCTGTTCCATGCGTATTCTGCCCCAAGAAAGTCTATACCTTAGGCTAAGTAAGGTCTATGGGGGGTCTCAGGGTAATTGTTGGCATAATTCATAATTGTAAGCAGAGTGGAACCTTTGATTATGTATTGTGGACTTGTCCAAAAGTGCATACCTATTAGGAAATGATTCTACAGATGTTACGAGATATTTCGGGTAAACCTCTAGTTGAATCTAAAGGAGTTATGCTGCTTAACTGGGCTATGTCTTCTGTCAGTGGCTGAAAAGTTGGATTAGTGCAGTATATTTGCACTGCTGCACACTTGGCCCTTGCTCAGGCTTGGACGCAACCTAATACCCCAGAGAGGGCAAGAGTTATAGCTAAATTGGATTATGTATATGGAATGGCTAGACACACAGCATTAAACAGAGACAAATTGGAGAGATTTTGTGAAATCTGGGATCCTTTTGAGAAGTGGAGAAGGTACGAAAGTTATGACCAAAGCTTTTTTTTAAATGGAAATGTTTATTTTTGTTATATGCATTATGATATACTAACTCAACTATTAATAGAGTGGGGTTGGAAAGGGAGGGTGGGGCTTAACAGGTGAAGAAAGACAATGCATATTGACAGTGGTGTTCCCAACTCCTTTTCTACCTAGGGCGGCCAGTGCCCCCCTCCTCTCCCCTCCCATGATGTCGAGACTTGAGCCAGAAGAGAAGAGACAGCCTAGATTGGAGACAGCGTGACAAGCCACCATTGTTGGTGGTACATTTGCCGTGCTGCCTCCAAAGTGAGGGCCTAGCGGGTGTGCACCCCCGCTCAGCTGGCACCCAGGGTCCGCACCCACCGCCCCACCCTTGGTAAACCACTGCACATCGATGGAACATTTTTGGAAGTATGCAACTTTGTTAGACTCTCTTTTCTGAACTAAAAAAAAAGTTCAGTAAATAATAAATTTAACAAAAAGGAATGTCTACACCTATTACATAACAGTAGGCGCTGTATACCTTAAGTCTCCAAATCATATGTAATTTATACATAGTTTTCTTAGCTACCTCCTGAAACTGAGAGTCCACAATAACACAGAAATCCCTTGCTTGTCGCATAACAGCATCATCAGCTCTTTGCTGCCCTTCAGAAGCTGTCCTATGAACCACCTAGTGTTATCTAATGGTTGGACTGTCCCTGAGTAGTGCTGA
Source organism: Ichthyophis bannanicus (assembly GCA_033557465.1). Taxonomy (NCBI): domain Eukaryota; kingdom Metazoa; phylum Chordata; class Amphibia; order Gymnophiona; family Ichthyophiidae; genus Ichthyophis; species Ichthyophis bannanicus. The sequence goes on along the minus strand of CM066039.1, from coordinate 64,120,598 downwards.
ATATATGCAAAAATATTTAAACGCTGCAGCATTTTCAAAAATATTGACTGCAGCCTTTGAATAATGACTCAAGAGCTTTTGAGTCACCCAATTCCAGGAAAGAGATTTCAGTTAACTTTCACCTGGTACATTCTGGTACCTGCATCACTAATTTAAATGAGTAAAATCAGAGACTATAAATACCACATTGCAATGTGATATATATTCAAAAATGAGGACTAGCCAAAATCATCTCCCTCTTGGAACTGTGTAACTTGGCAGGTTTGCAATACTTTGTCATATGATTCAACACCAAATACCAGGACTTGATCCAAAATCCACCCTAGTAGTCAAAGCTGTGTAATTGACTTGTTCTTACAGAAAATTCTTCAGCAGAGGCCGCTTGGTGCCAAATTCTGCAGTCAGTGAACTTGGGGAAAAGTAGCAAAGTCTGATTTCAAAATGGCTCCCGATGGAGAAACTGCTTTGCTCCTGACTATCTGTATTGCCTTCCTGATTTGCATGCTAGCTTGGAAAAAGAAAGAAAGAAGAAGAGGAAAGCTTCCCCCTGGCCCCAGTCCACTCCCACTAATAGGAAATCTTTTGCAGCTGGATGCCAAAGACATGTACAGATCCCTGCTTAAGGTAAGGCTGCTTTCTCTTAGCTCCTCTCCTATGCTGCAAACCATATAAAAGTTATATAAGGGCAGGAGGGAATGCAATGGGCCCACTACTTAATGGAGCAGTAGACCGTCCTGAGCTAACACATGCGGAGCCGCGTTCCCATTGGGCCAGCTGTCATGATGTCAGTTGCAAGGTGATGACCTCATGACCAAGCAGGAGCACGGCCCCAAAAAAGAAGGCATAAGCCTTGCAGTCTTCCCTTTTGGATTTGACTGCAAGACTCCTGCTCAAGATAGGGCTGCTACGTTCGGGATTGGGCCTACTCCTCCCTTCAGGCGCGCAATCGCTGGGCCATGCGGTCACTGTGTCGTGGCTCCTCACTCAGTGTGTGGTGCTGCCTGGACACCGAGCTCAAACTGTGGCTGCTCCCCTTGGCCCAGTTTGCCGCCCATTCGGCCCACAGCAGAGAGAGAAGGAACATCCTTAGTGTCGAAGTGACAGGGAGCCATGTGTTAGGATTTTTGGTCATTTGGTAGGTGGAGTGAGCTGGAGAACCCTCTGGTTCTGGCCCACAGCAAAGATGGACTTTTGCACGCATCCCCTGCGCACACAGCACGTGGCCTGCTTGTAGCCCCTGGGCCTGCAGAGCCGGGTTCCCATGCTGGCAAGCAGCCTGGAAATTTGCTGGCTAGGGCTCTGTTGCTGGATACTCCACTCCTCCTTGCTGGCCAGGACTTTGTATGCCACTTGGGCAAAGCCTAGCAGTCCATGCTTTACCGTGCCCTGCCAATTTATTGTGGCAGCGCCAGGCAGCTGGCTCCAGGAGTTGCCCTTCCCCATGCCATCAGCAAAGCCCAGGCCCCGGCCAGTGAGGGAATGGCCTCGCTCGAGTGTTTCGGGGAAGTCGGGCTCAACACGGAACTCATACAAGGCGACCGGGTGACTGGGGTTGGGGGCTCTGCTATGCCTGTCTCATTTGTGTCTGACACCAACCACCATGGGGCCACATCAAAGGAGACAGAGTTGGAGGAAACATTGGATAGCACTGTAGACCATGCGGCTACTTAGGGAGAAGCAGTGCAGGTATGCAACCGCCCCACCAGGGCTTGACGGCTGCCTGTGCGTCATATGGACTGCAAGGACAGCCCAGTGCAACCTGATCCAAGGGGTTCCCACAGTCACATGGTGGACGATGTGGTGCAACAGCAGCCTGCATGCCTCTCGCCTGGGACCCCAGTTGTGCAACAAGATGACCTGCCTTGCCAAGTGTCACCAGCAGAGGACTCAGTACACTCACAACCAGTGCACTGGGGTCATACCACCATAGCAGCACCTGCTCCCATTCCTCAAGCAGCAGACACCTCACCACTCGATGCACGCCCTGCAGATTTTGGAGAGCTCTGCAGATTTTGGAGAGCTCTGCTAGTGAGTGGATTTTTGCCTCCTGGGACATCTTACTGTGAGTTCTAGCTGTTTTTATTTAATTATTTACTGTTTGTCTAACTGTTGTTTGTTTAATTATTTAGTGTTTGTCTTAGTGGTGTGCAAGTTTCAGCCTTCTCAGCTGTACTTACCTTGCCTCTCTCAATTAACTGGGCCTTGTGTGGTAGCCATTTTGAATTAATCTCTCTCCCCAGAGCCTGCTGTTTGTTAAGCTTTTCCTGTCCTTGCCTGCCTGAGTGACTCCTCCCCCTGTGTGTGTGGTAGCCATTTTGAATTAATCTCTCTCCCCAGAGCCTGCTGTTTGTTAAGCTTTTTCCTGTCCTTGCCTGCCTGAGTGACTCCTCCCCCTGACCCCCTCCCCCTGAGGTATCCTGTAACCTTGTTCCTGTTTTCTCCACGTGTGCATAGGCTGTTTTAGTTTGCTTTTCTCTGATCAGAGAAAGGCTGAACTTTTACAGAGCTCTGCTAGTGAGTGGATTTTTGCCTCCTGGGACATCTTACTGTGAGTTCTAGCTGTTTATTTAATTATTTACTGTTTGTCTAACTGTTGTTTGTTTAATTATTTAGTGTTTGTCTTAGTGGTGTGCAAGTTCAGCCTTCTCAGCTGTACTTACCTTGCCTCTCTCAACTAACTGGGCTTTGTGTGGTACCCCCATCCCCCTGCTGAGGGTTCAGGACAGGGTACCTTGTAACTGCCCTCTTTAATAGGACTTATCTCCCCCCCTCCCTCCCCAGCACCCACCCACCCCTGGGGAAATTGTAGTTTTATAGGTACTTGGACATCTTAGAGGAAAGGGGCTGCTCTCAGGTGCAGCTCTTAATCCAAATCAGTCATACACAGAGGACCTGTGATTAATTAGCTTCAGGTACACAGGGTGTATTAGGGGTATTAGATACACTTTTATTAGTATAAGCATCTACACCAATCCTTATTATATACCGATTTAAAAGACCTAAACACAAGCTTTAAACTAAGATGCAGTCAGAGGTCCAGCAACGAGATGGGGGTTCTCCAGTCTTTTGCATCGAGTGTCACATGTATGATTATCTCCCAGTTGGTGAGAGGTCCTACATATGCACTAAGTGCAGGGAGCTCTTTGCTCTCAGGGAACGAGTCCGTTCTCTAGAGGCTAGAGTAGCAGACCTGGAAGACATAAGAAAGACAGAGAAGTACATGGACGAGACCTACAGGGATATAGTCCTGAAGTCCCACCTCCAGTCTGGCAGCATCCCTGTTGCCATGGAGGAGAGAGGTCACGTGACAGGAGAGCATCACCCTGGTGTGGCAGGAAGTGATCCTGTAACTAGGACCTGTCCTCCAGGTGATGTAAAACCCTCTCGCACCGAGGACGTTTCTCCAGGGCCATGTCCCCATGAGGGGAGGGTCAGGACAGCTGTTATAGTTGGTGATTCAATCATTAGGAATGTAGATAGCTGGGTGGCTGGTGGTGGACGTGAGGATCGCCTGGTAACATGCCTGCCTGGTGCGAAGGTAGCAGATCTCACGCACCGCCTAGATAGGATCGTAGATAGTGCTGGGGGGGAGTCTGCTGTCTTGGTACATGTTGGTACCAATGACATAGGAAAATGTGGTAGGGAAGTTCTGGAGGCTAAATTTAAGCTTTTAGGTAGGAAGTTGAAATCCAGAACTTCCAGGATAGCGTTCTCCGAAATGCTTCCTGTTCCACGTGCAGGACCCAAAAGACAGGCAGAGCTCCGGAGTCTCAATGCGTGGATGAGACAATGGTGCAAGGATGAGGGTTTTGGATTTGTTAGGAACTGGGGAACATTCTGGGGAAAGGGGGGGCTCTTCCGAAGGGATGGGCTTCACCTTAATCAGGATGGGACCAGACTGCTGGCATTAACCTTTAAAAAAGAGATAGAGAAGCTTTTAAACTAGAAAATAGGGGAAAGCCGACAGTCACCCAGGAGCGCACGGTTCGGACAAAGGTATCCTTGAAGGATACTACCAAAAGCAGTGAGGTTCCAAAAGGGAGTATAGTAGCCCAAATGCCCTTGAGTAAGGAGCAGCAGACAGAGCATAAAGATTCCCAATTACCCATGCCTACCAATAGCCAGATTAATATTAATAAAATACAGTCTCTAAAATGCTTGTATGCCAATGCTAGAAGTCTAAACAATAAGATGGGAGAATTAGAATATATAGCATTAAATGAGAGGTTAGATATGATTGCACTCTCAGAGACATGGTGGAAGGAGGATAACCAGTGGGACACTGTGATACCTGGATACAAACTATATCGTAATGATAGAGCTGAACAAATTGGTGGAGGGGTTGCGCTCTATGTTAGAGAGGGCATTGAGTCAGAAAGGATTAAAGTTTTGCAGGGAACAAAATATGCTGTAGAATCTCTATGGATTGAAATTCCATTTATGAAGGGGAAGGTGATGGCAGTGGGAGTATACTATCGACCACCTGGCCAGAATGAACAAATGGATGATGAAATGCTCAAAGAAATCAAGGAAGCTAACAAAAGCCACAACAGAGTAGTAATAATGGGTGATTTCAATTACCCCGGTATCGACTGGGACAGTGTCACAGCAGGACAAGCTAAAGAGATAAAGTTTCTAGATGAAATAAATGACTGCTTCTTGGAGCAGCTGGTTCATGAACCGACCAGAGGGGAAGCCATACTGGACCTAGTCCTTAGTGGAACGCCAGATCTGGTGCAAGAAATAAGGGTGTTGGGACCACTTGGCAATAGTGATCATAGTATGATCATGTTTGATTTAATCAGTGGAGGACAGATAGTAAAGGAATCCACAGTACTACCTTTTAACTTTCAAAAGGGTGACTATGATAGAATGAGGAATATAGTTCGGAAAAAACTAAAAGGAGCGGTTCCAAAGGTTAAAGACCTACAGCAAGCTTGGGTGTTATTTAAAAATACTATCCTCGAAGCCCAGACCAGCTGTATTCCACGCATTAAGAAAAGTGGAAGAAAGTCCAAAAAACTGCCAGCATGGTTTGAAGGTGAGGTCAGAGAGGCTGTTGCTGCCAAAAGAGCAACCTTCAGAAAATGGAAAAAAGAGCCAAATGATGAAAACTGGAAACAGCACAAGCACTGGCAAGTTAAATGCAAAGCATTGATAAGGCAGGCAAAGCGGGAATTTGAGAAGAAACTTGCTACGGAAGCAAAAACACGAAATAAAGACTTTTTCAAGTACATTCGTAGCAAAAGGCCTGTGAGAGAGTCAATTGGACCATTAGATGATAGAGGGGTAAAAGGGGCAGTAAGAGGAGACAAGGCTATAGCAGAGAGACTGAATGAATTCTTTGCTTCGGTCTTTACTGAGGAAGATGTAGGGGTGTTACCCAAGACTGAAGTGGTATTTAAAGGTGATACTGCAGAGGAATTGAGAGAAATATCGCTACACCGGGAAGATATATTACAACTATTTGATAAACTGAATAGTAGCAAATCACCTGGACCGGATGGTATACATCCCAGAGTGTTGAAAGAACTGAAATATGAGATTGCAGACCTGTTATTGGTAATCTGTGAACTTTCATTAAAATCATCTGTAATACCTGAAGATTGGAGGGTCGCCAACGTAACACCAATTTTTAAAAAGGGTTCCAGGGGTGACCCGGGAAATTACAGACCGGTGAGCCTGACGTCAGTACCAGGGAAAATGGTAGAAGCCATCATAAAGAACAAAATTACACAGCATGTAGATAGTCATGGCCTAATGGGAGACAGCCAACATGGCTTTAGACAAGGAAGATCTTGTCTTACTAATCTGATCTGTTTTTTTGAAGGTGTGCATAAACAGGTAGACAAAGGTGAGTCGGTTGATATAGTGTATCTGGACTTTCAGAAAGCTTTTGACAAGGTCCCCCATCAGAGACTTTTGGCGAAGCTAAAAAGTCATGGGATAGGAGGCAGTGTACTATTGTGGATCGGGAACTGGTTAAAAGATAGAAAGCAGAGGGTAGGGCTAAATGGCCAATATTCCCAATGGAAAGAGGTGAATAGTGGAGTACCCCAGGGATCTGTACTGGGTCCGCTACTTTTTGACATATTCATAAATGACCTGGAAAAGGGAATAACTAGTGAGGTAATCAAATTTGCAGATGACACAAAACTGTTTAAAGTTGTTAAAACCCAAGAGGATTGTGGAAAACTGCAGGAGGATCTGGATAAATTGGAAGACTGGGCATCCAAATGGCAGATGAAATTTAATGTGGACAAGTGCAAAGTTATGCACCTAGGAAAGAACAACCCACACTATAGTTACAAGATGCAAGGCTCCACATTAGAAACCACCACCCAGGAAAAAGATTTAGGAGTCATCGTGGATAACATGTTAAAACCCTCCGCCCAGTGTGCAGCGGCGGCCAAGAAAGCAAATAGAATGCTAGGTATCATAAGGAAAGGGATGGAGAATAAAACAAAGGATATTATAATGCCTCTGTATCGCTCCATGGTACGACCGCACCTTGAATATTGTGTGCAATTCTGGTCACCGTATCTTAAAAAGGACATAGAGTTATTAGAAAAAGTACAGAGAAGAGCCACCAAATTGGTGAAGGGGATGGAAGGCTACTCCTATGAAGAGAGGCTAAAAAGGTTAGGGCTCTTTAACCTAGAAAAGAGGCGGCTGAGGGGAGATATGATAGAGGTGTATAAATTAATGAATGGAGTGGAACGGATAAACGTGGATAAATTGTTTACGCTATCAGAATATAGAAGGACTAGGGGGCATGTAATGAAGCTACAGGGTAAACTATTTAAGACAAATAGGAGAAAATATTTCTTCTCTCAACGTGTAATCAAACTCTGGAATCTGTTACCGGAGGATGTAGTAAGGGCTGTTAGTATAGCTGGGTTTAAAAAAGGTTTGGACAAGTTCCTGGAGGAAAGGTCCATAAACCACTATTAAAAAGGGACCCAGGATATCAATGCTTGGCCTAGTACAAGCACTGCAGAACCTGTGTCTTTTGGGGAAACTGCTAGGTACGTATGACCTAGATTGGCCACTGTTGGAAACAGGATACTGGGCTTGATGGACCTCGGTCTGACCCAGTATGGCATTTCTTATGTTCTTATGTTCTTATGAGATATCACAGTAGTAGATACATGTACCAGACACCTCCCAAGCATTGGAGACACCATTCCAGCTCAGCAAGCAGAAGCAATGGGCGATCAAGGAGCCACCGGAGGAGGCAATACAGTCACCACCACCACAGATCATTGTGGAAAGATGACACCATTTGCACCAACACAGGGAACAAAGACACTTCACTTCATCTAGCTCATCCACCAAATCCTTGTGCAGTGGGTCATTCTGCAGGGGGTGTCGCACATCAACGCAGAGACAATGAACTGATGCAAGGATAGTCATCACCCGCAGCCCTTTGGGCTGGCTGAGAGGAACATCGCATTGGTGGCCTCCATCCCAACAATGCAGCACACCCTGGGTGGAAACCCATCACCCCAACTCGAAGCACTGGCATCAGCAAACCCAGCAACACTGCCAGCAATTGGGGCAGATGCAGCTGCAGCTGGAGAACCCCCAGACTTCAGGTGAGAACCCTTTTACTAACCTTACTTTTGCCCTAGCCAGCAGCAGTGTGGCCCCCTCTGCACACATACAAGCTCTCGCAGAATCTCAATCATGGGGTCTGGAACAAAAAAGCATAGGAAAAGGCATAGGCGATCCTGTTCAACACCATCATCATCATTGTCATCTTCCTCATCCTCTTCATTTACCTCCTCTTCATTTTCCACAGAGCCTGGAGGCACAAAGGGAGCACAGCCTCCAGCCCCATGCTGCTTTGGGAAACGGTGCCTCGATCACTCAGAAAAAAGGTGATGCAGCATGAATATTTTGATATATTCAAATTGCTCGAGGGTAGGAGAAGATTCATTACAAAGAAGACAACCAAGACTGGTGACTTCCTGTACCCGCTGGATCGGCACATTATCCAAAACGTCACCAAACGGACAATGACCTTCACATGGATGATCAGTATCATCTGCTGGAAAGACCCTATGCAGCTTCACCACATGTTAGCCTACCTCGGCACGATCATTAACTCCTCTAAGGAATATGACGGCCACACTTGGCTGTCCTACGACAAGCACTTTTGTGACAAATGGAGGTGAGGCTGAACGTGTCATGGGGTGCAGATGATGTGGGAATTTGACTATGCCATATGAATGTGAAGTATGGTGCAGGATTCCAGAAAAGAATGACATCCATGGTGAGCAACAAAAGTGTTCCCAGAAACGATATCTGCAGGAGGTCAACACAGGCAACTGTTCGTTTTGGGACTGCAAGTACAGTCACATCTGTACGCACTGCGTCACTCCACACTATGAAGGAGCTGGGGAAGTACAGACATACACAGCCTGTCCTTCCCCGATGGCGAGTTAATGAACAACTTCATACCGACCAATGTCTGCACAGTACAGTATGCATCATTTGACTAGGCCCTGGCCATGGTGCATGTGGCTGGAAAAGGCATGTATCTAGCAAAGGCAGACATTGAGTCAGAATTCCGACTTCTCCCAGTACATCCAAGTTGCTTCTCTCTTCTGGGTTTCCAGTTTGCCAATGAGTACTACAGTGTATGCCAATGGGATGTTCGTTCTTCTGCAGCGCTTTGAGACTTTTAGTACATTCCTTCATTGGGTGGTACATCAGCAAATGGGGCTGAGTGCAGTGACTCACTACTTGGACGACTTCCTCTTTGTGGGCCGGATGGTTAAGACTCTTGTCTGGTCCTCTTGAGCATGTTTCAGGCAGTGACAGCTGACTTCCACTTTCCAAAGAAAAAGATATCACTTTCCAAAGAGAAGCTCATAAGCCCCACACAGATGCTGGCCTTCCTAGGCATTGAAATTGACACCAAGGATGGCCTCAACAGGCTCCCAGAAGACAAGGTGGCAGATCTGAAGAGTAAGATGGTGGACGCCCTGGAGTGCCGCAAGATCACCTTCCTGATGGCACAGTCTCTAATGGGTTCATTGAACTTTGCCTGTTGAGTCATCCCTATGGTAGGCCATTCCTGAGGTGACTTGCTGTCATGATGTCTCAACTCAAAAAGCAGCACTGGATCTGGCTCTCCAGAAGTCTAAAGTGTGATCTGGACATCTGGCTGTGATTCCTCAGCACCTTCAATGGAGTCTGCATCTGGCAGCAGGGCCCGTACGACAGCCCCAGCTTGGAACTCTTTATAGACACAGTAGGCATTTCAGGATTCAGCACATACTTCCATGATGCATGGTGCACCACACTCTGGCCTGAATGGTGGGTGACTGCAGGACACACAAAGAACATCACACTGCTGGAACTGTTCCCCCTATTCATCACAGTATGTGTGTGGGGTAACCCCCTGTGGAATCATAAAGTTTTCTTCTGGTGTGACAACCAAACTGTCATGGCTGTGGTCAACAACTACTCAGCGAAATGCAGGGTGGTAACTGAATTGCAGACAAAATTTGGGTTGGGTACCTGCAACTCAATATCATGGTATGTCCCAGGTCTGAATAATAACATTGCCGATTCTGTTTCACATTTTCAGTGGTATGCCTTCCAACACATGGCACTGATGGCCAACAAGCACCCCATAGCACTCCCACAAGCAATATGGGTCTTCATGTAGGCACTGACTGACAGATGGTTTGATGGACGATCACCCCCAGCACGTGGGCAGCTTATCTATGGGGATATGAAAACATTGCCACCTTCCTGACCAGTCAATGGTGGCAACCTGGGCCACCGGGTCACAGCTTGATGGCAGTCAGCATTTCCAGGACACGGGGCATGTCACGGTCCCTGGTTCAGTCTCTCATTGCTGGCTTCACCAAGACAGCAGGCTGGGGCAACCCATCAGAAAATGTTTTACTGCAAACCCTGTTGAGAGGGTAGGCCCATAGCACAATTAGACAGCCAAACAGGAAAAGGCTGGTTACCCATGAAATACTGGCCCAGCTTGGGTGGTGGTGGCTGCCACCTGCTCATTGGACTATGAGACAAGTCTATTCAGGGTGCCTGTGAAGGGGTTTACATCCCAGGGGACCCCAGCCAGCCCCAGCTCTAGACCCTCAGGAAGGACCCACAAGAGCAGTGGATGAGGACACACAGTGGCTGAGGAATGGCCTGAACCCCTGCTCCTTCCACAGCCAGGAGAGATAGGGCCCAGCTTCTTAACAATACCTAGGATGAGAGAGAGGTTGAAAGAGAGGTGAGGGGCTTGGCTCAGACTCCCATGGAGGTAGAACTCCAGTGGAAGGAGAAGATGGAGCTGGGAAATGAGCAACATCTAGTCCCTGAAGAGACACCCATGGATATTCAGCCAGTGGATAACCCACCAGATTTGGGGGTAATAACAACAAGCAACTATCTGAGAGATGGCGGGGCATCCAGATAATTCCACACTTGGGACGTACCCCAGCTGAATCTGAGACTTAAAGGGGAGGGAGGACTTTACTGAAGGATGTTGGGAAGACACGTTTGCATATTCCTGATCTAATTTGAATATCATTCACATTTGTGCTGATACAAAAGACCCTGGTGAGGACTACTTTATACCCGGGGAGGGGACAGTTGCCCAGAAAGGGATGGAGGGGGCAGACTCCAGCGTAGGAAGGAATATCACCAAACATGGACTTTGGGACTATTGGATCACTCACCCTAATGTATAGGGGAACTCCAGAGATAGACCTCCCTGCTAGTAGGGAATGGGGGCTCATAAGGTGTGGATTATATACTCTTCTTTGAGAGCAGACTAATTCTGGAATGATCTTAAAGAACTGTCTATTGGACCTGCAATGGAGCATCAATACTATTTGCTCACACATTTTTTTTTTTTTTGCTTCTTTTAGAGTTGAGAAGCTGCTGGCTGCCTCAGTAACTGCCAAGACATCATCTGGATTGTAGTTCTTGGTTATATTGCTGATGGTTGAACAAATGTATATCAGATTGCACAGGCTATAGATCAAGTGATTATGCTGAGAGCAGTGCCATGCCTTCACATATGCCTGTTGGCCAATGTCTCTCAGTTCCTAGTGATGCCACCTGCTGCCACATTTCTAGTTATCGGCAGTCTTCAAGAAGACCTTGGAGGCCATTGGGTTGCCGTCATGCCTCTTTGGCACTCACTCCTTCAGGATAGGCACAGCAACAGTGGCTGCAGAGGTGAGGCTACTGCCCCAGGCCATCAAGGCATTGGGGTGTTGGTGCTCTTGAGTTTATACCCTCTACAATTGCCTGCAGGAGGGAGGAACATCCCATGTCCTCCAGCAGCACCAATCCCTGTTGATGATTCAGCAACCTTGCGAGGCACATAGTTCCAGGTGGATCGCACTCATGTACGCTGAGCAGCTGAGGTATCCACATGACACACACGTCCCCGATGCACAGCAGCGGCAGTAACTATATATTTATTTTATTTATTTATTTAAAGTATTTTCTATACCGCAGTCTTTAAAATCAGCTCGGTTTACAGTCAACAGCAAATTTGTACAGTGCAGGCAGCGACCATACTGTACTTACAAAGAACAGGTTTTGCAACTTGGGCTAACTGGGGTAACTATGTACAGGCTACGCAGTAGCTTGGCTACTCGTTTAAGTAACTATATACAGGCTGAGCAGTCGGGTCAACATAAGTGGAATGGCGACAGGGCTGCTTGGCGACTATTTACAAGATTAGGTGACTATATACATGTGCATACTAGGGTGTCTGGTAGTGCTAATGTGCAGGGCTAAGACTGTGTGTTGTGGATGTTTTTGGGGGGGGGCTGTCTTGGTGGTTGCGTATAGCTGGATGTTGTGTGTCCCATTGTGAGAGTAGTGCTGTAGGAAAAGGTGGTGTTTCAGGGCCTTCCTGAATTGGGTAAGGTCAGTAATGGACCGGATGTCAGGCGGGAGGGCATTCCAACATGTGGGTGCATAGTACACGAAGGCTCTGTTTCTTGTTGCTTGACAGCACTTCGTAATCTTGCTAGGGATACTCAGTGTGTTGGCAGCGACTGACCTTCTGACTCTGGGGGAGTGGGGAGGACGAGGTCCGTGATGGAGGAGGAGGTGAGGCTGTTGATGGCCTTGAACGTCAACAGTAGGACTTTAAAGGAGAGTCTGCAGTGGACCGGCAGCCAATGGAGGTGTTTCAGGATTAGGGTTATATGGTCCCTCCTGGCGGCTCCATGTAGTATTCTGGCGGCTGCATTCATTGCAAGCTGAAGTGGGTTCAGTGTATTTTTTGGGAGTCCCTGTAGGATTGAGTTGGCGTAGTCAAAGTGGGGGATTACCAGGGCTTGGTAGATTGTCTGGAAGTTGTCTGGCTCCAGTAGGGATCGTAGATGCCGGATTGTCCGTATTTTGTGGTATACTGCCTTGACAGTATTGTTTATGTGGGCTTTCATATCCAACTGTTGATCTAATGTGACCCCTAGGTAGCAGATCATGGGCTTGCTTTGGAGCTCGGCGCATCTTACTTTTAGTGATGCTGGGGGGGGGGGGGTGAAAGCTTGTTTCCTGGTGATGAATAGTGCCTCAGTTTTATTGAAGTTTATTCTGAGGTTTTGAGTGTGGAGCCAGTCAGTGACAACGTCGAAGCAGGTAGTTAGAGGTGAGAAGTCCGGCTGGTCGATTGAGAATGGCATGTAGAGTAGCATGTCATCCACGTATACGAGGCATGAGATGTTGAAGGAGCGGGTGAGTGCACAGATGGGCTGCATATATATGTTGAAGAACAGTGCCGAGAGAGAGGAGCCCTGTGGTACATCCTGTTCCTGTTGAAACGGTTTGGAGGTCGTGGGACTGGTCTGCACATGTTGCCATCTGTCTGTCAGGTATGATTTGCACCAGCTTAAGGCTGTGTACTGGATCCCTTTCTCTGGGAGGCGCCCTAGGAGCAGTTCATGGTCGACGGAGCCGAATGCTGCAGCAATGTCCAGGAAGATTAAGGCATATCCTTGTCTGATGTTGTCCAATCCTGTAATTAGTGGGCTGAAGAGAGTGGTCAGGAGCGTCTCGACTCCGTGCAATTCCCTGTATCCTTGTTGGCATGGGTCGAGGGGAGCGATGGTCTCAATATGGTGTTGGATTTGGTGTTGGACAACTTTTTCAATTATTTTGGCCATATTTTGGATGCTTGAGATTGGTCTGTAAGAACCTACCTTCTGGGGGTCAAGTTTGCTGTTTTTTAGGAGTGGTCTAATGGATGTTTGCTTCAAGCTTCGTGGGAATGAGCCTGTTGAGAAGGATAGATCCATGAGTTTGTCCAGGAATGGGCTGAATTCTTTGCGCAGTGTTTTTATCCAGAACACCAGGCAGGGATCGTTTGGAGCTGTGGTGGTGTTGAAAGCAGTGATGGTGTCCTCGATGCCTTTTTATGATGGTGTTGAGAAGGTGGATAGTGGCGTTGGGTGATGCAATCTGTGTGCAGAGGTGGGTGGTGTAGTTTTGTCAGTCTGGATTGTTTTCAATTGTAGGTAGTCCCCGAATTCCTGTGGCTGTGGCATGCTTAGTTGGGTGGGGGAAGGTTCTTTTGTGAGGGTCCTCACCAGGTTGAATAAGTCCTGCAGTTTGTTCAGGGAGTGCTGCAGAATTTCTGTGTGGTATTGTTTCATTCTCTCCGTGACTGCCACACAGTGTTTCTTCAGGTGGGAGGTGTAAGTGTCCAGGTCATCAGTGGAGCGTGATCATCACATCTTCTTTCAAGCTTTCTTAGGGGGCAGAGTGATGTTCGTAGCTCGGGAGAGTACCTCGGAGCAGTCTTTCTTCTCCTTGGTGGTATGTCCACAGTTGGTCGGTGGGCAATGGAGCCGAGACTATTGTTCCAGGCAGAGAGCATTTCCTCGAGGCTAGGTTCTGTGAGGTCAAAGAGTGGTAGGATTTTTCTGAGTATCTCTTCCTTGTCGAAGGGCCGGAATCGCGCTTTTGGTGTTGGGCAGGCATTGGCTGTGGTATGGTTGCTTGTATGATCCAGATGTGTGAGCACTTATCCTTTCCTTGTCTTGCAGGGTGCACATTATGGCTGGTGGGTCACTCCTACATTTGCTGGGCAGCTAAGAGGGTATCCACATAGCCAGTAGGGCTTCACCTGGGCTTCCAAAAAAGCAAAATGCAACTTGAATGGTTTGGCTTTCCAGGGATGCTGTGGAGGCAACTTTGCCCCTTGCTGCAGGATCTACTGTGGACTCAACCTTACCCCAATGCTCTCATCCTACACCTCTGAGGCAACAACCTTGGCACTTTGATGGGAAGCAACTCATCAACCTCATCAACGACGACATCAGCTGGACTGCCAAGCAGCTGCCGTGCACCTGTCTGATATTGGACTGGACCTGTTCCTCAACAACATCCATAAGTCGTTGGAGGCTATATCTGTGAGCAGCATGCAACCTGGCACCATATCACACATCCTGAAGCACTGGAATGGGGATCCCTGAATGGGGGGCTTGGACAACCAAGGCTGCCCTAGGCAGTTGAATATTGCTGTTGCCCAGTTAGCTGAAGCGCTATCTGGCTGAACCGAATATTCAATGTCGGTAGCCAGATATGGCCCTGGCATTGAAAATCCAGGTTTAAAGTTCAGCAGTGATGGCAAGGGCCAACCACCACCCCTGAATATCTCCCCTGATATTCAAAGGGATTTATCCAGTCAGCAGGACTTGATAACCAAATAAACACTGCTGAGAGGGATATTCAGAAACAGTAACCTGCCAGTGCCGCTGAATATCCCTTATAATCGCCATAGCACTGTCCAGAAAGTGCCACGGTGGTCCCTGGGAGGGTCAAGGACAGTCCCAGCACTTATCTATTTAGCGGCGATTTTCAGTCTGATAAATGGATAAGTGCCCGCATAAAGTTAGGTCATCTCAATAGCTGTCCTAACTTTATGCAGTTCGGCTATCTGAAAGCAGCTGAATATTGCCCCATCCAGTTAGCTACACTGGTTAGCTCTGAAACCAAATATTCAGCACTGCAGGTATCCGGATTCCAGCACTAAATGTCTTATTTCACTTTTGCTTGCAATGGTCAGACACTTTTAAAATGCTGACTGCTGTGGGCTGAATATCGGGCCCTATATATATTTTTTTTGAACCTTCACAATTAGAGACCTAGATAAAAAGTCATGAAGCAGCAGTAGTGGTTAGTCAAGCAATGGATTAGATACTTAGCATATTTTTTGACTGTTGGTGATATGGGGCTACTGTATATTGTTATGCTTGAATGTGATGAATTTTTTGCGGTTTCTATATTTGTTTTTTTTTTTTCAATCTGCTCTGCTCTGTCAAGTTATGATGTGATGGAGTAGACTGAGTGATTTTCTTTGTTTTTCTTTGAAGTTCTTGTATTAGTATCTACTCCTTTTCCTGTAAAAGGTGACTCTGAGTTTTTTCTGCCACTGAATATCCCTTCCTAAACCATCTGAATGCACCAACTCTAACCGCTTAGTGCCTGAGCATTCTAGGGGCAGAGCTGGAGTGGTGCCCAGAGTTAGCCGGCCAGCAGTGAAACTGAGCTGCTAACTAGGTAACCTAAATCAGCTAAAGTTAGGCAAGAAATCTGGCCTAACTTTAGCTGGTTTAGCTATCCAGCCAATGGCTGAATATTGCTACTGACCAGATAGCAAAATCACTATCTGGGCAAACTGGATATTCAGAGCTGCTAGATAGATATTTATCCAGGCATAAATTAAAGTGGTGATGGCCAGACGCTTTAATCTCGCTGGCTGCCACTATTGCTGCCGAATATGCCCTCCATAGTGCCGAGTGTAAAAGAGGTCACTTATGCATAAAAGAAGTCATTTACGACTACATGCTGCATGTAAAGGAAGGAGTTTTATAAAATTGTGTAACCGCATATGTGCTTAAGAAGTACATGCGTGGAAAGTGCATGCCTACTTTGATATTATCTGCATGCAGGCATTCCTGGGGCTGTACTTTTGGTGGAATGGGGCTAGAGTTGCCATGTACATGCATATTTCATAAAATAGACAAGTACATGCCTAGAGTACATGTACACCTTTACACCTGCCTTGGGCCAGACATAAATGTGTGTGTCAGCATTTTCACACTATTGGGCAGGGGTGTCCAAACCTGTCCTGGAGAGCCGCAATCCTGGCAGGCTTTTGGGATAGCCCTAATGAATATGCATGAGATATATATATGCATTAGAGATATCCTGCCAACCTGACTGGTTTGTGGCCCTCCAGGACTGAATTTGGAGACCCCTGCTTTACACCTCTGTCATTTAAGATTGTGAGTGGGCAAGGTACAGATGTCCTAGACATCAAAAGGGTAGATAGAATTTCTCACATTCCTTCTTGATTCCCACCACCACCAAAAAGTTGTCTAATAGACCACATTTTGGTGGTGGTGAGAAGTGAGGAGGAATGTGACAAAGTCTATCAACCCTTTTGATGTCTAGGATATCTGTACCTTGCCCACTCACAATCTTAAATGACAGAGGTGTAAAGCAGGGGTCTCCAAATTCAGTCCTGGAGGGCCACAAACCAGTCAGGTTGGCAGGATATCTCTAATGCATATATATATCATGCATATTCATTAGGGCTATCCCAAAAGCCTGCCAGGATTGCGGCCCTCCAGGACAGGTTTGGACACCCCTGCTATTGGGGATGGATCGGAGAGAATATTTTATAAAGGCATAAAGGTGCCTATGTTGACTCTATAAATTAAGATTAAAAGAGGCTCCGTTTCAGACTTCTCCCATAGACATACTGTTATAAAATCAGGCTCTTAATGCTTTAGAGCAGGGGTTTTCAACCCAGTCCTCAGGACACACTTAGCCAGTTAGGTTTTTAGGATAACCACGATGAATATGCATGAGAGAGATTTGCATATACTGCCCCCTTACATGTAAATGGAGGAGTAGCCTAGTGGTTAGAACACTGGCTTGGTAACCAAGTAACCAGGGTTCAATTCCCACTAGCACTCCTTGTGGCCTTGGGCAAGTCACTTAACCCTCCATTGCCTCAGAAGAAAGGCCTGGCAATCTACCTCCAGTGACACTGCCAAGAAAACCCAGGAGCTTCTGGGTCACCAGGAGTCAGGACTGACTCAAAGGCACACATTGCATTTGCATGCAAACCTCTCTCATTTATTTAATAGGGAATAATGTGCACATTACAGGGAACATATATTTTAACAGATAAACAATCATCAAACTTTGAGGCATAACTATTTGCAATGTGTTGATAGGTTGCGATTATTGCTTAGCCAGGTGTTCCTTGTTCGGTATTAGATCCATAACACTCTAGGAACAACCGAGGTTTTGCAGAATTGGCTGGTTAGCTGGATCTTATTGTAGTTGCAGCGAGTTCCAAAGTGTGTGGGAGGGGGGAGAGGGCGTGTATGAAAATGCTTTTGCTGTTGGTTCTTAGGTTGCATAAGGGTTTGTTTGTGGGTATTTCCAGCCTGTTCTCCTGGGTCTTTCAGAGTTGTTGCTCACTACTAGGGGAGAGAGGCTATCCGCTGATTGTTTAGTCAGGATTTTGTGGCTGTGTAGAATGATTTTGGATTTGATCCAGCTAATAATGGGAAGCCAATGAAACAGTTTGAGGAGTGGGTTAATGTGAACCTGTTGAGATTTCGCCAATATGGTTCTAGTTACTGCATATTCTTTGTGGCTATCTTGAAGACTGGCTAGGTGTGTCCCGAGGATGGGTTGAGAATCCCTGTGATAGAGGTATCCCGACCTTTCACTCCTTGCGCTTTGCTCCATAATACCATCAGGTGACTAGTTTTGGAGATATAACTGCTTTCCCTACCTTGCATTGTGCGTTCACAGTTAAGAGAAACATATGGCCCGGTCTTCACTGTCCATTTGTCTTTCCGTCCGGTTGTGATGTTGTGCGGTTATGAGGCAGTAAAGGAAGCCCTGGTCAATCAAGGGGAAGAGTTCAGTGGTCGTGGTTATGTGCCGGTGGCCGAGAGGACGAGCAAGGGACATGGTAAGCCACAAGATCTCATAAACTTTTATTTTCAGAGAAATTATATCAAAGTGGAAGCAGGAGCCTGAAAAGTTAAAAACAAGGAACTTTAACAAAAAGCTCTTGAGCCTGAATTCAATATAGATTAGTAGAAATATATACATATAAGGATTAACTGCCCCATAGGCATTTGTGCACTGAATCTGAGCATACAAAACCAAAATCCTTCGAACTATGAAACAAACTAAAAAAATTACAGTAATGCCTTGAATGATTTTATAGAATAAAAATTGGCCATGATGTATTTAATTTAATTCTAAATCATGCACCAGAGAGCTGGGGTTGGGGTCATAGAGGAGGGCAAGGAGTGGTGCAATGGCAGTTCTGGGGAGTTTTGCGGTGAGGGGAGGCTAAGGAATTTCAGCAACAGTGCTAAGAATTTTTACACAACTGGGGAGGATTGGGGGCAGAATGCCAGGCGGATGGTCCAGTGGTGGCAATGGGCTTTTTGCAGTAGGGCCCTTCATTTCCTTTTTATTTTTTTCTGTTGTTTTTTGCTGCTTGTGGGAGTTTTTCAATTTGATGTTTATTTCATGTCTTAAAATGAAATAAACGAAAATAAACATCAAACAAACTGACTAAAAAAACAGAAAATGGCAAGTAAAATAAAAAAAAGAAAAAGAAACAAAATGAGCAATTTCCCATATATACCCCTAATTTCTAATTGGAACAAAACTGGCAGGAAATGGGACCAATAAACTCTCTGCTATGCTGTGTCTGATCTGGTAATTCAACCGCATAATTCTCAGGATCCCTTTAGAGCTTGGATGAACTACTCTGAAGAAAACAATACCTTTCTCACTAAAGACATACAGGCCGATGCAGAAAGCTAGCACCGCATTTAAGCACATTTTACATGCAGAAAACAGATAGATGTGTGCGTAAACACTGACGGAAAAACTAGTGCCCAATTAACGCCACAAGTATTTAAATGTATTCAAACATAGGAAACTGGGTTGTACATAATAGTCTGGAATGCAAATCATGGCTACGCCAGATACAGACACAGGCGTAACGAATTTTGCAACCAGCCATAGAGCCAACATTTTTATTTGCAGGGTCCAAGGTGACTTAAACCTCTAATGCATGCCTCTGACATTATTTTGATGGCATCGGGGATGATCGCTGCATCGGGAAAAGCCTATGATGCCATCAAAATACATTTGGGGGTTGGTGCCCTGACAATAAGATAATCCCTCATGGCTCAGCAGCCCTCATCCCCCCAATAGTATTTTGATGGGATTGAGGATGATCACAGCATCTGGAAAAGCCCCTGATGCTATCAAAATCCTGTGAGGGGTCGGTGCCCCTACAGAAAGTGACTACTTAGTGGTCTAGTGGCCCCTCTACCCCCTCCATCCCACACCCTAAATTATAATCAAATAATCTGGTGGTCTAGCTGCCCCTGAAACCCCCTCCCCCCACCCCAAATTAAAATCAAATAACCTGGTGATCTGACAGTCCCTGAAACCCCCATCCCAAATTAAAATCAAATAACCTGGTGGTTGTGGTGGCCCCTGAAATCCCCACCCCAACCCCAAATTAAAATCAAATAACTTGGGGGTCTAGCAGCCCTTGAACCCCGACACCCACCTCTGCGATAAACCAGGTGAGGTCAGGCAGCCATATGCCTTATTTGGCAGTCTAACCCCAGCCGGTGCATCCCAGGATGCACCAAGCACAGGGTCATACCAAGACTGAAATGCGCCCTGTGAGACTTGCACATCGGGTGTGCGCCCCCCACACCTCCATTTAGACACTTTATGGAGCTGCGGGAGGGGGGGGGGCACGTGCCCAATCGGCAAGTCGCCAACATGCTAAGCAGGTCTAGTCCCTCCCAGAGAGACCAGACCTGCTTTGTGTGCCGGCGCGAAGACTTAAGGGGTGTATTTCGTCTCTCTGCTGCTGCCTGCCACTGAAAAAGTGGCAGCAGCAGGCAACGGCAGAGAGCCGAAATGCACCCTTTAAGACTTTGCGCCCTGTGCGGCCACACTGCTCGCACGGGGCTCAGTATGTTCCTGACCACGTAAGGCCAGTTACAGCCATTTTTCAAGATGGCGGACCCAGAGTGGGAGTGTTTAGGCAACATTCCCGCTTATTTTAAGGTACTTGGTGGGGGGTAGTGGATTTAGGGGCTGATAGACCACCAGGTTATTTGATTTTAATTTGAGGTGGGATGAGGGATACAGGGGTCACTAGAACACCGGCTAGTCACTTTCTGTTGGGGCGCAAGCCCCCAACAGTATTTTGATGGCATCAGGTGCTTTTCCCGAAGCTGAAATCATCCCCAATGCCATCAAAATACTGTTGGAGGGGATTGGGGCTGTTGAGCCACCAGGGATTTTCTTATTGTCAGGGCACGGTCCCCTGACAATATTTTGATGACATCAGGGGCTTTTCTCGATGCCACGATAGTCCCCGATGACATCCAAATACTATCAAGGCTGATATGCAAATTAGCCAAGCGGTGCCTGTTTCTCTGGGAAAGCATACCAAACTAGCGCCAACTTATTTTGCGCATGTGTTTGGCTTGCTCTCCCAGTTTAACGCGTGGCTCATTTGCATGCACACGGTTACCACAGCCTTCATGTGCATACCCTATCTTTGCTGCATCCAGCGTTAAATGGTGTGTATTGTCGGAGTGCGTAAAAGTCGATTCACCGTGCATCTAGTGCCGGTTTACTGCATTGGCCTTATAGAAAGGATAATTTTCAGAGTCATTTACAGCATACTAATATGTTAAGTGAGTGTCTGAGCATTTCTCTCCCTCAGTATGGCTTATAGTAACCATATTGTTCCATAACACACAATGGGGTCGATAATGAAAAGGGTTTCATCAGTTAGCCGGACCTGCTAAGTGGCTAAGCCCCAGTGATCGCCATATTCAGTGACACTATTCAAATAGTGCTGCTGAATATCCCCACAGACTGCAGGAAAGACTTCCATTTAAATCTGGGGCTGTCTATGGGGGGAGCAGGGGTCATCCAGTCAGCAGCGGTACTCAGCCCCTAACCAAATAACTAAACCACTTAAAGTTAGGACAGCTCAATGGCTATGCTAACTGTATGTGGTTTAGCTATCTGGTTGGCAATTGAATATTACCGCTTATCGAACAGCTGCCGTGATCACCAGAGAAACGGAATATTCAGCACAGGACACTGGATAGGCTCCAGTGCTGAATATCCAGCTTTAATTTCAGTGGCGGTGGTGGCCAGGTGCTTTAAAGTGATGACCATGTTCATGATACTTCCTGTTTACAAAAAGTTTCAAAGCAAAAGGTATGTTCATACTTTCACTGTGAGAATTGGCCAGTCCCAGAATTGGTTGAAGGTTTTGGCCCCCTAGGAAAACCTTAAGTCTTATGTCCTCTTCTCCAACCCCCCCCCCCCACCCCCCCGGTCCCCCTGGCTATCAGAATCTATTGTTTGGCTTTGAATGCCCTGCTCTTTGCTGCTCACCAGAAGCTACCATCATAGGTAACTGTCTAACTTTGCTTAATTGTTGGGCCGGTCCTGAGAACTAGCGCCAAATCCCTGGGTAAGAAGTCCCTGCAGACTTTGCTCCATTGCCCATAATTTGAAAACTACCTCTAGAAAGCTTCCGCAGGATGTCATCTTCTCAAACCTCTTTTCCCTAATTCTGTTCACCCTCAGGGGCTTCCAACTATAGCTAGAACAAGAATTATTATCAGTTATTTCTCAATTTAATCACTTTGATTGCTGAGGGTCCTGTTGCTCTACAGGAATCATCATTGCCAATGGAGAGAAATGGAAGCAGCTTCGACGATTTTCTATCACAACCCTCCGGAATTTTGGGATGGGGAAGAAGAGCCTGGAGGATCGGATCCAGGAGGAAGCCTGGTTCCTTGCAGAGGAATTCAGAAAAACAAAAGGTGCGTGGTTTTATTTCACATTCTTTGCATCATTTGCTATGATTTGTAAAGCTATGTTGCCCTCAAAATCTGCGTAGTGAGGGTACTTTTACCTCATTTCTCTGCACACATACTGTTACCCCATCTATCCATCAAGTGTATGCAGATTATCTTCGAGAAAAAATAGACCAAACTCCACCTTTAAAACAATCTATAAACAACAATCATATTTTACCAAGTACAATTTGGAACAAGTTTCATATTCCCTCAACTAAGCAGCTTTCAGACATCATCGCTGCACTTAACACAAGTACTGCACCCACAGATCCTTGCCCAGTACCCTGGGTCAAAGCTACCAAGTCAAACTTCATTAATTTTATACATCACCTCGTAACCAACTCCCTAAATCAAGGAATCATGCCAGAACAGCTGAAATTAGCCACAATTAGGCCTATCCCTAAAAAAACCAACCTTGAAAAAAACAATCCAGCTGCATATAGACCAATTTCCAGCTTACCACTCCTGGCAAAAATTATTGAGAAGGCAGTGCAACTGCAGCTACAAGACCATATTGATGAGCATGCGCCACTTGACATACATCAGCATGGCTTCCGTCCGAACCATGGAGTTGAGACACTGCTACTTTATTTATTCAATAACATCACTCAAACCATAGACAATTACAATAGAGGAACCTTAATGATTTTCTTAGATATTTCAGCGGCCTTTGATTCAGTGGACCATACAATCCTATTAACCAGACTAAGGAGCATCGGTTTAACTGGCACCGTCCTAAACTGGTTTGAGTCCTACCTAATTGATAGACAGTTCCAAGTTAAAATTGGTCTAAACACTTCACATCATACAGTAATCAAACAAGGCGTACCGCAAGGATCTGCACTCTCATCACTTCTTTTTAACCTCTTTATCCAACCAATCTGTCACATAATAGCATCACATCAAATAGACTACACAATTTATGCAGATGATATTATGATCTACACCCCAATTGATATTAACTGCCCGGAATACAACAAGATTTCAAACTGCATTACCAGCATTTCCATTTGGCTGTCAAATAACAACCTTGCAATAAACTTGAATAAAACTGAAGCACTTATTGTAACTAGAAACACCAACTTTAATCCCCCACCATACATCACATGCAACAATACAAAGATTCCAATTAAGGACGAAGTAAGATACCTTGGGGTAACCCTCGATAAGAAGCTAGACCTACGATCTCACATAAAAAAACCTGTTAAAAACGCTTATTATCGAATGAAAATTATTAGACGCCTCAAGCCTCTTATCTCTTATGAACACTTTCGTACAGTCTGCCAGGCACTTATTACTCCCATTCTGGATTTTTGCAACCCTATCTACAACGGGCTGTCAAAACATGCTCTCAAGCCGCTTCAAATGGCGCAGAATATAGCAGCCAGAATTATTAATGGATCCACAAATCATGACCACATTACCCCCATCCTTAAAGAACTCCACTGGCTCCCAATAACCCAACGCATAAAGTATAAGTTAATCATAAACATCTTCAAAATGAAACACAAGAGTTCTGCAACCAGCCTCCATGCCCTCTTACTCCATGGTACCAGCAGCAGACCAAGAAGATTATCTACTTCAAACACCCTCAATACCCCTAGAAACTACTCTAAATCATGCAAATGTACGTCACAAAGAGCAATTTCTTTGGCTGCCCCTTTAATTTGGAACTCTCTCCCTCCCGACTTACGTTCAATTGATGTTTTAAGTGACTTTCGTAAGCAATTAAAAACTACACTTTTCATTGAACACTATGGTTCAACAATTGACTAGATATCATCTATTGTATATATTATATAAATAATCTACTATATTGTTAACCCTTGTTATTTTTCCTACATTACCATGTGCTGTTATGTCTATACTGTATATGTTTCCCTTGCTTATACCTTTGTATTTCTTGTAACCGCTTTGATTGAAGGAAAAGGCGGTATAAAAACTTGTTAAATAAATAAATAAATAAATCCATCACAGTACACTTACTTGGATTACAGACCTTCACAACAAACATGCAAAACAATAAAATCAGTTTTGTGTGGCTTTCTCCCATAGTCTTAGGGGCAAGATTCATTTACCATCTTGTAAGATGCAGAACTAACACATTTGGAGATATTACCTTTGAGAGATTATACTTTTCAGTCCTCACGAGCAGCAGTGTACAAAATATTGCATTTGCCCTTATGATTTCATCAACTGACTTTGACACATGATAAGTAGTAGTAATAGTAGTAGTTCTCAGCCCAGTCCTCCTGGTACACCTAACCAGTCAGGTTTTCAGGATAACCACAATGAATATGCATGAGAAAGACGTGCATGCATTGCCTCCATTGTATGCAAATCTCTCTCATGCATATTCATTATGGTTATCCTGAAAACCTGACAGGCTAGGTGTGTCGCGAAGACTGAGTTGAGAACCCCAAGTTTAGAGGGATTGTATGGGGGTAGCTTTTAGCAATTTCATATTTACACTTCAGTTGACACAGGGTATCTAATACCTTGTTACTTCCCTTATGGAGCTTTGAAAGTTTCTTTTGTGCATGGAGGGTACAAATTTCTACTTTTAAATTGAGAAATATCAAAGAAATCAGCAACAAGACTGTGGGCTGCTTTGACGGCTGGACAGTGCTGCCATTTCTGCAACAGTTAAAAAGTAACATGGAACAGTAGCAATTCATTTATTTTCCTTGTTCTAGAGCTGCCTTTTGACCCGACCTTCTACTTTAGCCGTGCTGTAGCCAATGTCATCTGCTCTGTAGTCTTCGGGGACCGGTTTGACTACAGAAATGGGAAGTTCCTCACTCTTCTTGGTTTGGTGAATGAAACCTTTCGGCTTGCCAGTTCTACTTGGGGACAGGTTTGTTTTTATGTTTTGCCTATTAGGGAATAGCTGCCTCTAAAGGCATGGAGCCCCCAGCTCCAGTTTTCCTACAGCATAAGAATGTATGTGAAAAACTTAATCCACATTAGGAACCACCACCCAGGAAAAAGATTTAGGCATCATCGTGGATAACATGTTAAAACCCTCTGCCAATGTGCAGCAGCAGCCAAGAGAGCAAATAGAATGCTATTTATCATAAGGAAAGGAATGTAAAATAAAACAAAGGATATTATAATGCCTCTGTATCGTTCCATGGTGCGACCGCACCTTGAATATTGTGTGCAATTCTGGTCGCCATATCTTAAAAAGGATATAGCATTATTAGAAAAGGTACAGAGAAGAGCCACCAAAATGGTAAAGGGGATGGAAGGATACCCCTATGAAGAGAGGCTAAAAAGATTAGGGCTCTTCAACCTGGAAAAGAAACAGCTGAGGGGAGATATGATAGAGGTCTATAAATTAATGAATGGAGTGAAACGGGTAAACATAGATTGATTATTTACGCCATCAAAATATAGAAAGGCTAGGGGGCATGCAATGAAGCTACAGGGTAACATATTTAAGACTAAAAAGAGAAAATATTTTTTCACTCAATGTGAAATCAAAATCTCGAATTTGTTACCAGAGGATGTAAGAAAAGCTGTTAGTGTAGCTGGGTTTAAAAAAGGTTTGGACAAGTTCCTGGAGGAAAGGTCCATAAACCATTATTAAAAGGGACCCGGGATATCACTGCTTGACCCAGTGCAAGCATTGTGGAACCTGTGTCTTTTGGGGAAACTCCTAGGTACTTATGACCTAGGTTGGCCACTGTTGGAAACAGGATACTGGACTTGATGGACCTTGGTCTGACCCATTATGGCATATCTTATGTTCTTATGTTCAGGTTTCCCAGTGTGGTCATATCCATCACTGCTGTCCTGTGATACTAAAACTACATTTATATCTTAAGATTCTTCTATTGATGGATAACTCAGGGGACTTGCAGAGACATATAGACCCTTTCACCTCTATGTTGCTGATTCAAAACCAGCTTAGCCAACAAACATCAAAATAGCTTTGGGATGAACAGTTTCCAGTCTCAAGTGCTCACACCACTTTAAAACACCCCACCTCCACACTTTCCCATATGATACCATTACAACCAGCATTAATTGCTCAGTCTCTCATTCCTTTCTACCAGTAGTAGTCTCAATAGAATAATTCTGGCCCCTCCAGATTACAGTTGTGGTGCATATCCTCCTTGGGGCATTACACTCATTTATTTTGTTTCTTGGTACCGCACAAGGATGGTTAAAGATCAAGGTAATATTAAGTCATGCTTGGCTTAGACCAGAGATTCCCAGTACAGAAACACAATATAAATTCTGAAACCACCAAAGTACCAAGCCATGGTAGTAGAGACAAGAATTGTATCTGAATTCAAAAAAGCATGGGGCAAACTCAGAAGACTAATAATGGAAGGGAAGACTGGATCCTACTACTGCTACTACAAACCATTTATATAGCACTACAAGGCATACACAGCACTATACAGAGACATATAAGAAATGATCCCTGCTCATCAGAGCTTACAGTCTTGTCAAGACAGACAACACAACAGCTGGGGACTAGGATATGTCTAGGGGAATTGTACGGAAACACATAGGGGTATGTTTACTAAACCCTCTTAATGTGCGCCCAGCGTTAGTGTGCAGGATGCCATATAAGGAGTGGGCGTTTCAGTTTAAAGTAGCAAAACGGGATTAGCATGCGATAACGCGCGCTGCTGCGCACATTATCGGGCAAAGCGCCACTAAGCGCGTTACCGTGCGGTAATCTTAAGTAGGCGCACAGACATCCAAACATAGAAACAAGTGTAGCACAATGGTTAATACGCTGACTGATGATACAGGGGTCATGAGTTTGATCCCCCAGAATGTATAAGGCTGGCTGAGGCATCAGCTGTGACATGTAAGTATTGTTTCCTGAGGCATATTATTTGTATTTTATTTATTGCTGCCAGCAAACACACCCTCACGTGCCGTAACCTAAGGTGCCGCATAAGGCACCCTATAAGGCACCCCATAGGGCACATTATAAAGTGCACTGTCCACCACGGCACCCTATAATGTCCCCTATAGGGCACCCTATAAGGCGCTCCATAGGACACCTTATAAGGCACCTTATATGGACTATAACCATAAGGTGCCTCAGAAGGTTACAGTACCCTGAGGGTGTTTTGCTGGCAGCACTAATGTACATTAAAAAAAAGACAATGCTTTGGACAGCCCTATCAAAGAACCCCTACTGTGGGTTTGAACCCATGACCTCTGGCTCCACAAGTAGTGAAATAACCAGTGGGCTACAGCTCCATAGCTGCTAGCACACCCCTGGCTGGCTGCAGAAGGACTGCACGTCACCACACAAACAGTCTGCTGTGGTCACCAGGATAGGGTTAACCCACCCATACCCATGATGCACTGCACATGCAAATCAGCAGTCTACAGATGATCACAAGATGGGGTATGCACCCTCACAGCACCTCGGCCTGGTACGGGGGAACTGACTGTGTGTGGTACTGGCACAGAGTAGCTACACACCGTCACATTGTGCAGCTACTGCATTCACCCTGAGGTGGGGCGCCCAGCACCAGGTCCACAGCAGAGATAGGCCATACTGCAGTTCCCCAGCAGTGCTAATGTGTGAGATAGGTAATTTCTGCAGACACACCTTGGATATATCTGTATGTCTCAGTCAGGTTTAGCCCCTATGGACCCCTAGGAGAATTATGTACCACCACCCTCCTCCTCCTCCTCCAGGGCTGAGAAGGGTAAACAGGTCTCCCACCAACAGATCCACATTCTACCTCCCTGCAATGGTGGCAGTAGAGGGGACCATCAACCCTAGTCCTGCTGGGGGACAGACACCTTACAGGGCTGACAATGCAGCTCTGTACACATCCATAACGCAATAGCAGACAGACATTAGGCCTGGATATGCTAAGCTGCACCCCACCACTATCTGATAGTCTCCTGCAGCAAGCCTTCAGCCGCTGCACCCTACAAGGCGTTCCATCAAGACACATACCAGCTACTAGCTAGTCCATAGTGCATGTTCCTGGTGGAAATGCGTGCACCCAGAACTGGGATGTCAGCATACACACCAAGCAGATAAATCAGTGACTGGGCCCCCAAAAGGGAACCCATAAAGATCACATGAGAGAAATGCTATATAGCATTATGGGGGAGCCTAGCCATGCCGTGGTCACTGCTCAGTTAAACTGTACCAAAATACTCCACTATAACAAAACGTCAATAGATAAATGAACACTCTGGTGATAGTTACCAAGTGATTATTCAAAAAACAGATCTTATAAAAGCATTTAGCTAGAATCAACTGTAGTCTCAGACTCTGATGGCACTCAAAACCACAATCTCTGTGGATAAACAGGTGTGCCCCATTTGCATCAACGACTACTAGTAAGTCGATTTTCCTCTTTTTTTACTTTTTTGAAGCAGTGAAAATATCTCGCACCTCTATCACCTCGTGTTCTTAAAAATATTAAAACATATCAGCTTATCTTAGCTCCTTTGAACTTTCTTCTTGCTTTAAACCAGAGCGAGAGCAGATTTAATTCAGGTTTAAAGCAAGAAGAAAGTTCAAAGGAGCTAAGATAAGCTGATATGTTTTAATATTTTTAAGAACACGAGGTGATAGAGGTGCGAGATATTTTCACTGCTTCAAAAAAGTAAAAAAAGAGGAAAATCGACTTACTAGTAGTCATTGATGCAAATGGGGCACACCTGTTTATCCACAGAGATTGTGGTTTTGAGTGCCATCAGAGTCTGAGACTACAGTTGATTCTAGCTAAATGCTTTTATAAGATCTGTTTTTTGAATAATCACTTGGTAACTATCACCAGAGTGTTCATTTATCTATTGACGTTTTGTTATAGTGGAGTATTTTGGTACAGTTTAACTAAGTTATATACTCTGAGTAGACCATTAAAGAAACGTGGTCACTGCTCAGTCAGGGTGAGAGTGATCTCCCAGCGAAACATGCTGTGGCCACCCTGTCTGTGCAGGTGGTGGCCAGGCACTACAATGTCCCAGCCAGTGCCCTATGCCCTGTGCAGATGCATCCTGGCCAGGCCACCATGTCCGGGCTATACCCATGGTACCTTGCTCCTCATTATGCACATTGGCAGGCCAATACTGGCAACAGTGCTGGCATTGTGGGCTGTGGAGGGTGTTTGCAGCCACCATACACTGGATAGACATACACACACTCCCACACCTATGCCAGCATTGTGCTACTATAGAGGTGTTTAGCAGCCCTGGCCACCACACCAGTCCTGGGCACAGTGCAGGCATGGATATGGTACGCAATACTGTTGGGGGTCACTCCCCAGGATGGTAAACACTGTCAGAGACCAGACCTGAAGCACACTCCACAGACATCAGAAAGGTTGCTATGATGGAGCTCAATCAGCAAACTGTGCTTAACGTAGGAATTGCTATCTGTCAGTAATCATAGCAAACGTTGATAGCTGTGTACCGTATTCCCAGGTGTAGGGTGGCATTGCTAAGGTATGCAAGTTCTAGTATTGGGAGATACACGCAGGGCCCAATGTCCTGCCTCTCCAGGAGGCATTGGCTAATGGAGCCTGTGGATGTGGGTGTGTCTGCCCCTGTTGGCTGCTGCTTTACGGCAGAGGTTCCCAACTCCAGTCCTGGTGTGCCAAACACTGTTCGGGTTTTCATGCTGTCCCTCATGAATATGCATGAGATACATCTGCATACCATGGGGGTGGTGCATAGATATGCAGCACAGGCATCTTTATTAGAGGCAGCATGGAACCTGAATGGTGTTTGACCCTCCAGGACTGCATTTGGGAGACTCTGCTCTAGGTAATGCGCCTGTTTATGGTGTCTTTGCTCTGTAGGGTAAAATGTAGGTGTTTTGGGCATGTTTACGTCATCTGCAATAAAGGTTCTGTCTGTATTAGCATGTTGTAGTAGTGGGTAAAATATGGGGACTGGGTTGGCAGGCACCATAGCTGGGACTTGAACCTGTGATCTTCTGCTTTCTAACACACTGGTTGTGTGCACTGCACCACTGTGTTGCCACAGAGACAGTGCATTCCCTGGTGATACCATGACTGTTTGCCCGGCAGGGCCTGTCTGTTGCAGTGCATGGCACCCACCTACACAGGGCTAGGCCATGGTCTGCTCTGGGCAGCTGCCACTGTCCCCCTCCAACACCAGTACCTCTCTGCCACCATGCTGACATGCCTTTCTGCTGGTGGTGCTGGTGGTGTGCAGTCTCAAGCCATCCAGTGTGCAGGTAGGCAGCTGCCTATGGTGCGTGTTCTGGGGTAGGGGTGCCTGCATAGATGTCCACGCTTCCCCCCAACACCGCCTGCCAATGTTCTGTGCCCTTGGAGGTACCTGCTGGGTACTATCCCCTGTGACACTGTGATAAACACTCTCGTGCCCATGTTGGGCCCTCATCAGTTGCTGTCTGGCTGCTGTACAGTTTCAGCATTCCTAAGTGCCACCTAGGCGTCTGCCTAGTCCGCACTGTGCCCCAGCTGCACCACAGCATGTGCCGCCTGCAGCCCTCTGTATCCCCTTTCCCAGCATCTGTCCAGTTGCCCATTCCGACATGCCCGCCCTGCTGTTGTGGAACATGTGCATGCCATAGGAAACCTGTCCAATGGAGAGGGAAACCCTGATCAGTGCTATTTCACTGTGGGATCATTCACCTTGTATGGGGACGGAGCGTAGACCCTTCCAAAATTCATATCTTTTTTGGGGGGCTTTCTTGGGAGTGTTTTTTGATGTTTCCCATTACTATCACTATTGCCCAGCTTGGTTATGTTTTTTTGTATATTTTGTTGGGGTCCTTTTCAATGTTTATTTGTACTTTTGTTCCGTGCACATGTATCACACTTATCACTTTTTATAGGTTTCCCTGGTTTTGCTGTACATTGCTGACAGAAATGGTTTCTCTTCCCTTTAAATCAGCTCTAACGCGAGGTTTTCACTTGCGTTATTTTTGGCCTCGAATTTCACATCGTTAGTGTGCGGGGAGCCTCTCCCCTCCCACTCTCCACCCATTGACCCTTTCTCTCCGCCCCTGGGGAGTCTTCCTCCGCCCTCCGGGAGCCTTTCCCCGCCTTCAGTGCTTGTTTGTGCCGCTGCGCGCGTTAGCGCGCGCTAGGGCACATTTGTGCCCCGTAATGCGTCATTATCGCGCGCTAAGGTACCTTAGCGTGCGATAATCGCACAGCGCGCACGTTAAGAAGGTTTAGTAAACATACCCCATAGTTGGAGAGCAGGAGACTAAGGGGCATGTTTACTAAAATCCGCAAAATAGCGCGCCGCAAAATAGCGCACGGCAACGCGGCACTGAAACGCGCAGAAACGCGTTTAAACACCCCGCACACGTGCATGTCACCCCCGCACAGGTACGCGGCTCACTAACGGGCCCCGTACAAGTGCGGGCCCGCAAATGTCCGATAGAGGCGTGGAACGGCGAAAGGAGGGCGGAGGAAGGCTCCGGAGGGGCGGAGGGACGGGGTCAATGGGTGGAGAGTGGGAGGGGAGAGGCTCCCCGCACAGTATCGGGCCCGAATTTGCATGTAAAAACTACCGCGAGTGAAACACTCGCGGTAGAAAGCATTTAAAGGGAAGAGAAACCATTTCCGTCAGCAATGTACAGGAAAACCGGGGAAACCAGCAAAACGTGAGCAGTGTGATATATGTGCACAGCACAAAAGTGAAAATAAAAATAGAAAATGACCACAACAGAACTATTAAAAATAGTAATTCAGCTGGGGAACAGTTATAGTGATGGGCAAATACAGAAATCACACCCAGCAAAGCTCCAGAAAAAAGAAATGAATTTTGGAAGGGTCTACTGAGAGGAGACTCTTCCAAAAAACATTTCCACGTTTTGGAGCTTTCCTGGGAGTGTTTGCTATGGTTGCCCATTAATATCACTGTTGCCCAGCGTGGTGATATTTTGTCCCACATTTCCCGTGGTCATTTCCGGGGTTTATGTGCACGTTTGTCACCAGACAGGGTGCATATGCCCATAGTAGAATTGCGTAGAGCAGGGTTTGTGACTCCATCCTGCCAGGCTTACTGCCTCCAGGGGCTGCACTGTCTCTGTGGCCAAAGTGTGGTACAGCGGACAGAGTCATTACCTCTAGGACCAGAGAGCAGAGGTTCAAAACCCAACTGGGGCACCTGCCAGCCCAGTCCCCATATTTTACCCACCACTAAATAAAGATAGCGCAGACACCCCTGTATGCATGGGGAAAACACCCATATTTTACCCAACACCGCACACACACCACAACAATGGGCATTACCTACAGCCAAGTCCCACAAATGCAGTCCCATACTGCCACATTGCAATCAGGTCAACTGCTTTTTCTGAGAGAAGTTCATGCCAGCATGTTGGCGGACAAGTACATGTGGTGCAGGGGGCAGTGGCTGCTAACCACAGAAGACAGAGGCCTAGCCATGTGCAGGCTGGCACAGTCCACTGCAACAGACAGGTCCTGCCGGATCCACAGTCATGGACAGTCCAGGGAATCCAACCAATCTGTGGCTACACAGTGGTGCAGTGCACACAGACAGTGCATACAAGAACAGAAGGTCACAGGTTCAAAGCCCAGCTGGGGCTACTGCCAATCCTGCCCACTTATTTTTCCCACAACTAAACAGTGATAGTAAGGACACACCTTTCATGGCGGGGACATATGCAATGGTAAGACATCTATCTTTTACCCCACTGAGCACAGACACCATGAACAGGGGCAGTACCTAGAGCAGAATCACCCAAATGCAGTCCTGGTGGGCCACACACCAGTCAGGTTCCATGCTGACACTCATACAAATGCCTGTGCTGTATATCTATGCACCACCCCCATGGCATGTAGATGTAGCCCATGCATATTCATGAGGGATAGCAGGAAAACCCGAACAGTGTGATGCAAACCTGGACTGGAGTTGGGAATCTGTGCCGTAAAGCAGCAGCCATCAAGGGCAGACACACCCACACCCACAGGCCCCATTGGCCAATGTCTCCTGGAAAGGCAGAACATTGGACCGTGCATGCAGCACCCAAAACGAGCACTTGCATAACTTACCAATGTCACCCTACACCTGAGGTATACGGTACACAGCTCGGAGACGTTTGCTAGGAGCACAGGCAGGCAGTTATCCATACGTTACGTACATACTGCTAGTTGACCCCATCCAAACAATCTGTTAGGTGTTTGCGGGGCATGCTCCAGGCCTGGCCTCTGACGGTGCTTACCACCCTGGGGAGTGACCACCAGCTGTAATGCGTACCATATCCATGCCTTGCCGTGCTCAGGACCGGTTTGGTGGGCAAGGCTACTTACCCCCTCAATCGTAGCACCATGATGGCAGAGGTGTGGAAGTGTGTGTCTGTCTATACAGTGGGTGTTGGCTGCAAGCCCCTTCAACAGCCCGCACTGCCAGCACTGTTGCCAGTATTGGCCAGTCAATGTGCATAATGAGGTGCAAGGTACCATGGGTATAGCCAGGGCAGGGTGGCGTGGCCAGGATGCATCTGCACTGGGCATAGGGCCCTGGCAGGGACATTGGCTGGGATATTGTAGTGTCCGGCCACCACCTACACAGACAGGGTGGCCAAAGCATGTCCTTCTGGGGGACCACAGCATGGCTAGGCCTCCCCCATAGTGCTGTATAGTAGTTCTCTCATGTGATAGATATGGGTTTCTCTTTGGGGCCCAGTCACTGATCTATCTGCTTGCTGTGTATGCAGACAGCCCAGTTCTGGGTGCATGCATCTCCATTGGGAACATGCACTATGGACTAACCAGCAGACTGTTTGTAGCTGGTAAATGTCTTGCTATAATGGCTTGCAGGGTGCAGTGGCTGTTGGCTTGCTGCAGGGGAATATCTGGTGGTGGAGTGCAGCTTACCATACCCTGGGTTTATGTCTGTCTGCTATTGTGTTATGGCTGTGTATGGGGCTGCCTGCCTGCCTGGGGGGGGGGGTGGGGTGGTGGTGGTGGTGTTCCTCAGCAGGACTGGGGTTGATGTTGCCCTCTACTGCCACCTTTGCAGGGAGGTAGAGTGTGGATCCCTTGATGGGGACCATGTTTGCCACTGGGGGGGGGGTGCCTGATGGCAGCAGACAGGGATATCCATGGTGTTTGTGCAGAAACTAGCTATCTTACACATTAACACTGCTTTGGAACGCCCGCTTGGCCTCCATCAGCCATGGCAGGTGTTGTTGACCTGGTCCTGGCCACCTCATTGCACACTCAGGGTGAGCACAGTACCCGCACGATGTAACAGTGTGTGGCTACTCTGTGCCAGTAAAACACCCGGTCAGTGCCCCCTACTAGGCCAAGGTGCTGTGTGGGTGCACCCGGTCACTTCCCCCAACAGGGCCGAGGTGCTGTGGGGGTGCATTCCCCATCTTGTGTCCATCTGCGGACAGCTAATTTGCATGTGCAGTGCATCATGGGTACGGGTGGCCTAACCGTATCCTGTTGACACCAGCAGACTGTCTGTGAGGTGACGTGTAGGCTATCTGCAGCCAGCCAGGGGCCTGCTTACAGCTATGGAGCTGTTGCGCAATGGTTACATCACTGCCTGTGCAGCCAGAGGTCATGGGTTCAAACCCACAGTGGGGCCCTTTGGTAGGGCTGTCCACAGCTTTATTTTTATTTACTGTACATATGTCTATGCCGGCAAGACCACCCTCAGCTTACTATACCCATTAGGTGCCTCTGACGGTGCTTCATAGGGTGCCCTGTAGGCCACCTTATGGTTGCCATCCCTATAGGGTGCACTATACATTATCCTGTGTCGCAACATACATGCTGCCCTATAGGGGTCATTCAAGGGTGCCTTGGCGAACAGTGCACTGTAACATGTGCCTTATGGGCCGCCGTATGTTAACATGCTGGGAGAGTGCGTTTGCTAGTAGTGATAACAAAATAAAATTATACAGCCTCCTACAGCACTCCACAACATAATACATACTGCCTCAGCAGGCATTTTTCACTGGGCATTGTGAGGAGTTGAACCCCTGATCCCTGCACCATTGGTCAGTGTTTTAACCATTGTGCTGTGGCTCTGTTCCTGTGCTTGTGCATCAGCGCGCCGCCTTGTGCCTATCAGCGCGCCGCCTTCTGCCGCCCAAGGGGACCAGTGCGCCGCCTTCTGCTGCCCAAAAATAACTGTGCGCCGCCTTATGCCGCCCAAAAAGCACTGTGCGCCGCCTTCTGCCGCCCAAAAATAACTGTGCGCCGCCTTATGCCGTTCCAAATTAATTTGCCTCCTAAAACAATGTTAATCATTACAGTTACTGCCTCAGCTGACCTTTGTCGTTGCGCACACTGGGGGATTGAACCCATGGCCCCTGCACCATTGGTCAGTGTCTTCACCGTTGTACCACGGCTCTGTTGTTTTGTGTACTCAGCAGCGCGCCACTTTGCCTTTCCACGCGCTAATGTCGACCCCCGCACATTAGCGCGACGCACACACGTCCGGTTGCTTACTACTGTTTTTTTTCTATTTTCTGCCTGAACCGCCCACTCCTTATATGGCACAGGCACACTAGCACGGCCCCGCACGTTAGGAATGTTTAGTAAACATGCCCCTAAGTGGATCAGGATCCAAAAACAGCCTTGAATTTTTAGCCTGGATTTGAAAAGGGCCAGAGATGGAGCCTGACATATTGACTCAAGTAGTTTGTTCTAGACATAAGGAACAGCACGGTGGAAAGATCTAAATCTGGAGTTAGCAGTGGAAGAGAAGGGCACAGATAGAAGCGATCTGCCAGAAGAGCGGGGTTCCCGAAGAGGGGTGTAGGGAGAGATAAGAGGAAAGGTAGTGAAGAGCCTCAGAATTAATGTACTTCTAGGTCAGTGTCAACTGGATATGGAAATGAATAGGGAGTCAATGAAGCAACTTGAGAAGAGAAGTTATATGGCCACAGTGAGACTAGCAGAAGATTAGACATGCACCTGAATTTTGAACAGATTGAATGGGAGAGAGATGATTCAGAGGAAGACCAGAAAGGAGGAGGTTGCAATAGTCCAGACAAGAGGTGATTAAAGATTGGATAAGGGTCTTAGTAGTGTGTTCAGAAAGGAAGGGTCAAATTTTGCTGAAATTAAAGAGAAAGAAACAGGTTTTAGCTATCAGTTGGATGTGTGCAGAGAAGGAGAGGGAGGAGTCAAGGATGGCCCCAACGTTGCAAGCTGAGGAAAAAGGCAGGTTTCTGGCAGTGTTTACCACCCCGGGGAGTGACTCCAACAGTATTGCGTACCACAGCCATGCCTGCACTGTGGCTAGGGCTGCCAAAAGCCTCTATATTTGCACAATGCTGGCATAGGTGTGGGAGTGTGTGTCTGCCTATCCAGAGTGTGGTGGCTGCCAACACCTTACTCAGCCCACACTGCTTGTACTGTTTCTAGTGTTAGCCTGCCAATTTGCATAATGAGGAGCAAGGTACTGGGGGTATAGTGCGGACAGGGTGGCCTGGGCAGGATACATCTGCAAAGGTCATAGGGCAATGGCTGGGAAATGGTAGTACCCAGCCACCACCTGCACGGACAAGGTGGCCACAGCATGTCCTGCTGGGAGGTCACTCTCACCCTGACTGTGCAGTGACCACGGCATGACTAGGTTCCCCCTTAGTGCTATATAGCATTTTCTCAAGTGAAATTTATGGGTTCTCTTTTCTGGGGCCTAATCACTGACCTAGCTGTTTGGTGGGTGTGCTCACATTCTCTCCAGGAACATGCACTATGGATTAGCTAGCAGACTGTCTGCAGTTATACGTGTATGGCTGGAGCACTTTGCAGTGGCTGGAGAATCACTGTGCTTGCTGCTGGAGAATGTCAGATGATGGTGGTGTGGGGCAGCTGAGCATTTCCAGGCCTACTGTCTGCCTACCATTGCCTTATGGATGCATATAGATATGCATTGACTGCCCTGTAGGGTGTCTGTTGCCCAGAAGGAATGGGGTTGATGGTTCCCTCTGCTGCCATCATTGCAGGGAGGTAGAATGTGGATCTGTGGGTGGGAGATGCTGTTTTCCCACCCTGAGCCCCAAGGGGTGGGTTGGGTGGTGGTACCTAATCTGCCGATGGGTTCAAACACCCCCCTTCACTTATATCCGGGGTCTCAAACACGCGGCCTGTGAGAGAGCTTTGTGCGGCCCGCGATGGAGGGAAACAAAAAAAAAACCCCTGGCTTCTGCTGCTGCCGCTGCCGCCGTGGCAGCGGCAGAATCAACTGTCAATTTAAAAAAAAAAAAAACTGGCTTCTGCTGCTGCTGCTGCTGCAGCCGTGGCAGCAGCAGAATCAGCTGTCCTGTGGCCCCTTCCCCTCTGTCCGGAAGAGCCCTGAGTCTGCTCCATCAGCGGCGGGCTTTTCAAGCCGCGAAGAGAGTATTTCCCTCTCGCGCCGCTTAAGCATATTCACTTTTCAAGCCGCGCGAGAGGGAAATACTCTCTTAGCCGCGCGAGAGGGAAATACTCTCTTCGCGGCTTGAAAAGCCCGCTGCTGATGGAGCAGACTCAGGGCTCTTCTGGACAGAGGGGAAGGGGCCACAGGACAGCTGATTCTGCTGCTGCCATGGCTGCAGCAGCAGCAGCAGAAGCCAGTTTTTTTTTAAATTGACAGTTGATTCTGCCGCTGCCAGCAGAAGCCAGGGTTTTTTTTTAAAATTTTATTTACTTGGGTTGATGGGGGGGGGGGGGGTTTAGGACTGGAAATGGGCTGATGGGGGTTAGGAAGGACTGGAGGTGGGCTGATGGGGGGGAGGAGTTAGGACTGGAAATGGGCTGATGGGCGTTAGGAAGGACTGGAGGTGGGCTGATGGGGGGAGCTAGGACTGGTAATCAGCTATGGAGGGGCTAAGACTGAAATGGGGTAATGGGGGGTTAGGACTGGAAGTGGGCTAATGGCAGTGGGGGGGTTAGGACTGGTAATGGGCTACGGGGGGGCTAAGAATGAAAATGGGGTGATGGGAGGGTTAGGACTGGAAGTAGGCTGTTGGGGGGCTTAGGACTGGTAATGGGCTATGGGGGGCTAGAAATGGTAATGGACTGGGGGGGTTGCTAGGACTGGAAATGGGCTTAGTGGGGGGAGCTAGGACAGGAAATGGGCTGATGGTGGGGCTAGGATAGGACTGGAAATGGGCTGATGTGGGGACTAGAAGGGAGCGGATGCTGGGTGGGGCTGGAACTAGAAGGGAGCTGATGTTGGGGGAGGATTAGAATGGGATGGGACTGGGAGAGTGAAATGGAGAGGGGAAAATATTTTGTGTGGGAGGGAAGAAAAATCTAAAATTGGCCGGGTATTGGGAGAGTAAATGATGATTGAGGATGGAGGGGTAAAATTTGAGTGGATGAAATAGGAATGAGGAATGAGCAAAAGGAGAAAGATTAGTATGTTAAAGCAGATGTAGAGAGAGAATGGAAAAAAAACTAGAAGAGAGAAGAAAGGACAAATGGACAGCAGACGATGGAGAGTTAGCAGAAGACACAAAGAAAGCAGAAGAAAGTGGCTGGAACAATTGCAACTGAAAAAAAATGCATAAAAGGTAGAAAAATATCTATTTTGAATTTATTAACTGGAATATGTCAGCTCTGTGAAATGTGCATCATTAACGTCTGTGCTTTGTATGGTAACATTATGCAAATATTTTTGCAAATGAGGCCCTGCGTCTTACGCGGCCCGCGGGTTACTTTACAAGTCCTCATTTGGCCCTCAAAACAATTTGAGTTTGAGACCCCTGACTTATATCATGTGACCATAGCACCAACACAGGATATGCACTATTCTGGGTTCATCATAGCCCATAAGACTAAGAAATACAGAGGGATACAAATGTATCCTAGGTGTGTCTGCAGGAACTTCCTATCACACACACACTAGCACTGATGGAGACTGGTAGCATAGCCTATTTCAGCTATGATAGATACTGTGGACCTGGTGCTGGGCGCCCCACCTACCCTCAGGGTGAGCACAGTACCCGTACAATGTGACGGTCTGTAGCTTATCTGTGCCAGTAGCACACACGGTCAGTACCCCCTACCAGGCTGAGGTGCTGTGGGAGCGCACACGGTCAGTTCCCCCTACCAGTCCGAGGTGCTGTGGGGGTACATACCACATCTTGTCATTATCTGTAGACTGCTGATTTGCATGTGCAGTGCATCATGGGTACAGATGGGTTAACCCTATCCTGGTAACCACAGCAGACCGTTTGTGTGGTGACCTGCAGTCCTTCTGTAGCCAGCCAGGGGTTTGTTAGTAGCTGTAGCCCACTGGTTACTTCACTGCCTGTGGAGCCAGAGGTCATGATTTTGACCCCACAGTGGGGTTATTCGATAGAGCTGTTTGAGGCATTTTCTTTTTATTATTTAAATTAGTGCTGATAGCAAAAACACACTCACAGTGCTGTAACCTTAAGGTGCCTCATAAGGCGCACCATAAAGCATCCTATAAGGCGCCCTATAGTGAACATTATAGGGTGCCGTGGTGGACAGTGCACTGTATAATGTGCCCTCTGGAGTGCCCTATAGGACGCCTTGTGCGGCACTTTTGGTTACGGCACTGTGAGTGTGTGTTTGCTGGCAGCACTAATTAAAATAAAAAAGAAAATGCCGCACACAGCACTGGTTTAAAGTAAAGGGCAATGCAGCAGACAGCCTTATTTATTAGGCCCACTGGGGGGATTAAACCCATGACCCCTGTACCATCAGTCAGTGTATTCACCATTGTGCTACTCCTTTGTTGCTGCATTTGCAGGTCAGCGCGCCTACTTAAGGTTACCGTGCGGTAATGTGCGTGGCTCCCTCTATCGCGTGATAATGTGCGCAGCGCACATTATCGCGCGATAATCCCCGATTGCTATGTTTAGACCGGAACGCCCACTCCTTTTAAGGCATCCTGCACATTATCGCCAGGTGCACGTTAAGACCGTTTAGTAAACATACCCCTTAGTTTTCATACCCGGATTCCACAGCGTTAGTGTGCCTGGAGCCTCTCCCCTCCCACTTTTCACCCATTGACCCTCTCTCTCCGCTCCTGGGGAGCCTTCCTCTGCCCTCCAGGGAGCCTTTCTCCACCCTCAGCGCTCGTTTCTGCCACTGCGCGCGTTATCACACGATACGTGATGTCTTCGCCCGGTAAAGTGCCATTATCGTGCGAAAACTTCACTTATCGTGCGATAACGTTACAGCAGCGCAATTAGCGCCCTTTAGTAAGCATACCCCTATATCTTATTAAGGAGATCTAAGGATTAAAAAATACCTCACTGCCTGGGAGACAGATGATGAATGCAAGTTGTTTTACATAGAAACATAGAAACATGATGACAGAAAAAGACCACAAGGCCCATCTAGTCTGTCCTTCCATAACAACAACTACAACAGTCCACTTTTTACCTTTAGAGATCCTCTGTGTTGGTCCCATGCTTTTTTGAATTCAGTTACTGTCCTCATCTCTACCACCTCCACTGGGAGACTATTCCACGGATCCACTACTCTTTCCGTAAAGAAATATTTCCGCATATCACTCCTGAATCTATCTCCCTTCACCCTCATCCCATGTCCCCTCGTCGCAGAACTTGCTTTCAATTGAAAGAGGCTCTCTCCCTGAACATTTATGCCACGGAGGTATTTAAACATCTCAATCATATCACCTCTATCCCGCCTTTCCTCTAAGGTGTACATATTAAGATCCTTAAGTCTGTCCTCATATGCTTTATAATGAAGACTACTAATCATCTTAGTAGCAACCCTCTGCACTGACTCCATCCTGTTCACATCCTTTTGAAGGTGCGGTCTCCAGAATTGCACACCATACTCCAAATGAGGTCGCACCAAAGACTTATACAGAGGCATTATCACCTCCTTTTTTCTGCTAGCCATTCCTCTCCGTATGCACCCAAGCATCCTTCTAGCTTTTGCCGTCGCCTTTTCTACCTGTTTAGCTACTTTAAGATCATCGGACACAACTACGCCTAGGTCTCGCTCTTCTTTAGTGGACAAAAGTACTTCACCTCCTATGCTGTATTGCTCCCTTGGATTGCTGCAGCCAAAATGCATGACCTTACATTTTTTTAAAATTAAATCCCAGCTGCCAAATTATAGACCATTCTTCAAGCTTAGCTAGATCCCTCCTCATGTTATCTACACCTTCCTGGGTGTCTACTTTATTGCAGATTTTGGTATCATCCGCAAAGAGGCAAACCTTACCCGACAGCCCTTCCGCTATATCACTAACAAAGATGTTAAAAAGAATCGGACCAAGGACAGATCCCTGGGGCACACCACTGGTAACATCCTTCTCCTCAGAGTGAGCTCCATTTACTTGTACTCTTTGTCGCCTCCCACCCAACCAATTTCTAACCCAAGCAGTAACTTTAGGGTCCATCCCTAGGGTGCTCAGTTTGTTTATAAGTCGCCTGTGAGGAACAGTGTCAAAGGCTTTACTGAAATCTAAATACACCACATCTAGAGCTCTCCCTCGGTCCAACTCCCTGGTCACCCAGTCAAAGAAATCAATCAGATTTGTCTGACAAGACCTGCCTCTGGTGAATCCATGCTGCCTCGGATCCTGTAACCCGCTGGACTCCAGAAACCTCACTATTTTCTCTTTCAACAGCGTTTCCATTAATTTACTCACCACTGAAGTTAAACTAACCGGCCTGTAGTTTTCAACCACATCCTTACTTCCGCTTTTGTGTAAAGGCACCACATGAGCCTCTCTCCAGTCCTTTGGCACCACTCCCGACTCCAACGAGGCATTGAAAAGGTCAGTCAGTGGAGTTGCTAGAACGTCCCCAAGTTCCCTCAGTATTCTAGGGTGTATCCCATCTGGTCCCATCGCTTTGTCTACTTTAAGTTGAGCTAGTTTCTCACGAACACAGTCTTCTGAAAATTGTTCAAGATGTCCCTCGCTTCTGTTCTTATTTGTGGGTGTTTTCTGAGGTCCTGCTCCTGGTTCTTCATCTGTGAACACAGAACAAAAATATTTGTTAAGCAATTCCGCTTTATCCTTATCAGCTTCTACATATTCCCCCCCTGTACCCTTGAGTCTGACAATACCACTTTTGCCCTTCCTCTTCTCACTAATATATCTGAAAAATGTCTTATCTCCCCATTTTATTGCATTGGCTATATCCTCCTCCTTTTGAATCTTTGCCTTCTTGACTACTTTGCTAGCTTCTCTAAGTTTTTCCAAATACAGATGCCTGTCTTCCTTTCTCTGTGATCTCTTGTATTTCATGAAGGCCTCCCTCTTTTTCTTCACTTTTTCAGCTACTTCCTTCGAAAACCATAGCGGTCTCCTGTTCCTTTTGCCTTTATTTACCATTTTAACAAAAAGGTTGGTTGCCTTTAAAATACCCCCTTTCAGTTTTGCCCACTGTTGTTCTACATCCCCCAGCTGTTCCCATCCCACTAATGACTCCCTGAGGTATTGGCCCATCTTCGCAAAGTTAGTCTTCCTAAAGTCTAAGATCTTTACCTTGGAATGGATTCTAACAGCCCTAGTCCTAATACTGAACCACACCATCTGGTGATCACTGGATGCAAAATGATCTCCCACTACAACATCAGAAACACTTTCACCATTGGTAAGAACCAAGTCCAGTATGGCCCCTTCACGTGTGGGGTCTGTTACCAATTGCCTGAATAGTTCTCCCTGTAGAGAATCCAGGATCTCCTTACTCCTAGATGATACTGCAGCAGGAATGTGCCAATCAACATCTGGCATATTGAAATCTCCTAGCAGTAGCACTTCCCCTTTCCTAGCAATGCTGCGTATGTCTTCAATTAACTCTCTGTCCACCTCTTCCTCTTGTGAGGGAGGTCTGTATATCACACCAATGCAAATAGATTTCTCTTTCCCTCTTTCTAGTTTAACCCACAATGCCTCCTCTCTCCCTTTTAAGCTCTGTAATTCCAAAGCTTTAATAGTAGTTTTTACATATAGTGCTACTCCTCCTCCCCTTCTTCCTACCCTGTCCTTTCTGAATAAAGTATAGCCAGGTATAGTTACATCCCAGTCATGGTTTTCTGTGAACCATGTTTCTGTAACTGCCACTAAATCTAAGTCAGCCACTCCCACCAAAGCTTCAACTTCAGAGATCTTATTTCCCATGCTACGGGCATTAATACACACTGCTTTCCATATGTTACCCCTGTTACCCATTTCCATAAAGGTATTTAATGTATCACTTACCTGGGGGCTTTCACTTACCTGGGGGCTTTCTTCACCCATCCCCAACGAATCTAGTTTAAAGCCCTCTTCAGTAGATTAGCCAGTCTAGTACCAAAGATGTGTTGACCTTTCTTGGACAATAAGTAACCAAGTATGTGGTAACACCTTGAGGTGTTTTATTTTAAATGTATTTATTCTACAAGCTTTGCCCTGGCTGTATTTGCTTTATATTTTTGTGATAATCTGGGGTGAAATTGTAAAATAGGCACTGTGATGCCCTGACAGCTTAAAAACCCTATTATAAAATTACCCTAAGACACATCCTGGACCTCACATCTCTCAGTAACTTTCCAAACCAAGAAAGGTTCATGATGAATTCTTAAGACTCCATGCACGTAAAATGATAATTTATGGGGTATGTTCACTAAACCGTCTTAGGGGTATGTTTACTAAACTGCGGTAATGTCACCAGTGTTAAGTGCAGCGTTAAGGTACCTGAAGCCATAAAAGGCAATGGGCAGGTAGGGGGCTTTCTGTCGAAAAAGGAGCAATGGGCGTCATGGGTGCTTGGCATTAAGAAAAGAACAAAAGGGAATCAAACCTATGACCCTTGGTTTAGGAGGCATCAGTACTAACCAGTAGGCTACATCTCCACAGCGCTTTGATCTGCTATCAGCTGGATACAGAAGGATGATGTGTTGGGACAGCAGCTTAGACGGGCTTCCCCATGGCTGCTGTGCAGTCCTATATTAATCTGAGACCTATTCTTCCTCTCAGATTCTATTTCTGTTTTGTGCTCTAGTATTTTCTATCATATGCATGTTGATGTTAGGATGGAGTGATCGTTTCTTATCTCCGGATATAGAAAGACTGCAGGTCACGGCACGACATGTCTGCTGTGGTTACCAGGATAGGGTTAACCCACCAGTACCCATGATGCAATGCACATGCAGATTAGCAGTCTATAGCAGGTCACCAGATGGGGTATGCCTCTCGGCTGTAACTGCACTGGAGGAAGGAGAGAAGGCGGAGAGAGAGGGTCAATGGGCGGGGAGTGGCTGGGGAGAGGCCCCTGCTGCACTAACTCTGTCACATTAACACTGGAACAGTACCGCGAGTGAAAACCTGTCGGTAAATGCACATTTGTAGGAGAGAGAA
Organism: Ichthyophis bannanicus; assembly: GCA_033557465.1. Lineage (NCBI taxonomy): Eukaryota > Metazoa > Chordata > Amphibia > Gymnophiona > Ichthyophiidae > Ichthyophis > Ichthyophis bannanicus. Next base: position 64,076,349 of record CM066039.1, on the reverse strand, counting down.
ACTATTTCTTGTTAGCAATGTATATCACAGGCAGAGAGCCCAAAAACAGTGATAATAGTGCCCAAGTATGAAAGGGCACTATGGTAATGCTACAAAGGGGGATGCAGGTGAGGTACAGGGCAGACTAGGCAGCCACGTAAGTGGCACAGAGGAACACAGAAAATGGAAAACAGCAAGATAGCGGCTGAACAAGGTCAAACTTGCCCAGTAGTCTGTGCTCCACAGTGTCCCACCCAGGGGAGATGTACCCTGCAGGTACCCCAAACGTCACAGAGAAAACACAATGCCTGTAATGGGGCAAGCAGTGCACATCTGGAAACCACTCTAATAGGGGTCCACGTACTCACCCCAGGATACATCCCAAACTGTCCGAACACCCAGCTATACGAACACCTGTCACACCAGCCCCTGGGAAGGACAGTGCAGGGAGCAGCCACGCGTTGCCTGACACATGTATATACCCAGCAGTCCAAAGTAACTGCCTTGATTACAGGAGAAGGCAGCATATAATCCTTTTAAATAAATAAAATAAATAAAGTGGATACACTGCACCCGCATTGCATACCCTAGCCTGTCCACAGTCTGCTGGCAGAACACAATCTATCTACCAGGCCCACCCTAGCCAATAGTTGCTAGATCACCAACCTGCCACCCCCAACCATCTCCCCCCCCATGTGGAAGGGCCATAATAGTGGCAGGCGGTGATGGGGGGGGCATGTGGATGTCCATGTATGTCCCCCTCCCCACCCCAGACCCCACACCCTAGGCACCCGCCTACCTGCACAGTGGATGGCCTGGGACTGCACACCACCAGCACCAACAGCATATGGGCACATCAGCATGGTGGGGGAGGGGACGTTGGTGGTGGAGGAGGCCATGACACCTGCCCAGAGCAGACCAAAGCCATGCCCTGTACCAATGCATGGTGTGCAGTGCAGCAAAGGTCTGTGGGATGAACAGCAAAGGTAGCCCCACGGACTACTATGCTTGTGTGGTGCAGTACACACAGACAGTGTGTCTTGGAACAAAAGGTCACAGGTTCAGGTCCCAGCTGTGGCTCATGCAGACCACGTCCTTACATTTTACCCTACATTGCAGATACATCATCGTCATGTGCACTCCCCAAATCATCGGCCAACAGGAGCACAAACATCCACACCCACAGGCTCCATTATCCACAGCCCCATGGATTATCAGTTTGTTGGGCCCGGCATGGAGCAGCAGTTTCCAGCAAAGCAGCACTACTAGCATCTGCATACCATAGCAATGCCTGCACTGTGCCCAGGACCAGTGTGATGGGCAGGGCTGCCAACCACCCCTATCTTTGCACAATGTCAACAAAGGAGTGGGAGTGTGTGTATGTCTATCCATTGTTTTGTGGCTGCCTACTCCTCACTGGGCCCACAATGCTTACACTGATTCCAGCATTAGCTGTCAATGTGCATAATGAGGAGCAAGGTATTGTGGGTATGGTGTGGACAGGGCGGACTGGGCATCTGCACACAGTGTGGGGCAATGGCTGGGAGATTGTAGTGCCCGACCACCACCTGCATGGACAGGGTGGCCACAGATGTCATGCTGGGAGGTCACTCTCTGACTGAGCAGTGACTATGGCATGTATAGGTTACCACATAGTGCTATACACTGCTTATCTCAAGTGCTATCTGTGTGGTCTCTTCTTTGGGGCTCAATCACTGAGATATCTGCTTGGTGTCTGTAGGTACATCCCATGTCTGGGTGCACAGAGTTCCCCTGGGAAGATGCACTGTGGATTGGCTAGCAGACTGTCTGCATTTTCCATGTGTATGTCTGGAACGCCTTGCAGGGTGCAGACTGAGTATGTCCTCTGCTGGTGGATGTCAATTTGTGGTGTGGGGCAGCTGAGACCTTCCAGGTCAATGCCCTTGTGACACGTACAGGCACTCCATAGGGCACATTATAATGTGCCCTATAGGGTGCTTTATGAGGCACCTTAGGCTAGGGCACTGTGAGGGTGTTTTTGCTGGAAGCACTGGTTTAAATTAAAAGGAAAAGCCTCAGACAGCCTGATTAAATAACACCACTGTGGGATCAAACCCATGACCTCTGTCTTTGCAATCATTGAAGTAACCAGTGGGCTACATCTCTAAAGCGTCTAACATGCCACTGGCTGGCTACAGAAAGACTGCAGGTCACCACACAGACTGTCTGCTGTGGTTACCAGGATAGGGTAAACCCACCTGTACCCATGATGCAGATCAGCGCCTACATCTGATCACAAGATGGGGTATGTGCCTCTATAGCACCCCGGCCTGGTAGGGGGAACTGACCGTGTGTGTTACAGGCACAGAGTAGCTACAGACCGTGACATTGTGCGGTTCCTGTGCTCACCCTGAGGGTGAGGTGGGGCGCCCAGCACCAGGTCTGAAGCACCTGGCTTGGCTGAAATAGGCTGTGCCGCAGGTCCCCATCAGTGCCATTGTGTGATAGGTAGTCCTTGCAGACACACCTAGAATACACCTGTGTCTGTCTGTATTTCCCAGTCATATCAAGCTCCTGTGGTCTATGATGTACCCAAAATAGTGTATATTCTGTGTCATTGCCATGGCCACATGTTATAAGAGAAGCATGGTGGTTAGACCCAAAAGCGGATTATGTAGCACCACCCAACCCAGGGTGGGGGACAGGATCTCCCACCAACAGATCCACATTCTACATCTCTGCAATGGTGGCTAGAAAGGACCATCAACCCCAGACCTGCTGGGGAATAGGTACCCTACAGGGCAGTCAATGCAGATCTGTACGCATCACATAGGGCAGAAGCAGACAGGCCTGGACAAAGCTCAGCTGCCCCCCAACCACTATCTAACATTCACCAGCAGAAGGCACAGTCAGTCTCCACCCACTGCACCCTGCAAGGTGTTCCAGCCATACACATGCTAACTGCAAACAGTCTGCTAGTTAGCACATAGTGCATGTTCCTGGTGGAACTGTATGCACCCAAAAAGGGGATGTGAGCACATACACCAAGCAGGTATGTCAGTGATTAGGCCCCAGAAAAGAAAACTTATAAATATCACTTGAGAAAAATGCTGCACAGCACTATAGGGGAACCTAGCCATGCCATGGTCACTGCTCAGTCAGGGTGAGAGTGACCCCCCCCCCCCCCTGCAGCATGACATGTTGTGGCCACCCTATCCGTGCAAGTGGTGGTCGGGCACTACAATGTCCCAGCCATTGCCCTATGCCCTGTGCAGATGCACCCTGCCCAGACCACCCTGTCCGGGCCATACCCACAGTACCTTGCTCCTCATTATGCACATTGGCAGGCTAACACTGGAAACAGTGCAAGCAGTGTGGGCTCAGTAAGGTATAGGCAGCCACAAAACACTGGGTAGACATACACACACTCCCACACCTATGCCAGCATTGTGCAAATAGAGAGGTTTTTGGCAGCCCTGGCTGCCACACCAGTCCTGGGCACAGTGCAGGCATTGCTATGGTACGCAATACTGTTGGGGTCACTCCCCGGTGTGGTAAACACTGTCAGAAACAAAAACTGAAACACACTCCACAGATATCAGAAAGGCTGCTATGATGAATCTCTGCCAACAAATTGTGTTTAACTTAGGATTTGTTATCTGACATTAATCATAGCAACCTTTTGATATATGTGTTACATGTTCCCAAGTTTAGGATGGCATTGCTAAGGTATGCAGTATTGGGAGATGATGCTCTGCGCAGGGCCCAACAGCCTGACTCTTCATGAGGCTTTGGATAGTGGAGCCTGTGAGTGTGAGTGTTTGTACCCCTTTTGGCCGCTGCTCTAGGGCAGAGGTTCCCAACTCCAGTCCTGGTGGGACAAACATGGTTCAGGTTTTCATGCTGTCCCTAATGAATATGCATGAGATACATTTGCATACAATGGGGGTGGTGCATACAAATGCATCACAGGCATATTTATTAGGGACAGCATGAAACCTGAATGGTGTTTGGCCCTCCAGGACTGCAGTTGGGAAACTCTGCTCTAGGGATTGCACATGTTTATGGTGTCTGTGCTCTGTAAGGTAAAATATAGGCATTTATGGCATGTTTATTTTATCTGCAATAAAGGTTCTGTCTTTATTACCATGGTTTAGTACTGGGTAAAATATAGGAACATGGTTTGCAGGAGCCACAGCTGGGACTTGAACCTGTGACTTTCTACCCCTGAACACACTGGTTGTGTTTACTTCACCAAACTGTTGCTACACAGGCAGATCATTCCCTGGGGATACCATGACTGTTCGTCAGACAGACCTTGTCTGTTGTAGTGCACGGCACCCACCTAAACAGGGCTTGGCCATGGTCTGCTGTGGGCAGATGCCACTGCCCTCTCCGCCACCAGCACCCCTCCACCACCATGCTGACATGCCCTTGTGCCAGTGGTGCTGGTGGTACGCAGTCCCAGGCCCAATAAACACATGGCAATATACCTGATATATAGAGCACCTAAAGCTTCACCGGCAGAAATTGCCTCAATGCTAGAAGCTATTTGTGCAATTACTTCAAATAACAAGTCCACATTAGTTCTAGGAGATTTCAACCTCAAGTCAATTAACTACAGAGACTCTGAGGCCTTCCTACAGGCAATGTCTTCCTTGCAGTTCACACAAATAGTTAATGCCCCTACACACAGATACGGGTATTCTCCAGACCTCATATTTGCTTCCAATGATCTAACCTCAAGAGGTCTAATTTCAACACCTTCTATCACCCCAGTTCCATGGTCAGATCATTTCATAATCAAGATAGAGATTTTATTACAAATAAACAATCAAAATGTTCAATTAGACAACAAAAGCTTTCAAAGACGTTTCAAGAACTTCGACAGAGATTCATTTATTCAAGTAACATTACCTCAACTGTCCACAGATTCAGTTGACCTCGAGATGCAAATAGCCAAGTGGAACAGCATTATTTATAACGCTGCCAAAGCAACAGATATGAGACCAAGGAAGCCACGGAATAATAGACTTCACCACAAACCATGGTACTCAATAGCCATACGTCAGATGAAAAGGGAACTCAGAAGGATAGAGCGTAAATGGAGAAAGCACAATACATCAGATTTAAAGCAACTATACTTAACAAAGCAGAAACAATATGGCGAATACATTAAACACTCAAAAAAGAGAATATCACACAAATTTAATAAACACATCTATCAATAAGCCCAGAGAGCTGTTTGAAATTGTGAAGATCCTTACAAAGGAGCAAAGAACAGAAGATGAAGCACACATTGATCCACAGAGTTTTGCAGACTATATCAAGGAAAAGTTCCATTCTCCAGAAAAAGCTAAATATAGCTTACACAAGAAGTTAGTCGCACATAACAGGATTTGGAATACATTCGATATTCCGTCAACTGAGCAACTCTCCCACATCATTTCATCAATAAACACAAGCACTTCTCCCACTGATCCATGCCCAGTATCATGGATCAAAACAACAAAGTCCAGCTTCATTCACATCATACACAACATGGTGCACATATCCCTCACTCAAGGTTTGTTGCCAGAGCAATTAAAGCTTGCCACTGTAAGGCCGATCACAAAGAAAACAACATTAGACAAAAATAACCCAGCTGCATATCGGCCGATATCCAGTATACCATTTTTAGCTAAGATCATTGAAAAAACAGTTCAACAACAACTTCAAGAACACATTGATGATCAATCACCTTTGGATGACAACCAACATGGTTTTCGACCTAACCATGGAGTAGAAACTCTAATGATTTATCTTTTCGACAGCATCCTCCGTACTATAGACAACATTAAGTATGGTATAATAATGATCTTTATTGACATTTCTGCAGCATTTGACTCTGTAGACCACAAAAAATTACTGGATAGACTAGAGGAGATTGGGTTGTATGGTACCACCTTAAAATGGTTTCACTCCTATTTGACAGAGAGACATATACAAGTAAAGTTAGGTCACAAAACATCTCAACCCATAAATGTTATACAAGGGGTTCCACAAGGGTCTGCCCTTTCATCCCTGTTGTTCAACATCTACATACAGCCAATCTGCAACATTCCAATGAAAAATGATATTAAATATACTATTTGTGAAGATGACATTATGATATTTACACCCGTCTCAATTGATAACCCTGACTATTCAAAAATTTTAGATTGTCTATCACAAATGTCTACATGGTGCAAAAACAACAACATGGAAATTAATTTCAGCAAGACTGAGGCTCTATTCGTCTCTCGTAACCCTGCCTTCACTCATCCATCTGACATCATGATAGAAAACGCTATAGTACCTATAAAATCAGAAGTAAAATATCTTGGTGTTACCCTGGACAATCAAATGAATCGTAAGGCACATATAAGTAAAACAATCAGAAATGCTTATTACAGGATGAAAATTATCAGAAGACTAAGGCCCCTCCTCGAAACCGTTCAATTCTGTAATGTTTGCCAGGCATTAATTACCCCCTTACTCGACTTCTGTAATCCTATTTACCTCGGTCTACAAAGCAAACACTCAAGCCATTACAGCTCGCTCAAAACACCGCTGCACGAATAATTTTTGGATTATCAAGTCAAGAACATATAACACCCATTATGAAAGAACTTCACTGGCTACCTATAGCGTCTAGAGTAAAATATAAAACTATAATACATTTTCAAGATCAAGCAAAACATTTCTGCAAACAGCCTAATCTCTCTTATTCAGTCGGACATAAGCAAAAGACCAAGAAGAAAAGGTACTTCCAACAGAGTCAGCACTTCTAGTGACTTTAGAACATCACGTAAAGACACTTCAGAAAGGGCATTCTCTTTTGCTGCCCCAACTATTTGGAACTCTCTCCCAAGTGACTTGAGAGCAGCACTGGACCTCAAAGACTTTAGAAAACAGCTGAAAACTATGCTGTTTATAGAACACTATGGTCATTTAAATTAATTAATTCACTTAATAGGAATGACCAATTATATAGAAGTATGTAATATAGCTCATGTTGTATAATAGTACATAATGTATATAGTTCAATTTTCTACAAAGCACTACAATTTACTATATCAATCTACATTTACTGCTTGTTTACACTTTCACTTATATTGTATGTTTGTCAAACCGCTTTGATTTTATGATAAAGCGGAATATAAATACTATTAAATAAATAAATAAATCCAGTGTGCCAGTAGGCGGCTGCCTATGATGCGTGATATGGGGCAGGGGTGCCTGAATAGACATCCATGTTTCCCCCCGGCACCGCCTGCTAATGTTATGTGCCCTTTGGGGTACTTGCTGGGTACTGTTCCCTTGGACACTGTGGGACACACACTCGTGGACATGTTTGCCCTTGGTCAGTTGCTGTCTTGCTGGTTTTCCACTTCTACATTCCTATGTGTCACCTAGGCATCTGCCTAGCCCACCCTGTGCCCCAGATGCCCCACTGCATGTCCCGCCTGCAGCCCCCTGTACCCCATTTGCAGCCTCACCATAGTGCCCTCTCGTACTTGGGCACTATGATGTTGCTCCACATGTATCACTACTATCACTTTTCTTGGTTTCCCTGCCTTTGCTGCACATTGCTGACTGAAATGGTCTCTCTCTCCTGCAAATGTGCCTCTAGCGCGAGGTTTTCACTGGCATTAATTTTCAGACCTTCATTTCACAGTGTTAGTGTGCATGGAGTCTCTCCCTGCCCACTCTCCACCCATTGACCCCCTTATCTCCGCCCTCTAGGGAGCCTTACTGCATCCTCTGTGCACCTTAACGCCTCCGGAGACGTTATCAAGCGGTACGTGACGTTATCACATGGTAATGTGCCATTATCGCACGATAACGTCACTTATAATGTGATAACGTCACCACTGCAACGTTAGAGCTTTTTAGTAAACATACCCCTATGTGTATAAAAGACCTCTTATAAAGTTATAGCAATGCTAAGAAGCATTTGTGGTGCAAAAAAATCTTCGTTAAATGCTATACTAAACTCATTATGTACATCTAATACTATGGCACACCTTGTTATCAAAATTCTATGGAATGTTTGTTAGTTTTAATGCTATTTTTTGAGTTCATTGTAAACCACTTTGATTTAGGAAAGGCGGTATATAAGTGCATATAAATAAATAAATTAGATACATATTTGTAGAGCTGGGGGCATGTTTACCAATGTGTGCTAGCCATTAGAGTATGGTTCCATGTGCAGTAAGTGCCCCATGCTAGTAGTTAGCATGAGGCCCCACATTAAAAATCCAATGCCAACTGAGTAGTGCATGATTGGGCAGGGATTGAATGGGTTCTGGGTGAAAAATGGGCATGAACAGCACTGCACAGTTAGCTTGGGCATTTTGGATGCATGCTAACCATGAAGGTAGCGGTTAGCATGGGTGCACTTAATGTCATCTCAGTGGGTGATGGTAGGTGCATCCGCCCACTAGTTTGAGCGGTGTGGTGTGCTAACCTCATGCTAATCCAAACAATAGTGAATACTCAGATCCCAAACTGAAACCAATTCTTATTTTTTGTCGGGCATAAACCGCAAGAGAAAGAGGAAAACCCCTCTCACTCCCATGCAGTACATGCCCCTTTTAATCGTTTTTATTCAAAAACTTAATTCAATATGTTCTTCTGTTTGTCAAAATGAAAAACCACACTTAACTTATCGATCACACACGACGTGCACGTTTTGAAGCTGAAGCTTCTGTCTCAAGTGCCCCCGATGAAAAGAAGTGCGTCCATACTTTCAGCCAAACTGACAAAAAACGCCAAGGTCTTGGCTAGTTTGGTTTCAGTTATAAGGTCTTGGCTAGTTTGGTTTCAGTTTGGGATTTGGGTATTCACTATTGTTTGGATTGTCCTTTGTTTGAATACCTGTATGCTGGGTTTTATATTTTGATTGGAACCTCATGCTAATGGCAGGGGTACAGACGCATATATTCTCAAAGGTTAGCATGGGTATCTGTACTAACTTTGAACATAAATGTCGGCACCCACAATCTAGGCACTATTTCTGCTGGATTTGTGCTAGTATTTTATAAAGGCATATAGGCGCTTATGTATCTTTATAACATAAGCTAACAAGAGTCATCTTCCTGTTCTGTTAGGCTCTCTGTTATTAAATTACCCTCCTAGTTTCAAAGCCTTTGGGTACTTTTAAGTTATGAGCATATTTTCCCTATGAAAACTCATCTGGGTAAAAGTATCAGAACAGATTTCAACCTGATTTCAACCCTACGGCTACATTTTTCGACGCATGCATAGGTTTCACAAACTAGGCACATTGTTGGATCCACTGAACTAACCCCAACCCTCTGACCTGCCTATCTTTTGCTCAGATGTAAGCAAATGCACTGTTGATCATCATTTGCTAATTTACAAAGAAACATTAAAAGCTAGAAACACAGAAAAATGACAGCAGATAAAAAACATATGTCCTATCCAGTCTGCCCTTCTATACCAACTACTAAACTTTACATTCCTTTTTTCCCTTAGAGATTCTTTGTGTTTGTCCCATGCTTTCTTAGGGGTATGTTTACTAAACCGTCTTAACGTGCGGCCGGCGATAGTGTGCAGGCTGCCATAAAAGGAGTGGGCGTGTCGGTCTTAAAGTAGCAAAACAGGATTATCACGCGATAACGTGTGCTGCGCACTTTATCGGGCGAGACTCTGCTAAGCACGTTAACGTGTGGTAATCTTAAGTAGGCGCGCAGACATGCAAACACAGAAACAGAGTTGTAGCACAATGGTTAATACACTGACTGATGGTACAGGGGTCATGAGTTTGATTCCCCCAGTGTGCCTAATCCATAAGGCTGGCTGTAACGGTTGCTTTCACGTGTAAGTATTGATTTGTGAGGCATTTTATTTGTAGTTTAATTAGTGCTTCCAGCAAACACACCCTCACGTGCCGTAATCTAAGGTGCCGCATAAGGCACCCTATAAGGCACTCCATAGGGCACATTATAAAGTGCACTGTCCGCCAAGGCACCCTATAATGTCCCCTATAGGGCACCCTTAAGGCGCTTTAGAGGACACCTGATAAGGCACCTTATAAGGCGCTTTATAGGGTGCCCTATAAGGCGCTTTATAGGGCGCCTTATAAGGTGCCTTATGGGGCGCCCTATGGTTACAGTACACTGAGGGTGTTTCTGCTGGCAGCACTAATGTACATTAAAAATAGACAATGCCTTGGACAGCCTTATCAAATAATCCCACCATGGGTTTGAACCCATGATCTCTGGCCCCACAGGCAGAGAAGTAACCAGTGGGCTACAGCTGCTAACAAGCCCCTGGCTGGCTGCAGAAGGACTGCATGTCACCACACAAACTGTCTGCTGTGGTTACCAGGATAGGGTTAACCCACCCGTACCCATGATGCACTGCACATGCAAAGCAGCAGTCTACAGATGGGCACAAGATGGGGTATGCAACCCCACAGTACCTCGGCCTGGGGTGGGGGGAGGGGGAGAGCGGGGGTGGGGTGGGGGTGTGTGTTTGGACCCATAGGCGGATTATGTACCACCACACAACCCACCCTCTGGGGCTCAGGGTGGGAAACAGGATCACCCACCAACAGATCCACATTCTACCTCCCTGCAATGGTGGCAGTAGAGGGGACCATCACCCCCAATCCTGCTGGGGAACAGACACTCTACAGGGCAGGCAATGCAGAGCTGTACACATCCATAAAACAATAGCAGACAGATGGCCTGCAAATGCACAGCTGCCTCCCACCACTATCTGACGTTCTCCAGCAGCAAGCCTCCAGCCGCTGCACCCTGCAAGGTGTTCCAGCAAGACACATAATAGGTGCAGACAGTCTACTAGCTAGTCCATCGTGCATGTTCCTGGAGGAGATGTATGTACCCAGCACTGAGATGTCGGCATACACACCGAGCAGATAAGTCAGTGATTGGGCCCCAAAAAAGAACCCATAAATATCACCTGAGAGAAATACAACACAGCACTATGGGGGAACCTAGCCATGCCGTGGTCACTGCTAAGTCAGGGTGAGAGTGACCTCCCAGCAGGACATGCTGTGGCCACTCTGTCCGTGCAGGTGGTGGCCGGCCACTACAATGTCCGAGCCATTGCCCTATGCTTACAGATGGATCAAGGCCAGGCCATCCTATCCTGGCTATTCCCACAGTACCTTGCTCTCATTATGCACATTGGCAGGCCAATAATGGCAACAGTGCTAGCAGTGTGGGCTGTGGAGGGTGTTTGCAGCCACCACACACTGGATAGACAGACACACACTCCCCACACCTATGCCAGCATTGTGCAACTATAGAGGTGTTTGGCAGCCCTGGCCACCGCACCAGTCCTGTGCACAGCGCAGGCATGGCTATGGTACGCAATACTGTTGGGGTCACCCCCCAGGGTGGTAAACACTGTCAGACACAAGACCTGTAGCACACTCCACAGACATCAGAAAGGTTGCTATGATGCAGCTCACTCAGAAAATTGTACTTAACCTCGGAATTGCTATCTGCCAGTAATCATAGCAACCTTTTGATAGCTGTGTACCGTATTCCCAGGTATAGGGTGGCATTGCTAAGGTATGCAAGTGCTAGTATTGGGAGATGCATGCAGGGCCCAACATCCTGCCTCTCCAGGAGGCATTGAATAATGGAGCCTGTGGATGCGGGTGTGTCTGCCCCTGTTGGCCGCTGCTTTAGGGCAGAGGTTCCTGACTCCAGTCCTGGTGGGCCAGACACTGTTCGGGTTTTCATGCTATCCCTCATGAATATGCATGAGATACATCTGCATACCATGGGGGCGGCACATAGAAATGCAGCACAGGCATCTTTATTAGAGACAGCATGGAACCTGAATGGTGTTTGGCCCTCCAGGACTGCATTTGGGAGACTGCTCTAGGTAATGCGCATGTTTATGGTGTCTGTGCTCTGTAGGGTAAAATGTAGGTGTTTTGGACATGTTTACATCATCTGCAATAATGGTTCTGTCTGTATTAGCATGTTTTAGTAGTGGGTGAAATATGGGGACTGGGTTGGCAGGAGCCACAGCTGGGACTTGAACCTATGACCTTCTGAACACACTGGCTGTGTGCACTGCACCACTGTGTTGCCACAGAGAGAGTGTATTCCCTGGTGATACCATGACTGTTCGTCAGACAGGGCCTGTCTGTTGCAGTGCATGGCACCCACCTACACAGGGCTAGGCCACGGTCTACTCTGGGCAGCTGCCACTGCCCCTCCACTACCAGTATCCCTCAGCCAACATGCTGGCAAGACCTTCTGCTGGTGGTGCTGGTGGAGTGCAGTCTCAGGCCATCCAGTGTGTGGGTAGGCGGCTGCCTATGGTGCGGGTTCTGGAGTAGGGGTGCCTGCATAGCTGTCTACGCTTCCCCCCAGCACCGCATGCCAATGTTCCGTGCCCGTCGAGGTACCTGCTGGGTACTATCCCCTGTGACACTGGGAAGCACACTCATGCTCATGTTGGGCCCTCAGCAGTTGCTGTCTGGCTGCTCTACTGTTTCAGCATTCCTATGGGCCAGCTAGGCATCACCCTAGTCCACACTGTGGGCCAGCTGCACCGCAGCATGTGCCGCCTGCAGCCCTCTGTGTCCCCTTTTCTAGCATCTGTCCAGTTGCTCATTCTGACATGCCCGCCCTGCTTTTGTGGAACATGTGCATGCTATAGGAAACCTGGCCAATGGAGTCGGAAACTTTGCTCAGCACAATTTCACTATGGGCTCATTCACCTTGTATGGGGACGGAACATAGACCCTTCCAAAATTCATATCTTTTTTTTTTAGCTTTCTTGGGAGTGTTTTTTGATGTTTCCCATTGATATCACTATTGGCCAGCTTGGTTATTTTATTTTTACATTTTCTTCTGTACATTTTTAAAGTTTATTTGCCCTTTTGTTCCGTGCACATGTATCACACTTATCACTTTTTGTAGGTTTCCCTGGTTGTGCTGTACATTGCTGACGGAAATGGTTTCATTTCCCTTTAGATCAGCTCTAACGCCAGGGTTTCACTGGCGTTAGTTTTGAGCCTCGGATTTCACAGCGTTAGTGTGCGGGGAGCCTCTCCCCTCCCACTCTCCACCCATCGACCCCTTCTCTCCGCCCCTGGGGAGCTTTCCTCCGCCCTCCGGGAGCCTTTCTCCGCCTTCAGCGCTCGTTTGCACTGCTGCGCATGTTATCGCGCGCTAAGGTACCTGTGCACCCGATAAAGCACCATTATTGCGTGATAAGGTATCTTATCATGCGATAACGTCACAGAGTGCACATTAAGACGGTTTAGTAAACATACCCCTTTAATTCAGATACAGTCCTCGCCTCTATCACCTCCACTGGGAGACTATTCCATGCATCTACCACTCTTGCCATAGAGAAATAATTCCTCAAATTACCTAGGGAAAGGGTCTGCATTTTAGGTCCAAATTCACTGAAGCAATTTTTCTCATATCTTCTTCTGCAGCTTTACAATGTTTTCCCAGATATCATGGACTATCTACCGGGACCCCACAACCAATTGTTTAAAAATGCTGTAGACATAAAGAGGTTTGCATCAGAGATTATAGAAACACATCAGAAGACTCTGAATCCTGAGTCTCCCCGGGATTTTGTTGACTGTTTCCTCATCAAAATGGAGCAGGTACTTCTTGAAATATTGTTTGGGTGGTCTTTGGATCAGATGAGATGGGCAGTCTCCTTGAGATATGGCATGCCTCTGACATGACTGACATCACCCATTGAGAGAGGATGGGGTAGTCTCCACATCACCACCACCACTACCGTGCATGCAGCCAGAAAGCTGAGCGCTCCTTAATAGTAAGTCAGTTTCCTCTGCCATGTGGGACTAGTCCCATGGTATGAGCCACATGATTATGATCTCTTGGCTCATATTCCAAGGTTGATTCTGCATGGAAGAGGAAGCTGACAAGATATTAAGTGCCAGCCATGGAGCATGCAACTGTGATCTGGGTGTCACTAAGCCTTTCTGCTCCCTGTTGTTCTGGGTGGGAAATCCGTGGGTGAGTTTGCTCTGGATACAGCATACGAATAATGACAGGCAATTCTCAATTAGAACAATGATAGAGCCCAACCCAGAGAAGAGATTGGGGGAGAGAACATTTTTGGGACTATAGACCGGCATCTATATTTGGAAAAACCTAGAGAAGCTAGCAAAGTAGTCAGGAAAGCAAAGATTCAAATAAAGGAGGAAATAGCTAATGCAATAAAATGGGGGGATAAGATATTTTTCAGAAATGTTAGTGAGAAGAGGAAAGACAAAAGTGATATTGTCAGACTCAAGGGTGAAGGGGAGGAATATGTAGAAGCTGATGAGGATAAATCAGAATTGCTTAACAAATATTTCTGTTCTGTGTTCACAGATGAAGAACCAGGAGCAGGACCTCAGAAAACACTCACAAACAGTAACAGAAGGGAGGGGCATCTTGAACAATTTTAAGAAAACTGTGTTCATGAGAAATTAGCTAAACTTAAAGTAGACAAAGCGATGAGACAGGATGGGATACATCCTAGAATACTAAGGGAACTTGGGGACGTTCTAGCAACTCCACTGACAGACCTTTTCAATACCTCATTGGAGTCGGAAGTGGTGCCAAAGGATGGCATTGCAATCGACTATCTCAGCGTTGATCTCTGTGGGGCTTGACCGGGGTTGGTTGACTAAACGAGAGAGCATTTTTCTCAACGTTCCTCATCCCAAAATTCCCACTATATATACAGTGCCAAAGATTCATAAATCATTGGTCTCACCTCCGGGGAGACCTATTGTGTCATGTCGAGGTTCCATTCTTGAGCCTCTTTCTAAATTTTGTGACATCTTTTTGAAAGTGGAAGCTTCGTCTGTTCGTTCATATATTCGGGACTCCACACATTTCCTGATTCAGCTATCTGACATAGTTCTGCCAGAGTCTAGCATCTTTCTGGTGACTCTTGATGTAGCGGCCTTATACACTAACATTCATCAGGGGGAGGCCCTAGATTTGCTCCATACTTTGTTTACCACGGCCCCATCAAGGTTGCCAAAACATTTTTTGTTGGACTTAATCACACTTGTCCTGACCAGGAATTATTTTCTTTTTGAGGGGACATTTTTCCAACAAATTTTTGGCATTGCAATGGGGGCTACGGTGGCCCCCTCCATTGACACTTTATATTTGGCTCAAATGGAAGAAAGTCTAATTTATACCTCAACTTTTTTCACTCACGTTCTTATGTGGAAGAGATTTTTAGACGATATTTTTTTCGTATGGACGGCTGATGCAGATGAGTTGTCAGCATTCATCACATGGTTAAATAGTCTTAAACCCAATATTCAGTTTACGGTACATAATGATCCACAACAGATTGAATTTCTGGATATGCTCATTTATCGTGCTGACACCACTTTACAGACTACTCTGTTCCGTAAGCCAGTTCAAAGGAACAGTTTATTGAATTATAACAGCTTTCATCCTGTTTCACTTAAGAAGGGATTACCATACGGCCAATTTCTTCACTTGCGTAGGCTATGCTCCTCTATAGGGGACTTTCATCTTCATGCCCAGGAGTTAAAACACAGATTACTTTCGCGAGGATATCCCTTGTCAGTGATCGAGCGGGCATACAAACGTGCGCGTTACACACACCGTGAGTGGTTATTAAGACCTTCCATTTCTCAGATGACTGATTCGGATAAGAAGATCGTTGGCGTTTTCCCGTATATGGTTTGTAGTAACACAGTGGTGGGGATCCTTCGTAAACACTGGTCTATTTTATCTGTACACCCTGGTTTGACCCATTCATTTATGCCGGCCTTCACTAAGGCTTCTAGTTTTCGGGACATTTTGGTGCACTCTACTACTACGTCTGATAAGCCCTCTGGTCCAGGCACAACCAAAGGCCATTTTCCGTGCCATAAATGCAAATTTTGTTTTAATACATTATCCGGAATTTCATGGGATCACCCCCGGACTGGTCATACCTACCAACGACGTTGGCTCACGACTTGTTCTTCGTCTTTTGTGGTCTATTTAATTCAGTGTGAGTGTCCTCTGCTTTATGTGGGCCGTACGATAAGACCCATCAGGACCCGAATCTGTGAACATGTGTCCCGTTTACAACAAAACATCCTATCTGCTCCAATAGTGGACCACTGCGTTGAACTGGGCCACACATTTGATAAACTTCGTTGGACTGTGATTGATTACATCCCGGAAGATCCTAGAGGGGGTGACAGGACGGCTCGATTACAACGCTGTGAACAACGTTGGATTTATGATCTGGACTGTGTGCAACCGGGAGGCTTAAATCGAGAAATTGAGTGGCTCAGTGTCCTTTAAATAAGGCCTTATGATTTAGGGATTCCCTGGTGTGGTGGGAATTCCCTCATTCTAGGGCTGTTCTTTAGTAGCTCTTTCATTGGGTATTCAGTGTTTTTTTTCATTCATCTGATGGCTCTCATCCAATTGGCTAAGGAGCTGAGGAAGATCTGCCCTTATCCATATTTGGTTCCCTCGATGATTGACGATTTTGCCGACCAATGACTACAAGTTCAGTCCTCTGCAGTGATTGGTTGTTCGGCAAGAACCGGCGTCTTTTTAACAACGGAGAGCAATGCTATTCATTTGGCATCAGACAAGGAGAAGAATTGATTCGTTGTGAATTACGTGGAGAGCACTTGATACAGGGGCTGTTTGTTCCCGAAACGTGCACGTCGTGTTGTGTTCTACAAGTTTTGGACGTTTCACACAACTATTGGTATTTCTTCTCCAAAAATTTTAAGATAAGTTTATTATAATATTCACTAAAGAACTGTGTTTGTGGATTAAAATGGACCCCATTTGACGGGTGTGGTTCTGAAGTCTATCTGAACCTCCCTCATTGTGGTCCGACAAAAAGATATAATTTTGGTTCACATGGTGGGGACTGTTTCAGGGATTTTTTCATAGGCAAAGGATGGAGAGAGGCACATATAGTCCCTTTACACAAAAGCAGAAGTAAGGATGTGGTTGAAAACTACAGGCCGGTTAGCTTAACTTCGGTGGTGAGTAACTTATTGGAAGCGCTGCTGAAAGAGAAAATAGCGAGGTTATTGGAGTCCAGCAGATTACAGGATCTGAGGCAGCATGGATTCACCAGAGGCAGGTCTTGTCAGACAAATCTGATTGATTTCTTTGACTGGGTGACCAGGGATTTGGACCAAGGGAGAGCCATAGATGTGGTGTATTTGTAAAGTCTTTGACACCGTTCCTCACAGGTGACTTATTAACAAACTGAGCACCTTAGGGATGGACCCTAAAGTTACTGCTTGGGTTAGAAATTGGTTGAGTGGGAGGTGACAAAGGGTACAGGTAAATGGAGCTCACTCTGAGGAGAAGGAGGTTACCAGTAGTGTGCCACAGGGATCTATCCTTGGTCCAGTTCTTTTTAACATCTTTGTTAGTGATATAGCAGAAGGGCTGTCGGGTAAGGTTTGCCTCTTTGCAGATGATACCAAAATCTGCAATAGACACCCAGGAAGGTGTAGATAACATGAGGAGTGATCTAGCTAAGCCTGAAGAATGGTTTAGAATTTGGCAGCTGAGATTTAATGTTAAAAAATGCAAGGTCATGCATTTGGGCTGCAGCAATCCAAGGGAGCGATATAGTATAGGGGGTGAAGTACTTTTGCCCACTAAAGAAGAGCGGGATCTAGGTGTGATGGCATCTGATGATCTCAAAGTATCTAAACAGGTAGAAAAGGCGACAGCAAAAGCTAAAAGGATGCTTGGGTGCATAGGGAGAGGAATGGCCAGCTGAAGAAAGGAGGTGATAGTGCCTCTGTATAAGTCTTTGGTGCAACATCATTTGGAGTATTGTGTGCAATTCTGGAGACCGCACCTTCAAAAGGATATAAACAGGCTGGAGTCAGTACAGAGGGT
Source organism: Ichthyophis bannanicus (assembly GCA_033557465.1). NCBI lineage: Eukaryota > Metazoa > Chordata > Amphibia > Gymnophiona > Ichthyophiidae > Ichthyophis > Ichthyophis bannanicus. The sequence continues at coordinate 64,058,452 of CM066039.1, read as the reverse complement.
GGCTACTAAAATGGTTAGTGGTCTTCATTATAAAGCATATGAGGACAGCTTTAAGGATCTTAATATGTACACCTTAGAGGAAAGGCGGGATAGAGGTGATGTGATTCAGATTTTTAAATACCTCCGTGGCATAAATGCACAGGAGGAGAGCCTCTTTCAATTGAAAGCAAGCTCTGCTGTGAGGGGACATGGGATGAGCGTGTAAGGGGATAGATTCAGGAGTGATATGCGGAAATATTTCTTTACGGAAAGTGGTGGATCCATGGAATAGTCTCCCAGTGGAGGTGGTTGAGATGAGGACAGCATTTGAATTCAAAGAAGCATGGGACAAACACAGAGGATCTCTAAAGGTAAAAAGAGGACTGTTGTAGTGTTTGATATGGAAGGACAGACTAGATAGGCCATGTGGTCTTTTTCTATCATCATGTTTCTATGTTTCTATAAAAGCTATTGTTTTTGGAGGGAAAGTATCCTTTCAAATGCCCTTAGCAAGCACCTTGTCAGCCTTACCTGGATGAGGAAAAGAGGTCCTCTCCTTCCTTAAATGGGATTTGGTATTCTAGAGGGTAAACCGATACTCTGAGAAGCTATCTTGTCATTTGGAATTGGCTGTCACATCCTGCGTAGTAAAGCTGCAGGTATAGTGGGAAGGCTGACATCCCAAAAGATTAATTTCTATTGAGTTGGCCTATCTACTGACATAGCCTGTGCCAGTACGTCTCCAAATCCACGTTGGGTTGGGGGCAAACAAAACAACAAGGAGGAAAGGAGGGAGAAGGGTTACCACAAGCCACCTGCTGCACAAGTAAAGAGGAGAAAGAGGAAGTCAAAAATTTGCGGGTAACTATATCTCTGGATATACCCCTGCTACCACAAGGAAAGCATGATTGGGAACCAGCCTATCAGGGAAGCTACAGACTAAGATACTGATGTAATAGAGTTACCTGTCTACAGACTGGAAGGAAAGAATGTAAATCTGATATCATGCACAGCTTAAGATGGTTGACCCATCTGGGTCCATCTTAAAGGGAAGTAACAGTACTTCTCATGGTGTGCAATGACTTTATTGAATATTTGCCTTGGCTAAATAGGGCTTGCATTCTGAAAGATACCAGTGAGCTATGCACAAACATTACCCTTGGTGGGTCACTGGTCCCCACCACTGAAGGACCATCTACTGTATATAAAAAATTGTACTCATTTATGTAAACCCAGGCACTGCCTTGCAACAGGAGTCCACCTGAGGCCTGCTTGCACAAAGAATAGCAGAGATATGTCTACTTGTGGAGGATAAGATGAAAGTACTGAGAATCTGGTGGAGGGAAAGAGAGGAAAATCTACATAGTGGTCTGGTGAAGAACCAGGAGAGGGAAACCTACATCACATGGGGTAGTGAAAGTACAGGGACAGGGAGAGTGTACACAGGGTGGGGTCAATTGGGATGGAGGAAAGTTGGATGTAAAACTATGAGGAGTAAACACTGCATCCTCCTTGAGGCTGGGGTATTGGGCCCTGATGTTAGCAGCTATTCAGTAGAGTGAGAGCGCAAAGGCATGGAGGTGTGGGGGACTACAAGAACATTTTAATTATCTTGATGGAAGGCACCAGTGAAAGAGGGCTTGGGCAAAATTATTTCTCATTATCTATGATGGTGGTGAGATTCATAAGAGAGTGGATGGCCAAGCAAAGGTTTTTTGACATTTTCTAGAAGAAAAGGGGAATCACAGGGTGAAGTAGGTGAAGGGAGCAGCGCTTAGCACTACTCTCCCAGACTTGCACTTTGGGAGGGAAGGAGAAGAAGTGGACTGTAATTGTTTTTATCTGTTCCAGCAGGAGTAGGAAGAATGTAAGCAACCAGATTTTGAGCTAATCTGGCCACCAAAGTTAAACACTTAGGACCCGATATTCAAAAGGTATTTACACGGTTTACAGCTCAGTAAAACATGTAAATGCCTTAAATGGGAATATTCAACGGCATGTACATGGTTAGTGCCGTTGAATATCCCCTCCTATCTCTCCAACGTGCCCCGATGCTAACCGGTTAGCATCGGGACATGTTGATGGTATTCCAGGGCGGAGCAGATGTGGTGACAAGCGCTAACCAGGCAGCAGTGATATTGCGATCTGCGCCTTAAAGATAGGCGAGGGTTCTCCTTGCCTATCTTTAAGACGCAGGAGCTAACCGGGCAGCATGCAATATCGCTGCTGCCCTGTTAGCTACTGCGGCTTCTGGTGTCTGCGGCAATCCTTGGATATTCAGTACCAGGCTTCTTATGACCCTGGCATTGAATATCCGGGGTTAAGGGTCGGTGGACAGTGCTATACACCATAGGGGCACATAGCCTGCCCAACTCAATATCAGGCCCTTACTGCTGAAAATCTTTGACCTGACATAGCCCTTGGACTCATCCACTTTCCATGGATCTAAATTTAGGCACCTTGAGCCTGATATTCGAAAGGCATTTACATGGTTTACAGCCCAGTAAACTATGTAAATGCCTTAAATGTGGATATTCAACGGCACTAACCTTTGAATATCCCCTTCTAAGTCCTTACGCACCCTGATGCAATCCGGTTAGCATTGGGGAGTGTTGGCGATGTTCCAGAGTGGAGTGGAGCAGAGACTATCGCTAATCAGGCAGTAGCGATATTGCATGCTGCCCGGTTAGCGACCTGCGCCTAAATGATAGGTGAGGAAAACTGTCATCTATCTTTAAGATGCAAGAACTAACCAGGCAACATGTAATATTGCTGCTGCACAGTTAACTACTGTGGCTTCTGGCGTGTGTGGCGATCCCTGGATATTCAATGCTGGGGCTGCATATGACCCAGGCATTGAATATCCAGGGTTAAGGATTGGTTGGCAGGGCTATACACCGTAGGGCCGCATAGCCTGCCCATCTCAATATCGGGCCCCTTGAGAATTAAAGAGCCTAAGTTTAGGTGCTTCATAGGGAGTAATTTTTAAAAATTCAGATTTAAGCACCTAATTCTTTAAGTAAAACATCAAGGAGTTGATATTCAAAAGGGTTTAGCCAGCTAGCAGGACCTGAATATCTTCACAGTCCTGAAAAAGTCTAGTTAGTTTTGGGGCAGAGCTGTGACAATCCTGGCACCCATCTAGTTAGTAGCTATATTCAGCCTCTAACTGGATTGGCAAATCACTTAAAGTTAGGTAGGTCAATGACTGCCCTAACTTTATACGGTTGTGCTATCTGGTTAGAGGCTGAATATCACTACTTACTGGATAGCCACCACGGTTGGTGGCAAAAATGGATATGCAGCGCTGGGAACTGGGTAAGTTACAGTACTGAATATCTGATATTAGTTTTGCCCGCAGTAGTCAAGCTCTTTAGCAGCACCGACCTCCATGGGCTCAATATCGGGCCCAAAGAACTTTTGAATGTAGGCCTCATAATGTCTTGCATAACATATTGAGATTAGGTCATAATTGTATCATTACTATAGATATCCTTTGCCCTCTATGTTTTCAGGAAAAGCAGAACTATCTCACTGAATTTAACATAGAAAACCTGACCATCACCACTCTAGACATATTCTTTGCCGGCACAGAAACAACTAGCACAACTCTTAGATATGGACTCCTAATACTTCTGAAGTATCCAGAGGTAGAAGGTGGGTAACAAATAATGGGCCCCAAATTTAGTGGCAGTGGACACTTAGGGGGATGTTTACTAAACAGTGATAACATTGCAGCGGCACAGTTTGCGCGCAATACGTAACGTTATCGCGTGATAAAGTAACATTATTGCGCGATAGCATGAGGTTTCACACAATAATGTCTCCGGCGGCATTAACGCACACAGAGGGTGAAGTAAGGCTCTCCAGAGGGCAGAGAGAAGGGGTCAATGGATGGAGAGTGGGGGGGAGAGGCTCCATGCATATTAACGCTGTGAAATGAAGGTCTGAAAATTAACACCAGTGAAAACCTCGCGTTAGAGGCACATTTGCAGGAGAGAGAAACCAGTTTAGTCAGCAATGTACAGCAAAGCCAAGGAGACCCAGAAAAGTGATAGTAGTGATACATGTGCAGCAACAGCATAGTGCCCAAGTACGAAAGGGCACTACGGTGAGGCTGCAAATGGGGTACAAGGGGCTGCAGGCGGGACATGCAGTGGGGCAGCTGGGGCACAGGGTGGACTAGGCAGATGCCTAGGTGGCACATAGGAACTCAGAAACTGCAAATCAGCAAGGCAGAAACTGACTAAGGTCTAACATGCCCACGAGTGTGTGTCCCACAGTGTCCCAGGGGACAGTACCCAGCAGGTACCCCAAAGGGCACATAACATTGACGGGCGGTGCCAGGGGGAAGCGCGAACGTCTATGTAGGCACCCCTACCCCAGATCCCACATCATAGGCAGCTGCCTACCGGCACACTGGATGGCCTGGGACTGCGCACCTCCAGCACCACCGGCATAAGAGCATGTAAGCATGGTGGGGGAGGGGTGCTGGCTGTGGAGGGGGCAGTGGCAGCTGCCCACAGCAGACCAAGGCCAACCCTGTTTAGGTTGGTTGTGTGCAGTGCAACAGACAAGGTCTGTCTGAAGAACAGTCATGGTATCCCCAGGAAATGACTTGCCTCTGTGGCAACAGTTTGGTGCAGTACACACAGCCAGTGTGTTCAGGGGAAGAAAGTCATAGGTTCAAGTCCCAGCTGTGGCTTCTGCAGACCTTGTCCCTATATTTTACCCTACAGAACACATACACCATAAACATGTGCACACCCTAGAACATCGGCCAACAGTGGCACAAACACCCACATCCACAGGCCCCATTATCCATATCCTCATGGACAGCCAGGCTTTTGGGCCCTGCACGGAGCAGCAGCTACCACTACTACCACCTGCATACCTTAGCAATGCCGTCATAAACATGGAAACACGCTCCATATATATCAATAGGTTGCTATGATGAATGTCAGATAACAGATCCTACATTAAACACAAATTGTTAACAGAGATTCATCATAGCAACCTTTCTGATATATGTGGAGTGTGTTTCCTTTCTGTTTCTTTTCTGAAAGTGTTTACCACCCTGGAGAGTGACCATAACAGTATTGAGTACCTTAGCAATGCCTGCACTGTGCCCAGGACTGGTGCCAGGGCTGCTAACCACTTCTATCTTTGCACAATGCTGAAATAGGTGAGGAGGTGTGTGTATATCTATCTAATGTTTTGTGGCTGCCTACACCTTATTGAGCCCACAATGCTTACACTGTTTCCAGCGTTAGCCTGCCAATGTGCATAATGATGAGCAAGGTATTGTGGGTATGGCCCAGACAGGGCAGTCTGGGCAGGATGCATCTGCACAGGGCATAGGGCAATGGCTGGGATATTGTAGTGCCCGACAACCACCTGCATGGACAGGGTGGCCACAGCATGTCATGCTGGGAGATCAGTCTCACCCTGACTGAGCAGTGACCAAGACATGTCCAGGTTCCCACATAGTGTTATACAGAGTTTTTCTCAAGTGATGTTGATGGATTTGCTTTTCTGGGGTCCAATCACTGACATACTTGCTTGGTGTGTGCATGCTTACATCCCACTTTTGGATGCATGCAGTTTCTGCAGGAACATAAAGTATGTGCTAGCTAGCAGACTGTCTGCAGTTAGCATATGTATGGCTGGAACACCTTGAAGGGTGAAGTGGTGGTGGTGGTGCTGCTGGCAGTGGTGCATTTGAGCTTTTGTAGACCTACTGCATGGCTGCCAGTGCCTTATGAAATATGTACAGATCTGCATTGACTGCCCTGGAGGGTGCCTATTCCCAGCAGGACTGGGGTGGTGGTCCTCTCTACTGCCTCTGATGTAGAGCATGGATCTGTTCGTGGGAGATCCTGTGCCCCACCCGGACCCAGTGAGCATGGGTTGGATGGTGCTACCTCATCCGCTTTTAGGTCCAAACACCACCCTTCTCCTATGACAAGTGTATTTCCCAGTCACATCTAGCCCTTGTGGACTATGATGCACCCAGTATAGTGCATATCCTGTGTGGTTGCCATGGTCACTTGTCATAGGAGAAGGGTGGTGTTTGGACCCAAAAGCAGATTATGTAGCACCACCCAACCCGCCCCCACTGGGTCAGGGAACAGGATCCTCCACCAACAGATCCACACTCTACAGTGGAGGCAGTAGAGGGGACCACCACCCCAAGTCCTGCTGGGGAATAGGCACCCTCCAGGGCAGTCAATGCAGATCTGTACTTATAACATAGGGCACTGGCAGACACACAGTAGGCCTGGAAAAGCTACAGAGCCCCTCCCCCTCCTCACCCATTCATCAGCAGAGGGCACATTCAGTCTTCTCCCACTGCACCCTGCAAGGTGTTCCAGCCATACACATGCTAACTGCAGATAGTCTGCTAGCTAGTACACAGTGCATGTTCCCGGAAAAACTGTGTGCACCCAAAAGTGGGAGATAAGCACACACAGCAAGCAAGTAAGTCAGTGATTGGGCCCAAGAAAAGAGAACCCATAGATATCACTTGAGAAAAACGCTGTATAGCACTATGTGTGAACCTAGCCATGCCATGGTCACTGTTCAGTCAGGGTGAAACTGACCTCCAAGCATGACAGGTGGTGGTCAGGCACTACAATATCCCAGCCATTGCCCTATGTCCTGTGCAGATGCATCCTGCCCAGACCGCCCTGTCTGGGCCATACCCACAATACCTTGCTCCTCATTATGCACATTGGCAGGCTAACGCTGGAAACAGTGCAAGCATTGTGGCAGCCACACCACACTGGATAGACATACACACACTTCCTCACCTATTTCAGCATTGTGCAAAGATAGAGGTGGTTGGCAGCCCTGGCACCAGTCTTGGGCACAGTGCAGGCATTGCTAAGGTACTGTGACAACGCACCGCCTAGCCTGTGGCGTAAGCAGGCCAAGGGGATGTGAGCCACACAGTGGGGTGAGTTTAAAAGAGTCCTTGTTAGTGCTGAAGCCTTCCTACTGTAGTTGTGGAGTGAGTGACGACAGCCAAGGTTGGGTTTCCAAAGTAAGTAATGCTTTATTCATGCATAAGGTATTTGCACAAAGTATAGCAAAGGACACCGTACAGGACTTACTCCCCCGCCACAGAAGTATAATGGTAACCTTCTGTACCAAATAAAAGTTCAAGTGTTCATATAGCTTCTCCTGATACTTCTCAGGGACACATAAAATATTTACAAGCTTTCATCATTCTTCCAGCTTCATTACTACAACAGGGTTTCAATCCTCTAGTACTGCTTTCTCAGTATCTGCGGGTAATAAAGAATCTTTCTCCTGTTGTACTTCTTTCTAGTGTTAAACAGCTTCCCATAGAAATGGCAATCTCCACAACGCTGGCTTATTAATGACTGCCTTCTTGTGTAGGAGCAGTTTCTCTATATTGCCTTCTATTCACAGCTGTACCACATGAAGCTTTGATTCATTCCATTCACTAGAACGCTGCTGTCTCTCATGCAGGTTCTAGAACATTTGCTTAAGGCTTCTCAGCACTCAATCATCAATTAGGAATACTTATAGTTCTTTACTCTATCATACAAATCCTTATGTAGCTGCTTTGTAAGATCCCTCAGCTCTGCCTGGTCTTCAAAGGCTTCTCTTAGCTCTCTGCACGGTTGCTGCCAATTAGCTTCTTGCTGGCAAGCAGGTGTGTGCTCTTCTGAACTAGAGCTTAGCTCATGCTGTCTATCGCAGGGAAATGTTTGCAGCTTTCTAACAGGGACTTTTCTATAGCCCCTCTTCCCTCTATTAACTTCAGGTTTATATTCAGGGCCTGATTTACCCCTGCCTCCTTTAGCAAGCAGTCTATTGTCAGTTCCTATAGACTGACTTCTTTCAAAGCTATTTACTTTACAAGGCTTAGAAGAGTTTGCTCTGACCTGGTTTTTGCAGCGTCTGCCTCTGGGGAACTCCCCTGACTCCAAGTCAGTATTCCAGGCTTCTGAATCCAGTTCTGGGTCACCTCCAAGGTTTTCTCTCTCATGGAGCTGAGGTCTGCCTGTGTCTGTTCCTGGACCACTTGCAGGAACTCTCCCTTCCCTGGTTCTCTCCTTAGTTCCTCTGGGCTCAGCCTTTCTGCTTGCACTGCTCTGTAACCAGTTCCTCTTCTCCAGGCCTTGCTCCTCGAGGGCTTGCTGCTCCAGTGCTTGCTCCTCGAGCCCCTCCTTCTTACTAACTGCTGCTTCCTGGTTATGAGTGCAGAGTGGCCCAATCCGGTCTGACTCCTCCCACCTCCCTGATTGGCTATGTCTCTGGGTTAGCCTAGAGCTAGGGTGTGGTTCTTTCCCTGCTCTTCTCTGCAGAGAATGTTTGTGAGCAGGAAACTTAACCCCTTCCTGTCCTGCCTCTCCAAGCATCTGAGGTGACAGATAGTGATTTAAACCCATTTTCTCCTGTTTCTGGGGCTCTGCCTTGTCACATAACCCCCCATTTAAGATATTCCGGGCTGGTTGAATAAATGCAGAACAGCACGGAATCTTACTCTGGTGATCAGGACTAGCAGTTGTATCCTCTCTTATAGCTAACTGAGCTAAAGCTACTCGGTCATGCCATAACCGCAAAACATTCACGTGGAAATTCTGTTGTTTCCCTCCTCTAGTTTCTACGGTATATGTGGCGGGTCCTACCTGTTTGATGACCCGGCAGGGTCCTCTCCAGGTACTTTCAAATTTCGGACGATGGCCCGGCACCATTACAATGACCTTTTCACCGACCTCTAATTGTCGAGGTCGCGTGCGTCGGTCATAATACTTCTTTTGCCTAGCTTGGCTGGCTACCATATTGTCATCCCCTATCTGGGACGTGCGTTGTAACCGGCCCCTTAAATCTTTTAAAAACTGGGGTACCTCCACCTCCTCTCTAGCAGGCTCTACCCATTGATCCCGTAGAATGTCTAACACACCTCGGGGCGCTCGCCCATACAACAGCTCGTACGGGGATACCCCCAAGGAAGCTTGTTTCCGCTCGCGACAGGCATAAAGTATAAAGGGGAGCATCATGTCCCATTCAGCTACCTCCCCCTCCAGGCTTTTTCTTAACATCCTTTTAATGGTCTGGTTTTGCCGTTCCACCAGACCATTGGTCTGGGGATGGTAGGCCGCCGTCTTAACGTGCTTAATGCCAAAGGCATCCCAGACCTGGGCAAGATAATGAGACAGGAAATTCATACCCCTGTCCGTGAGAATTTCTCGCGGGAACCCTATCTCGCAAAAGAGTTTCAGTAATTCCAGGGCAATAGTGCGTGCTGACGTGTTCCTTAAGGGAACTGCCCAGGGGAAACGCGTGGCATGGTCCACGATAACTAAAATATATTGAAACCCCCTGGGAGTCCGAATTAAAGGACCTACCATGTCCATTGCCAAACGCTCTATTGGTCTAGAGATACGCGGGACTGGTATCAGCGGTACTTTCCCCGGTAGCCGAGGCGTAACTTTCTGACATGAGGGACAGGCCTCGCAGAACTTCGCAGTCTCACGAAAGACCCCGGGCCAATAAAAACGACCCAAAATTTGGTCTAAGGTACCTTGGGCCCCTTTGTGCCCCCCCAAAGGATGATCGTGAGCTAAACGTAAAACCAAATTTTTAAACGTATTAGGCACCACTAACTGCCTCCGGGTATGGTCAGAACTGGGGTCCAAGCTTTCTCTATACAGCACGTTCCCTTCCACATAAAAACGCGGCAACGATCCCCCTCCCTTATTTGCATTATCAAAAGCATGGGTCAGGGCTGGATCTTGCCTTTGCTCCTCCGGAAAAGAAGGAAATTTTGCTACTAACTCGGCCGAAGCCCATGGTAGCTCCTGCCCTGTCGCTAGCTTGTTTCTATTCAAGGCCCGGCCTTGCTTTTCTTTACGTTTCTCCCCCTTCTGGGGTTTTACACGCTCTCTAGAGGGCGTCACCAAACCGCTATGGGAGGGTAAGTCTGCCAGGGAATCCTTAGCGGGGACCTGGTTCTTCACCCCAGCTTTGCTTTGGGCTCGTGTGGATACTAGACCTAACTTCCATCCTTCCTCGCTATCAGCAGCAGCAGCTAAACCTTTAGCTAGGCCCTTTCGAAATTGCGGCCAATCCCTGCCTAATACAATAGGATGGGGCAACCTTGGTACCACCGCTACTGGGATATCCTTACTTAAACCCATTCCCTTTACTGTTACTATGCGCCTTGGGTGTGCTGTGGCAGCACCATGCACGCATTGAATCTTAATTTTATCCTCAGGGTGCTCTTTATCACTCCCACTCTGAGGTCCTATCTCCTTCCATAGGCTTTCCGAGACCATAGACTGGTCTGCGCCTGAATCTAACAAGGCTTCAACCGGGATATTATTTACTGTGACCATCAGCAAGAACCCCTCCCCAACCTCCTTGGACTGGGTGGTGATTAGTGCTAGCCTAGTGCTACAATTCCTCCTGAGGTGTCCCTTTTGACCACAGGCAAAACACTTTCGCTCATTCATACCAGGGCTAAACAAAGGCCTAGATGAAGATTCACCCATCTGTACTCCTCCCTTCATTCCTCGTTCCCTCAAGACTGTACTTTCTGGAACACCTTTCCTCCTCTGACCTAAGGCCTGCGCCTCTAGGAACTGGTCAGCAAGGGCAACGGCGTCCTTAGTATTGTGGCAGTCTTGGAGGATTAGGAAGGACTGTACTTCCCGGGGTAGTGCTTCTAAGAATTGTTCAAGTATAATATCATCTATTACTGTGTCTATGCTCTTACCTTGTGGAGATAGCCATTTGTATGCCAAAGCCTTTATCCTATGGCATAAGGCCTGTGGTGTCTCGCCTGGGGTTAACCTGCACCCTCTTAAAAGTCGGCGATACACCACGGGTGTTAGGCCTAATCTGTCTCGTATTGCTTCAACGACAGCTCCATAATCGTTGGCTAGAGCACTGGGCATTTCCTTGTAGGCCGTGAGAGCCTCTCCCGTGAGGGATGGAGCCAATCGGATAACCCAGTGTTCTTTGGGCCATCCGCTCATGGTTGCTATACGCTCAAACACTTCGAGGTGGTCATCAATATTAGCGTCCTTAGACCACTGGCCTAATGATAACATTCCCTGTCCAAGCATTCCAAGTCCTGTGGGAGTTCCTAGCGAACTGGTCACATTCTGTAGTGTCTCCGACGTCCGCTTCTGCTCTTTCATCCAGGATCCTAGCATGTCCAACACCGGCTGCTGCTGGGCTCGTATCATCGCCGCCATCTTCTCTTGGGTCCGCACCGATCTTGCCTCCTGCTCCTGGAATCTCTCCGCAACCCAACTCATCAAAGTTGTGGGATCCATTTCGATGTACCTGTAGGGAATAGAAAAAGAAACACCAAGTGCGGTACCACCACAAAAGCACCTTCCTTTGCTCCCAGTTTAGCTCTGCCAGATTACCACCCCCTTGTAGCAGTGTCCTAAGATGACCCTCTTAGCTACGGGTTACCTGCTACAAGTGGAGTATCTCGCTTGTCAGCAGTATGGTAGCCTTAATAACAGGAACTCTGGTCCACCTCAGCTGAAACTTGTAATCTGCAGCACTGGTAAGCTCTTCAGGTATCTTGGTGAAAAACCTCTTTTTTTTTTTTTTTTTTTCCAAAGTGTCCACTCTTCAGAACTTTACTGGTATCTGTGGTTAATCACTTCTTCTGTGCAAGGCAACAATTTTTTTTTTTTATAATCCGAAACAACTACGCCAAAACTCCACCCCCCTACTATGTGACAACGCACCGCCTAGCCTGTGGCGTAAGCAGGCCAAGGGGATGTGAGCCACACAGTGGGGTGAGTTTAAAAGAGTCCTTGTTAGTGCTGAAGCCTTCCTACTGTAGTTGTGGAGTGAGTGACGACAGCCAAGGTTGGGTTTCCAAAGTAAGTAATGCTTTATTCATGCATAAGGTATTTGCACAAAGTATAGCAAAGGACACCGTACAGGACTTACTCCCCCGCCACAGAAGTATAATGGTAACCTTCTGTACCAAATAAAAGTTCAAGTGTTCATATAGCTTCTCCTGATACTTCTCAGGGACACATAAAATATTTACAAGCTTTCATCATTCTTCCAGCTTCATTACTACAACAGGGTTTCAATCCTCTAGTACTGCTTTCTCAGTATCTGCGGGTAATAAAGAATCTTTCTCCTGTTGTACTTCTTTCTAGTGTTAAACAGCTTCCCATAGAAATGGCAATCTCCACAACGCTGGCTTATTAATGACTGCCTTCTTGTGTAGGAGCAGTTTCTCTATATTGCCTTCTATTCACAGCTGTACCACATGAAGCTTTGATTCATTCCATTCACTAGAACGCTGCTGTCTCTCATGCAGGTTCTAGAACATTTGCTTAAGGCTTCTCAGCACTCAATCATCAATTAGGAATACTTATAGTTCTTTACTCTATCATACAAATCCTTATGTAGCTGCTTTGTAAGATCCCTCAGCTCTGCCTGGTCTTCAAAGGCTTCTCTTAGCTCTCTGCACGGTTGCTGCCAATTAGCTTCTTGCTGGCAAGCAGGTGTGTGCTCTTCTGAACTAGAGCTTAGCTCATGCTGTCTATCGCAGGGAAATGTTTGCAGCTTTCTAACAGGGACTTTTCTATAGCCCCTCTTCCCTCTATTAACTTCAGGTTTATATTCAGGGCCTGATTTACCCCTGCCTCCTTTAGCAAGCAGTCTATTGTCAGTTCCTATAGACTGACTTCTTTCAAAGCTATTTACTTTACAAGGCTTAGAAGAGTTTGCTCTGACCTGGTTTTTGCAGCGTCTGCCTCTGGGGAACTCCCCTGACTCCAAGTCAGTATTCCAGGCTTCTGAATCCAGTTCTGGGTCACCTCCAAGGTTTTCTCTCTCATGGAGCTGAGGTCTGCCTGTGTCTCTTCCTGGACCACTTGCAGGAACTCTCCCTTCCCTGGTTCTCTCCTTAGTTCCTCTGGGCTCAGCCTTTCTGCTTGCACTGCTCTGTAACCAGTTCCTCTTCTCCAGGCCTTGCTCCTCGAGGGCTTGCTGCTCCAGTGCTTGCTCCTCGAGCCCCTCCTTCTTACTAACTGCTGCTTCCTGGTTATGAGTGCAGAGTGGCCCAATCCGGTCTGACTCCTCCCACCTCCCTGATTGGCTATGTCTCTGGGTTAGCCTAGAGCTAGGGTGTGGTTCTTTCCCTGCTCTTCTCTGCAGAGAATGTTTGTGAGCAGGAAACTTAACCCCTTCCTGTCCTGCCTCTCCAAGCATCTGAGGTGACAGATAGTGATTTAAACCCATTTTCTCCTGTTTCTGGGGCTCTGCCTTGTCACAGTACTCAGTACTGTTATGGTCACTCTCTGGGGTAGTAAACACTGTCAGAAAAAAAACAGAAAGGAAACACACTCCACATATATCAGAAAGGTTGCTATGATGAATCTCTGTTAACAATTTGTGTTTAATGTAGGATCTGTTATCTGACATTCATCATAGCAACCTTTTGATATATATGGAGCATGTTTCCATGTTTATGATGGCATTGCTAAGGTATGCAGGTGGTAGTAGTGGTGGCTGCTGCTCCGCGCAGGGCCCAAAAACCTGGCTCTCCATGAGGATATGGATAGTGCTGCCTGTGGGTGTTTGTGCCAGTATTGGCCACTGCACTAATGTGTGCACATGTTTATGGTGTATGTGTTCTGTAGGGTAAAATATAGGGACAAGGTCTGCAGAAGCCACAGCTGGGACTTGAACCTGTGACCTTCTGCCCCTGAACATACCCCTGAGTCATTTCCTGGGGATACCATGACTGTTCTTCAGACAGACCTTGTCTGTTGCACTGCACACCACCCACCTAAACAGGGCTTGGCCTTGGTCTTCTGTTGGCAGCTGTCACTGCCCCATCCACCATCAGCACCCCTCCCCCACCATTCTGACATGCCCTTCTGCCGGTGGTGCTGGTGGTGTGCAGTCCCAGGCCATCCAGTGTGCCAGTAGGCGGCTGCCTGTAGTGTGGGTTCTGAGGTAGGGGTGCCTTCATAGACATCCATGCTTCCCCCCAGCACCGCCTGCCAATGTTATGTGCCCTTTGGGGTACCTGCTGGGTAATGTCCATTGGGGCACTGGAGGACACACACTCGTGGACATGTTTGCTCTTGGTCAGTTGCTGTTATGCTGATGTTTTGTTTCTGCCTTCCTATGTGGCATCTAGGCATCTGCCTAGCTCACCCTGTGCCCCAGCTGCCCCACTGCATATGCCACCTGCAGCCCCTTGTACCCCATTTGTAGACTCATCATAGTGCCCTTTCGTACTTGGGCACTATGCTGTTGCTGCACATGTATCACTACTATCACTTTTCTGGGTCTCCCTGCCTTTGCTGTACATTGCTGACTGAACTGGTTACTCTCTCCTGCAAATGTGCCTCTAAAGCAAGGTTTTCACTGGCATTAATTTTCAGACCTTCATTTCACAGCGTTAGTGTGCCTGGAGCCTCTCCCCTCCCACTCTCCGCCCATTAACCCCTTCTCTCCGCCCTCTGGAAAGACTTACTCCACCCTCTGTTTGCCTTAACGCCGCCGGAGACGTTATCGCGCACAACAAAATGCTATCGCGTGATTTTATCATGCGATAACATTATGTATCACGTGATAATGTTACGTATCACGCGCTAACTGCGCCGCTGCGATGTTATCGCTATTTAGTAAACATACCCCTTATACTTTTAGGGGATAATTTTATAGTTATTCCTACATGTACGTGGCCACACATATGTATAAATGACCTCTTTTAAAATAATGACTGGAATAAAACTATATGCTTTCGTATGAAGATGCATACTTTGCCAGTAGGCATAGCTAGGGGTACAGTCTGGGTGGAGTTTTGACATACATGCACAGATTATAAAATATCTTAATCTATATGCTTGTTGTTGTTGTTGTTAAGTGTCATTGAGTTGATGCTGACTCTGGATAGTTGTCCTAAACTTTGTTTGGTCTTCAGTTAGGTGGCCAATTGTTGATAGAGTGGCATCCATAGCTAATGTTACTGAATCGATCCATTCTATTGGTGGCCTTCTTTTTTTCCATTGACCTTCAACATTGCCAAGCATGAAGTCTTTCTCTAATGATCTCTCTCTTCGCATGATGTATTCAAAGAATAAATGTAAAAATCTTGTCATCTGACCCTCTAAGGAAATCTTATGTTTGATTTCCTCTAGTTTATTCTTGGACAGTCCATGATATGCACAATATTTGTTGCCAGCACCATAATGCGAAAGCATCAATTTTTCTCCTGTTTTTCTTTTTCACTGTTCAATTTTCACATCCACATGACGGTATTGAAGATACCATGGCTTGGAGAAGTCCAGTCTTTGCATGGAGAGGGACATCTCTGTTCTTGAGAATCGTGTCAAGGTCCTTCATAGCCATTATGCCAAGATGAATGCGTCATCGGATTTTTTGACTTCTTATCGTTTCTTTTTTGTTGTTAAGTGCCGTCGAGTCGGAGTCGATTCATGGCGACCTTCTGGATAGCTATCCTAAATTGTGTTTGTTTCTTTATTGATTATTATTAATCCAAGAAAGTAAAAGTTTCCACTATTTCTATTTCTTCTCCACTAAGGATGAAATTAATGATTTTTCAGTTGTTAAGATCTTTGTCTTCTTCACATTAAGGTACAAGCCCATTTTAAGACCATGGGCCCAATTTTCAGTTAGGAATGCTATGCACCGTGTCGGTGCATAGCCTGCCCGCGACCCCCTTAACCCAGATTTTCACTTCTGCAGCAACGGAAGTGAAAATCCAGGTTTGGTTGGACACGCCGGGGGTGACAGAAGTGAAAACATGGGTTTGGTTGTACATGCTGGTAGCTCAAATTTTACTGAACCATAAGCAAACAGGAACTGGAAGCAATAATGGCCTTATTCTATCTTCCTTGTCATCACAGAAGCTGCCCACAGTCCATGCATCAGATAGGTACTGCCAAGGTCCCACACCAGATATGAGTGTATGTCTCCTTCTATAAAGAGATCTTGTCTGGGCAATATGCACCACATAATTATCACAGCATGGACAGGAAAGATGTTGTAACTTTCAGGCATTCTTTAAAATACCACTTATTCATTCTCAGATGCAGTTCGGCAAGAGATTGAGCGTGTGATTGGCCGAAGCCATTGTCCATCAATGGAGGACAGGAACAAGATGCCCTATACTGATGCTGTGATCCATGAGATCCAACGATTCAGTGATGTTCTCCCAATGGGAATACCGCGAGCAGTGACACAGGATACCCAGTATAGAAATTACCTTATCCCAAAGGTCAGAAACTAGTGAGAGTCTGCAAAAAAACCCCAGAATGCAATATAATCTTTGTCTCTGCTGTCATTCTGTCTACATTTGATTTCAAATTTGTTGCTAGGACATAAAGAAATATATGATATTTTCATATTTATCCTACATGATGCTAGTCACATTGCCATGCTACATTAGTGCGCTAGTTAAATTAATGCCCTATAGCTACTGCTGCCAGTGATTAGGGTTGACATGAAACTTATTCCATTCCTTAATCCCACCAGTCCTAAAGGTGATAGGATCTGTACCACTGGATCTATCCCCTGATCCTTTCAGTCCTAGAAAAGACATCTATGTATCCCTGTGTCTATTCTGTGTGCCCCAGGATTCCCAAAACTAAGGTCCACAGGCCAAAACCAGCCCATAGACCCGTTGCTTCCAACCCACATTATTGCCATCAAGGGTGAACTGATACCAGCTTGCCACTGCCTCTCTCCCCAGCCCCACTCCATGGTCCAGCTTCTCTCCCTCCCTTCCCCTGTGGTCCTTTCACTTGCCTTTACAATTTGAGTAGTCACCAATAGCAGCAGCAGTTTACAAATACTATCTCTCACCACCCCAGAGCCTTCTTTTTGTCGCGTCCCATCCCCACCATAAACAGAAAGTTGTGTCAGAGGAAGTAGGAAGTGAGACGCGGCACAGGGAAGGCTCCGGGGAGGTGAGAGGCAGTGTTTGGAAATGGTGCTGCTGCAGGTAATCCCTGGACTAAAAGAATAGGGGGGGGGGGGGGAGTTGGGGGGAGGGAAGGAGGGAAAAAGGGACAGAGTGGGAAAGATGCTGGAATGTGGGGTGTGGGTGGAGTTAAAAGGAGAGAGGCAGGATTCAAGGATGGAGGGAAAAGGGAGAGTGAGATGCTGGGCTCAAGGGGGGAGGGGACAGCAGGAGGGAGAAGAGGAGATACTGGACCTTAGGGTTGGGGAGAGAGAGGGGAGATGGAGGATTATGGGAGACAGGGGATGCTAGACAATAGGTGGGAGGGGAGGGAGAGAAAAGTGAGAGGGAGAGATTCAGCATCATGAGGAGGGAGGAAGTTGACAGCGGTCTCCAAATTATTTTCCTAGAGCCTCAGCAACCCCCCAATTGGAAAGGTCTAATGTGGCCCTCAGCCCATAAAGTTTGGGGACCACTGCTGAGACCTTCAGTCTTAGGGGGTTACAGGTTTTATAGCCCTGTGTCCACCCCCTGATGACTCAAGTCATAGAACTGACAGGTTCTATATTCCTGTGTCTATCTTCTGAGCTTTCTACCCCTAGAAAAATCAGGTTCTGTATCCCTATGCCCATCCCCCCAGCAATTTAGCTCTACAGTGACAGCTGTGGTATACCTGTGTCCATCCCTTTAGCCAGTTAATGCTTCAGGTACAAGTCTAAGTAACTCTATGTGGAATCTCAATGTAAATTTTTCTTATAGGGCACAACTGTATTTCCCATCCTGGGCTCAGTGTTGCATGACCCCACACAGTTTCCAAACCCAGAAATCTTTGACCCTGGACATTTCTTGGATGACCATGGTGGCTTTAAGAAGAACAATGCTTTCATGCCATTTTCTGCAGGTATAATCTCATCTAAATTGACTTTAGTAGGATCTGTGTTCTCACCTGACAATAAAGATGATTTTCAGAGTGATTTATGCAGGAAAAAGTAGGGTTTTGCAGGCCAAAAATGTTTGTTTTGTTTAGTTTCCTGTGTCATTTGCAGCAGTTTGTATTTTGTTTTGTTGGAAAACCTCTTTGGGAGTGGGAATGCCATAAATAACATGAACTATTGCTCCATAGTGTAGCAGCAAAGCGCAGACAAACCAATGATACCAGGAGTCTGTTCAGAAGGTCCAAATCATTTATTTGTGCACAAGTCTCAAGCAAGTCAATTTCAAAATGGCTGAGCAAAGTTTTCAAGCATTACAACAACTTTTATAGACTTCTGTTCCATTCTAGGTATAGAAAAACATTTCATTGGTCCCGGTACTCTCCCGTACCTCCCGTACCCCTTCCATTGGTCCCGGTACTGATAAGTTTATCCAATTATGTCCCTTCTGTGGGCATGACACCTGCATGCCCCCCTTCTAGTCCTAATTACAATGGTCAGTTCATCAACTTGTTACTTTCACACTCTCAAGGCTATAGAACCAATTTGTGCGTGCAGAAGAGCAAGGTTCTGTAACTCATCTGTCAGCACTCCTCATTATTTCTTTGCAGATGTACTTTTTCTTATCAGTAACTTTTAAACATGTCTTTTCTGTATTTTTCCATTTCTCAGTTCTACAGTTCTGCCTACCTAAGCTAATTCAATACTTCTACTGAGTTCTATCTTACAATAGCAGCATATTGGGGGATGTGCAATCCTATATGCCTCTCCACAGGCCTCATTTACAGGTCAAGCTAGCCATGCTGGCCTGCTTATGTCAGACACCGTGGGTCACAGGCCTGCACCTGCCACATTCCCCCCTTTGATTAATCTCACCCTATTACTCAATAAGGTGTGAGAATTAAATCACTTTCAGAAGAATCACATCATGATTGAAGGATTTCTACTAGGACTAGCCTTGTATAAAGCCATTATTTTAGTTGCGGTCTTCCGCTCTACTGTACTATCGATAGCATTATGAATGGAACGCATACAACATGGAATTAAACATGGTAATAAGAAGATAACAGCAACAAGGATTAGTACTAAAACAATGAAAGTCTTAAATCCTCCCAGCCAAGAGAAAAGGTTAGCAAACCAATTAGGAAATTTCAATGCGTGCCAAGTCTGTACTGGCACATAAGCATGTCTTTGCATATCTTTAGCAATTTCTTCAACTACTTGACCCTTATCATCTATTTTCAAACAGCAATTGGTTAAATTCAGCTTACCACATACTCCTCCTTCAGCTGCTAACAAATAATCAAGTGCTAAGCGGTTCTGGTATATAGCAGTGCGCATCTGAGTACTTTGTCTAGCTAAGAGCGTAAGAGCATGACTAGTTTCATTAGTTATTATTTCAACTACTGCTTGTAAGCGAATAATACGACTGATCATATAAATTGGGGTACGATAACCATACATACCATCATCATTCCAAGTGGCAGGTCCATAATACTCAATAATTCTTTCTGGTGGCCAATCATCACCTTGCCACTTCTCCCACTTGCCTATCTGTAAGGCTTCTCTTTTCTGTCTCAATGCTCTTTTGTGTCGGTGGGTAGTGTATACAGGGTATCCTAATTGTTCTCCATGTTCAGTGTTTAACAGGAAGAAAGAAGGTCTGATGGTTCCTAAGACACATGCTCCTCCCCAGTGTGGCGGGAGTTGCGCATATGCTCGGTTTCCACAGATCCAATAAAGGCCAGGTGGGGCTTGCCAGGCTTGGACTTTGGCAAGGTTAGTCCATAGACCAGCAAGTTCAGGAAATCTGGCTAATGGGTTAGGAGGTTCAGGGTGTCTGATTCCTGACCACCATGCTGTCTTTTTGGTCGTGGCATTATAGTACTTCTGGCTAAGACAGACCAGCTGTCCTACCTTCTGGGTAAACTGGGGTCCAGTTCTGGCATAGCAAAGACGTCCAACGATTGAGTGCGCTAACACCCATTCACTGGTAGTCTTGTGTAATTCAGTCTGGTTGTAAGTCATAGAATAATTTAATTCTTGGGCTTCCCATGGCCATTGATCTCCCATTTGGGTTCCACCACAGAAATAACAATCTGAGATCTTAAGACTAGATACTACTGCTCCAGCTAATTCTAGGAATAGATTCTGTGAAGGATGAGGAATCTCAAACTTATTTACATGCATAGCTTCATAAAAGGTATTATGAATATGATATTTAGATGACTTATGGGCTTGAGTATTCAATCTGATATACACAATGGTCCCTGGATCTATTGCTCCTCCAGCAATACGTAAACCAAACTTGTATCCTTGTTTCCATGCATGGGGATTATGTACACGCAAGTGTAAGGGGTTGCAAGCATCTTTCTGACATTTATCATTTGTGGTTGGCTTGGTTAGAGTAGCCATCCGTTTGTCTATTTTCTCATCAGTTATACCAGTGTTCCAGGTAGCATAAAAAACACATCCCCAATACGGGCAATAGTAGTCTGCCGCTGTAGCAGTACTATAGCCTGATCCTGTTTTACCTGTACACTTCCACCAATTTGTGGCAGCTTCTGGACACATATACTTATGGTCATTTCGGTACGCTTTCTCCCATGTACCACAGGTGGACTGACTATCTCTATTAATGGCATTACATGCATCAAAATTCAAAACAGCAGGTTTAGTAATGTCCTTAAGTGGTGGTGTAGCAGCTAATATTGGTCCATCTGCATCCTTCCATCTTATTTCCAACGTGTAATAGGATGGATTCTGATGCGGATTATAGCATGCTTTGATTTTGCCATGAGTGCAAACATTTAGTTCAGTGGTGTTATAGATACACCGAGTTATTGTTCCCTTGCAGGTATAGTAAGAATGGTAAAGCAAAGTCTGAGTTACTTTCAGTCCAGTTCTAGTAGAAGTAATGCAAGCAGTGCATGGAGGTAAAGCATAAGTCAGTTCAAAACCTCCAAAGAAGGCAACCAAGGCAAAGCAAAAACAAAGATACATGTTGATGTTGATTGGAGTTCTTCTGAATCCTCAGCTTGCTGATCTTGATCACGATGGTCTTTTATTCTTTGTCCCGTTTGCTAATGAAGCAATTTAACGGGTGCTGAGTGTTGATTGAAGATCCTCAAGATGTCCAGTACACATTAACCAACTTAGCAATTCAGCTGGCTTGTGAAGTCTGGCTTAGTCAATGTAGTCTCAAAGTAGTGTGTCAAATCACACACAAGTTGGGTTCGTTGAAACAAAACTGTTGCTGCATGGAAAACAGCAATCCTCTTCGAAAGACTTGGCTACTGCAAAGCACTTGTGATGAAGTGTCTAAGCTGCTGGTTGCCGTCTCAAAGTAACTCGCAAGGGTACATCAGGATGCTGTTCTGCTGTCCACTGCTCTGGTTCAGGATCGGCGGCGGGCTTGACTCTGCTGTGGTGGATCCAGGCGTCGATCTCGGCTACCTTTACTGCAGTTGGGGTAGACAGGATGACGGTATACGGTCCCTTCCAATGGGGTTCCAACGGTATCTTCTTCCAATCTTTGATCCACACCGAAGTACCAGGCTGGTAGGGATGCAAGGGTTCCGTCAAGTTGATAGGCAACTGGTCTTGGATCCACGTATGGAGAGTCTGCAGAACAAAACTAAGAGCTAGGAGTTCTTGTCTGGTTACTTCTGAACCAATCTGGGCTAAACTTCCTTTGACTCCCTGCACTATTGGTGGGGGTTTACCATACAAAACTTCAAAAGGGGAAAATCCTGTTGACTTTACAGGAGCTGAGCGTATTCTGAGTAAAGCTATGGGGAGCACTTGGGGCCATTTCAAGTGTGTCTCCTGACAAAGCTTGGACATTTGGGCTTTCAAGGTACGACTCATTCGCTCAACTTTCCCTGAACTCTGGGGTCTGTATGCCGTGTGGAGTTTCCACTGTATCTGCAAGGCTTTTGCTAACTGCTGAGTAACTTGGGAGACAAATGAGGGTCCATTGTCTGACCCTATTACTGCTGGGATTCCAAATCTGGGGACAATCTCTCTCATTAAGACTTTGGTAACTTCTCAGGCTTTCTCAGTTCTGGTTGGGAATGCTTCTACCCACCCAGAGAAAGTACAAACTAATACTAATAGGTAATGGTATCCATTGGCTTTTGGCATTTCGGTAAAATCAACTTGGAGGTTGTGCATGGGGGTGACACCTCCTGACTGAACTCGGGGTGCCGTAATAAGGCCTTGCTTGGCATTATTTTTGGCACAGGTTAGACATTGATGTGCTACTGAGGCTGATATGGTTGTCATCAGAGGAATGTAGAAATGTGGTCTGAGTGCTTTCTCCATAGCACTCTTCCCATAGTGGGTGGCTTCGTGGAAAGCTTTGACAAAAGATGGTCCTAATAGTTCAGGAATTACTATTCGTCCTGGAGGTTGACTGCCCTCTTCTGGTGGCAGCTCAATCCATCCATCTTTCAGTACTCCATTTTCTCTGTCACAATAGTAATCCAATTCTTTGGTGGTATATCGTGGGGTCCATAGATTCAAAGGTACTGGAAACAATGCTGCTTGCATTGGCGTAGCTTGTGGGGCAATTTGTCCTGTCATAGCTGCTTGTCGTGCTGAGGCATCTGCAAATCTATTCCCTCGGGCAACTTCTCCTTTTCCTGCTTGATGTCCTCTGCAATGCATGACAGCTACACGTGTTGGGGCCCAAACTGCATCAAGTAACATCAATATCTCGGGACCATATTTGACTGATTTTCCTCCGGATGTGATGAGTCCTCTTTCTTTATAGAGAGCTCCATGGGCATGCAAGGTAGTGAAGGCATATTTGGAATCTGTATATACATTTAGCACAAGTTTCTCTCCTAACAACAATGCTCTGGTGAGTGCTATCAATTCGGCTTTCTGGGCTGATGTGCCTGAGGCTAGAACTGATGATTCAACTACTTTGTGTTGAGTGATGACTGCATATCCGGCACAGCGTCGTCCATCAAGGATGAGACTGCTCCCATCAACATAATAGATTTGGTCAGGATTGTCTATGGGCACATCTGTCAAGTCAGGTCGACTGGAGAACACAGTCTCCATGACTTCGATACAGTCATGTTCTGGGAGTTCTTCACTGATGGGTATCAAGGTGGCTGGATTCAAGGCATGGCTCACTTTGAGTTGTATCTGTGGGTTTTCACATAACATGCTCTGGTACTTCAACATTCGGGAATTGGTGAGCCAATAATTTGCTTTTTGTTCCATAAGGGCAAGGACTGCATGTGGCACAGTGACTCGTATGTTCTGTCCTAGTGTGAGTTTGTCTGCTTCACTCACTAATAGCGCTGTAGCTGCAACTGCTCTCAAGCAAGGTGGCCATCCTTTGGCCACAGGGTCCAATTGTTTCGATAGGTAAGCTACAGGTCGCTCCCAATTTCCCAATTTCTGAGTCAACATGCCTAAGGCATTTCCCTGTGCTTCATGTACAAACAGGTGGAAGGGTTTGTGGACATCTGGTAGTCCAAGTGCTGGTGATGACATCAATTCTTCTTTTAACTTCTGGAAGGCTGTATCCTGCTCAAGTCCCCACTCCAGTGGTGACTTTTCTTCTCCTTTTGTGGCTTCATACAGTGGTTTGGCAATTTGGGCAAAGTTGGGTATCCAGATTCGGCAATATCCTGCCGCACCCAGAAAGGCTCTGACTTGCTTTCTGGTTGTTGGAGTTGGAATTCTACATACTGCTTCTTTTCTTTCTCTGCCTAATCTTCTGCTTCCTTGGGTAATACGAAAACCCAAGTATTTCACTTCTTTTTGGCATAGCTGTGCTTTGGCTCTGGAAACTTTGTATCCAGCTTCATCTAGTAACTGCAAAAGATCTTTGGTGGCTAGTATACATTCACTTTCTGATACGGCAGCTATCAACAGATCATCCACGTATTGGAGAAGCACTCTCTTTCCCGGGGCTACTGGATAGCTTGAAAGGTCTTGATTTAGTGCAGCACTAAAGATGGTAGGTGAATTCTTGAATCCTTGGGGTAATCTTGTCCAAGTGAGTTGGCCCCCTCTTCCAGAGATGGGGTCCTGCCATTCGAATGCAAACAATATTTGGCTTACAGGGGCTAATCTTATGCAAAAGAATGCATCTTTCAAATCCAGTACAGTGAAATGGGTAGCTTCAGCAAGTATCAGTCCTAGGAGGGTGTAAGGATTGGGTACGACTGGATGTATGGTCTCAGCTGCATCATTTACTCTTCTCAAATCTTGTACTGGGCGATAATCATCTGTCCCAGGTTTCTTTACTGGCAAAAGTGGAGTATTCCATGGGGATTGGCATACTTTTAGTAGGCCATACTCGAGCAATCTTTGTAGGTGGCGATGGATGCCTTCAATTGCGGCTCTTGGGAGAGGGTACTGTTTGACGTGCACTGGTGTAGCACTAGGCTTGAGGGTTACAATCACTGGAGCTATATGCTTGGCTAGGCCTGGGGGACTGCCTTCTGCCCATACTCCAGGTGGTGCATCGATGTTCTTTAGAGTTTGTTCAAAATAGGTATCTTGAATGGAGTCATCAACGTAATACCTCCATTCTTCTTCTCGGGGAACTGTCAGCAGCATTACTCCTGCTGGTTTGGCTTGGGAATTTACTGTCATTTGCATTTCTCCTTGCTCAGAGAAAGATATTTGTGCTTGAAGCTTGGCTAGCATATCTCGTCCCAGTAGTGGTACTGGACATTCGGGCATGTAAAGGAATTGATGAGTTACTTGCTGTCCTCCTAGACTGCATATTCGGTTTTGAAGAAAAGACTTTGTGGCTTTGGCACCAGTTGCTCCTATAATGGTGACTGCTTTTGTAGTGAATGGGGCTATCTTTTTGTCTATTACTGAATGCTGTGCTCCAGTATCAACCATAAAGTTCATAATTTGGTCTCCTATTTGTATTCCGACCATAGGCTCCTGGAGACCTAAAGCAAACTTGGAGCCCGGTCTTTCCTAATCCACGTCATCCTCATCATGGGCTGGTGTGGCCAATGCTTGAATGGCTCCTCCTCTCTCTCGCTGGTATTGTTCTCGATTGGCTCCTCCTCGGCCTCGGGGACGGCCTCGTCTTTCTTCTCGCCACTGATGATCGTTGTCGTCATCTTGCTGGGCGTCTTCGAGTTGCGGGCACGTATCTCTCCAATGTCCTTCCTCTCTGCAATAGGCGCATTGGTTCACGCCTAGTCTCTGGGTCCGGCCTCCGCCTTGACCCCGCCCTCTTCCTCTGCTCCTTCGACTAGGGACACCTCCCCTTTTCTTTTCAACTATGGCCGCAGCCAAAAAATCAGCTTTCTTCTTCATCTTTCTATCACATTCTCGCTGTCTTTCAGTATCACGATTCACATACACTTTATGAGCGACTTCCACTAACTGTGTTGCATTCATGCCCGCAAACCCTTCTAACTTCTGTAATTTACGTCTAATGTCTGGTTGAGACTGGTTTACAAAAGCAGAATTCACCATACATAAATTTCCTGGTGCCTCGGGATCATAGGGAGTATACATTCTGTAGGCTTCAGTTAATCTTTCATAAAAATCTGCTGGGCTCTCATCTATCCCTTGGATAACTCCTGCAACTTTGGAAAGGTTCATAGCCTTTTGGCCCCCCTTCTCAGGCCTTGTAAAAAGCCTTGGCGAAAACGGGCTAGGGCTGTGGATCCTTCATCTGTATTTGGATCCCATTGGGGGTCTTCATTCGGGAATTCTCTCTGAGCTGCCTCCCGACGGTCTATTATATTCTGCCCTGGTCCCGGAGCTACGGGGTTCTCTGCCATCCATTCAATAGCTGCTTTTCTAATTCTTGCTCGTTCTTCTGTTGTGAATAGGGTGGTCAGGAGCTGACGGCAATCTGGCCAAGTGGGTTGGTGAGTTTCCATAATACTAGTTACTAATTCTGTCAGCTCCTGGGGCTTACTAGTGTAGGAGGCATAATGCGACCTCCAATTTAATAAATCAGTTGTAGAGAAAGGGATATATACATAAGTTAGGGGTCCCGCTACCACTTCATCATTATCATTCTTTACGGGCACTCCCGGGACTTGCCGTAAGGGAAACAGTTTGGCTGCCATGGGTGTCTTTTGGGATCTAAGGGTTATTGTCGTTGCCTTTGCAGGAGTCGCTTTCTTTTTCTCAACGGGTTTTGCTTTGGGTTTCTCTTTTACTGGCGTGCTAGTGCTAGCGCTGGCTTTCTCAATTATTTGTACGCTGTCCTCCTCTTCTGGGGAATTTTCTTTTTCTCCTTCTCCTATCTCCGCTTCTGACTCACTTTTTATGTCCTCCTCTTCTCTTTCCACTAATTCTTCCTCTTTCTCTCCTCCGGGAGGGGGATCAGGGGTTGGGTCCCGCCTCGGCTCTGGCCGTCTCTGGGGTTCTGGGGCAGGACGCCGGGCTACTCTTACTGGACCTGGGGTTCGGGGCTGCCTGAGGACTATTTCTGGGGAATCAGGATCTACCAAAATGGGTTTCTTCTTGGCTTTCTTATCCTGCTCTTTCATTCTAGGCTGTTCCGTTTTCTGTCTAGAATCTGTTTTAGCTAACATTATTCTGCACTGTTCCTCATAACAGCGCTGCGCCCAAGGGGGCGGATCTTCACAAATACTTAACCAGGAATCTATATAGGGGTACTGATCAGGGTGCGCTACCCGCACTCTACGGTGTATTGACTGAATAATCTCTACAGTGAACGTTCCCTCTCGGGGCCAGATGGGGTCTAGATCGGGCCACTCCCTAGTACACAAAATCTGCAAACGGGCTGCTGTCATTTTAATACCATAATCTCCTGAATATCCCTCTTTAAAATGTGCGATCATACATTCTAATGGAGTGTTTCTAGTAGACCCCGCCCCTCCCATTTCGATGTGTGCGCGCAACAACAGACAGAAGGGAAAAGGAGGGCGGACCGTGGGTAAGGGGTCCTCACGGCCCTGGAAACGTATAAGGAGTACAAATAACAAGACAAGACGACAATCGCTTCCCCCTTTTTGCGACCTGAACGCGGTCGCCCGGTCAGGAAATGCGCTACTCAGGGGTCCGCCTTCACTTGGTCCGTGCTGCCAGACCTCTCATTCACACTTCGTTCACACAATCATGCTAGCAACGTATCCCAGAATGCATTCGTTTCTATCTATTCTGACTAGTCTTTTTCCCAATTACAAAAAGGATGGGGGTTTCACCGGCGAATTCCCATGCGGGGTTACTCGGCCCTTCCTTGAGAGTTGATCATGCTCTCTTACCAATTCCCAATATCTCGAGATTACAAATTCCAAATTCCAAGTTCCAATGGCAGTACTGCTCTTTCTATTTCTGTCTAGACCCAAAATCAAAACTATACTCACCGGATCCGGTCCTCAAACTTCCCAAGCAGGCGCATGAGTTGGACCTCGGACTCCCCTCACTCGGGTTCGAGGCGTTGGCTCCAACCGGGCCCGGCACCCGCCGAGGTCCGACCAGCTCCCTCCGATACAAGGGACCAGTGGCGCCAGGGAGCAGCCCTCGTCGGAAGGGCGCGATCCCGGCAGGACCAAGCCTATAGAGGCGGAAAGTCGTGGTATATTGCCCTATATACACTTTGATTCCACAACTTCCCGGCCAACGCACCAAGGAATATGTAGCAGCAAAGCGCAGACAAACCAATGATACCAGGAGTCTGTTCAGAAGGTCCAAATCATTTATTTGTGCACAAGTCTCAAGCAAGTCAATTTCAAAATGGCTGAGCAAAGTTTTCAAGCATTACAACAACTTTTATAGACTTCTGTTCCATTCTAGGTATAGAAAAACATTTCATTGGTCCCGGTACTCTCCCGTACCTCCCGTACCCCTTCCATTGGTCCCGGTACTGATAAGTTTATCCAATTATGTCCCTTCTGTGGGCATGACACCTGCATGCCCCCCTTCTAGTCCTAATTACAATGGTCAGTTCATCAACTTGTTACTTTCACACTCTCAAGGCTATAGAACCAATTTGTGCGTGCAGAAGAGCAAGGTTCTGTAACTCATCTGTCAGCACTCCTCATTATTTCTTTGCAGATGTACTTTTTCTTATCAGTAACTTTTAAACATGTCTTTTCTGTATTTTTCCATTTCTCAGTTCTACAGTTCTGCCTACCTAAGCTAATTCAATACTTCTACTGAGTTCTATCTTACAATAGCAGCATATTGGGGGATGTGCAATCCTATATGCCTCTCCACAGGCCTCATTTACAGGTCAAGCTAGCCATGCTGGCCTGCTTATGTCAGACACCGTGGGTCACAGGCCTGCACCTGCCACAATAGTGCATATTAATAAGCACTAGTGTGTGCTATGGATGAATAGTGCATATTGTTGAGTAGTAGTAGGTGTGAATACTGCACACTATCACTCAGTAGTGTGCATTATCCCTCAATAGTGCACATTATTTGCCCATTGCATGCACTATTGCTCAATAGTGTGCGCTATTAACAATAGACGGGAAGTGATGACATTTCTGGGATTTTTCTTCAATCTTCATTTGAAAATAACATGAAATGATATTGGAAATGTCATTGACATTACCTATGTGCTTTCAAACAAATGCACATCCCTAGAAAATCGCATAAATCTTACTGCATCATATATAAGAAGATATCGATACACTGCGTTTCCACATGCTCAGGGTGGTCTGCAGCAAATATATTCAGGCAGAGGTCAATATTGAGCAAGCTGTAAAGCACTTAACAGTAGAAGAGTAGCTTGGTAACCAAGAGACCAGGGTTCGATTCCCACTAACACTCCTTGTGGCCTTGGGTAAGTCACTTAACCCTCCATTGCCTCAGAAGAAAGGTCTGGCAATCTGATTCCGGTCGCACTGCCAAGAAAATCCAGGAGCTGCTGGGTCACCAGGAGTCAACATTGACTTGAAGGCACACATTGCATTTGCATTGAATCTATTTAACTTTAAGTGTATTTTCAGCAGAGCGTGATTCCCTGGTGGAAATGCTGAGAATGTCCACATAACATCAAACAGATAAGTTATTTATGAGCTTCTATCTGCATGGATGAATTGCCAAATGAGTGGCTGAATATCACCATTCAATGGATAACTTTTAACCCTACTCCTGAATTGCTTCAAATTAAGCCCCATTAAAAAACAGATAACTCTGGCCATTTAGCAACTTTAAAATTTGCTATGGACACAACACTTGCATCACTTGATCACCTACATCTCCTTTTACTGGAAAAATGTAAACAAAATGTAAACAAACATTTAAATATGCAAACTATATACCTACTTCTCCCCAATTCTAAAAACCCCAATAGATGCACATACATGCTTTTTATACAAGTTAAAAATTGGTTCTTCTTTAAGAAGATGAAGTGACTACATATGTTCTGTTCAGTACCAAGATTCAAAATGAAAGTATGTGTGTCGTGAAGAGCTGAACACAGGTGCACAGAGGTCCTTTTACTGAAGTGCAATTGTTTTTTGCATTTAATGCATACTTAGAGCAAAAACTAACATGCATAAAGTGCAGAGCCTCTGCGTAACTGTCAGGGGCATGGTAGGCATGTTCCTGGCAGTTAATATGCAAATGCATACTCTA
This sequence comes from Ichthyophis bannanicus, assembly GCA_033557465.1. Lineage (NCBI taxonomy): Eukaryota > Metazoa > Chordata > Amphibia > Gymnophiona > Ichthyophiidae > Ichthyophis > Ichthyophis bannanicus. The sequence goes on along the minus strand of CM066039.1, from coordinate 64,029,013 downwards.
ACGTGAGGTGCAGATACTACAGGTGCACCTAGCGCCACCCATGTAGCCCTGTGCTACCTGCAATGTGCTCACCACATCCATTCTCTGCTCCTAACCTGCCCATTCTCTATTCTTAAGTGCAATTGGCAGCATGAAATTTGACATGCTTAACTGTCATCCCTGCACGTTAACTATTATTACAGATCTGAGCACGCAGTTAATGCATGCCAAATTGCAGATTAAAGTGCACTTTAGTATAAGGGCCCTTTAGTTACTTATGAAAGGGGTCAATATAGGTGTCCAACTCCCAAAGTTAGACACCTAACCTCTTTGAAAATTGACATCACAGGGCCCGATTCTGTCCCGCATGTACATCTCCTTTGTACGTCCAGGCAGAGCCGGACGTACAAAGGAGATCGCGATTCTGATCCCATGGGGCACATCTAGCCCAACGGGATCAGAATCACAAATAGGCATGTACATGCAGGCCGGGACTGTGATTCAGTCTTGGCCTGCATCTACATGCCTGCCCAACCAACTCAGTCAGGGCTTTTAAATGGAGCCACGTCGCCATGGCGTCATGTTGCCATGGTGCCGTGGCTCCATTTAAAAACCGCGATGCTGGCTGCCACAAAATAGAGTTAATTCCCCGCAGCCCAACCACTGATATGGCCTCCTAAAACCAGGATCAGGCTGCAGGGAATTAACTCTTGCCCCTCCAGCCCCATCTGCACCCTGGAACTGAACAAAAGAGGATGGAATAACTTCCCCGGACATTTCACCGTCCTGGATGTACAGAGCCAACATTAGAACTGGCCCTGTATGTCCAGGGCTGGTGACCGCCCACTGCCTGCCCACTAACTGCCCCCGTGCCGCCCCTTCTTCACCCCCGTCTAAGTTCCCCGCACAACCGGCGGGGAAGTTAGACTGGAGGGGAAAGCTGGCACGAATAGGGATGTCCATCCCCACTATTCATGCCTCAGAATAACCCCCATAGTGTCTTTCAGTTCATAGCTGATGCTGGACCTGGTTTTTACAAAGGGGGAGAGTGTTTCTGATGTGATAACAGGTGATCATCATGGATCCAGTGATCACCAGAAGATGTGGCTTAGTATCAGAGCGGAGGTGGTGGGGGTTCACTGAAAGGCAAGGATCCTAGACTTAAGGAAAGCTAAGTTTGAGAAGATGGGGGTCTAACTCAAGAAGTCTTCAGCTGAATGGAAAAATCTTGATGTAATAGAGATGAGTGGGAAAAACTAGAAGGAGGTATTGTAACGAAAATAAACATTTTCTTAAGGAAACTAAACATAGACAAGAGGATAAAGACGCCACTAGGGTTTTCTAAAGAAGTTTCTATAAAGATAAGGAAAAAAAGATTAGCATTCATAAACTACACTAGAACAGAGAGGAAGACAGGTAACAATATCTGAAAAAGCTAAAAACCCATAGGTGCCAGTTCTAGGGGTACGGTGGGTGCTTGAAGACGCCCAATATTGAGTAGATTGCTTCACTGTGTGTCCAGGGAGGGGTAATTTGCATTGAGTTTAGCACTTTCCAATCATTTTGAAAAGTTGGCTCTTGTGAGGGAAGCTGGGAAAGTAGTCACGAGAATAAAAAGTGGAGCAGAGTGGAATGGAGTGGAGTGGAGGAGTGGCCTAGTGGTTGGAGCAAGGTACTGAAGGTCAGGGGTTCAAATCCCACTAGAGGACAGCAACCCTGGGCCAGAAGGACTGGGGTTTCTAGTCCCACAGGTGCTCCTTGTGGTCTTGGGCAAGCCACTTAACCCTCCATAGTCCATGTTCCCTGTAAAATGGTTATCTCCAAGTTATAATGCCCTGTTCAATGTAATATCAGTTTGTTCAATGTAAACTGCACTGATGCAGAATAGCACAGTATATAAGAGAATGTATATAAAGATTCCTATGGAAAGAAAAAAATTTCTAAAACAGGGGGACAAGACCTTTTCTAAGATATGTGGGTGATAGGAGGAAGGACAAAAATGACATTGTGAGACTCAAAGGTGAAGGGAAGTAATCTATAGAGACTGATGCGAAAAAGGCAGATTTGTTTAACAAATATTTCTGTTCAATGTTCACTGATAAAGTGCCAGAACACTGTACCAAATAAAACTAGAAATGAGATAAGCCTCAAATGATTTTCAGAAGACCGTGTTTGTGAGGAGCTAGATAAACTAAAATAAGACAGAGCACTGGAATTGAATGGGATACTTCATGAGTATTAAAGGAACATAGGGAACTTTGGCAGCTTCACTGTCTCACCTTTTCAATGCTTCTTTAGAAACAGGAGTACTTTAGGAGGAGTGCAAACAAGTAGACCTGATTCCTCTTCACAAAACTGCAAGTAAGGAAGAGGTTGGGAACTACAGGCTGGTTAGTCTGACCTTGGTAATGACTAAATTAATGGAATCATGGCTAAAATAGAGGATTGTGCAATTTTTGAAATCCACTGGATTTCAGGATCTGAGGAAGACTGATTTTTCCAGAGGTAGATCTTTTAGAATGAATCCGATCAATTTCTTTGATTGGGTGAGCAGAAAGTTGGATCAGGGGAGAGTCCTAGATGGGATATCCTTGGATTTCAGCAAGACCTTTGACACAATTTCACATAGGAGCAGTGCTACCATTAGGCAAACTAAGCAGTTGTCGGTCCTCCAGGGGCATCCATTGCCACCACTGTCGTCCTTCTCTGGGACTGACAGTCATGGCAATGGCTAGAAACAGCTCTACGGTGCTTACCTTCAAGCTTCGGTGCTATGAGGCTATTTGCTTCCACCCCTCTCTGACACCCGATGCTGACTTCCTGTTTGCACAGGAAGTCGGCAATCGGGCAGCGGAGAGAAGTGGAGGCAAACAGCCCTGCAGCATCGAAGCTTGAAGATAAGCACCTTGGGGCTGTTTCAAGCCATTTCCATGGCTGTCGGTCCCGGAGAGAGACGACAGCAGTGGCAATGGGTGCTGCAGAGGGTACAAAGGATGAGGTTCATCTAGGGCACCAGCACTGCATAGGAAACTTATAAATAAAATGAGTGTCCTTTAGCATGGGCCCTAAAGCAAGTGGTGAGGTTAGTGGTTGAGTGGGAAATAATTAAGGGTAGCAGTAAATGGAGTATACTGAGGAAAGGAAAGTTGCCAGTAGCATGTTGCAGGGATCAGTCCATGTTCTGGCTCTTTTCAACTTCTTCATAAGCCATACTTTGGAAGGGCTATTGGACAAGGTTTATTTATTATTTATTTAACTAGGTTTATATACTGCTTTTCTACCAGTCAAAGTGGTGTACATTCAGGTACTGTATATGTAATTTTCCCCTTGTCCTGAAAGGGCTCACAATCTATGATTGTGTACCTGAGGCAACAGAGGGTTAAGTGGCTTGCCCAAGGCCACAAGGAGCACCTCTGGGACTAGAAACCCCAGTCCTTCCGGCTCAAGGCTGCTGTACTCTAGCACAGGCATGTCCAACAGGTAGATCATGATCTAACTGTAGATCGCGGAGGGGTCAGAGGTAGATCTCCAGCCTCATTTGGCTCCATCTCTCCAGAAGCTCGCCCCATCGCTAGGAGAGAACTCGTGCTGGCAGGTTGTTTGCTGAGGGCTTGCCGCCGCTGCTGATCCTTTGCCTGTCTTTTTTCCCTGCCTGCGGGAATCTTGTCTGCGGGTGTATTGGGGGCACTTGTTGTTTTCGTGCCAATAGTTTATAGGTACCCCAGGGGGCTGCTGTCTGCACCCCACGACGAGACGCCACAGGCCCAGCGTCATACTTGGTCTCCTGCCTTTCAGAATCACCCATTCCTGCCCCCGCCCCAACACCCCTTAAAAATGTGTTATATACCGGGCGATATCCATTCGCCTGGGCTTTACTTGAATACACTTACCGTATTCGTTGTGTCGTGTGCTGGTCATTGGTCGCTTTATAGTTTGCTTTCATTAAACTTTTTCGGGCAGACACAACAAAGTGTCAAGAATTTGGTGATTTTGGCGGACTTTTACAATTTTGTTCTAACTTGCCTATGCCTTGCCTTCAAATTGGTTCAAACCACTGTGACTTTTGCTTGCCTCTGCAATTTTATTTTGCCTAGCCTTTGCGTTGATTCTACACTGCAATTTTATTTCGCCTTGCCTTTGCGTTGATTCTATACTGTGTGCAGAATTTACTAAATCGTGTGTGGTGGTATTTGAACTTGTTTGGCGGTATTTGATTTTATCTGGTTTGCTGGATAGGTGTTTGAGTTTTTTTGATGATTGTTTGGTGGTATTTGATTATTGGTGCCAGTATGATGAATTCTTATTTTTACTTTTAGAACTGCATGTGTGGTTTTGGCATCTCCAGTCCTTGTATTGCACATCATCCAGAGGTCTTCAGTTCCTGTTGATCTTTAATACTTTGGGACAGTGACAGTTTTAGACCAGATTCAGCCAGTGTTTATACTAACTTAGCAGATTTGGCCTTCTTACATCCAGCCACCCCAGTATAACGAAGATGAGTGTTCCAAAGAAGAGCAAAACCTACCATTTTCATGATGAATGGGAAATGGACTACTTCTTCATCATGGTGAAAGACAAGTGTTGTTGTCTAATTTGTAACGCCCCAGTATCCTTGCCCAAAAAGGGTAATCTGTAACGTCATTATAAGGCTCTGCATAGCAATAAGTTTGATGCTGATTTTCCACCCAAAAGTGAAATTCGTAAACTGAAGCTCAAAGAACTTAAATCGAAATTGGCTACTCAGCAACAGTTGATGGCGAAGCCAAGGTCACATTCGGTCAATGCAACCATAGCATCCTTCAAGGTCAGCAACCTGATCGCAAAGAAATGCAAACCTTTCACTGAAAGGGAATTTGTAGAAGATTGTTTTCTTGAAACAGCTGACAATCCTTTTGAAGGATTTAAAAATAAGAAAGAGATCATAGCTGCTATTCAAGATGTACAATTGTCAAGAAACACCGTTGTACGGCGAATAGAAAAGATGTGTGGAGACACAACTGAACAATTGTTGGAGGATGTTTCAAACTGTGTTGCTTTCTCACTCCAACTGGATGAATCTACAGATATAAGAGACATAGCCCAGTTACTAGTCTTTATCCAGATGTTTTTTGAGGACTTCAGTGTTAAAGAAGAACTACTTGGAATGATTTCTTTAAAAGGGAGAACTACTGGTCAGCAAATATTCAGTTCTTTCCATTTTTTTATGACAAAGTGTAATCTTTCATTGCATAGACTTGTTTCCATCACTACTGATGGAGCAAGAGCAATGACAGGTGAGGTTAACAGTTTCATAGCCCTCTGTAGACAGCATGATGACTTCCTGGATTTCCTTTCTTACCACTGCATCATTCACCAGCAAGTTTTGGCAAGCAAGAGACTCAGTACAAAGACTGTCATGGACATCACTTTCAATATTGTAAATTCAGTTCGTGGAAGATCACTTCAAAGATGGCTTTTCTACCTTACTCTTGATGAAGGAGCAGCGGAAATCATTTTGCACACAGATGTAAGGTGGCTAAGTAGGCACAACTTTCTGCAAAGATTTTGTGATTTGCTGAATGAAATAAGAAGTTTTTGAAGGAGAGGGGAGATGACCAAGCAGAGTTGGACGATGAGGAGTGGTTATGTGATCTGGCATTTCTTGCTGACTTTACAGGCAAACTAAGTGATATGAACCTTGAACTACAAGGTAAAAACAAATGCATTGGTGAGATGACGAGTACAGTTTCATCCTACAAGAGCAAATTTAAGCTAATGATGACTGACCTTGCAAACAACACTTTTGATCATTTTCCTAATATGCAGGACCATCTGGGACAATATCCAAATTTTGTTTTTCAGAACGAGAAGTATGTGACAGAAATCTGTTCTGTTATCCAGGAATTCGAAAATAGATTCTGTGACTTCCAAAAAACTTGGAACAGTTGTTGAGTACTTGTCATACCCATTCAAAGTAGATGTGAATATTAAAGAAACTGCAGCTGCTATCAGTAAAAATTACTCATTGAACAAGCCATCTCTTGAAAATGAAATATTAACCCTTAAAAATGACATTTTTCCAAAGACCCATGCTGAGCAAGAATCGTTTTGGAAGCTAGTGCCTAGAGACAAATTTCCCAACTTGAGAAGATGCAGTGAAGCTGTACACCCCTGTTTCGGTTCAACTTATTTGTGTGAATCTGCATTTTCCCATCTGAAAATGACAAAAGAGTACACAACGTTCCAACATGACAGATGAACATCTCCAGGATTCCCTGAGACTGGCCCTCACGCAATATTCACTCAACTTAAAAAAGCTGGTGGATGAAATGCAGGCTCAGACGTCTCACTAATGAGCAAGAGTGAAATATTAAAGATTGTGCAAGATCAGCCTGGATCAATACTCGACCTAAATTTAACACAAATTACTCAATAAAAGTTAAAGAAAGTTATTAAGACAGTTAAAGAAAATTATTACTCAATAAAACTTTAAGAAAAAATGTACTTTCCATTTCCCCTCGCAGTTCTTACTGGATCTTCGTCTCTGTTTTGTTTTTGCTTAATTTGCTTAACAGCTGATCACATCCAAGTAAATGATAGAAGGTTCATTAAAAATGGGGAGGGGGAGATCCTCTGACTTTATTGGATTAAATTTTAATTTGAAACTTAATTTTCATGGTGGTAGATCACCGGCACTTTTGGCCGGAAAAAGTAGATCATGACCTTTTGAAGTTGGACATGCCTGCTCTAGCAGGATTTGAACCCTTGGCCCTCTGGCTTGAGACAATTTGCCCCAACCACTTGGCCACTTCTCTTGTGAAAGGTTTGTGTTTATGTAGATGATCCCAAAACCTGCAACAAAGTAAACACCCTGCAAGGTGTGAAAAACATAAAGAGGGAAGCGGGAGCTAGGAAAACTTGAGGAATGGTTTAGAATTTGGCAACAAAGATCTGTTATTAAATATGCAGGGTCATGCATTTGGACTGCAAAAACATAAGCGAATGATGCAGTATCAGTGAAGTACTTCTGTGCATGAAAGCAAAGTGGACCTTGAGAGCGATCATATCTGATGATCTAAGGTGGCTAAACGGGTAGAAAAGGCAACAGCAAAAGTCAGAAGGATGCTTGGGTACAAAGGGAGAGAAATGGCCAGCAAGGAAAAAGAGGTTATATTACCTCTGTGTACATCTCTGGGGAGACCTCATTTGGCTAAGTAGTAGTAGTAGAGTACTCTGTATAATTCTAGAGAACACATCTTGATATAAACAGGATGTGGTTGGTTAAGGTTACTAGATTTTTTGCAGGCAAATCTGGGACACTTATCCAAAGTGGGGGTGGGGGAAATGGGACACCTTAGTTCGCAGATTGAGCAACAAAGCATGGAGGAGAGGAGTCATTATCCTGCCCCCTCATCCATCCCATGACACAACAATATCACTTACAAGCAGACAAATCGACAGAGAAATAGAAACCGATGCATTTCTCCTCTACCTTGCAAAATATAAAGATAATGAACGTAAATTCTAAACACTGACATATTCCAATCACTAAACTGAAAAAAAAAATAATTCTATCTCCTCTGTCCCTTTTGCTGGTATTGGGGACAGAAGGCTGCCAAACAGATGGGAGTCAGGGACACAGCTCTAAAATTGGCGACAATTCCCCAAAATTGGGGACATCTAGTAACTTTAGGTTGGTCCAGATGGCAGTTATTAAAATGGTCAGTGGTCTTCATCATAAAGCAAATAGGGACGGACAAAGATCTAAATATGTACAGTATACTTTGGAAGAAAGATATGTTAGGGGTGATATAACAGACATTTTAATACCTCCATGGTATAAATGCACAGAATGTGGGCCTCTTTCAATTGAAAGAAAGCTCTGTAACGAGAAGTCATCAGATGAGCGTGAAAGAGAATAGACTCAGGAGTAATCTAATAAAATATTTATTTATGAAAAGAATTGAACAGCCTTCTGGTGGAGGTGGTGGAGATGAAGATGGTATCTGAATTCAAGAAAACATGGGAGAAGCACAGAGGATCTCTGGGACAAGGGGAGTGATTGTAAAGTTTAGTAGTTGGTTTGGGTAGACGGACTGGACAGGCCATATGGCTTTATCTGCTGTTATACTCTATATTTCCTTTCTAATAGTTTAAACTGGAGGCATCTCCAACCAATTGCTGGCCATGGAAAGGAGTAGCTAGGAAAATCTTTCTGGTTCTAGCAACTTCCATAGCCAAAACCAGTGTTTCATCATTAAAATATTCTCTTTTCTTTGCCACTGTTCAATCTCTTTATGTTCTAACAGGTCCTATCTCTGGCAAATTCAGGTCTTCCACCCTTAGGTATTAGTGGCACTGGACTTCACTCCTAACCCAGAGCTCTGAGTAACTTTGCATCCCAAAGAATGCAAACAGAACTTTAACCACATGTTTCCAATGCCTTCTTCATTTCCCAGGGAAACGGAATTGTCTGGGTGAGGGCTTGGCTCGCATGCAGCTCTTCCTGTTCCTGACTACAATTTTGCAGAACTTTACTCTGAAGCCGCTCGTGAAACCAGAAGAGATTGACATCACTCCTGAAATGAGCAGCCTGGGCAACCTGCCACGATCCTACTTTCTCTGTGTCTCGCCTCGCTAACAGAAGTAAATAGAAGTCGACATTGCTTGAGAGGGGATGTGTGTACGGGAGGTGCACAGCCTGCCATCAGTGTCTGTGTAGGATCTTGTAATAAAGAAAGAGGAAAATATTAATTCTCACAGCCTTATGCCATTAGATGCTAAAAAGGCCTCTCCCCCACCACAATCACTTAATGGATTTGAAAAGCTTTAATAATATGTTTTCTCCCATTACAAAGCAGAGGGTGGAGTTTTATTTGTGCTGTACAGCCATATTCAATATTCTATTGAACTGCAGAGCATTTGACTGGCCTGAATGCTGGGCTCTCCCCCACCTCTTCCTATAAATCCTCCTGTTCCATAACTGATCTTAATAGCTTGAGGATTCTGCATCAAATCTTACCCCCTAGTGTGAAACTCAAACCCATCTCCATCTACCAGCATGGAGGTGTTTTCAGTGGTTAGGAATGGAAGAATCAGTAAACCAGGTTGGGGAGATGAGTTTCAGTTCTTAAGGTCTGACATGAAATTGGCCCATAATGAAAAAAAGATAAATAAATACCCTGGATCGTATCACAGGAGTGGAGGAATAGTCTAGTATCCAACGGACCCGATTTAGATTCCCACTCGAACTCCTTGTGACCTTGGGTAAGTCTCTTTACCCTCCATTGCCTCAGAAGAAAAAGTCTGGCAATCCATTTCTAGTCATACCTTTCCAAGAAAACTCAGGGGCTGCTGGGGTTGCTAGGAGTCAGCATTGACGTGACAACACTTAAAACAAAAAAGATCTTACCACAAGAACAAAGCATATTGTTCTTCACCTCTTCTCCTCCTTCCCCTTCAGCTATGCCCTTTGCTTCCAGTTTCTCTAATCAGAGCATTCCTTCTCAAGTATCCACACTCTAATCGCACATATTGAAAAAGCCCCAGCAGAATTAGAAAAGCTTAAGAGAAGGGTGACTGAAATGATAAAGGGAATGGAACAATACCCCTCTGAGGAAAGACTAAAGAGATTATGGCTCTTCAGTTTGGAGAAGAGCCAACTAAGGGAAGGCAGGATAGAGGTCTATAAAATGAGTGGAATAGAATGGGTAAATGCAAATCGATTGTTTACTCTTTCAAAAAGTACAAAGACAAGGGGATATGCAATGAAGTTATTAAGTAGTTTATTTAAAACAAATTGGAGAACATATTTTTTTCACTCCACACATAATTAAGCTTTGAAAAGACTTATAGATCTCAATATGTATACTTTGGAGGAAAGGCAGAAGAGAGATGATAGAAACATTTAAATACTTCGATGGTATAAATGCGGAGGAGGTTGCCCTCTTCCATTTTAAAGGAAGCTCTGGACCAAGGGGTCATAGGATGAAGGTGAAAGAGGATAGATTCAATAGCAATCTGAGGAAATATTTCTTTACAGAAAGAGTGGTGGAAGCATTGAACAGCCTTTCAGTTGAGATGACGGAGATGAGAACTATATCTGAATTCAAGAAAGCATGGGACAGATACAGATGATCTCTGAGGGAGAGGAAGGAATTGCAGAACTTAATAGTTCTCATGGATAGGCAGACTGGATAGGCCGTACGGTCTTTATCTGCCATCATTTTCTATGAAATTCAGTGCTGGAGGACTGTCGTAAAAACTATTAGTTTTGCTGGGTTATAAATGTTTTGGACAAAACCTTGGAGGAAAATCCAGAAACCGTTATTAAGGTGGACTTGGGGAAATCCACTGTTCATCCCTGAGATACTGTAAACAGCATGGAATCTTTCTACCTTTCAGAATCTTGCCAGATAGTGTACTTGTGATCTGAATTGATCACTGTCAGAAATAGGATACTGGGCTCGATATGGATTTTTGGTCTGACCCAGTTTGGCAAATCTTATGTTCTTATAAATCGGGGGTACACAAAAGTTCAGTCCTCGAGGACTGTAAACAGGCCAGGTTTCCAGGATATCCCTAATGAATATTCATGAGATAGGGCTGCATGCATACCAACCCCACTGAATGCAAATTTATTCATGCACATTAATTAGGGATGTCTTGAAAACCTGGCCTCTTTGCAGACCTCAAGAACTGAACTTACAGGATGCACCTTTGTTATAAATGCATAGGAGACCTCTGTGCCACACCCTGCAGTATACTATAGAATAGACCCTTTAAGGGACCCCTGGTGCAAAAACTCAGAATAGCAATGGACATGCCCTGAAGAGTACTATGAAAGAGAGCAAAGAAAGAGGAGAGAAGTAGCAGGAGGTAAACAGAGTGAAGAAGGTGAATATCAGCCATTTCCTTGGCCGGCCAAACACTAGGAAAGACCTTAAAGAATAGCCTTCCAGCAGTTTCTCATCTTGGGAGTTGCCTGAAGGTCTTACACAACAGAAAGTTAATCAGGGCCCTACCTAACATGAAGTTCATCTGGAGCCATGTACCAAATAAAATGCTAAAAAGACAAAAGCGGACAGTCATTCCCAAGAGACAAGGATTCAGCCACAAGTGGAAATTTCCCTAATTGTTCTATAAAGCCAAGTGGAAACTAGCACAAATCATTTCTGGGGAGATTTTGCTTACCTCTTTATTGTGTAGTTTCATCAGTGGTATAGCTACTATAGAGCGAGGGGAGGGGGCCGCCCACTGCTGACTGGCATCACAGCACCACTAACATTTGCTCTACTTCTCTGCTGCATATTAAAATATCTTAGAAGGCACAGGAATAGCACAGCAGCTATGCTCAAACCAGATAGTTCCAACCCGGATCAACCATAGCCGCTGAGCTGGAAAGTGGTGCAATTACTAGTCTGCAGTGAAGTCAGAATAGATGTAGAATCGCCCACACTGCAGTCAGTTCACTAGTGGCAGAAGAGCAGCCCACACTGCTGTGGCGACATGAGACCAGAGTCTTATGCTAAGGAGGAGAAGTCAGTTAACCGTGGTGTACTGCTACTACTGCAGAAGCAAAAATGCGACCAAAACCAGTGGCCGCAAGACGTGAAGAGCATGACCAGAGTCGGCAATAGGGACAGGCTGAGCACACTGATCCCATCCTGATGTTCCAGCATCATTTTGCATGCATTCTGATACTACACAAACACAACAGGGGAATGGCAGGCATATGTTACACAGGTACCTTAAAATTTATGATTAGGGTCCAGTTGAATTTTTAATGTACCTCTGATGCAGGTGTACCATACCAAAACATAGCCATGTAGGATTTGGGAATGAATATTTCTCTGTGGATATCCTGACATTCCGCTGTTGTGTTTTGTGTAGTTGCTGCTGTTTGTGGGAGATCATTTCCTTTTTTCTCTTTTTGCATTCTGATGCTGACTGGAAGAAGATCCAACTAGGAGAAGAGATGACTAATGTACAGAATGTGGTCTGCATCCCTTGCTGCCCGAAAGAGGGCAACTGAGGTAAAGCACATGTGCAAGGAGGAGCGATTAGCAACTCAGAACAGAGCCCAGTTGAAAAGGAAATTTAGAATAAACAGAGGATTTGAGGGAGAGGTGACTGAGAAGTTGAGAGCAGTGCTGGACTCAGCTTGTTAGGAGGAAGAAAGATTTAGAAACATAGAAACATGATGGCAGAAAAAGACCACATGGCCTATCTAGTCTGCCCTTCCATATCAACCACTACAACAATCCCCCTTTTTATGAAAGAGATCCTCTGTGTTTGCCCCATATTTTTTTTAAATTCATCTCTACCACATCCACTGGGAGACTATTCCAAGCAGCTACCACTCTTTCCATAAAGAAATATTTCTGCATATTACTCCTGAGTCTATCCCCTTTCACACTCATCCTATGTCTCCTCATAGCAGAGCTTGCTTTCAGTCGAAAGGGGCTCTCCTCCTGTGCATTTCTGCCATGGAGATATTTAGATTTCTGTCATATCTCCTCTAGCCCACCTTTCCTCTATTAAGATCCTTAAGTCTGTCCTCATATGCTTTATAACAAAGACTACTAACCATTTTAGTAGCTGCCCTTTGCACTGACTGCAACCTGTTTATATCCTTCTGAAGGTGCGGTCTCCAGAATGGCACACAATGCTCCAAATGAGGTCACACCAAAGACTTACATAGAGGCACTATCACCTCCTTTTTTCTGCTGGCCATTCCTCTCCCTATGCACCCAAGCATCCTTCTAGCTTTTGCTGTCACCTATTTCTACTTGTTTAGCTACTTTAAGGTCATCAGACACAATCACGTCCAGGTCCCGCTCTTCTTTTGTGGACAGAAATACTTCACTCCTACACTGTACAGCTCCCTTGGATTTTTGCAGCCCAAATGCATGACCCTGCATTTTTTAGCATTAAATCTCAGTTGCCAAATTGTAGACCATTCTTCAAGCTTAGGTAGATCCATCCTCGTGTTATCTACTCCATCCTGGGTGTCTACTCTATTGCAGATCTTGGTATCATCCACAAAGAGGCAAACCTTACCCAACGGCCCTTCTACAATATCAATAACAAAGATGTTAAAAAGAATAGGACAAAGGACAGATCCCTACAGCACATCACTTCACTCCATTTACCTGTACACTTTGTCGCCTCTTTCTCAACAAATTTCTAACCCAATAATAGGGTCCATTCCTAGGGTTCTCAGTTTGTTGATAAGTCGCCTATGTGGAACAGTGTCAAAGACTTTACTGAAATTCAAGTATACCACATCTAGGGCTCTCCCTCGGTCCAACCCCTGGTCACCCAGTCAAAGAAATCAAACAGATTTGTCTGATAAGCCCTGCCTCTAGTGAATCCATGCTGCCTCTGATCCTGGAGTCCATTGGACTCCAGAAATCTTACTAGTTTCTCTTTGAGCAGCGTTTACAATAATTTACTCACCACAGAGGTTAGACTAGCGGGTCTGTAGTTTTCAAGCACATTCTTACTTCCTCTTCTGTGTAAAGGGACCACATGGGATTTGCTCCAATCCTCTGGCATCACACATGACTCCAAAGAGGCATTGAAAAGGTTAGTCAGTGGAGCTGCTAGAACATCCCCAAGTTCCTTCAGTATTCCCGGATGTATCCCATCCGGTTCCATTGCTTTGACTACTTTTAGTTTAGCTAGTTCCACACGAACAGTCTTCTGAAAACTGTTTGAGATCCCTGTTGCTTCTGTTCCTATTTTTGGGTGTTTTCTGAGGTCCTGCTCCCAGTCCTTCATCTGTGAATACAGAACAGAAATATTTGTTAAGCAATTCCGCTTTATCCTCATCAGCTTCTACATATTCCTCCCCTTCACCCATGTGTCTGTCAATACCACCTTTGCCCTTCCTCCTCTCACTAACATATCTGAAAAATGTCTTATCCCCCCATTTTATTGCATTGGCTATTTCTTCTTCTTTTAGTATCTTTGCTTTCCTGACCGCTTTGCTAGCTTCTCTAAGTTTTTCCAGATATATATGCCAGTCTTCCTCTCTCTGTGATCTCTTGTATTTCATGAAGGCCTCCCTTTTTTTCTTCACCTTTTCAGCTATATCTTTTGAGAACCATAGCAACCTCCTTTTTCATTTACCTTTATTTACCTTTCTAACAAAACAGATTGGTTGCACTTAAAATATAGCCTTTGAGTTTTGCCCACTGGTTTTCTACATCTCCCAGCTGTTCCCATCCCGCTATTGATACCTTGAGGTATTGGCCCTTCTTGGTAAAGTTAGTTTTCCTAATGTCTAAGACCCTCACTTTTGAATGGATTTTATCAGCATAGGGTGGACTCTAAGGGGTATGTTTACTAAACCGTCTTAATGTTCCTGGCACTAGTTGCAGCAATAATGTAAAGGATGCCATATAAGGAGTGGGCGTTCCGGTCTTAAGATAGTAATCGCGGGTTATCACGCGATAAAGTGCACCGTGTCCATTATCACGCGATAGAGGGAGCCGTGTACGTTACCGCACGTTAACCATAACTTCACGTGCTGACCTGCAGTCACAACAGCAGAGGTGTAGCACGTTGGTTAATACAATGTCTGCTGAAACAGGGGTCATGAGTTCAATCCCCCAGTGGGCTTAATGAATAAGGTTGGCCAAGGCAATTCCTTTTCCTGCTTGAAACAATCCAACAATCTGTGCTGCCAGCTAAAAATACCCACACCCCAGTACCATAAACGAATGCACCTTTTAGAGCGCACCAGAAAGCACATTCTAAACCACAATGTCAGCCAAGGCGGGTTATAATGTGTCCCAGAGGCCATGTTGAAAGGTTGTCAACTCCCAAGGCACCATAGTAGGCACCCCATAAGCTGGTTGATTCTAAGGTGTGGCTTAAGATGCCCCAAGGATGCCCCAAGGTGACTCAAAAAATGTTGGCCAAGGGCAGTAAGGTCCCCCAAGTTGAAAAGCAAGAAAGGTATGGGCCAAACACAGATGTAACCCTAACACTGCACAGAGCAACAAGGAAAGACAATGCACAAGTAATGAAAGGAAGGAGATCTGAGCTGATGAACCAGACAAATCTGCGTCCAGCCCATGTGGCAGCTGGAAAAATGGACAAACATATCGGGGGCAGCTGTAGCGATACACAGGATGATGGTAATGTACCATGCAACAATGACAGTGTGTGGCAGAGGATGGGAAGACGTGTCCAGCAGAGGAGGTAGAGGTGGCAGGATAGGTGTAATGAAAGGAGGACAGAGCAGTAGCAGTGCCATGCAGAGCACACACAGGAGAGGCAACCAGGAAGAGCTGCAATGCAGAAATGTGTATAAGTGCAGGACATGGGGTAGCAGCATGCACCTCAGGGTAGGATGGCACACAGCTGGCAGACACACATAGATGGACAGAAGGATGGTTGGCAACTGTGATAAGGGTACAATGTGCTAACAGCACAGATCTGAACAGATATGACTGTCACAGGAATGAAAAATAGCTGTGCAGGACAGGCATACAAATGAAAGAGAACAGAGAGGAAGCAAACCTATAACCATTAGCACAAATGTCAATGCACAAACCGGTAGGCCACACCACCAACGTGAGGTCATTAGCAAAGGCTGCATACAAGAATACTGCAGGGAATCACACAAGAATCCTGCTGTCTGCCAGGATAGGCAAACCTCCAACAGTAACCATGATGGAATGCACATGCAGATCTGGTGTATACAGATCAGATCACAGTCTGTAATTGGGACCAGAGCCACATATAACTACATGCACATACACAATGAAATGTTATGCAGTGGATACAGCATGCAAAAGAGGAAAGAAGCTAATCCCAAAGGGCGGCAGGGGATGCTCTGTGGAGCAGGGCAAAATATGGAACAGAACAGGAGAGAATTGAACCTGCAAACAGGTGTGTCCCAGACCAGCTGAACCACAGCAATGCCAAGCCCCCAAACGGACTGCCATGTAAACACTATAAAGAAAGAGACATATGTAACAGCTAATATGTGATGGATAGGCAGCACAGAGGGCACGCTTTGGTGTACACTGAAGAGATGGAAGGGTTTGTGCATAGGTGATGAACCTGCAGGTACCTAATGGTCAGGTTAGTACAACAGAAAAAAATAAGTAAACCCCATGTGGGGATCAAACCTGCAACCTATGGTGTTACAACACATGTCTGTAACCACTATCCAAAAAGCCACAACAAGCACAATTCAAAAATATTATCTCAAAGGGAAGGTGTGTATGGGAACCTGTAACACCCAGTGATGTGGCAAAGGGCTGGCAGATAGACAGCTGGCACCGTACAAGGATGTGAGCACAGGTGGGCCATGTACATTACCAGGAAATCACTAAATACAAGTGTCAGTGTGATCAAGCAGCAGCAGAGACAAATGTACGTCAAACACATATTTTTATTTTGGTTAATCATCACAGATAGTGTAGATAAGATACCGTCTATCATAATATCAAGGTGAGTGGATCCCAGGTGAAAATCTAAAAACACATTTTGCAGGGCAGCAACCCACATGTTACAGAAAAGTCACTGGCCTGTCTACAGATGATGGGCAGGAGAGATATTGTGCATCAGGTGCATGGTGTGCAGTATGCATTAGGCCCCATCCCCCACATGCTGCTGCATGCCCAAATGTCTTAGTTACATATGTGTGCATGTAGACAGTAGGCGGTGCATGATGAGGGCCCAACACACAACAATCATGATCTGTTCCGTAAAACATATCTGTCTGCCAACACAGGAGGCACACAAATGAAACAGCATATGTTGTTCAAATTAAGAACATGTAAACACACATATCGAAATATATGTTAGAGCTATCACATAATGCCTGATATAGGAATCAAAGCTGCAAAAATGTAACCCTAAACAATCGTCAAATGCACAATGAGGATATGCTAACAAGTAGCAGAGGCACATGAACACAGATAATTCAAATGAAACCATCCGCAGAAACATGCAGAGATAATACTATGCAGAAGATCCCCCTGCACTGGTTGGTGTGGATACAGTGTCCTTACACATATATCATGGTACATGGAATGCACAAATGAAGGAAGAAAATCGACACTCACACTGCCGCACTCCAAATATAACGGGGCAATGTGAGTGTCGTTACCTCAGGGGATAAATACGACTGTACAGACATGCAATGCTAGGTTTGTAAATCAATGCAGAGCGTCACATATGTACAGTAAACAGACACAATAACCTGTATATAGAAATGGAAAGAAAGGTCAAACATGTTACAGTAACCCACACAGAAGCCATATTGCAACATGCTGTGTTGTACCAACATAGTCACATGCTCATGCACCGCGTATGTTGAAACATGATACAGTGATGCCACACATGCACTGTAACACCCTTGGTGATTGCAAACAACAATCCAAGATGTTGGTGTGCAGTAAAGTGGTGTCATGGCAAATACTGTGTCATGTCCAAGTGGAGGCTAGGTGGACATGGACAAGAGGACCTCTCCATTGCTCCCCCTGTGCCACACGCATGGCTGTATGCTCATGTTGAAACAAACAGATGAGCGTATCCTGCGTTCCATGTCACACACATGGGCAAAACACAACAACACAATGTCAGAAGGATGTACAACATACAGTGACAATGTCAGTCCCTGCTGCACACGTGGGGACCAGTACACAGTGTCCAAAGTGCAAAGGGTGTCTGCAATCCAACAAGTCATGTTACGACTGTCCTTGAAACCCTGGGCATGCATAGTCAAGTGTGACATCCCAAATATGCCACAGTATTGGAAAGGTCATGTGTGTCTCCTGTGATGAACATGACACCCAGCCAGAGCACAGCAGCAGCGGTGTGTTGGACAGGCCTGTCATGCCCAAAGTAGCAGTCCAACAATAATACTGTCCATTCTAGGCATGTGTCCCACTCGCAGAGGTCAAACATCCTATGGCACCATTTCCCAGGGATAGTTCCATGGTGTTGTTGTGTCCTGTGGTTGATGGTGACACCGGATGCACTGTAGTAGATGTGCTTTGTGTGTTCACTTCCCTGTGTCAGAAGAGGATAAACAATGTATTGGTATGCTGCTTGTAACCTCAGCCCAAATTGCAGAGAGTCAAACATCAATATGTACGTAAGGAAACGTCACACAGGCAAACATAACATGATCACAACACAGAACACACTGCATGTTGGGGACATTTTGAATTTGAACCACAGGCGAGGTTGTCACATGGATATGGTCATGTCCATGCCCATGTTACACAGGCGTTTCACAGCTCCATCCCATGTGCATCAGCGTTCATGTACAGAGACCCAACAGGAAATGTCTATGAGGCAAACAGTAAATCATTAACATGTAAAGGCTGATATCATTCACAAAAGATAAAAGGTGCAACCTACCGTGTGTTTGCAGCAAGTGTATGTTTGGGATCTCCCGAGGCTCTCAAAGGCCACAATACGTCACAGTGAAGGGAGAATATGTCATCGAAATGTGTAGAGTCACCATGTCCCCATGTCCAGCCACTGTTGATGCATGTCCACATTATGGCGATATCTGTGATACAAAAATGCTGTTGCGCAGTGCTCTGTCAGCACACAAGAGATAGGTCAGCTCATAACACACAACACATGTACACAATGTCCACAAGATAAACAGCAGTAAGGAGATTGCACAGTCACCATCGCTCCCCACGTGTACAGACCCCTCACACCACATGATAATGCAAAATGCCTGCACGCTGTATCATCGCACAGCCAACCCAAAAACACCCACCCACACAGTATGCTAAGGTGAGTGTGCCAGCAGTAGCATCCGGCCTGTATGTGCACAATTGGAGATTAGTGGAGATAAAGTCCTGTTAAATGCAATGATACCCTGCTGTTGGCTGAAGCTTGTCAGACGGCTGCCTGGGTGAGAATCTTCACACTCTTGGCAAGTGCATATTTCTATATGATTTGCAAGGTATTGTGAGCAATGTAGTTCATTCACACCAGACACAGCTTCTGACAATAATTTAGTTGTGCTCTTGGGTAAAGCCAATAAGATATTTATTTATGGGGTTATTTCTCCCAACACAGATATGCTTGGTAGCACATAAATTAGGTTACTTGCTTTCAGTGTTAACTTGGAAAAACAAAGGTAAAATCAGGAAAACAACAAATGAAAAGCCACAAAGCAAGAAACAAACTGTTCTTTTCAGGTTAACTTCTGATTACTTCCCACATAGATACAGAAGTGATTCTCTCCTAGCTCACAAGCAATTAGGTAAAGCTTAATTGCTAGCAGTTACCAGCTGAAACCCCTTAGCTGTCTTGCCTTCCACTGTGTGGGTCAAATCCTGCTTCAGGAGCTTTTCTGAGTAGATTATAGAACAAATTTGTATTTCTTTGTGATGGTTGCTGTACTTTATAACAGAAAGTTACCAACAGAGTTTAGATAGAGAGCAGTCCATATAAACAGGATCCTCATCTGCTATTATTCCCCCTTGTTCAACAAGCATGGGTTCAATATCATGGATTGGCACAGATGAATCTCTCAATGGAGCATTTTCAGGAGAATACTTGTTTCCCTGCTGTCTTTCAAGGTTATAGCTAGGGCATAGATCAGTGTTCATACCTGAGCTTCCATTGCTGCTAGAGTTCCTCTCTATATAGCCTGGCCTGTATGTAGTCCAGTTCTTATGTCCAGCCTTCCAATCCAGATCCCTGGACACTGGATCTCTCTTCACATACCTTCTGGCACAGGTCTTAGGGTCCCTTCCACGTGCAGCCGTCTCCCTCACAGGTAGCCTCTGGTGATTCCTAGCTCTGCAGCACCATTCCTCTGGCTTTCCCCAGTCCAATGGTGTATGCTGGCCCTTGGAATACCTCCCAGTATACGTACTGCTTTGGACTCTTCTAGACCTCTCAAAGGCTTTTCTCTTCCTTCTTCCAAAGGGTCTCTTTCCCTCTCTGTCCGTCCGGTTTGGCTTCTGCTTCTGATGATCCTTCAGATGAAACTGATGATCAAACTCAAGCTGATTCTCAGGATACTGAGGACAATTCTCTGGATATCCAAGGTGATCATGAAGATGCTCATCTGTAGAATAAACTCTACTCTTATTCTGCTTAGATGAGTGCTCCTCCCTAATACAGCGCAGCTGTGCTGAATCAGGCCCTGCCCTTTGAGATGAGTGCTTAGGGATTACCTCATAGCCCTCCTGATTGAACACACATTTCCTCACTTCAGCTCCTCTAATGGCTGTTGGAAACCTGGTGCATTCTGGGACTGGTAGTCTTTTATGGCAAAATTATTTTTTCTTATTTCTACCAGAACTGACAGGTTGCTTGTTCAGAGTCACTTCACCTTTTCTATAGCTCCTTCCTGAGCTATGATAAGCTTCCTTATCACAAGCTACAATGTCAGGGAAGGGTGTACGTGCATTCCACCAACCAAACACTTAGGATCTGCACACACACGCAGCTCTGTTGGACGTGTCCCAGAGACAGTGTTGGAGAAGACAAACTGGCCAGGAACACATGTGGATATGTGTGCCAACAGCAACATATGGGGTATGGGGGTGCAGGGAAAAGAGGTGAACAACAACATATGTACATTATGGCAGATCACTGCAGACATGTGCTCCCCCTGACTGTCGTCACAGACAAAGTAGCTGTAGGTCCACCTACCCCAGACTACTGCATGTTGGATGACGTACAGTCACCTGCCAATGCACCACAGCACCAGGAGGGTCACCAAGTATGTCCTGTGCATTGAGAAACACAACAGAAACATACATATGTCATGTTGGAGCTGTGCAACACATACTGCACCTTCACGTCCTCAAGTCGCAGACCCCCCAAGATCCTTAACAGACTGACTGTTCCCCATCACACTGTACAGATTTGTTTCATGTTAAAGTTATCACTGAAGTGTGTGTGGCAAACAACAAGGGTCCGTACTCTGTCTGTCCCCTTCCTCACCTCTATGTTGCTGTAAAAAATGTGGAACAGAATATCTCCTCGCTACCGTGTCCCTGCTTGGCTCTAAGCACATAGTACTATCCTGTGTCCCCCATATCGCTCCCAGTGCCTCTTCAGTGTGTGTTCTGGTGTCTCAATGTGGTCTGCTACACCACTGTCAGTTCATGTAACACAGGGAAATATGCAGGGGCTCCATCCTTATCTTCTGTCCATATACATTTCCTTGGTGTGCATATCTCATACTTTGACTTACATTAACAGCTGTGTGCTGATAAGTTGCAAATATATATCTCCACGCCTGAGTTATACACCCCGATGTCTGGTTGCCAGCTGACATTGATGGCTGCATGTCATCCCACTGTGTGAAATTGATAATAGCAAAGCATGGATATTCTATATGTGCACCTAAACCCTCCCCTCCCATCAGAGCATCATTGTGTGTGTGGCCAAAACGTCCTTTCTCTAGGGTCCGCAATGTAGGTATTGTCTTGGACTGCACTCTCCTCCTCTACACACATACCCAGTACCCTATTGATCCCTAAGGAAATAACAAAATGTACCAAGTCAACAAGGAATAGAGCTTTTCAGTTCTATGCCCCCAGCTGTTGGAATGCTCTTCCAGCAGACGTCAGAACCATAATGGACCTAACACAATTCAGAAAAGTGCTTAAACACCATATCTTTCTATTACACTACTTACAGTCTACCAACCTGACACCCCTTAGCATACACCCAACCATGAACACATGATCATTGTCAATGTATGTAAATATTGTAGATACAGTTTGCAAATAAGTTTAATTCGATGTACATAGTTTCGCCCAGTTGATTTCCATGTTTAAATCTCCAGTTCATTGTAAGTGCCCCCCGGCACAATCATGTTTTATGTAAACCGTACTGATTTTTAAGAGTGCGATATATAAGAAACAATAAATAAATAAAATAAAATAAATAAATACCCAGCTTGTAGTTGAGTTGTCATCAGCTATACCTCCCCAGTCCTCCCTGAAAACACAACTAAAACCCCAATCCCCACCCCCCCCAATCAGCTCCAGGCTTGCCTACTGTAACCTACACCTTGCTGATCTGGCCTTGAATCATCTCTGTCTGCCTGAAAATATGCAACACTGCACTGCATGGCTTTTCTACAGCCACACACATAATGGCATTAATACTCCCCCTGTCAGGACACCTTACAGGTTCCCTATCCGTTTCCGCATCCATGTCAAGGCTACGTGCTGACCTATACATACAGGCACACTGTGGTGTTGCAGTAACTTCCCTTACTGATCTCAAATACCAGTAATCCAGCTACTACTCAGCATGTATATAGTGCTACGTATCACATGTAGCGCTATACAGAAACAACTAACACACAGTCCCTGTTCATCAGAGCATACCAACCAATCAATCATCTCAAATTAAAAACTGTGAAACACACACATCTAGGCAACTGGTCCCATCTATGGTCTGCTCTCCTACTGTTCACCCCATACTACACGCCTTTCACCTTGCTGCACCCAAAGCCTCAAACTAACTACCTGTGGCTGTACAGCAGCTCCTATCCCAATCAGCCACAAATCAGGTATGACAGCTTAACACCTCCCACAAGCCGACACATAATCCACCGCCGACACACATAATCCACATAATCCACATAATCCACCGACACACATAATCCACCACCGACACACATAATCCACAAGCCGACACACATAATCCACATAATCCACCGACACACATAATCCACCACCACCCGCTGTTGTGTCCTCCTCTCATCTTCTGCGTTTCAGTCATGACTAGATTGTAAGATGGGATGGCCAGGCAGTGTCTGTTACATGTCAGTGCAGTGTTGCATCTTACTGCCATTGGGATACAAATGTTCACTAGTAGTAGTAGTACACACATATCTAAACAAATGTATGTGGCAACATATGCAGTACTTACATGAGAAGAGCACCTCAATCATCTGCCGCCTGACTGCTGTGCCCTCACGTGTGTCACCACGAGCAGGTACAGGAGGGCACGTAGGATCATCCTCCAGATCCTCATTAATTTGGACAGGGATATGGTGCCTGAGAGCAATGTTGTGCAGGATGCAACAGGCTATAATTATCTCTGCCACAGTCTGTGGTTTGTATTGTAAGGCCCCGCCTGCCCTATCCAGACACCTGAAGCGACTCTTTAAAACGCCAAAGGTGCACTCTATGACGGAGCAGCTGGAGGCATGGGCCTCATTGTAACTTCTCTCTCCACATGTCCGTGGTTGATGCACAGGGGTCAGCAACCAGGGGCGACACCCATATCCTGCATCACCTGCAGAAAGAAATGTAGAACGTTAAAGCAGGAGCTGATGTCCACCCAAATGGACACAAGTATGTACGTGCAAACCAAATGCACAAAACATCCTGACAGAAACATATGACAGCACATGATGGGACACCACAACTATGCATCAGCGTGTAAAGTTATGACACACAAAACAAGGGGTAGTTGTACGGATTGCAATCAACATAATCTGTAACCACAACACAAATGCTAGCGTCCATGCTACAATCATCACACAGCACCATAGCAAGGTAGAGATGGAGGGCACCCCCCCTCCCAACGTTAGATCACACACAGACAGATGAGACACACACACAACTAGGGATACACCTCAAAGACAGACATGTGCACATACGGTTAGTCACAGGATCACCATGTGCATGTCAGAGATGAGAAATTCAAACCCAGTAATATACAGTCCTCATACTGTCCTGCCTCAAATTGTCTGAATAGTGCCGAGTGATGCAGGATATAGGAGTAATGGGTGGACCCTACAAACCTAGGGACCACATTCAGAATATGCATATTTGCATCACATACAACCTGAACATTCAGGGAATTGTAGTGTTCGCGGTTGCGGAACACTATCTCCCTGTCTCTGGGTGGGACCAGGGCAACATGTGTGCAATTAATAGCTCCCATCACGTGTGGTATCCCAGCAAACGCCTCAAAGGCCTGGTTCAGGGTCCCCCACTGTTGCCTAGTGTTGGGAATGGCAATGTAATTCCAGACCCGGCTGATCATGGCACGCAGTACCTGGTGGAGACAGCGTGAGAAGGTTGGGCAGCTCATGCCACCCACTGCGACCACAGATGACTGGAAACAGCCAGAGGCAAAGAACTGTAGGGCACCAAGGAGAGCTTGACCAAACCCTGTATGGCAGGTGACCGACCAGTCAGGGGCTCGAGGTCAGGTCTTAGATCCTCATAGAGCTCCCTAATAGCCCCCATGCTCAGGCGGTAGAGGGAGATGACCTGGTCCTCACGCATGCCCTGGAGCTGGGCCCTGGGCCTGTAGAGGCGAGGCTGGAGAGCCTGCAACTCTGCATGCCTCCTGCACCGTGCCGGCACAGCCCCTGCCTGGCCTGCCCCCATAGCTGCAGGTCTGTGTTGCAGCAGGACTAAACCCATGCCCTGTGCCTCAGCTCCATGGACACCATCTCCCCCGTCAGGCAACCGCAGCCCCTGACCACCTCCCACTGCACATGCAGCAACCACAAAGCCCACCATAAACTCCACCCCCCTCAACTCCTCAAACTCACTCAAACTCAGACACTCACCTCACCCACCAGTCACCAATCCAGCCACACAACTCCACCAGCACTCATCAACTCAGCCACTCTCCACACCAAACCTGCCTCTGACACTTCCCTTGCTTCACCAACAATTGACACCGCACGCCACGTCTCCCTCACCTACACAAACCCCTCAGCATTTACCACATGTGCATGTGTATTTATGTGTTTTTTTTACGTGTGTGCGTCCTTGCGTGCATTGCGCATGCGCAGCACCGGGTGTTTACGTGTGCGCATCCTTGTGCATGCTGCACATGCGCAGCAGCACAAGCGTGGAGGCTTCATGAGTTGCGTATGCACAGGGGTTATGTGGAAGGTGCGTGCACAGGGACACCACATTGCGCAGGCGCTCCATGTGTGAGCGTGAGAGGTGCACATGTGTTGCGTGCCGTTATGTGCATACGGCTGGCACTCATTACATGGGTCCCAGGCACACACCTTCTGCATCACCCCTGCGTGTGCGCAACATGTGCAGCCTCCATGCTCTTGCCGCAGCGCATGAGCAACACGCGCAAGGACGCACACACATAAGAAAACACATAAATACACATGCACACGTGGTACACGCTGAGGGGTTTGTGTAGACAATGGAGAAAGAAGGCGAGTTGTAGAGCAGGCAAGTGTGAGATCAGGATTATAGCAGGTAAGGAGAGGTGTGTTGTGGAGCAGGCGAGATAGAGTGAGAGGAGGGGAGGCTAGGAGCAAGAGAGAGAGACAGGAGGTGATCTGAGGAGCAGACGCAAGGGAGAGGAGGGGAGGTGAGGTGAGGTGCAGGCGTGAGGTGGAGCAGAGGAACCGAGGGGCAGGGGAGGGGGGAGTAGGCAAACTGGAGAGGTGAAGATGTGTGACAGGGAGAGAGAGGGCACAGAGGGCAGTGAGATTGAGTGGCAGGACATGGCGGGGGGGGAGGAGGGGGAGGCACATGTTCAGCGGGACCCAGAGCCGCCAGGGAGAGGTGGGCCTGTGATGGTGGCTGCAGGCCCATCGTGTGTGTCGCAGCCCATCCAGGGTCACCCAGCGCCAAACGTAGGCATATACCGGTGCCAGCCGAGGAACGAGGAGGGCTGTTAGATTCAGCCAGCAGGAAAACAACATCCTGCTGGCCAGTGTTTTGGAGTGGTATGAGATGCTCTACAGCCGGCTGAGCACAAGCACCACTGTGGGCACACAGATACATGTGTGGGAGGAGATCCAGGAGGCCATAGCCCAGGCAGGGGGGCCAACCAGGGACCTGGATAGCCTTAGGAAAAGGTTTAATGATATTAAGCGTGGTGTCTGCGCACACATGGTGGCGGAGCGGCGACATGCCATGTGCACCGGAGGGGGTGGTCCCTTTGCCACAACCCTGACACCCCTGGAGCAGGAACTCACAGACCGTCTTGGACCCATCTACCTGCGTGGACTGCCTGAAGTGCTGGACACCGCCCATCCACAGGCAGGTAGGTCAGAGATATGTTACACATGTACAACTCACGGCCCAGTACATGCCAGCCATGGATGGGAAGGTGGGGGCCTATGTCCTGAGAACACGTGTGCCCTAACACAGGCAACTAGGGTCCACATATCCAGCAAAACATGGCTGTGTAGGTACAGAGTGGGTGTGACAGGTACCTGGGGCTGCTTGCACAACAGCCACAATCCTGGACGTCATAGAGAACTGCATAAGTGTACAGAGCTGGGGGGGGGGGCAGTCCTACAGCCAGACGGAGTGCCACCCCCCTTGACTACGCATGAGTGGGCCAGATGACCGTACATACAGGGTGCACAACACCCTCCATCCCATGAACCCAGCACATGCAGCAGCTATTCGTACATGGCATATAGGTCACACAGAACAGCATACATCTGCAGCCAGGCACACACCACTATATGACAGGGGGACACAGACAGGGGGGACATACAACTAGGCCACAAAAATTGACCTTGGGGGACCCACACACACCACCTATAACAGCTATGACGTGTGTATGAGATTACCTTTCCAAAGACATATCCCAGCCCAGTGACAGAGGAAGGGCTATCACATTGTGAGGGCAAGGTAGCTGCAAACAAAACCCAATGACCACATCACATAGATGTCCAACACATCACACTCTGTCATTGTCCAACATACAGTGTGGATCCCACACCCACCCTCACAAGACATTGGGGTGCACATTGCCACAGCCGTACCAATTGCACCTAGCCAATACCCCACACCACCTGTACTGCAGTGCCACAGACACATTCCCATGACCCCTACCCATGGTGCAACCACATGCCCAGCATCACTCCACCCACCCCCTGAATTAACCCACCACACACACCGAGTATGTGATAGCTGTCCACACACACCACACAGTGGCTACCACACACATCTGGCTTAACAGGATGAATGCTGCAACACCTGCCATCCATACCACTCAGGCCAATGCATACATATCGCTCACACACACTATGACAGGCCACAATCCCACTCAGGGCCAACATACGCACCCTGGCCACATTTATTTATTTATTTAACAATCATTTATATACCGCATCTTCCATAGATCAGTTGCGGTTCACAATAAACAACAATCAACAAAGCAGAGTTTGTTTTACATGTAACATCATATAACCAAAAGCAATAAAATAGATAAACAGCAAATGTTAAAACTGAACAGCACAGAACAGTGCAAACTATATACATTATATACAGATACACATTATGTAGGGCTTAAGCATTGTGCAAAGTACAGTTTCAGCTATGTAGAATTGTTTGTTTAGGTCATTGGGACATCTCAGACAAAAACTGGTTAGCTTTTATCTAAATCTATTGAGGGATGATCTGTATTGTTGTAATGCGTAGTAAATAGATAGGTTTTCAATTTTTTGCGAAATTCAATGATCTCGGTTAACATTCTTTGATCATCTGGGAGGGAATTCCAGATTGTTGGAGCTGCATGTGAAAATGCTCTGTTGTTTGTTAGTTTATTTGCTTTTATGAAGTCTTTGGGAGTTTTTATTTATTTAATTGTCCTTTTCTTTGAGTCGATTTTGAATGTTCTTTACTGATTAAGTTACTTAGAGTGACTGGGGCCATATCATTTAGAGTTTTAAATGAAGTTATTAAAGTTTTGTATACTATCCTGCTTTGTATTGGCAGCCAGTGAAGGGATGCTAGTATTGGTGTTATATGTTGAAGTGAGTGTACTTTCATTATTATCCTAGCTGCTGCGTTCTGTGCAAGTTGAATTCTTTTACTGTTTTGTTTTGTTGTACCTAATACAATTAGATTAGCGAAGTCAAAGTGGGGGGTTATGGTAGCTTGAATTATACTGATAAAATCTTGTATGTATACAAGGGGTCTTAGTTGTTTAAGGATTTTAAGCTTGAAATAGATTTTCTTTGTGGTATTTCTAATATGGGTATCCATTGTAAGATGTTTATCTAGAATAACTCCTAAATATCTTACTTCGTTTTTTATTTTAATTTCTTGGTTTTGAAGCGTTATGTGTGTTGGGGGAGTATAAGATTGATTTTTAGTAACAATTAGCACTTCAGTTTTTGAGTGGTTTATTTGGAGATTATGGGCATTTAGCCAGGATGTGATTTCATTGAAGCAATCTGACAGGAGTTGCATCGGTAAGTTAGGAATCGTGAACGGGATGTACATCATGATATCATCTGCATATAGATGATAGAGTACACCAAAATTTTTAAAGATATTGCAAACTTGTTTTATGTATATATTAAATAGAAGTGCTGATAGCGCTGATCCTTGTGGTAAACCCGTTTCAAGTTTGTATGAAGCAGAAGTTTGATTGCCTATTCTTACATTTTGGGTTCGATTATTTAGATAAGAAGAGAACCATTTATGAACTGTGGCATTTATTCCTATTTGTCTCAGGTTGTTAAGCATTATGGTATGGGGAACACTATCAAAAGCTGCTGAAATATCAATAAATAAGAGGATGAACGCTTGTTTGTGGTTGTCAATTCCTCTTAATAGAGCATCCGTTAAAACTGTGAGAAGTGTTTCCACTCCATGTTTGGGACGAAATCCATATTGCTGTTCATCAAGAGGGTAGGATGAATCTAGGTACTCCTGTGTCTGTATTTGTACCGTTTTTTCTATTACTTTTGCTAAGAATGTAATGCTGTAATTAATGCTGTGTGACCTTGGATGCAGGCTCACATGTAATGCTGAGCCTGCATCCAAGGTCACACGCACAGTGCATACCTAGTGTTGCATATAGTGGGGTCGCCAGTCTCAGCCCCATTTCCCCCAACATAAAAGCTAATGTGACACAGCTCCGCCAGTGCGAGAGGCCGCCCCTCCCCCCATCAAGTACAGCAAACTGTATGCACATGTGCTGTACCCATTGTAGGTGCAGGAACAGCAGGTACAGGCGTACACCACATTGCTGTTTGGGGGGATGTACTACACAGGTGTAGATATCTGGCCTGTGCTAACTCATCCTTGCTGTGTACCCTGTTCTAACACCCAGGTGACATCCAGGCCATGGAGGCATATGAGGAGGGGGATGTGCTGGTGCCAGAGGTTGCCGAGGGGCCAGAGGCTGGCAAGTCCGGGGACGCAGACAGCACTGGCGGGGAGACCCCAGGAAATGTTGTGCTGCCCGAGGCAGAGGACAGGGCAGCAGATGCCGATGCACAAGTAGGGACCAGTGGCAGCAGCACACGGGCTGTGGAGGACGCAGAGTCAGAGGGGAGTCACCACACAATGCATGCGCCGGGGACATCATGCACTCAACACACCAGCATGGATATCATCCTTGCAGAGCTGCAGGCTCATACTGCCCCAACAAAGCACGATGCGGAAGGTGCATAACAGAATACACAACAAGCCCCCTGGAGGTTGACGTACCATCCACAATAACAAATGAAAAAAATCGTTCATGTATTCATATGAGTGAACAAAGAATCTTCTTTACTTTTAAATAATTCAAAAAAGTTATTTTAATGAAAGAGGTCTCAGACTTATTTGGCTCTGCCATCCACAATGACATTCCATGTGCCCCCTAATATTATGACACCATAGCACATAGTTCTGTATTTGTAGTGGGAGTGTGTGCCATGTCTATTCCACCCTCTTTGTAGCATGTGCCATCTGGTGTCATCATGCTAATGAGCTCATGCATCCGCCTAAAATTCACCACAAAATACCCCATGGAGACATACAGTGGTACACACCTACCCCAGATCACCTATACAGTTTACTCGTCGAACCCATCTCCCTGGATAGATGGGGAGCCCGGGAGGCCGGGCTTGCCGGAGAAACAATAGGGATTTGCTAGGCACAGTTTAGTGGCTTTGTAGGCTTCCTGCCCTGAGTTAGACAGGGGCACTTTAATTTGGCAGTGTCTGTGGCTTTAAGGATTTTAGCAGACCGGTTCTCTTGGCTTTGCTTCCCCCCTCCCCCCCCTCCCCCTCCCCCCCCCCCCGCTGTCTGCTCCAAGCTGGGTTTCTGTGAGTTTTGCCAGGTCCTGCTAGCTCAGACGCCTTTGCCTGTTCAACAACAGCTCCTGTACTCCGACGGTTTCTTCTGGGCAGGGTAACTTCCTGGACAAGGGATCTAGCTGGTGCGACCATCTGCAAAGCAACGCTCCCTGCAAGGGTCTCATGTGAGCTCTGGCCCATGGCACTGTCTCTATCGTCGCCGCCATGGTACCTAACAACTGCAGGTAGTACCAAGCTGAGGGAGCCTTGAATCTTAAGAAACTCCGCACCAACATCCGTAGACCCTGCACTCGACGCTGCGTTAGAAACACTCTTCCGGCTCGGTATTGAACCGAGCTCCCAAATACTCCAAGGTCTGCGAAGGCACCAGGTGACTCTTTGCCACATTGACTACCCAGCCGAGACTTTCCAAGAAAGCTACTACCCGGGCCGTAACTGTCTCGCTCTCGGCACGCGACTTCGCCCGGATTAACCAATCGTCTAGGTAGGGATGAACTAGGATGCCCTCCTTGCACAGTGCCGCTGCTACCACCACCATCATCTTCGTGAAGATTCTTGGGGCCGTCGCTAGCCCAAATGGCAACGCTTGGAACTGATAATGACCGAACGGCACCGCAAACCTGAGGAATTTGTAATGTTCCGGTCTGATGGGAATATGCAAATAAGCTTCGGACAGGTCCAACGAGGTGAGGAACTCTCCTTTCTGCACTGCCACTATCACAGACCGCAGGGTTTCCATGTGAAAATGCGACACCCGAAGACAACGATTTACCCCTTTGAGGTCCAGAATCGGCCAAACCCCTCCGTCTTTCTTCGGAACGACGAAATAGATGGAGTACTGACCGCAGCCGCACTGGTATGAAGGAACTGGAGCAATGGCCCTGAGGGCTAGCAACATTTTCACCATCTCCCGCAGAGCCGCACACTTTGCTGCCGATCTTCCAGGGGACCGTACAAAGGCGTGTCGCACTGGACGAAGAAATTCCAGTGCATAGCCCTCCCGGATGACCTCCAGTACCCATTGGTCTGACGTAATCTGGACCCAGGCAGGATAAAACTCCTGCAGACGCCCCCCTACTGGAATCAGGGGTGACTGGGTTCCCCTCATTTCATTGAGGCTTTTTGAAATTAGACGAGGAGGAGGAAGCAGATCCAAACCCCCTCCCGGTTCCTTGGAAGCCCCGAAACCCCTGGTTTCTGTTAGGGAAACGGCCCTTCTGCCCTGAAATGAACCTTTGGGACCGGAAACAGCGAAAATCCCGAAACTGCCCCCTACCCCCCGGGGCCCCTCGGGTCGGCTTAGGTTTATCCTCCGGAAGCCTACCTCCTTTGGACTCCCCCAGGTCCTTAACTAACTTCTCTAAGTCCTCACCGAACAACAGACGACCCTTAAAGGGTAGCTTACTTAATCTGGCCTTAGAAGAGCTATCCGCAGCCCAGTTGCGTAGCCACAGATAACGCCGAGCCGCTACAGCTGACACCATACTTTTGGATAGCCCTCGCATAAGATCATAATGGATATCCGCCAAGTACGCTGCCCCGGACTCTAGTCAGGAAGCCTCCCCGCCAAGAGACTGGGCTGACCCTCCTGCACTTGCTGGGCCCAGCGAAGGCAGGCTCTGGCCACCCACGCTCCGCAAACCGCCGCCTGGAGCGATAACGCATTGATGTCAAACACTTGCCGTAACAAGACATCCAGCTTTCTGTCCTGAACATCCTTGAGAGCTGCACTACCCTCCACCGGAATAGTGGTCTTTTTGGTCACCGCCAAGACGTCAGCGTCCACTTTGGGCGACTTAAAATCCTCTTTATTCTGGTCCAACAAGGGGTAAAGACGAGCCATGATCCTGGATCCCCTCAGCGGAGTCTCCGGAATGTTCCACTCCTCCTGGATCATCTCCTGAAACACCCTGTGGACCGGGAACGCCTTCTGATTCTTCCGGAAAACCTGTAGCAATGGATATTCAAGAGACTCATCCTCTGCCGACCCCGGGACCGGCATATTGAGTGCCTTTAGTGTCTCTACAATGAGTGCAGGCAACTTCTCCCTCCTGAAGACGCACACCACTCTTGCCTGATCTTTCTTTCTCGGAAAGCTCACCTTCCTCCAGTTCATCATCCAAGCCCAAACTACGGCTCTCCCCATCCGACTGCGGACCCTCCGAGGTCCCAGGCTCTTCCCCCTCACCACGGCGTCTTTTACTACCGCTCGGAGGGTCATCCACTCATGGGGGTGCCGGGCGCTGCTCTGTTGAGGAAAATTGCCCAACATTGCCTGTTGCAGCAAAGACACAAACTGCTGTGAAAAAAATAGAAGTTAACTCCTTAGGGAAAAGTGCCTGTACACAGTCAGTGCCCGAGAGGGAAGAGGACCCTGCCACGGGCTCTTCCTGGGCAGATTCAGGGACTGGGGAGGGCAAGGGTGCTGACCCTCCACCCGCTGCCCCAGAATGTTGTTCCCCCATGGATTCTAGGGCCACAGACTCCCCTACACAGAATTTGCAGACCCCTGTGCTGGCGCTCTTCCGAGCCCCACAAAGCATGCACTGGGGCTTGGAAGGCATTGCCAAACAAGTAAGAAGAACAACTACAGAAATGCAGGAAGAACTCTCAGATGCAGGCTAAAATACTCCCCTTAGCCAGACCGCAGCACCGGGATAGGAGACACAGCCCAAGCATGAAATACCCAGCTAATACACGTTAAGAGAAGAAAACATGAGATATATTTCTTTTTTCTTTTTTTTTTTTTTTAAATGCTTCACAAAGCACCTGAGAGGCTCCGGAATGACCAGAGACGCTGGGCCTGCAGGCTGAACACGCCGCTGCCACGCGGCAGGGCCAAGAACTGCTTCGCGCCAAAATCAACGCGCCGACGAAAAAGAAAAAATGTGTGTCAGGTTTAGAGTAAACAGCGCCCCCAGATATACAGAATACATTAGGAAATCCTCCCAGCTTTTTGTATCCTTTGATCCTACTCGCCTGGACCTTCCAGTGACCAAACACACACTATCCAGTTTTATAACAGACTGCATCTCTTTCACATATGACAAAGTAGGTCTTTCCCCCATGGGACATGTGACTGCTCACAATGTCCAAGCAATGGCAACACTGTGGCTAATCTTCGTTCAGTAGCTATTGACGAGATTTGCCAAAAGCAGGCAGAGCTCCAGAGTCTCAATGCGTGGATGAGACGATGGTGCAAGGATGAGGGTTTTGGATTTGTTAGGAACTGGGGAACATTCTGGGGAAAGGAGGGGCTCTTCCAAAGGGATGGGCTTCACCTTAACTGGGATGGAACCAGGCTGCTGGCATTAACCTTTAAAAAGGAGATAGAGCACCTTTTAAACTAGATAATAGGGGAAAGCCGACAGTCGCACAAGAGCGCATGGTTCATAAGAATGTATCCTTGAAGGATACTACCAAAAGCAGAGAGGTTCCAAAAAAGAGTAAAGTAGCCCAAATGCCTTTGAGTATGGAGCAGACAGAGCTTAAAGATCCCAAATTACCCATGCCTACCAATAGCCAAGTTAATATGAATAAAATACAGTCTCTAAAATGTTTGTATGCAAATGCTAGAAGTCTAAAAAATAAGATGGGAGAGTTAGAATATATAGCACTAAATGAGAGGTTAGATATGATTAGAATCTCAGAGACATAGTGGAAGGAGGACAACCAGTGGGACGCTGTGATACTTGGGTACAAACTATATCGTAATGATAGAGCTGATAAAATTGGTGGAGGGGTTGCACTCTATGTTAGAGAGGGCATTGAATCAGAAAGGATTAAAGTTTTGCAGGAAACACAATTTGCTGTAGAATCTCTATGGATTGAAATTCTATGTAAAAAGGGGAAGGCGATGGCATTGAGGGTGTACTATCAACCACCTGGCCAAAATGAACAAATGGATGATGAAATGCTCAAAGAAATCAAGGAAGCTAACAAACATTACAGCACAGAAATAATAATGGGTGATTTAAATTACCCCAGTATCGACTGGGTCAGTGTCACGGCAGGACATGCTAGGGAGATAAAGTTCCTAGATGAAATAAATGACTGCTTCTTGGAGCAGCTGGTTCATGAACCGACCAGAGGGGAAGCCATATTGGACCTTAGTGGAACACCAGATCTGGTGCAAGAGATAAGGGTGTTAGGGTCACTTGGCAATAGTGATCATAGCATGTAATTAGTGGAGGAGGGATAGTAAGGAAATCCACACTACTACCTTTTAACTTTTGAAAGGGAGACTATGATAAAATGAGGAAAATAGTTAAGAAAAAACTAAAAGGAGCAGTTGCAAAGGTTAAAGACTTACATCAAGCTTTGGTGTTGTTGAAAAATACTATCTTGGAAGCCCAGACTAGCTGTATTCCATGCTTTAAGAAAAGTGGAAGAAAGTCCAAAAAACTGCCAGCATGGTTTAAAGGTGAGGTCAAAGAAGCTGTTGTTGCCAAAAAAGCATCTTTCAGGAAATGGAAAAAAGAGCCAAACAACAAAAACTGGAAACAGCACAAGCACTGGCAAGTTAAATGCAAGGCATTGATAAGGCAGCAAAGGGAGAATTTGAGAAGAAGCATACTGCAGAAGCAAAAACACTTAATAAAGACTTTTTCAAGTACATTCGCAGCAAAAAACCTGTGAGAGAGTCAGTTGGTCCATTAGATGATAGAGGGGTTAAAGGGGCACTAAGAGGCGATAAGGCGATAGCAGAGAGACTGAATGAATTCTTTGCTTCGGTCTTTACTGAGGAAGATGAAGGGATGTTACCCATGACTGAAATGATATTTAAAGGTGCGGAAGAATTGAAGGAAATATTGATACATCGGGAAGATGTATTACAACTATTAGATAAACTGAAGAGCAGCAAATCACCTGGACCTGATGATATACATCTAAGGGTGTTGAAAGAACTGAAATAT
Organism: Ichthyophis bannanicus; assembly: GCA_033557465.1. Taxonomy (NCBI): domain Eukaryota; kingdom Metazoa; phylum Chordata; class Amphibia; order Gymnophiona; family Ichthyophiidae; genus Ichthyophis; species Ichthyophis bannanicus. The sequence continues at coordinate 63,994,117 of CM066039.1, read as the reverse complement.
GAGATTGCTGACCTGCTATTAGTAATCTGTGAGCTATCATTAAAATCATCTTTCATACCTGAAGATTGGAGGATGGCGAACGTAACACCAATTTTTAAAAAGGGTTCCAGGGGTGATCTGGGAAACTACAGACCGGTGAGCTTGACATCAATACTGGGAAAAATGGTAGAAACCATCATAAAGAACAAAATTGCTGAACATGTAGATAGTCATGGCTTAATGGGAGACAGCCAACATGGCTTTAGACAAGGAAGATCTTGTCTTACTAATCTGTTATGTGTTTTTGAAGGTGTGAATAAACAGGTGGACAAAGGTGAGTCAGTTGATATAGTGTATTTGGACTTTCAGAAAGCCTTTGACAAGTTCCCTCATCAGAGACTTTTGGCAAAACTAAAGAGTCATGCAATTCTGGTCGCCGTATCTTAAAAAGGATATAGCGTTATTAGAAAAGGTTCAGAGAAGAGCCACCAAAATGGTAAAGGGGATGGAAGGATACCCCAATGAAGAAAGGCTAAAAAGGTTAGGGCTCTTTATCCTGGAAAAGAGATAGCTGAGGGGAGATATCATAGAAGTCTATAAATTAGTGAATGGAGTGGAACGGGTAAACGTAGATAGATTGTCTACATTATCAGAATATAGAAAGACTAGGGGACATGCAATGAATCTACAGGGTAAACTATTTAAGACTAATAAAATAAAATATTTTTTTACTCAACGTGTAATCAAACTCTGGAATTTGTTAACGGAGGATGTAGTAAAGGCTGTTAGTGTAGCTGGGTTTAAAAAAGGTTTGGACAAGTTCCTGGAGGAAAGGTCCATAAACCATTATTAAGAAGGGACCCAGGATATCAATGCTTGACCCAATACAAACACTGTGGAACCTGTGTCTTTTGGGGAAACTGCTAGGTATGTATGACCTAGATTGGCCACTGTTGGAAACAGGATACTGGGCTTGATGGACCTTGGTCTGACACAGTATGGCATATTTTATGTTCTTATGTTCTTATAAGCTGTTACATGGTCCTCTATCCATACCTTTTACTATGAACTGGTAGACGCTATACGCAATATAGATACTGTAGATAGTTATGTTTGTTTAATATTAGCCTCTGTTTAACTGTTCTATGTATAATGTATTAAGTTATAATGTGGACCACTCTGAGTGAAGGACAAAGCGGTGTAAAAAATGTTTAAATAAATAAAAATACCTTTGCAGTCCATTACTACTTGGAAAAGGACTCCTGCTGGGATGCAGCCTTTGGCCAGGAGGTCCCTCAGCATTTCTTTGGAACGTAGATAGAACTCCTACCCCCTGCCCACTTCTTGCCAGATCTCTTTGGCAGGGAATTCTAGGTACAAATGACCTTGTCTAACTCTCTGACCTGGTCCAATTCTTCAGAGATCTGGAAGCTATGGGGTCCCATATTTGAAGACTACATTCCTGCTTGATCCTGGAGATAGTGTAGTTACTCACCTGTGACAGGTGATCTCTGGGAATAGCAGGAATTTAGTCTTCACAACCTGCCCACCTCACCTTGGAGTTGTAGGATTGTTCCTTTTTCCTTCTTTTCTTTCCACTCCTTTTCTTCAGCTACAAAATCAACTGAGGAGAGGGAGTTGGGAGAGCGGGAAGGCAGCAGTGAAGGTGCAGTGGATTGCTCCCAAAGGCTTTCCTAATAGTAGCTGGGGAGATTCCTTTGCGGGTTCCATCGGTACCCAATGACACTCTATAAGTGAAGACTAAATTCCTGCTGTTCCCGGAGATCACCTGTTATAGGTGAGTAACTATGCTTTCTAGACCTCAGTTGACATCATGATATTCTGTAATCTGAAAAATCCCCTGCAAAAATCCCCTTGTCTGCTCTCATACTCTATCTCTGTCATTATGCACACCTGCAACGTGTCCCATTATCTCATGTGTTCTGATGCTTCTGTCTGTGCTGTTCTTATTTCCTTCCTGTATTTTGTGCTCTGTGCTTTGAAAACCTCTGCCCGTCTCTGGGTTTTCTGCTTACCTGAGCATGCTTCACATGCCCAGTGTCCAACAGAACCTATTTCCACAGGTTGCACAGTTCACCAGTATGCAAGCATTCCATCTTTTCCCTATAATACCATGAGCGTGCATTTGTTAGTGTAGTTTCAGCTCATTAAGGCACCTTAAAAGTGCACACTAACTTGATTTAAAGCAATTTAATTGAGTTGACTGCCTTACTTCATCGACTACTGTTCATTAAGGAGGCTATTGTAGAAGCCCTATTTGTTATTTACATGTTTAAGTATAATCATTTACACATTGAAACTTTATCTACGTGTAAATGGCCATTTTAGAAAAATCTCAGTTTATACATGGCTCTCCATATCATGTCGAAAATGCACAGAGGCATGCCAAAAATCTACATGTGTGTTCCCAATTTCATATGTGAATGCACATGGAAGCCTAAAATTGTCCATGTCTGGATTTCCACTCTCTCCCTGACACAAACAGGCATTAGAAGGATTCCTTTTTGCCAGCCCTTTATAGGAGGGATTAAGGGAGCTATCTCTTTTAATCCCACAATTTTTGCTTCTTCCTTCCAAACTGAAATGAGTAAAGGTAGTCTTCTGTAGTTACTTAAGAGCATCTGCACGTCTAGGTTTGCAAAATGGCTCAGATATAGATATACATGGCAACATTATTTACTGTCAAAATCACAAAAAATAAACTCTGTATATTGATCTGAAAGTAATGCGTTCTAGAAAAACTGCTTTCATCATTAAATATGAGACATTAAATCAATAATTCAATTTTTAAGCAATGTTCATGTATGGATAGAGTCAAGGAATAATTTTTGGATGAAATACAATGAAAGCAACAAATGACTCACCATCCGAACAAAGCTAAGCAATTCTTTTCTATTTTGCTTGAGATATTTTAAAAATTTGGCAAAAAAATATACAAAAAAGGGGCTGGAGTTATGATGGTCATTGATGTGAAAAAGGTGACAATGGGACAGAGTTTCTGATCCATGTCCTAAGATACTGAGACCATATCGCTGCCTAAAAAAATTGATTTATTGCTTAAAAATTGAATTATTGATTTAATGTCTCATATTTAATGATGAAAGCAGTTTTTCTAGAACGCATTACTTTCAGATCAATATACAGAGTTTATTTTTTGTGATTTTGAGAGCTGCACTCTGTACAACATAGACCGACAACGAGTTTGTGATCTAACATTATTTACTGTACATGTGCACATACCAACACTCACACATGTAAGTTGCTGGGTTTCCTCCATGCATTTTTCCCACATGTAAATTTGTAAAATGGCATCTCCCACTGCTTGTGGATGTCAGTCCCAATGGGGGTCATTCTGATCTAGGAATAGTGGGATTGGACGTTTGGGTTGGATGTCCAACCCGCGCTCAGTCCCCGGACCGTATTCTGTGCCGTTTGCTCCCTGCATGTACAGAGCCATTGTGCAGGGAGTGATAGACAGAGCTGGAAGGGGGCTGTGCTGGGGCGAAGCGAGGGTGGGCCAAGCTCCGGGACCTACAGAGGCCATTCAGGTCTGTATGTCCCCTGGCAAAGACATGGATGTCCACTTTATTCCACCCCAAAGGTGGAATAAGGGCTTGGTGTGGGGGTGAACGCAGCCTGCAGTCTCCCTCTACATTGTTCCACCATGGGAAGGGCCCCACTGCCCAATCCCAGCCTTGGCTGCCCCCGCCAAGGGTCGGGCAGTGGGGTAACGAGTCCGCTCTGTGGCTTGGCATGGGGTGCCTCCGGATGGACGTGGTGGTGCCATGGTGATGGGACTCCACTGCACCGGCACACCAGCTGGAGTGTTGAGTGGGCTGGCTGGGCAACTTCCAGTACGTCTTCCAGCTCTGAACAGGCTGCACACAGGGCTGTCCAAGTGCCTCATTCCATAACTGTGGGAACATACAGCTCCTGCGGTTCTGGAATCAGGTAGAGGTTGGGCCCGTCCATGTTTTGGGCATCCCAACAACCTGCACATGCATCTGTCAGAATTGGCCTCCATGTGTTCCTGTATCTCCTTATTCAAGTTTTAGAAACAGCTCCACCATTAGCAGAGCTGTTTCTAAAATACCATCAGAACTGAGTACATCCTGACCTCGACATCTGAGGTTATTTGGAGCCAAATTACAGACTGCCAGAGCAGCCACAGAGAGGACAATGTGCCTTCAGGGTGAGTTGATTTTACCTGTGGTCCATGAGACTAAACTGATCAAGGCATCTCCTCCTGAGTTACCATTATAAATGGCTGAGGAAAATGTTTTATTTTAGAGGAAATGGACATCAATCAATGACGGAGTGCCATGTACATCACCCCATACTGTCAATGCTGGCCTGACACATTCATCTTTTGTCTCTGCCCTGAGCCTGCATCAGGGGCAATTGCCATGTCTCTTCACTCTGCAAGACATCAGAACAATAATACGGTCTAAAATCCCAGGGGCTAAATATTTAGACAAGGTGATCAGTGTTTTTTTAAAGTGCTGACCACCATAGCCATATCAAACCTGGATATTCAGTACTGGTACCCAGCCAGTGCTGAATATGGATAGCCATGAAGTACAGCTTTTTGCTGTCACAAACTATCTGCATAGCAAACATTTGCAGTTTTTCAGGTCATGCTGTGTCTTAATAACTGGAATCGACATTTCAACCACCATGCTGTGGCTTCCTTAAGGGTAAAGTGGCTAAGCAGTGAATGTCTATTCTTTTATACAGTAGTCCTCAAACCAGATTGGTGGGATTGAGGCAGGAAAGTTTGTTGGAAAAAGCTGGAGACCTATCTTTTCCTGTAGATTTGAAGGTTCTCTGGTGAATTTAAAGATGTTCTCCTGATAATTTTGTTAAATGTTCTCTTGGGGTTCCGAAGCTGGTATGATGATCTTTGCAGTTTTCCGGTTCATGCCATCCATAAAACAGTGCTGAATATCACCACTATATGCAACTCCGAGGACCACCCTGGCACTGCATACGTGCTTCTGAATATTGCAACTCCGAGGACCACCCTGGCACCTTATAAGTACTTCTGAATATTGACCCCCTAGTAAACAGGCAATTAAACATATGCAGAGCAACATGTCTCAATGTTCAGCACTACAACAGAGCTGAGGCTTTAGAAGGTCGTGCTCCGTGGGGTAGTCAAGTTCCGCCCCTTGGCCAGTCAAACTCCATGTGGCTGCTAGCACCATCCTTCTCCTCCTGTCTGCCTGCAGGGATCCAATCTCCTGCGGACAGATAGGATGGATCTGTGCCGCGATCACAATGCTCTTCTGCCTGCAGGAATGGATCCCTATGGTCAGTCTGCTGCTTGCCAGGTTACGATCGCCGGCCTTCCCCTACTTCTGCCAAGATGAGATTGGATCTCCACAGGCTGAAGTAGGGGAACCGCCAGTTGCAGCAGCAAAGCTTTGGTGGGGCCAGAGCCCCTGTGGCCCTCTCTTTCTGACACCTATGCAACAGAGCATTGTCTTATAGGAGTGTCTGGGTATGCCACCCCCCCCCCCCCTTTCCTGTGGGACACTTTTTTCCACAAGGGTGTCAGCTGCCAAACATTGTTTGACTGGACCCTGTGAGTTCTCTCTCCAGAAGACTGTGCCTGAGTTTATTAAATGTTTCATGAGACCTTACATTTCCCAGGGTTATTTTGTTTCACTTTTTGTTGATGAAAAGGTTTGTCCTAATGAGTCATGGGAAAAATCACGCACTTCTTAATGATAAGTGCAATCTAATATCCCATGTTAGCCTTGCATTTTTCTTCCAATCCTTTTTGCTTATTTAGATTACATATCTTTGCTATTTACCTGGTTTTCCATGAATTTACTGTATTTATCACCACAGGGACCAATATTCAGCTGAATGATATCCGATTAAAAATCTTCAAGTATCTAGATAGCTTTAACAAAATAGTGGATGAATATTGCCATGATCTGGTTAAAGGTAAAAGACTGAATCAAAGAAACATACTGTATAAAAATGAAGGTTAAACTCACCACCCCTGCTGTACATCCGACTCCTCCTCGTTCCAAATGGATATCTTTTAGCTAGATATGAAGATGTCTGGCCAAAAGTTATACATTTAGCAACGATCACATCACTCCAATCCTGAGAGAACTAACTCATAAAGTTCTGAATCAATTGTATTGATATTTGATTTGTTATAATGTAAAATGTTCCTAGTTCTTAAAGTTCAATGTATCTGTTCTGTTTGTTATAATGTAAACCGCTGCTGATCCTTGGAAGCAGCGGTATATAAAAGCTGTCCAAATAAATAAATAAATAAATAAACCTGGGAAATTTGAAAACAAAGGGGCTGATATCCAGTGACTTTTAAAGCATCTGGCCTCCATCGCTGAAATTAAAACTAACATCTGGTGCTGAATATTCTCTTTAGCAGATGATCCTGAAAGCTATCCGATTAACAACATTATTCAGCAGCTAACAGGATAGTTAAACAGCATAATGTTGACCTGTCCTACTTTATGCAGTTTAGCTATCCAATTAGCAACCGCCCACAGACTGCTCTAGATTTAACTGGACATTTTTCCTGCAGTCTGTGGGCCCACAACAACACAGATTCCGCCCATCACATGGAGTTGAGACCCTCATGATATCATTACTGAACACCCTAATCAAAGGTATGTAGACCAAATATTCTGGATATGCTATGATCTTTCTAGACTTATCCACAGCTTTTGACACCATCTCCCACAACACCCTTCTACACAGACTGCAGGAGATTGGCATCAAGGACATCGTGCTACAATGGTTCCGCTCCTACCTGACTAACAGACAACAACTGATCCGCACAAGCATAGCAACCTCCCCCCCCTTTCGAAAGCACCAAGGAGTATCCCAGGGCTCCACACTATCTGCCATGCTCTTCAATATCTACCTGCAGCCACTCTGCTTGATAATACGCGCTCATAACATCAGCTACCATATCTACGCAGACAATATAATGCTCTATGGACCCATCACAACCACCAACCCAACAAACAGTCACCTGTCAGACTGCTTCATTGATGTCTCCAGCTGGTTACAAGAGAACAACCTATTTATTTATTTATTTATTTGGCTGTATTTATATCCCGCTTTTCACCGGGTCAAAGCGGTGGAACATTAAAAGGGGGGGTACAATAATCAATTGCAAGGGTTTGGGGCCGTCACCAGGTGGCCAACAATAATGATTTTAACAAATATTTGGGACATAGACATTGTGTTATAGTTACATAGTACACATGTTCGGGGGGATGAAATAGGGTGGTTGGGGGGTGGGGAGTCAGTGGTAGGTGCTTGTTTCTGGTCCGAGGAATTCCTGGAATAGTGCAGTTTTTAGTTGTTTCCTGAAAGATAAGGGGTCTTTGTTGCTTCTGATGTGATGTGGTAGAGAGTTCCAGAGGGATGGTGCATAAAGTTCGAAGGCTCTGCTGCAGGTCCGTTGATTGCATTTCGTTCTTTTATGTGGGATGGTGAGGGAGTTGTTGGTGGTTTGTCTGGTTGTTCTGTTGAGGGCTGGTTGAGATAGTAGCGTGCGGAGCTGGGAAGTTTGAGTTTGGTAGAGGGCTTTGTGGGTGAATAGGGCGGATTTGTATTTGATTCTAGCTTCTAGAGGGAGTATGTGTAGCTCCCTCAGGACTGGGGTGATGTGGTCCTGTTTTTTTGCATTCTTGATAATTCTTGCTGTGGTGTTTAAGGCAGTTCGAAGTGGGTTGGTATGAGTGGCTGGAAGTCCATGGTAGATTATATTGCAGTAGTCCAGGTGGGGGAGGGTCAAGGCTTGCATCACTGTTCTGAAGTCCTGTGGTTAAAGAAGAGGTCTGAGGCGCTGTACTGTTTTAGCCTTGTGGAAGATTGTTGCGGTGTTTTTTTTTGATCTGTTGATTGAGTGTGAGTGCTTGGTCTATGATGATTCCTAGGTATCTTATTTGTGGTTGTGTTGAGGTGTGAAGGTGGTATGAAGTCTGGGTCCTTTGTTACTATGAGGGCTTCAGTTTTCTTTATGTTGATGGATAGGTTGTTCTTTTGTAGCCAGCAGGATACTTCGGTGAAGCATTCTGATAAGTGTTTATTGCTTGGGTTGGAGGTTGTGATTGGGACATAGAGCATTATGTCATCCGCATAGATGTGATAGTTAATGTTGTGTGTGCGTATGATTGAGCAAAGTGGTTGCAGGTAGATGTTGAAGAACATGGCAGATAATATGGATCCTTGGGGTACTCCTTGGTGTTGCTGGAAGGGGGGGAGGTTGATATGTTTGTGCGGATCAATTGTTGTCTATTGGTTAGGGAGGAACGGAACCATTGGAGTACGTTATCTTTGATGCCGATTGCTTGTAGTCTGTGTATGAGGATGTTGTGGGAGATGGTGTCGAAGGCTGCTGATATGTCTAGGAAAATCATGGCATATCCAGAGTGTTTGGCTTGAGTTCCTATGACAAGGGTGTTCATTAGTGACGTCATGAGGTTCTCGACTCCGTGGAGTGGACGAAAGCCATGTTGTTGTGGGTCCAGTATGTTGTTGGCATCTAAATGTTCTTGGAACTGTCTCTGGACTACCTTCTCAATGAGTTTGGCGGTAAACGGGAGGCTTGCTATTGGTCTGTAGGAGGCGGGTGCAAGGGGATCCAGGATGTGTTTGTTTAGGGTTGGTCGGATGACTGAGGTTTTGAGGAGATCAGGCATGCGTCCTTGGCTGAGGGATTCATTAACAATGCGGGTTAATGGTGTGCTCAGGTCATCTTTGGTTTTCTTTATCCATTCTGTAGGACAGGGGTCTAGCGGAGTGGTGGTGGTATTTAGGTGAGAGATGGTGGATGATACTTCCTCTTTTGTGACTGTTTCGAATGTGTTCCAGTCTCTGTCTGTGGTGATGGGGAGGTTTGCTGTTGTTGTCTCTGCGTTCAATTGTGGATTTTGTGGTTGTTGAAGCTGCTTGTATTGTCATGCTAGTAGTTCAGGTGGGATGTTTGGTAGTTGGTCGGAGTGGTTGGGCGCTTTTGTCAGTTTTTTGACAATATTGAAGAGTTCTCATGGTTTGTTTATTGATGTATTTATGATCTTTGTATGGAAGGCTTTTTTTGCTTTGTCTGTTTCTGTGCGGTATGCGTCTAATTCGTACATGTAATTCGTTTTGTCGTCCTCTTTTTTGTTTTTTCCCCATTTTCTTTCTGCTCTTCTGAGTTTGGTCTTTAATTTCCGGAGGTTGGGGGTGAACCATCGGGCTTTTGCAGAGGTGTGTCTGGTTTTAGTCTTGTTTGTTGTTGCGCTGGATGCAGAGGAGATTGTGGTGTTCCTGTTGTGGACCAGGTCGTCCATATTGTTGGAGCTTGTTTGGAGTTCAGGTAGGGTTTGTGCCAGGAAATCTTCTTTGATGAACGTTTTAAATCTTCTTGCGTGTTGTTTGTTCTCCTTGCTGTTCATGTGGTGGTAGGTGTGGGATATGCTGATGAGGTAGCGATCAGACCATGGTACATGTGTGATTTCTGGGTTCTTGTATGAGATGGCGGTTTGGGAATTTAGGAATATGAGGTCCAATGTATTTCCTTTTTCGTGCGTTGGTTCATGTATGATCTGTGATAGGTTCATTGCTTCCATAGCATTGATGAAGGTTTCTGCTTGCTTGTCTTGGAGAGATAGGAGATTAAAGTCTCCTAGGATTATTTGCTCTTTTGTGGAGATGGTGCTCTCGGATATGTGTTGAAGTATCCTTGTTAGGTCGGTGCTTGAGGTGGGTGCTCGGTAGACTAGGCAGAGTGAGAGGTGCTTATTGGTGAGGGTGAGTATGTCCGCTTCATTGGTCATTTCTGATGCGTGGTTCCTGAGGTGAAGGTTGGTTTTTGCTATGATGGCTACGCCTCCTTTTCTGGTGTGTGTTCGAGAGCAATGTTGAAGGCTGTATCCTGTCGGTGTCAGTTGGTTCATGATCACTGTGTCTGTGTCTGTTAGCCAAGTTTCTGTTATGCATAGGATGTCAATCTTTTGGGTTTCGATCAGGTCTTGTAGCATGTGGTATTTGTTTCTGACCGATCGAGCATTTATTAATGAAGTGGATAGGGGGGTGCTGTTCGGGGGGTTGGGGATGTAGGTTGGTGTGTGTGTTATTTGGGTGTTGTTCCGTGTGAGGGAGGGGTTGTAGATGTTGGCAGTTTGGATGGTTGTGGTGTTTGGTCCAGGTAGGTTGGTGAGTGTGACTGCGGGGGGGGGGGGGGGGTAGAGGGTCAGGAGTGGTGATAGGAGGTATGTAGGAGCTAGGAAGTGTGGCATGGTTTGTAGGCGTACCTTGATGTTGTTTGTAGGCGTGCCTGGTTTCTTGTGTTGAGGGCTTTTTCTCTGTGTTGATTTGTGTTCAGGTGGTTGTAGTTGTAGTCCCACGGTTGTGTTTTGTCATGTTTTTTTCTGTTGTTTGTTGTGGTGGTTTCTGTGTTTTTTCGGGTTTTCGTTGCTTTTCGTTGTTTCTGGAGTTGTTCTGTGGTTCCAGTGGGTTCTGTTCTTTTTTTTTTAAATTTTGTTTCTTGCTTGTGTGCGCCTCTGTGCCGCGCCTAAGGGCCACGCCAAAGGGCCCTCTGGCGAGGCCCTCAGGCAAAGGCCTGCTAGGACAGGCGCACCTTGCTGGGGTGCCACTTTAATGCTGTCCTGGGCTTGAGGCTGTGTTGCTCCCACTGCCCCAATTGGGCAGGAGCTTCTGAGCAGGAGGACTTCCCGCTCAGGCGCTCTACCCCGATCGGGGGAGCTGCTGAGCACTGCGGGCTGCTGGTGTGTTAAAGCGGCTCCCTTTCTGCTGGGGTGCCGCTTTAATGCTGTCCTGGGATTGAGGCTGTGTTGCTCCCACTGCCCCGATTGGGCAGGAGCTTCTGAGTGGGAGGACGTCCCGCTCAGGCGCTCTACCCCGATCGGGGGAGCTGTTGAGCACTGCAGGCTGCTGGTGTGTTAAAGCGGCTTCCTTTGTGCTGGGGCGCCGCTTTAATGCTGTCCTGGGCTTGAGGCTGTGTTGCTCCCACTGCCCCGATTGGGCAGGAGCTTCTGAGAGGGAGGACTTTCCCTCTCAGGCGCTCTACCCCGATTGGGGGAGCTGCTGAGCACTGTGGGCTGCTGGTGTGTTAAAGCATTAAAACATTAAAAAATCAGAAGCCCTCATGGTGACCAAGAACCCTAACTTCACCCCACCGCCACACCTCATCTTGGGAACCACCCAAATACAAGTTCAACCCCACATAAAATATTTGGGAATCATCATTGATCAAGCGCTTACATTTAAACAACAGATTAAAAAGACTACCAGAATAATATTCCACAAAGCAAAGATGGTACAACGGCTCAGACCACTTATCGACCCACAGGACTTCAGAACAGTCATGCAGGCTATGACGCTCCCCCACCTGGACTACTGTAATGCAATTTATCACGGACTACCTGCCACCCACACCAACTCCCTATGAACTGCCTTAAACACCACTGCAAGAATCACCCAGAAAGCGAAAAAACACGATCACATCACTCCAATCCTGAGAGAACTTCACATCCTGCCTCTCAAAGCAAGGATTAAATAGAAATCTCTCTTACTTATCCACAAAGCCCTCCATCAAACGCAGACTTCTCAACTCCGGACTCTACTACCTCAGCCTACCCTCAACAGAGCAACCCGACAGACCACCAGCAACACTCTCACTACCCCTCATGAACGAACTAAGTTCAATCAACAAAACCTATAATAAAGCATTCAAACTGTATGCGCCCTCCCTCTGGAACTCCCTTCCGAGCCAGATCCGAAACAACAGAGACCTCTCCGCATTCCAGAAACAGTTAAAACCCATCCTGTTTCATGAATATCGTGGACCTGAAACAGACATCTCTCACTGACTGCACATCCAGACCCTTTCACCTAACCCCTCTGCTACCAACTAAGAGACTTACGTCAACTCTCTAATTCTGTTACTTCCTGTTCAGATCATCAATGATGGCCTTCCTGGTGACGGCCTCCCCCCCCCCCCCTTCTCTGTCAAATTGATTATTGTCTGCCCCCCACCCCTTTTTTTGGTCAAATCGCTTTGACCCAGTGAAAAGCGGGATATAAATGCAGCTAAATAAATAAAAATAAAATAAATAAATAAATAAAATAAATAAATTCTGGATGCATCACAGAATGGATCCACACAACACAACAGCTGTGCCGCTGGCTCTCTCTGTCTTCTTCCTGAATGGAAGGTAAAGGGGTGCAAGTTGCATGCTTGGCCTGTTCCACTCTTATTAATAGAGAACCATATGCAGCTGGGCACCAAAAACATTGTTAAGTGCTTCAGAAAGATAAGACTATGTTTATTAGCAGGCACCAAGCAAAGTTCCCACTAAGCTGCACAGGAGTGCCCTACCTGAGCTGCTAACAATAGAAAGAAGTGCAATACTGCAGAGGAATAGGCACCATTGAAACTGTTGTTATATTGCTGCCATCTAGCAGCTCATTCTTATATCTCACTGTTGTCCTCTTTTCTGGTTGTTGTCACCTTTAACCTTCCAATGTAATGCATCATGGTTCCTGTGCTCCAATTGTGTTTAGTGTGTCTTTATTCATAACATAATTCATATGAAACAGGCACTGCCTTCTCCTTGCCCCTGAAAAAGCAGCACCGCAGCACATTCCCGACCGGCAGCACTATAGACCAAAGACTCCCGTGCAGCTTTGCAGGAACGTTTGCACCATGCTGTGCAGTTGCAGAGGAATCAAGGGTGGCTTCATAGTTAATAACAAGAGCTGTTGCTATCTGCTTGAACATGCACTTAATAAGTATGCGGTTAAAAAATAAATGTCCCCCTACCCATACCACTACAGTTCTCAATACAGTAAAGTCCTGGGCTGGTTTTCTGAGGAGCATCACAGGCAGATCTGCTAGCCATGTTAATCATGGTGACTGGAATATTCAGAAGCTCTAATGTGGTTAGTGCCACTGAATATCCACAGGTGTTACTGCTAAACATGCTGATGCTAGCCGACTAGCATTGGGGAGTTTAAGGGGAGGCAGCCAGGGATAGCCGCGCAGCAGCGATATTCAGCCATTGCCTGGTTATCCCTTGGTGGTGAAAGTTAAGTACCTTGAAGTCTGGTCTAACTTTCGCTGATGAAGTTAACTAGGTAGCTGCCCAGTTAGCTTCGCTGCTATTAGGCCGACACGGATATTCAATGCCAGTGGCCAAATATGGCCCTGGCATTCAATATCTGGATCTAAAGTTCAGCGGCGATGACTAGCATCTTTACAAGGGCTAACCGCCAGATCTGAATATCAGGACCTAGGAACTATCACTCCCAGGCCCAGCATGACTCTCAAATCTTACTGTTATGCTCAAAATCCCATCCTGTTCCCATCAATGACACCTTCAGCGTCCTCCCTGCAAAACAAATAAGGTTTATCACTTCACTCCAATTTTTGAGAACAAACCGATCGAGACTCAAATTTATCCTAAAGTGAGAACTTTTGAGTTCTATCCATTCCTAAGGTTAGTGTTGATTAGTTGGGAAAGAGGGCGGTTCATTGACTTTCTCACTCCCCCCCTCAAACCCCTCCCTCAGCAGATTGGTTCTCATTCATTCTTGTATCCCTTGCTTTTCCCATCTTCCCTTCTTCATGCCTCCTCTCCCCTTGCTATTCCTTCTTTCTTCTCCTTTTCCCTCTTGTTTTGTTCTTCTTTCTATTCCTGGCCCCTTCCTTCCCCTTTCTCTGTCCACTGTACAGTTGACTTGGCAAAAGGTGACCACCCCTGAGTAGAACCAGGTCAAGATTGGTCTATCTTGATAAACAGGAGCTAGTAGATTCACGGAAGTTGAAGGAAAAGGATTATGCAGATAAAGATAAGAAGGAGAAAATTGTATTTCACTGCTGAACAATAGACTCAGAGATTTGAAAGAAGTGCTTGACCTCTTAAAGCCTCAAAGCTCAGGTGAACAGATTTAAATAATTTGCTAATCTGTGCAACTGGCTACCATCCAAAGCAAATCGGGAGTGTTGATGTCACCAAGATTGAAGGAATTCACCCTGAGATATTGAGATTAGCAACAAAAGAACAGCAAGACAAGTTATTCCCACTCACTCTCATTACAAAAATATGTTATGAAACTAAAATCTTTTCTTCAGCAGATATTTTTGTTAGTTTGGTGGTTTTAGGGCACTACTGGCAATTTACAGTAACTCCAAAACTGAAGTAATAAGTCATGTTCGGAGCATTTTCGCAAATCTATGGGTTGTACATACATTTGTTTGCAGGGTCTCAATAGAAAGCTGCACACTTTGAGATCACTTTTCAAAGCTTTGATATGCCAGGGTAAATGGGCTGTCTGAATATTGCTCTTGCAGAATCCAGGAAAAAGGGTGCAGGGGGTAGCACACCATATCTATTTCAAACCAGATAGAGATATGCTGCAGACTTTAGGTGAATAGTTCAAACCTTGCTACTTCTGTGTACTGTGTAGAGCTTCAGATATGCACACAGTGTTTCCTCAGTAGCACTGCAGAATGTTGCAATGGGGAGTATTTCAATACTTCAAAGCTGCATCCTTGCTTTTCATCTGCCTGTCTGTACGTGGCCATACTGTGAAAATACAGGCTATCATGTCACAAATGATCCCACACAAGAGTGCAAAGAGCATGCACCATTCAGAAGAAATGGTAAGATTATAGGATCACTCAATGATGTCACTCACTGCAAGCCACTGAGCCAGTCCTTATTTTGTCCCCATTGTATGCACAAGTCCTTGCGACTAAAAAGCTGTTTGATTATTTTAATCTAAATTCCATGTATTTTGGTGTGCTGAAAACAAATAAAATACTGAAAAAACTCCTAGACGTCATGATTTGCCACAACATGCAAAATTGTCTTCAAATTTATCAAATTTTTTCAAATTACTATTAATTCAAATTACTATTAATTAATTCACATAAGTGCAATTAAGATATAAAATGCCAAAAAAACCTTAAAGGGGTTGTCCGAGTTATGTAAAAAAAAAATATAGCACTGTAAATCTGATGGTCAGCAATATATACATAAGCTAAGCAAGTTTTAAGTCCGTGCTTCTAATGGTAGAAGGGGTTAATCTTTCCTGAAGAATCCAGTGGGAGGGAGACACAGGGTAAATAGCAGCAGCTCCGGTCAGTGCAAGGGGGCATGGCCAGCACTGTGACGTCTCTTGTACAGACACAGAGCTGCTCTCTCCTGCATGCACGAATCATCATCAGGTTCTTGGTTCTAGACTGTTCACACTTTTTCATCGCAATTCGTGTTAGCGCGTCATTCTTCAACCGTTAATGTATTGCTCCGCGAAAGTATTTTAATTTGCCAGACAGTTTCTGTTTCATCTGTGGTGAATATACAGTGTTGAAGCAACAGCAGAATATTACAGACTTTGTGAAAAAAGTAAGAACATAAGAACATAAGAACATAAGACATGCCATACTGGGTCAGACCGAGGTCCATCAAGCCCAGTATCCTGTTTCCAACAGTGGCCAATCTAGGTCATACGCACCTAGCAATATCCCCAAAAGACACAGGTTCCAAAATGCTTGTACTGGGTCAAGCATTGATATCCTGGGTCCCTTTTTAATAGTGGCTTATGGACCTTTCCTCCAGGAACTTGTCCAAACCTTTTTTAAACCCAGCTATACTAACAGCCCTTACTACATCCTCCGGTAACAGATTCCAGAGTTTGATTACACGTTGAGTGAAAAAATATTTTCTCTTATTTGTCTTAAATAGTTTACCCTGTAGCTTCATTACATGTCCCCTAGTCTTTCTATATTCTGATAGCGTAAACAATTGATCCACGTTTATCCGTTCCACTCCATTCATTAATTTATAGACCTCTATCATATCTCCCCTCAGCCGTCTCTTTTCCAGGTTAAAGAGCCCTAACCTTTTTAGCCTCTCTTCATAGGAGTAGCCTTCCATCCCCTTCACCAATTTGGTTGCTCTTCTCTGTACTTTTTCTAATAACGCTATGTCCTTTTTAAGAGACGGTGACCAGAATTGCACACAATATTCAAGGTGCATACCTTTGCATACTTTGCATACTTTGGACTAAAAATTGGAGATCAAGATAAAGTCTGGGTGACTCATAAAGTATGCAAACGGTGTGTTGAGGACCTCCGAAACTGGTTCAAGGGTAAGAAAAAATCTTTCCGTTATGGGATTCCTATGGTATAGCGAGAGCAAAAGAACCATAGTGACGACTGTTACTTTTGTTCATGCGATGTGAAAGGGTTTAATTCCAAATGGAAGCATTCCATTTCATACACCAATCTTCACTCTGCAATTCGACCCATCCCCCATGGCACAGATATACCAGTACCCAAGCCCCCTGCTACCTTGGAAGAGATACCTAGCTCTGATGAAGGTGAAGTCATACCTGAACCAGATGACGATTCAAGTTCTGACTTTGAAGATGATACAAGACTAAAATTGTTTTCTCAGGAGGAGATGAATGATTTGGTAAGAGACTTGAATCTTCCCAAAGATGCCGCTGAGTTACTCGGATAAAGGCTGAAAAGCAGAAATTTATTGTTGCCAGGAGTGTCATCTTCATGGTTCAGACATCGTGAAAAGGAGTTCGTTCCTTACTTCGCCCAGGAAGACAAGTTGGTTTATTGCATCGATGTCGAAGGTCTGATGGGTCAATTTAAAATCCAATATGATTCAGAGCAATGGCATCTTTTTATAGATTCTTCAAAAAGAAGTCTCAAAGCAGTTTTACTCCACAACGGTTTTTACGCTTCCATACCTGTAGGTCATTCCGTACACTTGAAGGAAACCTACGAGAACTTGGAATTGGTTCTTCGTAAACTTAAATATGAAGACCATGGTTGGCAAGTGTGTGGGGACTTGAAGGTCTTGTGCATGCTGCTCGGGCAACAAGCTGGGTATACCAAATATCCTCATTTTCTGTGTCTATGGGAGAGTCGAGACCGACAAAATCACTGGACCAAGAAGAGTTGGCAGCCGAGGGTGCTAACAGTCGGTGAAAAAAATGTCCTCCGAGAAACTTTGGTACCTTCCTATAAAGTTCTTCTACCACCTCTCCAAATAAAATTGGGATTGATGAAGCAATTCGTAAAATCACTTCCAAGAGATGGAGAATGCTTCAAATACTTGGTCACCAAGTTTCCAGGCCTGTCGGAGGCAAAATTGAAGGAAGGTGTGTTCGTCGGACCAGACATTAGAAGGCTTATAGTTGATTAAGAGTTTGTCAATACCATGACGGATCCTCAAAAAGAAGGGTGGATTGCATTTAAAGAAGTCGTAGAGAACATTTTAGGCAATAACAAAGATCCTCACTACAAAAACATTGTCGGACGAATGCTGAAAGCATTTCAAGCTTTAGGTTGCCTGATGAGTTTGAAAGTGCATTTTCTCCAGTCCCACCTTGACTGCTTTCCTGAAAATTTGGGAGCTGTGAGTGAGGAACAAGGTGAACGATTCCACCAAGACATTAAAGAGATGGAAAGGAGATACCAGGGAAAATGGAGCATTACAATGATGGCAGACTACTGTTGGATGCTTCAGAGAGACATTCCAGATGCTACTCACAAGCGTAAATGCACCAAGAGGAGTCTCACAAGGAAGAAGAATCAAGTTTAGTGTGTGTAGGTGAGCTCATTTCAGTTCAAAAAAGGATTTTCATGAAAATATTGTAATAAAACTTTAATTTTATAAGTCTATTTCCAGTTATTTTGAGGTTTGCCTTATTTAACATAGTTACCTAAATTGTCAGGAAATGTGATGTCCTATGACAAGATGGAGGTCATTTTCGGATTCAGCGCACCAAAAAACATAAAGATTACGTGGAATAAACAAAACAGCTCTCGAAAAAAATTTTTTTGCAGACCTGTGTTATGTGAGGACCTCTTGAATATAGAGGCTCCAGTTCTTGTGTATATTTAAAATTGACCTCTCAGAGACTTCTGACTTTAAGGACACAAATACTGGCATGGATGCTTTTTACAAATTTTGGAAATTACAAATCTAAGTGTACAGACTGCTAACAGCAAACCCCAAAATGGATTACAATGAGCAAACTTAAAACCACTAGAAAGCACTGGACTGCCTTTTAGTCAGCAACAGAGGGGATGGCTCTTGCCTCAGACTGCAGTCCTCTGTGACTGCTTGAAACCTACTGATGTTTTTATTAACCCAAGCAGTCAGTTGCTGGTCAGCTTCTGGCTTTGGGAGAAAAAACCTGGGAGTTGGGCTTCAGCTCTCCTCCAGGATTCCAAGATTTAAAAAAAACAGTAATGCTTCATTCTGTTTCAGCTCTGGGCCAGAGTTGAGACGGAAAAGATTCTGCATTCCTTATCTGACAACCCCATAACTTCAACGTTCCCTTAGGGAAGGCTGAACCTTGCAGCTACCAGAGACCAAACTGAACTGCCATCCAAACAGTGAGATCTAATTATAAATAAACTAAAGAAAGCTGGATTTTTTTTCCTAGCTGGAAAAGAATTTGGAAGGGATTGTGTTTGTATCCATCAGAATGCACAGTATTTGTGCAACATTCTTATAAATCATTGGGTTTCAATTACCAAACTGACAACTTTAGGTGAGTAGTAAAACTGCCCTTGTTTCTGTTTTCAGCCAGAAGTTCAAATTTTAATTTACCTGTTCTACCAATTTAGCATAAGAACATAAGATACGCCATACTGGGTCAGACCAAGGGTCCATCAAGCCCAATATCCTCTTTCCAACAGCGACCAATTTGAGGTCCCAAGTACCTGTCATGTTCCCAACAGGTAGACAATTTCCAGCTTGCCTTAATTGCTGATTTATATTGGAAGATATTGCTACTAGAGTGGAGAAATAGCCCAGTGGTTTGAGCAACAGCCTGATACACTAATGTTCCTTGTGACCTTGGGCAAGTCACTTTACCCTCCCTTGCCTTGGAAGAAAAGACCTGGCACTCTAATCCCAGTCATACCTTACCAAGGAAACTCAGTGGCACCAGGAGTTGGCACTGACTTGATAGCACTAAAAAAAAAAAATATTATTTAAGGGTATGTTTGCTAAAGGGGAGCAAGTGTACAGTTAATACCTGTTATTGGTGCTTTTAAGGCTGTGAAAAAGCTGCATTAATGAGCAATAAAGGCTCCTGCAGCGTGGGCTACCCTAGTGTATGTTGTGCAAATGTACGTTAAAGCTCTTTAATGCTGGAAACCCTAACGCCAAGTAAAACCTGGTGGAAAGGGAGTATACAGTATTGAGGGGAGAGAGCCTATGTAAACATCTGCAATGCGATGCACAGACAGCAGAGCCAAAAAGAGTGAGAGTAGTGCTCCATTAGCAGCAACAGCATCATGCCCAGGTATGAAAGGTCACCATGTTGATGGAGAAAAGGAGGTGGTACTTTGGTACCATGCTGTGGGGGTTGCTGGTGTGCAAGGCACACCAGGCAGCTGCCCAGGTGGAACATCTGTGATGTCTGTCATGATCCCATATTGACAGTGGCAGTACACAGACATGCTGCTGCGGAAAGGTGATGTACCACGAGAGGTTTCCTGGCACCCTAGGCAGAGGCCCAGCTGGTTCCCTCCCCTCCAGCTGAAGCCAGCTCTGGAAAATGATGCCAGTAGCGCCAGCAGCTGTAGCTCAACAGGTAGCTGCAAAATGCAACCACCCAGGGAAATACCAGAGCTATAGCTGTCCTCCACCGACCAAGATGTATTGGCAGCCGACGAGGATGGGGTCCCTGCAGAGGCAGATGTTTGGGGGGAGGGGTAGCATGGCTGTCCATGTGTGTCTCTGCCCCTGCCCCCATCCAGACCTGGTGCCCTAGGCACCTACCAAATGCACATGTTGGATGGACTGGGACTGCACACTACTCCCATTGACAGCACATTGGCATGTCAGCATGGTGTGGGGGTATTTGCAGCAGGTGCAACAGCACCCACCTGCAGCTGGCAAAAGCCATGTCCTGGTACCGTGTGCAGTGTGCATTGCAACATGTGGCAACGTCTGTCTAATAGGAAACATATCAGCCCCAGGGACTTCTGTATCCAAATAGTAGCACTGTAGCTCAACACACACAGTCAGTGTGTATATGAGTAGAAGGTCACAAGTCCAAAACCTGGCTGTGGCTCATGTATTGCATGTCCCTGTAGGTAAACTTAGCCTACAGTGCTGGTACAGCACAAGCATGTGCAACCCCCAATGAATCAGTCAGTAAGGGTACAAACACCCATCAGCTACACAGACAGGCTCCACTATTCACAGCTGGATGGAAAGGCAGGCTGATAGCACCAGCACACTGAGAAGGCATTAACAACAGGCATGAATATCAGAGCATGCTTCTAGTGCCTGCACAATGAGCACACGTTAACAATGCCTGTCTGATATGGAGACCAAAGTGGCAGGCACGGATGCCAACAATCCTCATTTTTGCACAGCGTGATGATGTGAGTGTGTGGGAGTGAGTGTGAGTGTGAGTGTGAGTGTGAGTGTGTGAGTGTGTGTGTGTGTGTGTGTGTGTGTGTGTGTGTGTGTGTATGTCTCTCCATTGTTCTATGGCTTTCTGTGCCTTGCATTGCCTAAGCTGTTCCTGGAGGTAGTCTGCAAATGTGCATGATGAGGAGCAGAGAATTGTGGGAATGGCCTGAAACAGATCCGATTGGCCAGGATGTGTCTGTATTGGAAGTAGGGTCAATGGCTGAGACTTTGTAATGCCCGCCTGCCAAGTGCATGGACTGGGTGGCCACAGCATGTTATGCTGAGAGGGCACTCTGACCAAGCAGTGACAATGGCACCGCTATATATCTACATAGTGCTATGTTGTGCTTGGCTCTAGTGATGGTGCAATTTCTGTCCTGTTAGCTGGGCCAAATGCTGGGTGTTATTCTGTTTATCCCAAGCCAGGGTGCACATGGTCATGTTGTGCATATGTATTGTGTGCTGACCAGTGGACCAGATGCAGTTGGTATGTGCATGGCTGAAAAACCCCAGTGGTGGACAGCAGGTGCAGCCTAGCTGTTCTTGTTGTGGTGGACTGTTAATCCTAGATGTTTGGGACAGTAATTGTTCCTGGCCTACTCACTGTAGTCCTGGATTGTAGCAGCAACCTCATGCAAGCCTAGAAGCCCCCACTGCAGTTGGCATTCATGGCATCAGCTGTTTAACACTAGGCACTAACATGCACTCTTCTAGGAGGATCCCTGTCCAACAGGAGCAGGACACAGATGTGACTGGCACCTACAGTATACTGCAATTGTGCAGGACACAAGATGACTAGCATCACACACTGGCAGTGATGTGGATCTACAGCACAGTCGGCAGAGATCATCTCTAGCACTGCAAGTTCTGGGGACCAGGTGCTGAGTGCCCATCCTCATCCTCAGGGTGATCACTGAAACTGCGCAGTAGCACAGTTTGTAGCTGTTATGTGATTGAAGCACACACTGTCAGTGTGTCGTACTGAGCTGATGTGATGGATCAGTCCATTCTCCATTTGTTGCAGACTGCTGTTCTGCATGTGCAGTGCTCATGAGTACTGGAGGGGCTAACTTATACTGGCACACACAGCAGATAGTTTAGGCAGAGATCTGCAGGCTCTTTGAATTCAGACATTGCTACACAGAGAGATATGGTGATGTAGCCTACTGGTCAGCGCAATGTGTCCAATGCACCTTGGTACTCCAATGCAATTAGGGAAGCAAAGCATATACTTAGGAGAAAGGAAAGAAAATGGAGACATAATAAATCTCCAGCCATTTTACAACAATATAGGGATGAGCAACAAAATTACAATAATCTCATCAATGAGCACAAACAACAACATCACACTAATCTTATCATGAAAGCTGTAAACAAACCTAGAGAACTGTTTAACATTGTGAAAAAACTCACCAACGACCACTCTGAACATTGTATTCACCAAATTAACCCCCAAGAATACGCACGTTATTTAATAAACAAGAACAGCATGCAAGGCCATACAAGTTCAATAATATCATCTAATTTAAAAAGAATTAACAATGGTCAATCTTGGAATAACTTTAATATACCAACAGTAAAGCAAATAGAGGGTATCATAAATGCCTTGAATACAACCACATCACCATTTGATCCATGCCCAGTTGAATGGATCAAAAGCTCTAAAGATCAACTATCAATATATATTCACAAAATTGTAGAACAATCATTGATACAAGGTCATATGCCATCAATACTTTAAAAAGCTATGATACGGCCTGTCTTCAAGGGATCAAAATTGTTTTTACAGACCCAAAATCTTATCGGCCTATTTCAAGTCTGCCATTTTTATCAAAAGTTATTGAAAAGGCTGTATAAAGGCAACTACAAGATCACATTGACGTGCATGCTCCATTAGATCCTCAACAGCATGGATTTAAACCGATGCACAATGTAGAAACTCTTCTCACAGTTCTATTTGATAAGTTATTGAAGGATCTAGATAATATAAAAAATGGATTCCTACTTGCATTTATAGATATTTCAGCTGCATTTGACACAGTTTTACATTCAGTACTAATAAATAGATTACACGAGATTGGAATATGTAACAACACTTTAAAATGGTTTACATTGTACCTAACCAAGTCAAAGGAGAGAATGGAAATTCTTCACAGTTCACCATAACCCAAGGAATACAAGGTTCATCCCTATCATCTATTTTATTCAACATAGACATTCAGCTGATCTGTACCATTATCAAATGACATATGTTAAATTATCATATTTATGCAGATGATATTATGCTATACGCTCCAACTGATTCACTTTCACCGGACGTAACCCCCATGGTCCATTGCCTTGAAGATCTAAATAATTGGCTCACAGATCACAATTTCAAAATCAATTTAAACAAAACAGAAGCAATGGTTATATCTAGAAATCCTAATTTTACTCTGCTCCAATCACTCAGCATTCTGAATCATACAATTCCAATAAAAGATGAGGTGAAATTGTACAATAGGAGGTGTTGGCCAGTGCCCCCGAGCTCAGTTAGTAACTATAGCAGAGACTTCTGAGCCTGTGTATGATAAGGTAACATATACTAAGGTTGATCCTGTCTATGGCAATTTAGACATGGATACAGATAGTGATGATGGAGGCACAGGACTGTGATAAATTGGATGTTAATAAAAAGCTATATCTGCCTTTAATCATTAATACAAAGTTATATACCTTTAAGCTGAACTGCAAAGCTGGGCTGCATAAAAGAGGAACATAGCACTTGTTAGTTGGAAGCTTTTTGTCTATGCTAGGGATAAAACTCTGTAAACTGGCAGTTATTACAAAAGAGATTAACTAGAAGGGTGTACACAGCTACTGTTACTAAAGGTCAAATACAAGCTTGCTAGCTTATGCAAAACTTATGAACTTTCCGAGAAGTAGGGACCCTCACAACATATACTGGAAATTAAATAAAGGTTGAGAAATGAGCAGATTTTAGAAAGTTATTAAGAAATCATAAGTGTAACTAATCAGCTCTTACTCTGTAAAAGAATTTTAGCGACACCTTGGGGTATGTTTACTAAACCGTCCTAATGTGCGCCCGGCGCTAGTGTGCAGGATGCCATATAAGGAGTGGGCGTTTCAGTCTTAACCTAGCAAACCGGGATTATCGCGCGCTCTTGTGCGCTGTGCGCTAATGTGTGCCGCGCACATTAGCGCACGAGAAACGCACGCGGGAAGCATAAGCAGGCGCGCTGATGTGCAAACAGAGGAACAGGGCTGCAGTATAATGGTGAAGACACTGACAGATGGTGCGGGGGTCATGGGTTCAATCCGCCACTGTGCCCAATGAATAAGGCTGCCTGAGGCACCATCTGTTATGTGTAATATTGCATTATGAGGCATTTTAATTTTATTTTAATTACTGCTGCTAGCAAAGGCACTCTCAAAGCGCTGTAACATAAGGTGCTGCATAAGGCACCCCATAAGGTACCCCAGAGGGCACATTTTAAAGTGCACTGTCCGCCACGGCACCCTACAATGTTGCATAAAGGGTGGCCTATAGGGCGCCATATAGGGTGCCCTATGAGGCACGGCAAGGTCATAGCACTGTTTTTGATGGCAGCACTGTGCATTTTAACACATGAAAATGTTAAGTAGGTGTGCTGACATGCAAGGAGAAACAGCAGTGAAGCACAATGGTTAAGACACTGACTGATAGTGCAGGGGTCATGGGTTCAATCCCCCACTGTGCCCAATGAATAAGGCTGCCAGAGGCACTGCCTGCTATGTGTAATATTGCATTATGAGGCAATTTAATATTGTTTTAATTAGTGCTGCTAGCAAACACACTCTCAAAGTGCTGTAACATAAGGTGCCGCATCAGCCGCCCTATAAGGCACTCCAGAGGGCATACTATAAAGTGCACTGTCCACCCAGGCACCCTATAATGTCCCCTATAGGGCACCCTATAAGGTGCTCCATAGGACACCTTATAAGGCACCTTATACGGACTGTAACCATAAGGTGCCTCAGAAGGTGCTTTATAGGGTGCCCTATAAGGCGCCTTATAGGGTGCCCTCTGAGGCACCTTATGGTTACAGTACCCCGAGGGTGTTATGCTGGAAGCACTAATGTACATTAAAAATAGACAATACTTCAGACAGCCCTATCAAATAACCCCACTGTGGGTTTGAACCCATGACCTCTGTCTCCACAAGCAGTGAAGTAACCAGTGGGCTACAGCTCCATAGCTTCTAGCAAACCCTTGGCTGGCTGCAGAAGGACTGCATGTCACCACACAAACAGTCTGCTGTGGTCACCAGGATAGGGTTATCCTACCCATACCCATGATGCACTGCACATGCAAATCAGCAGTCTACAGATGATCACAAGATGGGGTATGCACCCCCACAGCACCCCGGCCTGGTAGGGTGAACTGACCCTGTGTGGCACTGGCACAGAGTAGCTACACACCGTCACATTGTGCAGGTATGGTACTCACCCTGAGGGTGAGGTAGGGGGCCCAGCACCAGGTCCACAGCAGAAATAGGACATGCTGCAGGACCCCAGCAGTGCTAATGTGTGAGATAGGTAGTGTCTGCAGACACATCTTGGATACATCTGTATTTCTCAGTCAAGGTTTAGCCTTTATGGACCCATAGGTGTATTATGTATCACCACCCCACCCCCCTCCCCTCCCCTCCCCTCCCCTCCCGGGCTGAGGGTGGGAAACAGGGTCTCCCACCAACAGATCCACATTCTACCTCCCTGCAATGGTGGCAGTTGGGGGGGACTATCAACCCCAGTCCTGCTAGGAACAGACACCCTACAGCGCAGTCAATGCAGCTCTCTACACATCCATAAAGCAAAAGCAGACAGACATTAGGCCTGGATATGCTAAGCTGCACCCCACCACTATCTGATATTCTCCTGCAACAAGCTTTCAGCCGCTGCACCCTGCAAGGTGTTCCAGCAAGACACATACCAGCTGCAGACAGTCTGCTAGCTAGTCCATAGTGCATGCTCCTGGTGGAAATGCGTGCTCCCACAACTGGGATGTCAGCATACACACCAAGCAGATAAGTCAGTGACTAGGCCCCAAAAGGGAACCCATATATATCACATGAAAAAAATACTATATAGCACTATGGGGGAACCCAGCCATGCCGTGGTCACTGCACAGTCAGGGTGAGAGTGATCTCCCAGCAGAACATGGTGTGGCTACCCTGTCTGTGCAGGTGGAGGCCGGGCACTACAATGTCCCAGCCATTGCCCTATGCCCTGTGCAGATGCATACTAACCAGGCCACCCTGTCTGGGCTATACCCATGGTACCTTGCTCCTCATTATGCACATTGGGAGGCCAATACTGGCAACAGTGCTGGCAGTGTGGGCTGTGGAGGGTGTTTGCAGCCACCACACACTGGATAGACAGACACACACTCCCGCACCTATGCCAGCATTGTGCTACTATAGAGGTGTTTGGCAGCCCTGGCCACCACACCAGTCCTGGGCACAGTGCAGGCATGGCTATGGTACGCAATACTGTTGGGGTCACTCTGTCAGACACCAGACCTGAGGCTCACTCCACAGACATCAGAAAGGTTGCTATGATGCAGCTCAATCAGCCAATTGTGCTTAATGTAGGAATTGCTATCTGCCAGTAATCATAGCTACCTTTTGATAGCTGTGTACCATATTCCCAGGTTTAGGATGGCATTGCTACGGTATGCAAGTATTGGGAGATGCACGCAGGGCCCAATGTCCTGCCTCTCCAGGAGGCATTGGCTAATGGAGCCTGTGGGTGTGGGTATGTCTGCCCCTGTTGGCTGCTGCTTTACGGCAGAGGCTCCCAACTCCAGTCCTGGGGTGCCAAACACTGTTCAGGTTTTCATGCTGTCCCTCATAAATATGCATGAGATACATCTGCATACCATGGGGGTGGTGCATAGATATGCAGCACAGGCATCTTTATTAGAGGCAGCATGGAACCTGAATGGTGTTTGGCCCTCCAGAACTGCATTTGGGAAACTCTGCTCTAGGTAATGCGCCTGCTTATGGTGTCTGTGCTCTGTAGGGTTAAATGTAGGTGTTTTGGGCATGTTTACATCATCTGAAATAAAGGTTCTGTCTGTATTAGCACGTTTTAGTAGTGGGTAAAAAATGGGGGCTGGGTTGGCAGGAACCACAGCTGGGACTTGAACCTGTAACCTTCTGCTCCTGAACATACTGGCTGTGTGCACTGCACCACCATGTTGCCACAGAGACAGTACATCCCCTGGGGATACCATGACTGTTCATCAGATGGGGCCTGTCTGCTGCAGAGCATGGCACCCACCTACACAGGGCTAGGCCATGGTCTGCTCTGGGCAGCTGCCACTGCCCCCTCCACCACCAGTGCCCCTCTGCCACCCTGCTGACCTGCCCTTCTGCTGGTGGTGCTGGTGGAGCGCAGTCTCAGGCCATCCAGTGTGTGGTTAGGTGGCTGCCTATGGTGCATGTTCTGGGGTAGGGGTGCCTGCATAGACATCCACGCTTCCCCCCAACACCGCCTGCCAATGTTCTGTGCCCTTGGAGGTACCTGCTGGGTACTATCCCCTGTGACACTGTGATAAACACTCTTGTGCCCATGTTTGGCCCTCATCAGTTGCTGTCTGGCTGCTGTACAGTTTCAGCATTCCTAAGTGCTACCTAGGCATCTGCTTAGTCCGCACTGTGCCCCAGCTGCACCACAGCATGTGCCGCCTGCAGCCCTCTGTATCCCCTTTCCCAGCATCTGTCCAGTTGCCCATTCCGACATGCCCACCCTGCTGTTGTGGAACATGTGCATGCCATAGAAAACCTGTCCAATGGAGAGGGAAGCCCTGATCAGTGCTATTTCACTGTGGGATCATTCACCTTGTATGGGGACGGAGCGTAGACCCTTCCAAAATTCATATCTTTTTTTTGGAGCTTTCTTTGGAGTGTTTTTTGCTGTATCCCATTACTATCACTATTGCCCATCTTGGTTATGTTTTTTGTATATTTTGTTGGGGTCCTTTTCATCTTTTATTTGTACTTTTGTTCCGTGTACATGTATCACACTTATCACTTTTTGTAGGTTGCCCTGGTTTTGCTGTACATTGCTGACAGAACTGGTTTCTTTTCCCTTTAAATCAGCTCTAACGCGAGGTTTTCACTGGCGTTAGTTTTGGCCTCGGATTTCACAGCATTAGTGTGCGGGGAGCCTCTCCCCTCCCTCTCTCCACCCATTGACCCCTTCTCTCCGCCCCTGGGGAGCCTTCCTCCGCCCCCCGGGAGCCTTTCCCCGCCTTCAGCTCTCGTTTGCGCGATAAGGTACCTGTGCGCCTTGTAAAGCGTCATTATCGCGCGATAAGGTACCTTATCACGCGATAACGTCACAGAGCGCACATTAAGACAGTTTAGTAAACATACCCCCTTGTGTTATTTCATGTTTATGATTAATGAATAGTTATTTCCTCTTTTATATATGAACTATGAGCAGAAAATAATCTGCTAAGCAGATTTTTTTATATAATCATATTTATGAAGATGATATTATGCTATATGCTCCAAATGATTCACTTTCACCGGACGTAATCCCCATGGTCCATTGCCTTGAAGATCTAAATAATTTGCTCACAGATCACAATTTCAAAATCATTTTAAACAAAACAGAAGCAATGGTTATATCTAGAAATCCTAATTTTACTTCACTCCAATCACTCAGCATTCTGAATCACACAATTCCAATAAAAGATGAGGTGAAATATTAAGGAATAATCTTATATAAGAACTTAAACCTGCCCTCGCACATAAATAAAACTGCTGCAAAAGCTTACCTACGACTAAAGCTTATTAGGAGACTTAAGCCAATACTTAAGGGCATGTTTACTAAACATTCTTATCGTGCGGGGCCGCGGTAGTGTACCTGTGCCATATAAGGAGTGGGCGGATCAGGCTGCCAAAAGAAAAAAACCGGGAGTAAGCAACCGGACGTGTGCGCGTCACGGTAATGTGCGGGGTCGACATTAGCGCGCCAAAAGGCAAAGTGGCGCGCTGCCGGGTATAGAAAACACCCGAGCCGTAGTACAACGGTGAAGACACTGACCAATAGTGCAGGGGCCATGGGTTCAATCCCCCATTGTGCACAACGACAAAGGCCAGCTGAGACAGCAACTGTAATGATTAAAATTATTTTAGGAGGCAAATAAATTTTGAACGGCATAAGGCGGTGCACAGTTCTCTTTCAGCGGCATAAGGAAGCGCACAGTTCTTTTTGGGCGGCCTAAGGCGGCGCACAGGTCCTCTTGTGCGGCAGAAGGCGGCGCACCGGTCATCTTGGGCGGCAGAAGGCGTCGCGCTGATAGGCACAAAGCGGTGCGCCGATAGGCACAAGCACAGGAACGGAGCCACAGCACATTGGTTAAAACACTGACCAATGGTGCTGGGAGCAGGGGTTCAATCCCCCCCCCCCCCCCCCGTGTACACTGAAGGCAGTTGTCGGTGTTTGTTTTCTATTGGAGTCACAGAAATTATGGCCGCCAGAGGTGCGTGCGCTGCTGTACGTAAAGCGGCGCACTAATGGTATTGGAGGCCTCTGATGACTGGGAGGCATAAGTCGCGCAATGATGGGAAAGCAGAGGAACCGAGCAACAGCATGATGGTCAGAACACTGACCAATGGTGTAAGGAGCAAGGCTGTGAACACCCGCAGTGCACACTAAAGACAGCTGGCTGAGGCATAGGGGGCTGTGGTGCTGGTCAGAAGGGTGTGTGGCAATGTTTTATGAGGAATAATAATTTGGGAGAGGTAAATGGTGTTGTGCTGATTTGCAAGCACCCAAACACAATCAGTGTACAATGGTGCAGGGATCAGGGGTGCAATCCCACACAATGGCAAATGAACATGTCTGGCAGAGACAGCACCTGTAAGGGGTAAGATAGCCCCATTAGGGTGTTATCGCATATCTGTGGAATAAGTGGTTTCCAGCAAATGTACTCTCAGAGCACTGTAACATAACGTGCCCTTGAAGTCACCCCACAGGACACATCTCCAAATGCAGTGTCCACCACGCCACCCAACAATGTTGGTGAAATAGTGGCCGAGGGGGCGCCACATAGGGTGCCCTATGAGGCGGGGAAAGGTCACAGCACTCTTTCTGCTGTTAGCACTGTGCATTGTAACGTATGGAAAACATAAGTAGTTGTGCTGACACAGTTCGTGCATATGTGATTTATCAGTGAGGGACTGCAGACAGCCCCTGGTGTCTGATATCCACAGGGTGTCAGAGTTAATCTCATATTGCAATCCTCAGCCTGGGCCTGTCTGCAGCCCTTTGCTCCGAGATCAGCAATGGCAGACCTGGGTCAGTCATTAGTTACACACCAAGGAGGGGCTGCAGACAGTCCCAAGTGACGCATATCAACACAGAATCAAAGTCAATATCATCCATTAAACTGCCCCATTACCTCTGGAGATGGAAATCCACAGAGTAACACAGCTCCATGACAGCCAAGGTCTGATGAAAAAACACACACGCCTATGTCATGTATGTAGAAAACTGGTGAATACAGCAATGATGTTGCAGGGGTCATGGTCTGCTCCAGTTAATTAATAAGGGTGGGTGAGGTATGTTCCCACTCTGTGATCAAGTGTACAGCAACCACTCCTGGCATAGTGAGACAATTACACCCTTGTGCCATATATTATTGCACCTTTTATGGTGCAGCAGATGTAACATCACAAACATACCCTGTCAGCAAAGGTGAACTGTAATCTATGTCCATAGGCCATGTTGAAAGGCTGTCCACTCCCAGGCCACTATCGTAGGTACATCATAAGCTGTGTCAATCAAAGGTGTGCCAGAAGATGCCATAAGGACGTATAGGTAAAAGCAGAAAGCTGAGCCAATAACAGTAACATCCCCCAAGCTGAATGCAAACAGAGGAATGTGCTAAACACACACATAACACAAACACTGCACAGAGCAGAGAAGACAGACAATATCAAATTAAATGAAGGACCTACATAAGTTGATGGGCTGCCGAAAGCAGCTGCAGGCCATGTGACACCCATAAAATGTGAAAAACATATCATGGGCAGCTATATCCATGCACAGATTGATGGTAATGTACCCTGCTACACTGACAGTGTGAGACAGAGGATGTGCAGATGTGTGTAGTAGGGGAGTCTGAAATGGAAGAATATGTGAAATATCAGGATGACGGTGGAGTACAAGTGCTAGGCAGAGCACACACAGGAGAGGCAAGCAGGTTGAGATGCAATGCACGAATGTGTGTTAGTCGATGACGTGGTTTAGCAGCATGCACATCAGGGTAGGATGGCACATAGCTGGCAGAGAAAGGATGGATGGAAGGATGTCGCACAACTCAGTTAATGGTACAATGTGGGCATGCCACTGATGTACACACATATGACTATCACACTAATGAAAAGCACATATGCAGGACAAGCAATAACATACAACACTGCAGACAGGAACCACACAAACGACCAGTACTACAAATGTAGACGCCTAAAATGGTAACACACACCGCCCATGTGAGGCACAACAAAGTCTACATAACCAAAATAACGCATGCCAGTACACAAAACGCCTGCTGGCTGCCATGACAAACAAACACAAAAACAACTAATCTGTAGTAAATGCACATGCAGATACACCATGTACAGAAAGAATTTGCACTCTGTATCTTGCAACAACAACACCTGCACAAACACAATGAAATGTCCTGCACTGAATACAGCATGCAAAACAGGGATATAATTAAACACAACGCCATCAGAGGATGTTCCCTGGATCAGGTGAATAATCAGGAGAAGAACAGGAGACAGCTCAACATGCAATAAGGTGTAGCACACCAAACACCTGAATCTCATCAAAAAGAAAGGGCCACATGCAACAGGATGTAAAGACCCTAAAGTGTGAGGTCGTTATTACACAACAAATGTCATGGCTAGGCAACACACAGGATGCACCCTTTTCTACAGTGAAGACAGTAAAGGGTGTGTGTAGAGCTGAGGAACCTGTTGGTACCTCATGGCCGAGTGAGGCCATTAGAGATGTTAAAAACAAAACATGTGCGGAAAAAACATGCATACAGCACACGTCAAACACATGACCATAGCCAATAACAAAAAGCAATCAATGAGCACACTCTAACACAAAGATCCCAAAGGGCGTGTATGGATGTCAAGCGTACATAGACAGTGATGTGCCATGTGGCTGTCACTAACACAGCTGGCACTGTACAAGGATGTGAGCATAGGTGACCCATGTACATGTCCAGCAAACAAACACATAAAGGGGATGTATGTGCAAATACCGGAGGACTAACATAGTGAAGTGAAACATGGCTTGCACACCAAACAAACAGTGAACAAGTCACAGAAGCACCCCATGTGGCCCATGGCAGGTCATGTAACCCACCATCACCTAGCAACAACAAAAACATCATCTACACCCTGTGACATTGAAAGGAAAATGATGGATCCATGGGCTCACAAGGAGTCATGACTGATACAAAGTCACACATTGAGCATGATGACAGACCTGAAATGCAAACACCACACGAAACACATATTGGGTAAATACAGAACTTTATTTGGTTTGCACATCACAAATAGTGTAGACAGTGCCATCATAATATCAGGGCTGGCCGCATCACCTCGGAAAGTGCTCAAAACCTTTAGCATGTCACAAAGCCACCTCCTACAGAAAGGTAACTTGGTTGACAACAAATTATCCACACCAGATATAATGTGCATCAGGTGCATACTCTGCACCTGACACCAGACCCCAAGCGCCCCCTTGCTGCTGCATGTCGCAAATGTGTCACCCACATATGAGTGCATGTACAGATGAGATGATGCATGCTGAAGACCCAATACACCTCATCTGTCCCTCAGAAAATACCCAACTGTCAAAACAGGGGTCAGACTAACTCCAAAAAGATATTTGGTGCAAAGGACTTTAATGTTCAAAAACATGACAGAAAAGTAATGATGATACTCACATCCCAATGCCCGATATGGGAGTACAAGCTACACCACTATGGACACAAACAATCATGTAAATCACAATAAGCATCTGCTAACAAATACCACATGCACATGACCACAGACATAATACCAACTCAACAACCAGCAGAAATATGCACATATTACACCATCAAGGAGGTCAACATGCAGTGTTGGTGTGGGGAAACAGTGCATCGTCACATATACCAGGATACATGGAATTTCCCAGTAAACAAGTAGTATTGACACCCACACTGCCACACTGCAAACATAATGTGGCAATGTGAGTGTCGCTAACACAAGCCATAGTCATGACCGTGAAGACGGGAAATGCAAGGTGTGTACAGACATGCAGACTGTCATGTATGCACAGTACGCAAACACACGAAGCAGCATATAAATAAGGAAATAATGGACAAACATATCACCTAAATCCACACAGAAGCCATAGGTCCACATGTGGTGTCACAGAAACATAGTCAGTGAGATGCACAAGCACCAGCCACATGGCAACATGATACAGTGATGCCACACATGCATGTAAACACCCATGGGTCACTGAAAACATCATCCCAAGATGGTCTTGTGTTTGAAAACATTGTGGAGTTTAAATGGGGATCATGTCCAGGTGGCAAATAGGTTGACGTAGACAATAGGAGCACTCCATCGTTGGCCACATGACAAATACATGGGCTGTATGCTTGTGTTGTAAGAAAAACATTAGAATATCATCGGTGCCATGTCACAGCCATGGTACAAAACATGAGACACCCAACTGTGACAAAATGTAACACCTACAATGTCCATGTCAGTTGCTGCTGCACAAGGGGGGATCATCGTAAAACGTCAGAATTGTATCTAAAATCCAAACACTCATGTTAAAAGTGTCTTTGAGGCTCAAGACATGCATAGTCAGGGGTCTGTGATCAATATACCATAGTCCTTCGAAGTCCATGTGTGTCCCCCACAATGAGGAGCACGTCCTGCCAATCAATTGCATCAGCAGTGCTATCGACACCTCTGTCAGGGTGAAAGCAGTAGTCAAAAATCAATAATGTCTATCCCAGTCATGTGTTGCACTCTCAGAGGTAAAACATCCAATGGCAAAATGTCATAGCAAAGAGTTGCATGGTGGTCTGTCCTCAAACAGGTGGGTGTTGTTGACAACAGTTGCAGTGTAAGAGATGTGCCCGGTATGTCCACTGTCCTGTGTCAGGAGAGGAAAGGTATGTAATCGTCAGACACCTTTGAAAAGAAACACAAATGTCATAACGTCACAGCTGTGCAAATGCTGAAGAAAGGAATGCAAAGTCAAACAGGACATGATAGCAATATGAAACATAACCATGTGGCCAACATCATT
This sequence comes from Ichthyophis bannanicus, assembly GCA_033557465.1. NCBI lineage: Eukaryota > Metazoa > Chordata > Amphibia > Gymnophiona > Ichthyophiidae > Ichthyophis > Ichthyophis bannanicus. Next base: position 63,960,257 of record CM066039.1, on the reverse strand, counting down.
ATGCCTCAACACAGACATGGTTGTCACATGGATATGTTAATGTCCATGCGCCTGTCACACAGGTGTGTTGCAGCTACACACCATATGCAGCTGTTCATGTGAGTCTAGAGAAAATGTTACATGCCCATCAGAACAACATTATATCATCAACAGTGAAAGACAGATGTAATGAACCCCAAAAGAAACCAATACACATACCGTGTGTGTGCATCAGGTGTAGCTCATCAATCGCTTGAGCCACTACACAACAATATCAGGAACACCTGAAGGTAGACAATGTCAGCAAAAGCTCGAGATTCACCATGGCAAGCCAACGTTGATGACGGTCCAGATTATGTGCATATCTGTAAACACAAATGAAAACAGACCAGTGCTTAATGACAACAAAAGAAACATGTTTTCTCAATGCACACAACACATGTCCATAATGTTGACAACGTTTACACCACTATGTAAGAGGTAGCATAGTCACAACAGACACCCAGAGGCACACACCCCTAACAGCACATGATAATGTATGATGTCGGAGCAATGCAACATCACACAGGCAAACGACAAATACACACACCCACAGTATGGAAATGTCTAATTGACATCTGTAACACATGGCCTGCATGTGCACAGGTGTAGATCTGTAGATATAACGGCCCAGTGACCATGCAATGATATCATGGTGTTGTCTGAGAGTACATTGTTTGGGGACAGAAAACGTGCAGCCAAACATCACAATACAACAACCTACACACACATGCAGGTCTGTTTCACATGTCACAGTGAAAGTGTGGTAGAGGACATGCTTAACCAAGACACAAGGGAATATGAGTGACACCAGCAAGAGATGGTTTACTGATGCTAAACGTAGAATATTGGAAAACAAATCATCTGTGCAATATGACAGATCAATAGGAACATATGATTTCAATTAGTGCGGTCACACACAATGTCTATGTACAACCACCTACCAAAACAAAATGATTAATTGCTGATGTAGAGACACATGGCAAAGCACCAGACCAACACCATCCAAACCACGTATGTCCTCTGCACATGGAGACACAAGATAAGCAAACAAATGTCATGTTATAGCCATGAATCACACACTGCACCGTCATGTCCCCAGCTATCACACCCCACAAGAGCCCTCAATTAATGACTGCTCCCTATCACAATGTACAGATCACATACATGTCAGAGGCATCACGGAGATGTCTAACGAGATCCTGAGGTGTGTGTAGTGTGTCCGACCCCTCCCTTACCTCGCTGTCCGTGTACACACAGAGCAATTCAGGGGTATGCGCACACCATTCTGTTGTCTCAGTCGCAGAGTGCACTATAAACCTTTTATCACCATATTGTGACAAAAGACTCCTCTACCTGTTTAATGTTGTGCCAAAGTTGTATGTTAATCCACTTACAATAGGGAAAAGCATTGGATATCTGCGCTCCCACCTCATGTATTCCCGTATCATAAACATATCCTGGTTTGTACATCTCATACCGTCTGTAATATTAACAGTTATGTTCTGATGATGTGCACAAATAACATGCATAATGTGTTGCATGTGTTAAAATGGACCACCCCATGTCTGCATGTGACAAACCCCTGAGGGCTGCATGCCATCCCAATGTGTGTTAGTCTGAACGTTGAAACATGCATACCCTACATGTGCACCTCTGATAAATAGCTGGCACCTATGTCTGTGTATGTAAGTCAACATAATCATGCCTTGCTTGTGTCTGCAAGATATTTGCTCATATGGTCTGTGTTCACGTGACCTACACACATACACAGCCTGTAGCTAACGCATGATGGATGATGTTGCAAGAGCATCAGCAAGATATGCCATCCAATCCATTAAATACCTGCTATAACACAAGCAACACCCACATGCTGTGATCCAACTGGCTATTGTAAAACACCCTTTGCTGTATCTGGCTGATACATCTCACCATGTGTGTAGATACCCATCACTGCAGTGAAGGTAGACTCACCAAGTTAAAAGTGTTTTATCACAACCCCCTGGCTGCACAATGCAGAAGGTCCCCATCCCTAACCACATCCATGTCATGGCTACCTGATCAACAATACATTTTGACACACGTCATGTTTGACATCCACATACCACCCAAACTGTTAATATCATCTCCCCATACTAGCATCAACTATGTTTATTGTGCTTTATGTGACATGTTGCTACACACATGAAGAGCACACAAACATAGGTATGTCACAGGAGCCTAATACCAACATAAACATCACAAATGTGTCTAATCGTAGCGCTCCACAATGGACAACAGTCAACAAACAGGGAGTGACCGTCCAACATGAACATATCAACATATGGCTGACACTGTGTGGCACACATATCATGTAAGATAACACCTTCTGGTCTGACAACAGCTGTTTATATCAGAAGCATACACTACCTGTGAATTGCACCCTCCAAACAAACCACACAGATACCAACAAACCCCCACATCATCTGCCACCAACTGCTGTTGTGCAAATCCCACATTATTTGTGGCACACCCATGGACATATGTGATGTTGGCATTCAGAGTCAACTGGTACTGCAGTGTGTCATCCAGATTCCATGTTAACATTAACACATAACACAATAAACATTACACACATTGTATAGCACATGTGTGTCGTAAGCGACTTAATACGTACATGTGAACAGCTCTGCAATCAACCTCCGCCTGAACGCTGAGCCCTCCCGTGTGTCACCACTGGCACGTACAGGGGGGCACAATGGATCCTCCTCAAGATCCTCATTAATTTCTGCAGGGATATCGTGCCTGAGAGCAATGTTGTGCAGGATGCAACAGGCTATGATTATCTCGGCAACAGTGCGTGGCTCATATTGTAAGGCCCCGCCTGTCCTATCCAGACACCTGAAGCGACTCTTCAAAACGCCAAAGGTGCGCTCTATGACAGAGCGGCTGGAGGCATGGGCCTCATTGTACCTCTGCTCTGCACGTGTCCGTGGCTGACGAACAGGAGTCAGCAGCCAGGGGCGACAACCATATCCTGCATCACCTGCAGAAAGAAATGTTGCATGTAAATGTAGGGGTCCATGTGACACAGTCCTGACAGCTGTGTCGACATGAGAAAGAAACCAACAAGACAGTGTGACAACAATATACAGCTGCAAACTATGCAGCTCTATCAGATATACATATGATGACATACAAGCTAAACATGGCTTATCCAGCCCGTAAACACATATCAAATATCACAAACGACCATAGTCACCCTTAAATAATGTGTGTGTGTGTGTGTGCTACATGCATATGGTGATGCAGTTACTGTCCACATCTGCAAACCCACAATGGTGACACCACAATAGCAATCCATGCTCCCATAATCACAGGGTATGTCTCATCAATAACCAAGGGAAAACACACAGCCATTTGCGTGTGGCACACATACACACCATGTATGCCATGGTGGTAGGTAAGAATGAAAAGCATATCACCTGTAGACATCCTGTTTATGAATGGCAACATATGATGTTTATTTTGTCAGGCAAAATAGACTGTGTATTGTTGCGCGCCAATGCCTGTCATAGCCATAGTCTTCCCAGTCCCCATCCTGTACACATCCCTCTGAAGGTGCGGTCGTCCAACATGCACACTGTGCCCGTCATTAGTTTGCCCCCAAAACATATGCATAGGCACATAACCGTCCGGTGTAGCTGGTTCCCATACCGCTGTGTATGCACCCACGTAGTCCCCTTGCTGTAACTGTACATTTTACACAATGTGATGTGAAATGAGAATGGCCAGACAAGATGGCACAAACGTACCCTCAACTACAGTGTCAGAGGCTACTGTAAACACTACATATTGTTGCAAGTCTGCTGTGACATAGGCAATATGTCTGGCCAAATATATGCACACGTGTTTTCCCTGCTGGAAACCTCAACATCATCTATCAGATATTAATATACACCTACTCATGTCAGATATTGAGCCCTGGGTGACAACTCCATCACAGAGTGCGTGTGTCAAACTGACACGCACATGACATGTGTGTACTATTAGGGTTATCCAGAACCAGACATGTTAAATGACGGAGAAACATTATCCAGCAATTAAACATCATCACAGGTGTATGTGGTGGACAAAACCACCCCATGTTTGCATATGCTACCAACATGCACTATGAGGTCATCATCAACAACATAGATGTCTGCACTGAGGTGGCAGCACATGTACAACATGTGCATATAACGGTCATAGACTGTGAGGATAATCATGATGTAGGGTTAATGTTTCTAGTCGTACCAGACGTACAAAAACATGTAATAATGTATACCAACACCAGTCCTGTGACTAACATCAATCATATGCAAAGTGCATGTGTCAAACTATATAAAACCTCTACTGTGATCACAAATAGAAACATGTATAATGACATACAGAAATAAAAGACCCTGACATACTCACCCAGCAAGATACATTCGCCAAAACGTCCCTCCTCAAATTGTGTGAATATTGCCGAGTGATGCAGGATATAGGAGTCATGGGTGGACCCTGCAAACCTAGGGACCACATTCAGAATATGCTGATTTGCATCACATACAACCTGAACATTCAGGGAATGGTAGTGTTTGCGGTTGCGGTACGCTACCTCCCTGTCTCTAGGCGGGACCAGGGCAACATGTGTGCAATCAATAGCTCCCATCACGTGTGGTATCCCGGCTAATGCCTCAAAGGCCTGGTTCAGGGTCCACCATTGTTGCCTAGTGTGGGGTATGGCTATGTAATCCCCCATCCGGCTGACCATGGCACGCAGTACCTGGTGGAGACATCGTGAGAAGGTGGGCCGGCTCATGCCACCCACTGCGGCCACAGATGTCTGAAAACAGCCGGAGGCAAAGAAATGTAAGGCAGCAAGGAGCTTGACTAAACCAGGTATGGCATTGGACCGATCAGTCAGGGGCTCGAGGTCAGGTCTAAGATCCTCATAGAGACCCCTAATAGCCCTTGTGCTCAGTCGGTAAAGGGAGATGACCTGGTCCTCTCGCATGTCATAGAGCTGGGGACGGGGCCTGTAGAGGCGTGGCTGCCGAGCCTGCACCTCGGCACGCCTCCTGCGCCGTGCACGAACAACACAGGCTTGGACCGCCACCACAGCTGCAGGTCTGAGTTGCTGCGGGACTATACCCATGCCCTGTGCACCAGCCCCATCGACACCATCTCCCGTGTCCGGCAACCCAAGCATCTGCCCACTGCACAGGACACATGCAGCAGCATAGACATGCGCCATAAACTCCTCCCACCAAACTAAGAAACAAATAACTATGTCACACACAATAAACTATCTAAGCACTGTACAAACTACAAGACACACCAGACCATACACACACAAGACAATACAATCCTCAATACAAACACCAGCCAAACAATCTACACATACACCTGTTCGGACTCCCTTACTGTCTCTCACCAAACACACTTCTACTCTTCTCCGCCTACAACCCTCAACGTCGACAAGCTGTTCTCCCTCACCTATATTTCTTTTTCCTTGCCGTGACGTCCAATGCGCATGCGCATCTGCTCGCAGACGAAGGTCTAGAGTCACGCGCATGCGCGACTCTACGCATGGGTGTCGGCATGTGCGTGGTGACACGCAGATGCGCATCGCCTTGCGCATGCGCAAAAAGCACCCAGACGCCCATGCGGGACTCCACGTAATGCGTATGCGTGACCATACACATACGTACCACTATTTCCCTCGGCGCATGTGTGTGTTGACGCCTGCAAACGCTCATGCGTATGACGTCACACTCACGGCGCACGAGCGCGACGCACGAGCGCGTCCCACCAAATACACGCCTGCACAAATGCGCATGTGCAGAAATCAAACGTGCAAATACCGTATAAATAGGCCTCAACACGTGGCACACGTTGAGGGATGTTAGAGGAGTTTCACAAACAGACACAGAGGTAAAGAGTGAGCCAGAGCCAGAGGATAGGTTAGAGGTGGTTCCAGAGGAAGGCAGTGAGACATATAGGTACAGTGTGCTATAGGGAGTGAGGCTGTGGTGGCAAGAAGTCAGAGGAAGGCGGGATATAGAGATTGAAGCAGAGTCTGAGAGAGAGAGGCTGAGGTAGGGGTACGGCACAGGATAGAGGGAGAGGATAAATTAAAAAATCACTGTAGTATCTGTGTACATGTGCTCATTTACTTGACACAGCACCTGTGTTACAGTGTACTGTATTGTGTCCTCTATTGTAGTGTTATTGTTATCTGTTGTGTGTGCTGTGTCCTGCTGTGTGTTGGTGAACGGGGTTGTTTGAGAGGTGCCTGTGTTCAAGGTGGAGATGGAGAGGGACAGTGACAGAGAGGGCCAGTGTGAGGAGGCGGAGGATGTGGGGCAGCCAGTTGGTGATGAGTCACCCAGGGCACAGACTGCACAGCCTAGCCACGAACAGGCAGGGCCATCTGCTGAGCGACAGCCGTCACATTACAGCCAAATGGCCAAAAGAAAAAGGGTCCCTGTGCCAGCAACACAAAGGAGGAGAGCTGTAAAGTTCAGTGACAGTGAAAACCATATATTACTCTCCCATGTCCTTGACAACTACGATGTATTATTTGGCAGAATGAGCACACGCACATCTGTTGCAAACAGAATGGCAGTGTGGGAGGATCTGCGTACTGCACTGTGTGGGGCAGGGGGCCCCACACGTGATGTAGACAGCTTAAAAAAGAGGTTTTCTGACATCAAGAGAGGTGTCCGTCAGCACATGGTTGCTGTAAGACAACATGCTATGGGCACAGGTGGCGGACCCCCCCTCACACCCACACTCTCGCCCCTGGAACAAGAACTTGCAGCACGCTGGGAGACATCTACCTTAGTTGACTGACAGAGGCCCTGGATAGATCACATCCACATGCATGTATGTACACTAACTAATCATTACTTTCTCATTTACAATCTCCATATTCCGTACAGGGCATTCCTATGCAAATACACTCCCATATGTGTCCACAAAATCCACATCATGTTGCCATCCTGTTGTGATATGTGTGTGCAATATCCTTACCTCACCATTTCTGTTGACATGTCTGGGGTTCACATCCAAACATACCTCCTCAACCCATCCCACGAGAATATGGCATAATGAAGCACACACACACATGAGTCACCAGACACAAAACAACTGTGATTTCCATACACTGCATGACTGTGTTGGTCATTTCCAAAGGCATGTTTGTATGACATGACAGCAATACAGTGCTGCATGTGCACCCCAGTGGGCCAAAGGTGATGCCTAGTTGCCATACGCTGCACTATGGGTCACTGCGAGTCACATGTAGCACTGAGAGAATCATATGACATACAAATATGACCCATACTCACAAACCAACACACACATGCAGTGATTTGCATAAAGCAGGTGTTAGGGTGGGGGCAGTAACACGCATGTGCGGAAATATGTTACAAAACAGAGGAATGGGATGCTATGGGCAAACATGTGCAATGTGACCATAAACAGGAGAAGGGGCGATCTGCCACCTGTGCATGGGCACAGCACACACATGTGTCCCTAACCCAGACACATGGTGGTGACACACACGTATGGGAGTGTGTCCGGTGTCCGGTATGCAGCACACATGAACAGACGCAAAACATCCTGTCTGTGTGTTATGTATCACACATGTATACATATGTGGTTTGCTGAAACATATGTGTGCTCTCTCTGATTCCTCCCAATGCAGGTGACTACAGTCAAATGGGTGCGGAGGAAGAGGAGGAGGAGGGGCAGAGGAGGAGCAGGAGCAGGATGAGGCGGTGGTGGAAGAGGAGGAGGGGGAGGTCTACATTGCAGCCCCTATGAGTCTGATGGAGGCAGAGGCTGCTGTCTCTGGGGGCAGCACAAGTGCTGGCGATGAGTCCCTGGAGCCACACGTGCGCGCCATGACACCATTGCGTGAAGCAGCAATAGAGACCAGCCAACCACCCATGCCAGCAGAACCAACACCTACACCTCTCCCGGAGTTGATGATGGCAGAGATGAGGGCGTATGGTGCATCATCACATCGTGCTGCTGAAGGTGGGTGACAATAGACTGTCACAACCACAACACACACACCAGTAGTCCACAGTTGGTGTGTGTGTGGTGGCTGTTCAAACATTACCTCCACACGTTACATGTTCTGCTTGATTACCTTAGATGTGTGATACCCAAAGGTTGTAGGGTACCTGAAATGATAGCATTCTACCCCAATAGAATAGTGTATGTTCAGGTTGATACACATGGATGCAGACATATGAGGAATGTGTCTGACGGCCCAGCACTCTATGACAACATAAATTGATACAGACATTGGGAAAGCTACATCCTGCCGCTCTGCAGATACCCAAATGTCTTGTACACAGCAGGATGACAACTTAGCCATAGTCTGCTGTGTTAATGAGCATATGTTAAGCTATATGACCATTCCTCAATGTCTGCATTTGCGGGTAGCGGGAAACATAGCCATGTCTTTGTAGAGCTCTGATGTCCCCCTCTGTTGCTTCCCCTGCTCTGTCCAAACAGAAAAGCGTGTAAATGTACTACACAAAGGGCAATTTCCTTATCGGCCCCACTTATATGGAACTCTCTCCCTCCCGATGTGCGATCCATGGATGATTTAAAGGAGTTCAGAAAACACTGACATTTGTACTCTTCACTGAGTACTATGGCAGAGACATATAACAGTATCTATTATTTTAGCCTGCTTGTAACGTGTTTTACTGTAACAGTTCCTGATGTTGTGTATCCCAATTTTACCTTCACTCTTAAGTTTAGTCAGTGTATGCCCCCCTGTCTCTGTTCTCCCCTCTTGTGTCTTGGTAACCGCTGTGATTTAAGGAAAAGGCGGTATAGAAACCTGTAAAATAAATAAATAACTAAATCACTACACATTTGTTACATGGCCTACATTATCTGGACCAAGGACCCTCCTCTGTGTTACAGTGAGGGTGCACATGTATCACTCAGGAGTCACATATGTGCAGCAGAGGTACACATGTACAGGTAAGGTGTGTCATCCTGTGCCTACCAGACATCCCATTGCTTCATTACCAAACACATGTCCCTGTCAGAGAATGTGTTTTTCCCTCCACATGTGTCATCAATTGTGATGTCATATCCCGACCTTCCTGTGATCATCTCCGTTGGTGTCCAGCTGATGTAGATGTGGCTCGTGCATGCGCAAGCTCCCCTACACGATGGTTATGTGAGAGCTGTCATTGGCCAATCCTGTTGCCACAACTGTAGTATATGGGTGTTTCACCACAGCCTGTAAATCGTTGTGAGGGCATACCACATCTACGTCGTGTGATGTGCCCTGTGGGTTTGTCTGCCTGCCATATACTACTGTGGACATTATGTATATTGGCCCTCTCCATTTCTGTGATTGAGTCTGCCCTATCACATCACCAATCGTGTGGCATGTACATTAAATGTTTGTGTATGGCGTTGGAGTAGTGGAGATGTATGGAATATAACACGCTGTATCCCATGCACAGGCAGTCAACGTGTTCTGGAGCAGATACGCCTTGCAGTGGAGCAAAACACAAGGCAGGTGTGTGGTGAGATCCATCAATTACATGAGGCGGTCCAAAACATGCCCGTCACCCGGATATGTGAGGCCCTTGAGGGCATGCTGGATGTTATGCGCCGACTTGCTCCTGCACCACCACCAGCATGGCTTCGAGAAGAGGGTCGTGGCCGGGGGAGGGGGGAGGGGGCCCGATGTGTCAGGCGTGGGCGCCCACGTCGCCAATAATGAAACATGATATATGCAATAACATGGTATAATCCTAGGTTTTGTTGATCTTACAATGCTCAGTTAGAGCAATTATGTATCCAGTTCAACATGTTTTTGAGGTGTTTGTTATGTGTGTCATGTCAAAAGCTTACATATGCAGATCATATGTTGTGTGGGTGTCAGGTAACACTTAAATTTGTAACGCACACACATTAGAATATCCATGTGTATATGGAAAGCTAATTATGAGACTTACGCTGTGACAATAAACAGCTGTATTACTGTACATACAGTGTGTGTGTCCAATGAGTGTCCATGTTGTCCCATGTGTATCAGGGAGGCAGGGGGTGTTTGTGAAAACCCTAAATGAGCTGCGCCCAGGTCATCTAGTGATGGGTACAGTAGATGACCCACACACAGGTTCCCTGCTGCAAATACCTCAACAGAGTCAGCTACGATTGTCATGCTGCACAGACATGTGATGTGTCACGTGCACCTTGTTTCCCAACATCCTTGGGGATGCAGCGGCACAGTGTGCACAGACATCCATGTGGTCAGAGGGGGACTATGTTCCCAATGGCGTGTTTACGTCACATACTCATCGCCGTGAGAAACCCATCATAGAACACTCATTGGTGGCATATATGTGGCTTTTTCCCTTGACCACATCAATAATCTCCTGCCTCCCAACACACCATAGGTATGTCTGTGACAGAGGCAGATATGGGTGGTCTGCCTATGTTTGGGACTCAGATATGTGAAGACCTTTGTTCCACATAGGACCATTCCTGTGCCATGTACATCAGTGAGACAGCTGCTACGTTGCAATGGTTACTGTAGACCCCTAATTATGAACATCTACACCTTATTTGGGGGGTGCTGTTGGTTTCACACACATGTTTGCACCACAGAAACATATGTGCACCCACACATATCACATGCTGACATCCGCACACTTTGCCTAGGTCAGACACGTGAGCATTACAGGTTTTTTCAAAATATATTTTATGATGGAAAACAGAACTGGGATAAACTTTACAGACGTGGGACGGGGGAAAATACCATCACCCTCCCCCCCTCCCCAAACATCCTCCCCTCCCCGCAAACGCCCACACGCAAATATAAAACACACACACACATAACACAGACACACAGGTGACACCCACCCTCCCCCAGCATGCCCACTGATGGAAGACAGGGCAGCACAGGGCACATGTGGTGACGTCACCAGCACAATCACTGACGCCAGTGACACCATTGAGGGGGTGCTTGCCGACATGGCAGACGTACCACCTCGGCAACCACCCTCTCAATCACTCCCGCCAGCCACTGCTGAGAGTGACACATCTCATGTATGCGTTGCTCCATCCCATCCAAGGCCACAGACAGGTGGTCCACGCATATGCCACCACACACACACATTGTCAATGTTGTCTGTGTGGTGGCATCTGCATAGGGCCTGTCTGTGGCCCTGGATGGTGGAGGCAACTGCAGTGGCTGGGGGAGGCCACAGTGCCCTGTGATGCCCTGTCTTCAACATCACTTTCCCAAACCCCTTCTGGGAAATCCTCCACCCCTGATCCCTCCCAAACATCCCCCCCTCCACATCACCTGCAGCCGCCCTCAACCCTGCCTCCCCCACAGACACCCCTTCAGAATGTCCTTCTTGGCCCTCCTGTGTCCTTTCTTCAGGTGATCGAGGTGTTTGCGCCTCCACCACCTCCACCTCATCATCCTCGTCCACCTCCTCCTCCACCTCCTCCTCCTCCTCCTCTGTGGTGTCCAGGACCACCACCTCTGCATCATGTGGTGTTGGTGTCCTTCGGAAGAGGTGTGCAGAGGTGGTGGCCTCATCCTCGGTGCCATCACCATCTGTGGAACATGACAGCCATCAGCACGTTTCTCTGTCAGAAATATAGCACATCTACATAGGCAGGTAACACAAAGGCATCTCTGATAATGGGACATAAGTTACAAATACGTGACATTCTCATTATTATACATCATCACCCTTTTGTGAGTTCTCACCCTGGAGCGCTGAAGGTATGCAGCATGGTGGAGGCGCAGCTCCCTGCCCTTCTTCCGGAGATCCTCGATCTGTGGATATGCAAAGGAAAGGTGAGGGCATTAGTGACTGGTCACCTTCTGCTGGTTTGCCCACACACACACACACACACACATCACTGTGCACAGGGTCTTGCTGCTTCTGCGACAGTGCTGTGTGTGTGTGTCATGTACTGCATAGTTTGTCACCTGTCAGCAGGCAGTTCCATGGCAACACGCATATGTCATGCCATGGGTTCTCCGCTGGTGACAAGGGAGCCTGTGTGTCACAGCTGACCCTCATCCCTTGTGACGGTGTGTGTCAGCATCCCACAGTGTGAATGCACTGCCCCTCCCCTGTCCAACATGTCTCTCTCAGGTGAGGTATACAGCTTACACAGGGATCAACATTGAGAAACACGTGTGAGAGTGACACGCACATGGGGTGGGCCCCCCCCCCCGGGGATTGGGGGGGCTGTTATTTCCTCATGCTGCTGTTACGCCAGGTAACTCTGACAGGGGTTTGGCTATGCTGTCACCAGATACACACATAACATGGTCTATCACCTGGCTGCAACGTATATGTACATGCTAGTTTGTTTTCACAGGTGTGCTGATGGACTGTGGCTGCCTTCTTATTCCCCACCTCTTTCTATAGCATCCTGTGTGAGTGTCAGATAAAAGTGGGTGACATCATTTGGGTGTGGCCCAGGGCAGTCAGCCCAAACGGGCCATGCCTGGAAGGGCCTTCAGGGAAGCTTACATGGTTCGTGGGGGGTGGCCAGCAAGGCGTCTTAAGTATTCATATTTCATTATGGCCTATTGGCAAACGGGGGGAAACCTACAAAGTGACATACTCCTGTTATCTCATGGCTCACGTGTGTGGGGGGGTTATGGAACCTCCATTTGTGTACATTGTGACATATAGGTCAGATGACACACAAAATAAACATACACTGCCACACGTGTTTCACTACAATAACTAGTGTCATGCAATGACAGACACAGTGACCTGCTTGATGTTTGGCAATCCATGACCTAGGAAGAGCCATATTGCACGGCCAACATCACAACACACATACACATTAGTTTGCTTATGATGTCATTTAAAATGGACACTGGGGTGTGTTCTCATGCATCCTGGGGTTTCATCAATATAGACACACATGGAAGGCCTACCTCCTTTTGTTCACAGAACATTCGGGGGTCACAGTACCACCTGCATTAGTTGCTTTGTCTGTGCACATGTGTGCAGTGACACCTGTGGCCAGTGTACATGGCTCCCTCAGCACATCCTGTACATACCCTATCGCACCCTTGCATGACCTTGTAGCAACATTGCACAGTTTGTTGCCAATGATGTTGTCCATGCTAGTCACAGTTACACTGCATGTGCTGTGTTACACACATCTATGTTGAGATTCTCTTTAGACATCCTGGTACTCAACCCCACTGGCAAACTGATATGCAACCAATCATTGGCGGAGTGTGGTGAGAGGAGTCATTGTGTGGGTGGCCCTATTGACTGTGACAGGGACACTAACATAAACATTCACCTTTGACAGGGCCAACAATATCAATGCTTGCACCACTGGCTGCATTGTGGGAGGTGTGTCATATGGGCAAGCTGCTGGCTATGTGCAACCTACGTTGCACACAGTTGATGTCAGCGTAATGTAGGGGTAGGGGTGGGTATTGTTCCTGTATGGCCTAGGTTATGTTGTTATGTTCATATTCACTGGTTCAGCTGGGCTGACAGAGGGTGTTTTGTGGAAGCACTATCGACAGGGCCAAACCAACATAACGGCTCTTTGCACCAGTGCTCATGTGTGGGTTTATGTATGTGTTATCCAGCAACATCAGTTGCATGTGTCACTGAAACACCATCAGTGATGTCCATGTGTCTGATGTTGTTGGATTTATCTTAGGTGTTAAGGTTTTGAACCACAATCTGCATGGCGGTATGGGGACATGTCTCTGCTACAGGTTTCTGATAACACATATAATGGCTAAGGGGGATGGGGTGCTGTTACACACATTAACCTCTGCAGCTAGCATATCATCTGGAGACATCACAGACATGTGTGATGAGATATTCACTTCACAAACTATGGTATAGGTCCACCTTACCTGCCATGAACATACACATTATCTTACTGACATACCCACCATAGCTATTGCTGATCTGTCCCCCTGTGGGCTGGTTGTCCTACCACAGATCATCAGCTGCACACACATTAGCAAAAGGGTGACTAACACGACGCATTGCGCAGCTCACAGGAATCCTGGGGATAGGGAGAATGCATATAACCTGTTAGGCACACACAAGCATATCCCCATGGTGCCAGATTAGACACTGGGATGGTCTTCCTGGCCTCCAGGGGATAGGGAGCATAGAGCAAAACTGTTAGAGCACACACAACCATATCTCCATGGTGCCAGATGAGCCACTGTAGTGGCATACCTGGCCTCCAGGGGATAGGGAGCATAGAGCAAACCTGTTAGTGCACACACAACCATATCTCCATGGTGCCAGATGAGCCACTGTAGTGGCATAACTGGCCTCCAGGGGATAGGGAGCATAGAGCAAAACTGTTAGAGCACACACAACCATATCTCCATGGTGCCAGATGAGCCACTGTAGTGGCATACCTGGCCTCCAGGGCATAGGGAGCATAGAGCATAACTGTTAGTGCACACACAACCATATCTCCATGGTGCCAGATGAGCCACTGTAGTGGCATACCTGGCCTCCAGGGCATAGGGAGCATAGAGCAAAACTGTTAGAGCACACACAACCATATCTCCATGGTGCCAGATGAGCCACTGTAGTGGCATACCTGGCCTCCAGGGGATAGGGAGCATAGAGCAAAACTGTTAGTGCACACACAACCATATCTCCATGGTGCCAGATGAGCCACTGTAGTGGCATACCTGGCCTCCAGGGCATAGGGAGCATAGAGCAAAACTGTTAGTGCACACACAACCATATCTCCATGGTGCCAGATGAGCCACTGTAGTGGCATACCTGGCCTCCAGGGGATAGGGAGCATAGAGCAAAACTGTTAGTGCACACACAACCATATCTCCATGGTGCCAGATGAGCCCTTGCGATTGTCCACATGGAATCCAGGGGATAGGGTGTATGTGTTAACCTGCCCATGCACAGACAAGCATTTACCATGGGTTTCTTAGAGCCTACTGGGATGAGCTCTATGGACCTCTGCAGTTAGGGGAAGTGTTTGGGGCTCTGACAGCACACAGACCAATATCACAGGGCTGACAGCAAACACACTGTGATGGGCTCTCTGTCCTCCTTGTGATAGGGTGGATGCCTGAAATTGGATGGGCACGCACAAGCATTTCTCCAGGGTGATTGCTAGCCCACTGTGATGGGCGCTGTGGACCCATGCAGATAGGCGTGTGTATTGAACAACATGGCCAACACTGCCCATCTCATCTGGGTGTGTGACATACCATCAATGCTACGTTTCACTTATCCTTGTGCTTGTCCCAAGGTGCTTTGTTACAGGTACTGATCCCACCATATCCATATGTTGTTGTTTCTATTTACATCTGCTGATCTAGGGTCTAGCATAATTACAGTATGTTGTGGCACAGCCATGGCAGCAGCTGACATGCCACAAGGGTAGCATGGACACCTCTATGACCATGTCCATCACCACCTGGGTGCAGGTCACCACACTCACAAATGACACAGATACATTTTGCTATGTCTTCTCATCTTGTGCACATTACTGACTCACAGTACCTCATAACAACAGCATGGACATTTGCAATTAGCACAGGCTACAGATCTCATTTTGAGGTACAGGCACCATACACTTACCTCACGTGGGTAGTCTGCTTCACTATTGAACCGTCTTTGTAGACGTTGCCACGCCCTTAGGACCTTGGAGCTGTCCCTGTGCCCGGTGGCCCCTGGGAAGAGCTTGTGCTGGCGTGGTGCGATCAGCCGGGACAGGTGCCTGAGCTCTCGAAGGTTGAAGGAGGGCTTCCTTACTCTGGGCGCCATTTTCAGATATTATCACCTGATTGGACGCAGCGTGCATCACGCACATGCGTAGGGCACCTGACGCGCAAATTTACGTGCACCTGTGCCACGCATATGGCGCAGTTCAGAAACGTATGGCGTCCATGTGCGCACCGAACGCAGTACGTGCATGTGGCCTACGCAGCTGGCGCATGTTTGCAATATTTCACGTGCAACTGCGTCACGCAAATGCGCACAGAAAAGTTTATCGCTAGAACCTGCGCGACACACATTACATATACACTGTTGTGTGTCATTTATCTTACGGAACTGAACACCATTTTCGAATGTTGATGTGTATACACATTTGGGTCTTGAACCTATCAACACATACACAATGGTTCTTTGGCTTCTGTATGATGTGATGTGCTATGGCTTTCACATTGCAATGACTGCCAATAATAAGGGCGATGTTAATTAAAGAAGGTTGCTGTGTGGGTACCCGTTAGTGTACTGGTGCCATATACGGAGTGGCCGTTTCAGGGCGGACATAGACAGACACCAGAGCAAACCTGTGCATGTCGCAGTAATGTGCGGGGCCCACATTGGCGTGTGGGAAGGCTACGTGGGCCGCTGCTGCGTAAACATACAGCAGAGCCGTAGTACAATGGTGAAGACACTGACCCATGGTGCAGGGGCCATGGGTTCAACACCCCATTGTGCTCAATGGAAGAGGCCAGCTGCGGCATCAAATGTAGTGGGAAAAAGTGTTGTGGGAGGTATAGTAATTTTGGGCGGCAGAAGGCGGCGCACGGTTTATTTTTAATGGCATGAGTCGGCGCACCGTTCATTGGGGGGCGGCAGGGGGCGGCGCACTGTTAGGTTTGGGGGGCAGAGGGCGGCGCGCTGATGTATGAGGGGGCAGTCCGATAGTGGGCGGCATAGGTGGCGCACTGATGTGCACAGCAAACAGTAACAGAGCCTTAGCACAATGGTTGGGATACTGACCAATGGTGCAGAGGTCAGGGGTTCAACCCCTCACAGTGCCCAGTGAGCAAGGTTGGCTGGGGCATTAAGTATTATGGTGAGGTGTGCTGTAGGAGGCCTTATAGTTTTTTTTTATTACCCACTACCAGTATACCCGCTCTAACAGCGTGTTAATATATGGAGGCCCGTAAGGCACATGTTACAGTGCACAGTCCGCAAAGGCACCCTAGCAAGTCCCCTATAGGGCACCATGTATGCTGCGCCACAGGATAATGTATAGTGCACGCAATATGGATGGCAACCATAAGGTGGCCTATAGGGCGCCCTATAATGCACCCTCAGAGGCACCCTTATGGGTACAGTATGGCAAGGGTGTGTTTGATGTCATAAACATATGTCCAGTAAAAAAGTACAATGCTCTAGACAACCCTATCACAGAACCCCTCTGTGGACTTAAACCCATGACCTTCTGCTATAAAGGCAGTGACGGAACCATTGGGCTACGGCACTATAGCTCTGAGTAAGCGCCTGTGTGGCTGCAGAGAGCCTGCACGTCACCCCACAGACAGTCTGCTGCTGTAGACAGGACGGGGTAGGCCACCCGTACCCATGATGCAATGCACATGCAAATCAGCTGCCCACAGATGCACACAAGATGGGGACTGCACCCCAAAAGCTACACGGCATGGTAGGGGGAACTGTCCGTGTCCACCCACACAGACCCTCGGCCTGGTGGGGGGCCTGAGCGTGAGGACTGCCGGCGAGGGATAGCTACACACCGTCACATTGTGCAGGTGATGTGCAGGTGGTGGCGCCCAGGACCAGGTCCACATCAACGGCCATGGCTGAATGAGGCCATGCCAGAGCTCAAAATCAGTATTAACCTGTGTGATAAGAAGGTGTTGCAAACTCATCATGGATACCCCTTCTGTCTTAGTTGGTGGTTCCCCCCCCCCCCTCGACCCATAGGTGGGCAACGTACCTACCCCCCACCCCATGACAAACAGGGTCTCCCATCAACAGATCCCCATCCTTCCCCCCCCCCCCCTTGCACTAATGGCAGTAGAGTGGGCCATCAACCCCTGTCCTGCTGGGGGACAGACACCCTACAGGGCAGTCCAAGCAGCTCCACACACATCCAAAACACACTATCAGACAGACAGTAGGCCTGGATATTCAGGGGTGCACCCCAGCACTATCTGATATTCTCCTGCAGCAGGCCATCAGTTGCTGCACCCTGCAAGGAGCTCCATCAGGACACATACCAGCTGTACAGAATCTGCTGGATAGTCCTGATGGGATTGCATGTACCCCAAACTGGGGTGGCAGCACACACAGGCAGATCAGTCCATGAAGAGGCCCCAACAGGACACCCATATATATCACAGGAGAGAAATGCTACACAGCACTATGGGGGTGCCTAGCCATGCTGTCATCACTGCACGCTCAGGGTGAGAGTGATCCACCAGCAGCACATACAGAGGTCACCCTGTCTGTGTAGGTGGTGGCTGGGCATTACAATGTCCCAGCCAGTGCCCCATGCCCTGTGCAGATGCATCCTGGCCAGCACACCCTGTCTGAGCTATACCCATGGTACCTTGCTGCTCATTATGCACATTGTCAGGCCAATACTGGCAACAGTGCTGGCAGTGTGGCCTGTGGAGGGTGTTTGTAGCCAACACACACTGTATAGACAGACACCCCCCCCCCCTCACCTATGCCAGCATTGTGCTACTATTGGGGGAGTCATTCGACGTGCCCACCACACCAGTCCTGGGAAGGGTACAGGCATGGATATGGTACACAGTACTGCTGCGTGTCACTCCCCAGGGTGGTAAATACTGTCAGGGGCCAGACCTGGGGCACGCACCACAGACAGCCGACAGCTTGTTCTGCTGGAGCACAAGGAGCAAACAGTGCTGAGCGTAGGACTGTCTACCTGCCAGTACCCACATCAAACGTTTGTGGTCTGTGTACCGTGTACCCAGGTATAGGGTGGCATTGCTAGGGTACGCAGGAGCTAGATCTGGGAGATGCCCCCCAGGGGGCTTTTCCATTGTGGCCTGTGGGTGTGGGTGCGTCTGGACCTGTTGCCTCTTGCTTTACGGCAGAGTGTCCCTACTCCAGTCCTGGTGTTCCAGACACTGTTCGGGCCTTCATGCTGTCCCCTATGAATATGCATGGGCTACAGTTGCATAGCATGGGGGTGGTGCAGACATCTGCAGCACAGGCATCTGTCTTAGGGGAAGCATGGAACCTGAATGGTGTTTGGCCCTCCAGGACTGCATTTGGGAGACTCTGCTGGAGATAATGTGCCTGTTTATGGTGTCTGTGTTTGGTGTGGTAAAAGATAGGCGTATTGACCATGCCTATGTTCTCAGCAATAAAGGTTTGTCCTTACTACCACGGTGTAGCTGTGGGGTGAATATGTGGACAGGGTTGGCGGTAGCTGCAGCTGGGCTCTGAACCTGTGACCCTCTGTTCTTGCACACACTGTCTGTGTGCACTGCACCACCGTGTAGCCACTGATTGGCTGCAATCCCTGGGTGGTCCATGACTGTACATCCGACAGTGCCTGTCTGTTGCAGTGGACGGTGCCAGCCTGCACATGGCCTGGCCACTGTCCTCTGTGGCTAGCAGCCACTGCCCCCTCCACCATCTGAACCCTTCCGCCAACATGCTGGCATGTCCTTATCCTTGCAAAAGGATATGACCTGATTGCGTAGTGGAACCCCAGGACTGTATTTGGCTCACATGGTATAGCGGTCTAGCTGTTGTTCTTTAGCAAGGTTTTTGTGGAACGTGGGCCACCCATTACGTGATCATGACCAGGGACACAATTGGCCCTTGGCACGTGGGGTGAAGGCATGTACAGGCACATCTGTCGTACATAACCTCTACCTACTTAACCTCTACCTACGTGTCCTTAGCCCCTACAGTTGTGGCACTACAGGACTGCATTTGGGGGACGCGGCTGTTGGTGATGCACATTGTGCTGGTGTGTGTGTGGTGTAGGGTAAAATATGGGTGTTTGCAACATGCTTTTGTTCTGTGCAATAAAGGGGTGTCTCTGCTATCTGTGTTTAGTGGTGGGTTAAATATTGGGATTGTGCTGGCATGTGCCACAGCTGGGATTTGAACGTGTGACCCTCTGGTCCTAGGTACCGGCTCTGTCCACTGCACCACACTGTGGCCACAGAGACAGTGCAGTCCCTGGAGATAGTAGACCTGGCAGGGTGGGGTTCCAAAACCTGCTCTGCACATTATTACTGTGAGCTCCTTCACCCTGTCTGGTGACAAACGTGCAAATATAACACGGGTATGACGTCCGAACAGAGGGGGATAGCATATTCCCATGCTGGGCAACAGTGCTATTGATGGACAACCATAGGTAACACTCCCAGGAGGGGTCCAATACACGGAGACGTTTTTGGAGGTGTCTCCGCTCCGTGCCCCTTTCCAAACAACTGTTATTTTATTTTTTTGGAGCTCTGCTGGGTGTGTTTTTAACTTTTGTGCATTACTATACCTGTTCCCCAGCTGATTTACTATTTTCATGCTTTTGTTGTGGTAATTTCCTCTTTTTCATTGCAGTTTTGTGCTGTGCACATGTATCACACTGCTGACGTTTTGCATGTTTCCCCGGTTTTGCTGTACATTGCTGACGGAAATGGTTTCTCTTCCCTTTATATGCCCTCTACCGCGAGTGTTTCACTCGCGCTATTTTTTACATGTAAATTCGGGCCCGATACTGTGCGGGGAGCTTCTCCCCTCCCACTCTCCACCCATTGACCCCGTCCCTCCGCCCCTCCGGAGCCTTCCTCCGCCCTCCTTTAGCCGTTCCGCGCCTCTATCGGACATTTGCGGGCCCGCACTTGTACGGGGCCCGCTACTGAACCGCGTACCTGTGCGGGGGTGACAATCACGTGTGCGGGGCGTTTAAACGTGTTTCTGCGCGTTTCAATGCTGCGTTGCCGTGCGCTATTTTGCGCCGCGCAGATTTGCGGACTTTAGTAAACATGCCCCTAAGTGTTCTATTAGCTTTCCCAAATGCTTTGTCACACTGACTGGCTACCCTGAAGTGAGGGATGATGACCTCCTTGGTCTCTTTCCTGTTTGGGGACTGCCATATTTTAACCTCCAAAAAGGTAGCTGGTCGCTGGAATTCTACCTCTTAAGTGCATGAACTTGCATTTTCCTGGATTAAAACATAGTTGTCATATGACTATAATCATAAAGTATTGTTATAATAATAAGTAATTTTATAGTATCCCTTTGTAAGTTGTATAACCTCTTATCCAATGTTATGTCACTCCTTATTTTTGTAATTTATTTTGTGTAACCCACCACTTTGATTGTAGGAAAAAGTGGTATACAAATCTAAATAAATAACTATCTTTAATCATATTTCCCATTTTTAAAATTCATCTTTCATTGACTACCACTCTTCAAGTTCTCTTGCTCAACCAATTTCTCACCCAGTTTATTTATTTGTTTGTTTGTTTTTATATACTGTGCTTTTTCGGATCAGTGCGGTTTACATATAACACATGAACAGTAAACTGGTTTACATATAACACATGAACAAAAAACTGGTTTAGATAGAACAGGTTACATAGAACACATTTGCATCAGTTTGGCATTAACATGAACAAATTCACAACAATTGGTATTTGGCATTAACATGGACAAATATATAGAATTTTCATTTCATTTCCAGAGTGGATAACTTACTTAGCAGTCTTCAATATAAAACCATATCGAAGGCGTTCCTGAATCCACTACTCTGGTCATTTTAGCAAAGAAGTCAATCAGATTTGTTTGGCAGAATTTTCCTTCAGTGAAACAATGTTGTCAGTGAACCTGTAACTCACTGATTTCAAGCTACTTCCTTATTCTGTCCTTCAGCTGTGCTTCCTTTTCTTTCCCTACCACCGATGTTAATAGGTCTTTCACTAACACGTCTTTAGTTTTTGCTTCCTACACTAACAGGTGTGTAGTTTTTGCTTCTTCCTTGTTCCCACCCTTGTAGAGTGGCCCCGCATCTATTCTTCTCCAGTTTCTTGGAGCATCTCTTTCAAGGGATAAGTTGAACAAAGTTGTGAAAAGTGTGATTAGCCCCTCCTTAAGCTCATTCAGTAGTAACAAGATGAACATTATTGGGTCCTGTGATCTTGGTTTCTTTCAGTGGTGCCAGTGTGTTGAATGCTCAAAGAAATCAAGGAAGCTAACAAAAGTTACAGCGCAGTAATAATAATGGGTGATTTCAATTACCCCGGTATTGACTGGGTCAGTGTCACGTCAGGACATGCTAGGGAGATAAAGTTCCTAGATGAAATAAATGACTGCTTCTTGGAGCAGCTGGTTCATGAACTGACCAGAAGGGAAGCTATATTAGACCTAGTCCTTAGTGGAACCCCAGATCTAGTGCAAGAGATAAGGACGTTGGGGCCACTTGGCAATAGTGATCATAGCATGATCGCCTTTGATTTAATTAGTGGAGGAGGGATAGTAAGGAAATCCACAGTACTACCTTTTAACTTTTGAAAGGGAGACTATGATAAAATGAGGAAAACAGTTAAGAAAAAACTAAAAGGAGCAGTTGCAAAGGTTAAAGACGTACATCAAGCTTGGGTGTTGTTGAAAAATACTATCTTAGAAGCCCAGACCAGCTGTATTCCACGCTTTAAGAAAAGTGGAAGGAAGTCCAAAAAACTGCCAGCATGGTTTAAAGGTGAGGTCAGAGAGGCTGTTGTTGCCAAAAAAGCATCTTTCAGGAAATGGAAAAAAGAGCCAAATGACAAAACCTGGAAACAGCAGAAGCACTGGCAAGTCAAATGCAAGGCATTGATAAGGCAGGCAAAGAGAGAATTTGAGAAGAAGCTTGCTGTGGAAGCAAAAACGCGAAATAAAGACCTTTTCAAGTACATTCATAGCAAAAAACCTGTGAGAGAGTCAGTTGGTCCATTAGATGATAGAGGGGTTAAAGGAGCACTAAGAGGCGACAAGGCGATAGCGGAGAGACTGAATGAATTCTTTGCTTCGGTCTTTACTGAGGAAGATGTAGGGATGTTACCCATGACTGAAGTGGTATTTAAAAGTGCGGAAGAATTGAAGGAAATATCGATACATCGGGAAGATGTCTTACAACTATTAGATAAACTGAAGAGTAGCAAATCACCTGGGCCGGACGGTATACATCCAAGGGTGTTGAAAGAACTGAAATATGAGATTGCAGACCTGCTATCAGTAATCTGTGAACTATCATTAAAATCATCTCTAATACCTGAAGATTGGAGGATCGCCAATGTAACACCAATTTTTAAAAAGGGTTCCAGGGGAGAACCGGGAAACTACAGACCGGTGAGCCTGACGTCAGTACCAGGAAAAATGGTAGAAACCATCATAAAGAATAAAATTACTCAGCATGTAGATAGTCACAACCGAATGGGAGACAGCCAACATGGCTTTAGACAAGAAAGATCTTGTCTTACTAATCTGTTATGTTTTTTTGAAGGAGTGAATAAACAGGAGGACAAAGGTGAGTCGGTTGATACTGTGTATCTGGACTTTCAGAAAGCCTTTGACAAGGTCCCTCATCAGAGAATTTTGGCAAAACTAAAGAGTCATGGGATAGGAGGCAGTGTACTATTGTGGATCAGGAACTGGTTAAAAGATAGAAAGCAGAGGGTAGGGCTAAATGGCCAATTTTCCCAATGGAGAAAGGTGAATAGTGGTGTACCCCAGTGATCTGTGCTGGGTCCGCTGCTTTTTGACATATTCATAAATGACCTGGAAAGTGGAATAACGAGTGAGGTTATCAAATTTGCAGATGACACAAAACTATTTAAAGTTGTTAAAACCCAAGAGGATTGTGAAAAATTGCAAGAGGATCTTGATAAATTGGAAGACTGGGCATCAAAATGGCAGATGAAATTTAATGTGGACAAGTGCAAGGTTATGCAAATAGGCAAGAACAACCCAAACTATGGTTACACGATGCAAGGTTCCACATTAGGAACCACCACCCAGGAAAAAGATTTAGGCGTCATTGTGGATACCATGTTAAAACCCTCGGCCCAGTGTGCAGCAGCAGCCAAGAGAGCAAATAGAATGCTAAGTATGATAAGGAAAGGAATGGAAAATAAAACAAAAGATATTATAATGCCTGTATATTGTTCCATGGTGAGACCGCACCTTGAATATTGTGTGCAATTCTGGTCGCCGTATCTTAAAAAGGATATAGCGATTTTAGAAAAGGTTCAGAGACGAGCCACCAAAATAATAAAGGGGATGGAAGGATACTCCTATGAAGAAAGGCTAAAAAGGTTAGGGCTCTTTAACCTGGAAAAGAGACGGCTGAGGGGAGATATGATAGAAGTCTATAAATTAATGAACGGAGTGGAATTGGTAAACATAGATCGATTGTTTACGTTATCAGAATATAGAAAGACTAGGGGACATGCAATGAAGCTAAAGGGTAAACTATTTAAGACTAATAAAAGAAAATATTTTTTCACTCAACGTGTAATCAAACTCTGGAATTTGTTACCGGAGGATGTAGTAAAGGCTGTTAGTGTAGCTGGGTTTAAAAAAGGTTTGGACAAGTTCCTAGAGGAAAGGTCCATAAACCATTATTAAGAAGTGACCGAAGATATCAATGCTTGACCCAGTACAAGCATTGTGGAACTTGTGGCTCTTGGGGAAACTGCTAGGTGCATATGACCTAGATTGGCCACTGTTGGAAACAGAATACTGGGCTTGATGGACCTTGGTCTGACCCAGTATGGCATATCTTATGTTCTTATGTTATGTTCAGTAAATGGCAGCACTGTTCACCTCACAGCCTTTTATGTCCTTTACTTTTGCTTTTGGTCCATCACCCCTACCTTCTACTGTAACAATATCTACCAGGGTTTACCCCAAATCTATTCTTCTCCACCTTCAAACTGCATTATTTATTTAGACAGATTTGTATACCACCTTATCCTACAATCAAAGTGGTCACATCACAATTGGAGGGTTACATTTAATATGACGGTACTTAACAACATTATACAAAGAACTCGTGTGTCTAGTTGGGGTGAGTGGGTATCGAGTTGGCGGAGATAGTTGCATTACTGTTTGGGTGGAGACTGTTGTCTGTCTGCTCATAGGTTTCTGTAAAGAGCAGTTTTGTAAGGGCTTTGCGGAAGTCCATGATGTCATTTAATGCCCTCAGGCTTGTTGGGAGAGCGTTCCAAACTGTGAACACCAGTAGTGAAGGAGCTATTCTTGAAGTTGTTTGTTTAGTCTTATGATATCCTGCAGGTGTGCCGATCATGTTGTCATTATTGGTCCTTCTTGGTCTAATGCTGATGTCCCTTGTTATGATATCTTGGAGTGCATCTGCCGAGAGATGGTGAATGATTTTAAAGATGATCAGGACTTATACACCACTCCACAAACCATTCAAGGAGCCAATAAATATGACCACATCACCCCCATCCTAAAACAACTATACCGGCTGCCTCTTACCAATAGACTAAAATATAAATGCATCCTCCTCACGCACAAAGCACTTCACTCCCACCAGGAAACCTGCCTCAAATCCCTTCTACAAAAACCACCTACAACAGACCACAAAGACATACTATCATCAACAAACTTAACATACCACAATCCAAATCTAAATACAACCAACAAACATGCCAGAAAGCATTTGAACTCTATGCGCCCTCCCTTCCTGACACACTAAGAAATATTACCTGTCTCCCTGCAAGCACCTGAAAACCCACCTATTCACTGAACACTTTGGTCCCTCCACCCAACCCCCCACCATCAACATAATCACTACCAAAACTGATTCATAATTGTAAATAGTTGTTGAATACACTATTTAGCTCCAAGTTTGTATATAGTACTAAAGCTATAATACTTAGGGGTATGTTTACTAAACTGCGCTAATGTGCGCTACTGTGCGCTAATGTGTGGGGCGCACTTGAGCATGCACTAAGGTACCTTAGCGCACGCTAATGTTGCGTTACGGGGCACTTTTGTACATGCTCAGGTGCGCGGCGCACTATTGTGCACGCTCATGTGCTCAGCACGCTAATGTGCGATGAAGGCGGGGAAAGGCTCCCCAGAGGCGGAGAGAAGGGGTCAATGGGTGGAGAGTGGGAGGGGAGAGGCTCCCCGCACATGAGCGGGGCTGAAATCCGAGGCAAAAAATACTGCAAGTGAAAACCTCGCGGTAGAGCCGATTTAAAGGGAAGAGAAACCATTTCTGTCAGCAATGTACAGCAAAACCAGGGAAACCTACTAAAAAGTGATAAGTGTGATACATGTGCACGGTACAAAAGTACAAATAAACATTGAAAAGGACCCCAACAAAATTTTAAAAAATTATAATCAAGCTGGGCAATAGTGATAGTAATGGGAAACATCAAAAAACACTCCCAAGAAAGTCCCAAAAAATAAATATGAATTTTGGAAGGGTCTACGCTCCGTCCCCATACAAGGTGAATGATCCCACAGTGAAATAGCACTAATCAGGGTTTTCCTCTCCATTGGACAGGTTTCCTATGGCATGCACATGTTCCACAACAGCAGGGGGGGCATGTCGGAATGGGCAACTGGACAGCTGCTGGGAAAGGGGATACAGAGGGCTGAAGGCGGCACATGCTGTGGTGCAGCTGGGGCACAGTGCGGACTAGGCAGATGCCTAGGTGGCACTTAGGAATGCTGAAACTGAACAGCAGCCAGATAGCAACTGATGAGGGCCCAACATGGGCACGAGAGTGTTTATCACAGTGTCACAGGGGATAGTACCCAGCAGGTACCCCCAAGGGCACAGAACATTGGCAGGCGGTGTTGGGGGGAAGCGTGGACGCCTATGCAGGCACCCCTACCCCAGAACACGCACCATAGGCAGCCACCTACCTGCACACTAGATGGCTTGAGACTGCACACCACCAGCACCACCAGCAGAAGGGCATCTCAGCATGATGGCAGAGGGGTACTGGTGGTGGAGGGGGGCAGTGGCGGCTGCCCAGAGCAGACCATGGCCTAGCCCTGTGTAGGTGGGTGCCATGCACTGTAACAGACAGGCTGTGTCTGACCAACAACCATGGTATCTCCAGGGACTGCACAGTCACTGTGAGCACAGTGTGGTGCAGTGAACACAGCCAGTGTGTTCAGGAGCAGAAAGTCACAAGTTCAAGTCCCAGCTGGGGCTACTGCCAATCCAATCCCCATATTTTACCCACTACTAAACCGTGATAGTAAGGACAAACCTTTATTGCAGAGAACATACGCATGGTTCAAACGCCTATATTTTACCCCACCGAGCACAGACACCAGAAACATGCGCATTACCTGGAGCAGAGTCCCCCAAATTCAGTCCTGGAGGCCCACAAATCAGTCAGGTTTATGTTGTCTCCACTATAAGGCCATGTCAGCATTGTGGCGGAGGGGTACTGTTGGTGGAGGGGGCAGTGGCAGCTGCCCAGAGTAGACCATGGCCTAGCCCTGTGTTGGTGAGTGCCATGCACTTCAACAGACAGGCCCTGCCGGACAAACAGTCATGGTATCACCAGGGAATGCATTGTCTCTGCGGCAACATGGTGGTGCAGTGCACACAACCAGTGCATATGGAGGCCAAAGGTCACAGGTTCAAGTCCCAGCTATGGTGCCTGCCAACCCAGTCCCCATATTTTACCCACTACTACAACGTGCTAATACAGACAGTATCTTTATTGCAGATGACGTAAACATGCCCAAAACACCTACATTTTACCCTACAGAGCAAAGACACCATAAACAGGTGCATTACCTAGAGCAGAGTCTCCCAAATGCAGTCCTGGAGGGCCAAACACCATTCAGGTTCCATGCTGCCTCTAATAAAGATGCCTGAGCTGCATATCTATGCACCACCCCCATGGTATGCAGATGTATCTCATGCATTTTCATGAGGGACAGCAGGAAAACCCGAACAGTGTTTGGCACACCAGGACTGGAGTTGGGAACCCCTGCCGTAAAGCAGCAGCCAACAGGGGCAGACACACACACACTCACACCCACAGGCTCCATTAGCCAATGCCTCCTGGAGAGGCAGTATAGTCAAGTAGAATCAATCATTCATTTCATTCTTATAGTAACACTATATTAAGGTCTCAGACTTGAACCGCACTTTGATCTGGACTTACGTCCTTTCATTCAGTGCTGTTATTTGCATCAACAACCTTATGTAAATTCTTATATCTATGGAGACTCTTATACAATAAGCTTAACTTAATCACTCCTGCGGGTCTTGTTCATTAAATTAAACGGATCCCAACGCTCAAATTCGGCGCCACTAAGGCGTTTCAATGTAATATTTTCATCAGGAGATCCTCTCTCGTAATCTACAAAACAAACAGAGCAAACCTTTTACTCCTTAGCTACTATTTTTTATAAATGTCACCCTTTATTTCCCTTTTGTTCCCTATTTTCTAAAAGATTAAAATCATTTCTACTCACAAATACTGCTGCTGCCCGCGTCTCCTATCACATATCTTCCATATGGAGGATGCCGCGCATGCGGGATAGAACCAACTACCTACATTTAAAGCCCTACCCGGAATTTTTAGATTCACGTCACCTGTTTATCTACCTATATTCACTTATCATACTTAACCTAGGAACGTTAAGTGTAGTCTATTAGAAACCCTAACCTAAGAGATAGAACATGTGAACACTTACTTATAACAAACTCGGAATCACTGGTCTCATTAGTACTTCCAGTATTATAAAACATTCAAGGGAACCCCTCTATAGTTTAAATGTCTGTCAATACTATAGCATTTACTACAGTGTTCACTCAACTTAACGGGTTAAAAGCTGGTTAAAAACAAAATCGGGAATCCTTTATCATAATACATGAATGTAGAACCAATATAAAGCAAAACCTTTAGGTACAGACCACCCAGTCTATGGCAACATTTAAGCCACCCGGGGAGACCGTGCCCAACTTATAGATCCATCTTTGCTCCTTTAATAAAAGCGTCTCATCCAAAGATCTCCCTCCCACAGCATGTGAAACTTGTTCAATGGCAAAGCTACGGAGTTGTTCAAACCTATGCCCTTGTGATAAACCATGTGTGACAATAGGGGCCTCCTGTTTCCGGCACTTCAGTCGGCTCCTATGCTCTCGTAATCTGATTTTCAAGGGGCGGATTGTTTTCCCAACATACATAAGTCCACATGGACATACGATACTATAAATCACTGCCTCTGAACTACATTATCTATTTTTAAAGTACATTAGTGCTGCCAGCAATAACACCCTCAGCGTACTGTAACCATAAGGTGCCTCAGAGGGCACTTTATAGGGCGCCCCATAGGGCACCTTATGGTTACCGTCCATATACGTAAGGTGCACTATACAGTATGCTATGGAGCGACTGATAGGGTGCCAGTCCGTATAAGGTGCCTTATACAGTGTCCTATGGAGCACCTTATAGGGTGCCCTATAGGGGACATTATAGGGTGCCGTGGCAGACAGTGCACCTTATAATGTGCCCTATGGAGTGCCTTATAGGGTGCCTTATGCGGCACCTTAGGTTACGGCACGTGAGGGTGTGTTTGCTGGCAGCAATTAATAAAATACAAATAAAGTGCAGCAGGAAACAATACTTACATGTCAAAGCTGATGCCTCAGCCAGCCTTACGTATTGGGCACACTGGGGATGGAACTTATGATCCCTGTATCATCTGTCAGTGCCTTAACCGTTGTGCTACACTGCTGTTCCTCCTTGCATTTCAGCGCACTTACTTATGCTTTCCATGCGTTTAAATGCACAGTGCTGCCATCAAAAACAGTGCTATGACCTTGCTGTGCCTCATAGGGCACCCTATATGCCACCCTTTATGCAACATTGTAGGGTGCCGTGGCGGACAGTGCACTTTAAAATGTGCCCTCTGGGGTACCTTATGGGGTGCCTTATGTTACAGTGCGTTCAGAGTGCATTTGCTAGTAGCAGTAATTAAAATAAAATTAATATGCCTCAGACTGCAATATTACACATAACAGGTAGTGCCTCAGCCTGCCTTATTCATTGGGCACAGTGGGGGATTGAACCCATGACCCCTGCAACATCAGTCAGTGTCTTAACCATTGTACTGTGGCTCTGTTCTTGGGCTTGCACATCAGCGCGCCACTTATGCTTCCCGTGCGCGTTTCTCATGCGCTAATGTGCACCGCGCACATTAGCGCATGAATAATCCCGGTTTGCTTTTTTCAAACTGACACGCCCACTCCTTTTATGGCATTCCGCACAATAGCACGGCGCGCACCTAACGGGGTTTTAGTAAACATACCCCTTAGTATGTTTGTTAACAGAATGTTGAACTGTTTCAAGTATAAACTGTTATGCTGTTCCTTGTACAACTTGTTTACTGTAAAATGTCTGTTCTCTGTAAACCGCTTTGACCCAATGAAAACGGGTATATAATCCTAGCTAAATAAATAAATACTATTCCCCTTTGGTCTCTCTCTTTTCACTTATCTATCTAAGGAAAGCTTTGTCCCCTGCCTTTACTGCCTTATTGGAGCTTTTAACCTGTCTTATTGCCCCTCCTGTCTTCCTTTATCTCTACTGGTAGTTTTGCTAAGCCTCACTTTTGTGCCTGTATTTCTTGAATGTGATTCTTTTTGCTTCCTTTTTCTCCTACTTCCTTACTGAACCATAGTAGTATTTTCCTTCTCTTCCCCTGACTAACAATCCTGACACTAATTTTTTGTAATTTTAATGCTTATTATTGCTGTCCATGGTTCCTCTATATCTTTGAGATCCATTAGGAATGTTATAGATAAAATGCTCCTTTCTTCTAGAACAGGCATGTCCAACAGGTAGATTGGATCTACTTGTAGATCGCGGAGGGGTCAGAGGTAGATCGCCAGCCCCACTTGGCTCCATCTCTCCAGCAGCTCGCCCCGTCACTAGGAGAGAGCTCGTGCCGGCAGGTTGTCTGCCAAGGGCTTGCCCCGCTGCTGATCCTTTGCCTGTCTTTTTTCTCTGCCTGCGGGAATCTTGCCTGCGGGTGTATTTGGGGCGCTTGTTGTTTTCATGACAATAGTTTGTGCGCCCGCACCCCACAACGAGATGCCACAGGCCCAGCATCATACCTGGTCTTCTGCTTCTCGGAATCACCCATTCCTGCCCCCGCCCCAACACCCCTTAGAAGTGTGTTATATACCGGGTGATATCCATTCGTCCGGGCTTTACCTGAATACACTTACCATATTAGTTGTGTCGTGTGCTGGTCATTAGTCGCTTTATAGTTCGCTTTCATTAAACGTTTTTGGGCAGACACAACAAAGTGTCAAGAATTTGGTGATTTTGGCGGGCTTTTCCAATTTTGTTCTAACTTGCCTATGCCTTGCCTTCAAATTGGTTCAAACCACTGTGACGTTTGCTGGCCTCTGCAATTTTATTTTGCCTAGCCTTTGCGTTGATTCTACAGTACACTGCAATTTTATTTCGCCTTGCCTTTGCATTGATTCTACACCGTGTGCAGAATTTATTAAATCGCATGTGGTGGTATTTGAACTCATTTGGCGGTATTTGATTTTATCTGGTTTGCTGGACAGGTGTTTGAGTTTTTTTGTTGATTGTTTGGTGGTATTTGATTATTGTTGCCAGTATGATGAATTCTTCTTTTTACTTTTAGAACTGCATGTGTGGTTTTGGCATCTCCAGTGCTTGTATTGCACATCATCCAGAGGTCTTCAGTTCCTGTTGATCTTTAATACTTTAGGACAGTGACAGTTTTGGACCAGATTCAGCCAGTTTTATACTAACTTAACAGATTTGGCCTTCTTACATCCAGCCACCCCAGTATAACAAAGATGAGTGTTCCAAAGAAGAGCAAAACCTACCTCTTTCATGATGAATGGGAAATGGACTACTTCATGGTGAAAGACAAGCGTTGTTGTCTAATTTGTAACACCCCAGTATCCTTGCCCAAAAAGGAACATCATTATAAGGCTCTGCATAGCAATAAGTTTGATGCTGATTTTCCACCCAAAAGTAAAATTTGTAAACTGAAGCTCAAAGAACTTAAATTGAAATTGGCTACTCAGCAACAGTTAATGGCAAAGCCAAGGTCACATTCAGTCAATGCAACCATAGCATCCTTCAAGGTCAGCAACCAGATCGCAAAGAAATGCAAACCTTTCACTGAAGGGGAATTTGTAAAAGAGTATTTTCTTGAAGCAGCTGACAATCTTTTTGAAGGATTTAAAAATAAGAAAGAGATCATAGCTGCTGTTCAAGATGTACAATTTTCAAGAAACATTGTTGTGCGGCGAATAGAAAAGATGTGTGGAGACACAACTGAACAATTGTTGGAGGATGTTTCAAGTTGTGTTGCTTTCTCACTCCAACTGGATGAATCTACAGACACAAGAGACATAGCCCAGTTGCTAGTCTTTATCCGGATGGTTTTTGAAGACTTCAGTGTTAAAGAAGAACTACTTGGAATGATTTCTTTAAAAGGGAGAACTACCGGTAAGGAAATATTCAGCTCTTTCCATTCTTTTGTGACAAAGTGTAATCTTCCATTGCATAGACTTGTTTCCATTACTACTGATGGAGCAAGAGCAATGACAGGTAAGGTTAATGGTTTCATAGCCCTCTGTAGACAGCATGATAACTTCCCAGATTTCCTTTCTTACCACTGCATCATTCACCAGCAAGTTTTGGCAAGCAAGAGACTCAATAAAAAGACTGTCATGGACATCACTTTCAAATCTGTAAATTCAGTTCGTGGAAGATCACTCTTGGTAAAGGGGCAGCGGAAATCATTTTGCACACAGATGTAAGGTGGCTAAGTAGGCACAAATTTTTGCAAATATTTCGTGATTTGCTGAATGAAATAAGAAGTTTTTTGAAAGAGAGGGGAGATGACCAAGCAGAGTTGGAAGATGAGGAGTGGTTATGTGATCTGGCATTTCTCGCTGACTTTCCAGGCAAACTAAGGGATATGGTTTACTAAAACCCCGTTAGGTGCGTGCTGCACTAGTGTGCGGGATGCCATATAAGGAGTGAGCGTTTCAGTCTGAAAAAAGCAAACCTGGATTAATCATGCGCTAATGTGCGCCGTGCACATTAGCGCATGAGAAACTTGCGCAGAAGCATAAGTGGCACGCTGATGTGCAAGCACAGGAACAGAGCCACAGTACAATGGTTAAGATACTGATAGATGGTGCAGGGATCATGGGTTCAATCCCCCACTGTGCCCAACGAAGAAGACTGGCTGAGGCATTACTTGTTATAGGTAATATTGCAGTCTGAGGCATATTAATTTTATTTTTAAGTACTGCTACAAGCAAACTCACTCTGAAAGCACTGTAACATAAGGCGCTCCATAAGGTCCCCAGAGGGCACATTTTAAAGTGCACTGTCCGCCAAGGCACCCTAGAATGTTGCTTATAGGGCGCTTTATAGGGTGCCATATGAGGCACCGCAAGGTCACAGCACTGTTTTTGATGGCAGCACTGTGCAGTTTAAGGAATGAAAAGCATAAGGAGGTGCGCTGACATGCAAGGAGGAGCAGCAGTGTAGCACAATGGTTAAGACACTGACCAATGATGTAAGAGTCATGGGTTCAATCCCCCACTGTGCCCAATGAAGAAGGCTGGCTGAGGCATTACCTGTTATAGGTAATATTGCTTTAGGAGGCATTTTATTTTTATTTTAATTAGTACTGCCAGCAAACACACCCTCAAAGTATTGTAACATAAGGTCCTGCATAAGGCGCCTCATAAGGTACCCCAGAGGGCACATTATAAAGAGCACTGTCTGCCACGGCACCCTATAATGTCCCCTATGGGGCACCCTATAAGTCGCTCCACAGGATAACGTATAGTGCACCTTATATGGACGGTAACCATAAGGTGCCCTATAGGGCGCCCTATAAAGCGCCCTCTGAGGCACATTATGGGTACAGTACGCTGAGGGTGTTTTTGCTGGCAGCAATAATGTACATTAAAAAGAGATAATGCTTTGGGCAGCCCTATTAAGCAACCCCACTGTGGTTTTGAACCAACGACCTCTGGCTCCACAGACAGTGAAGTAACCAGTGGGCTACAGCTCTCCAGCTGCTGGCAAGCCCCTGGCTGGCTGCAGAGAGACTGCACGTCACCACACAGACAGTCTGCTGTGGTCACCAGGATAGGGTTAGCCCACCCGTACCCATTATGCACTGCACATGCAAATCAGCTGTCTACAGATGAACACAAGATGGGGTATGCACCCCCACAGCACCTCGGCCTGGTAGGGGGAACTGACCATGTGTGTTACTGGCACAGAGTAGCTACACACCGTCACATTGTGCGGGTACTGTGCTCACCCTGAGTGTGCGGTGGGGCGCCCAGCACCAGGTCCACAGCACCTTCTATAACAGAAAGAGGCCATGCTGCAGGTCCCCAGCAGTGCTAATGTGTGAGATAGGTAATTTCTGCAGACACACCTTGGATATATCTGTATGTCTCAGTCAGGTGTAGCCCCTATGGACTTCTAGGAAGATTACGTACCGCCACTCTCCTCCTCCTCCTCCAGGGCTGAGGGTGGTAAACAGGGTCTACCATCAACAGATCCACATTCATGCTGTGGTGCAGCTGGGGCACAGTGCGGACTAAGCAGATGCCTAGATGGCACCTAAGAATGCTGAAACTGAACAGCAGCCAGACAGCAACTGATGAGGGCCCAACATGGGCACGAGAGTGTTTAGCACAGTGTCACAGGGGATAGTACCCAGCAGGTACCCCCAAGGGCACAGAGCATTGGCAGGCGGTGATTGATGGACATGCGTACAGATTTGCAGGCACCCCTACCCCAGAACCCGCACCATAGGCAGCCGCCTACCCGCACACAGGATGGCCTGAGACTGCGTACCACCAGCACCACCAGCAGAAGGGCATGTCAGCAGGGTGGCACAGGGGTACTGGAGGTGGAGGGGGGCAGTGGCAGCTGCCCAGAGCAGACCATGGCCTAGCCCTGTGTAGGTGGGTGCAATGCACTGCAACAGACAGGCCCTGCCGGACAAACAGTCATGGTATCATCAGGGAATGCACTGTCTCTGTGGCAACACAGTGGTGCAGTGCACACAACCAGCGTGTTTGGAAACAGAAGGTCACAGGTTCAAGCCCCAGCTGGGGCTCCTGCTAATCCAATCCCCATATTTTACCCACAACTAACTAGTGATAGTAAAGACGAACCTTTATGGCAGAGAACATAAGCATGGCTCAAACACCTCTATTTTACCCTACAGAGCACAGACACCAGAAACATGCACATTACCTAGAGCAGATTCCCCCAAATGCAGTCCTGGAGGGCCACAAATCCTTCAGGGTTTATGCTGTCTCCAATATAAGGATGGAGCGGTACTGGTGGTGGAGGTGGCAGCAGCTGGTGGCCAAAGCAGACCATGGCCTAGCCCTGTCCAGGTGGGTGCCGTGCACTGCAACAAACAGGCCCTGTCGGATGTACAGTCATGGACTCCCCAGGGAATGCAGCATATCTTTGGCAACATGGTGGTGCAGTGCACACAGACAGTGTGTGCAAGAACAGAAGGTCACAGGTTCAAAGCCCAGCTGGGGCTACTGCCAATCCAGTCCACATATTTTTCCCACAACTAAACCATGATAGTAAGGACAAACCTTTATTGCAGAGAACATACGCATGGTTAATACGCCTATATTTAACCTCACCGAGCACAGACACCATAAACAGGCACATTACCTAGAGCAGAGTCTCCCAAATGTAGTCCTGGAGGGCCAAACACCATTCAGGTTCCATGCTGCCTCTAATAAAGATGCCTGTGCTGCATATCTATGCACCACCCCCATGGTATGCAGATGTATTTCATGCATATTCATGAGGGACAGCATGAAAACCCGAACAGTGTTTGGCACACCAGGACTGGAGTTGGGAACCTCTGCCGTAAAGCAGCAGCCAACAGGGGCAAACACACCCACACCCACAGGCCCCATTAGCCAATGCCTCCTAGAGAGGCAGGACATTGGGCCCTGCGTGCATCTCTCAATATTAGCACTTGCATACCTTAGCAATGCCACCCTACACCTGGGTATACGGTACACAGCTATCAAACGTTTGCTATGATTACTGGCAGATAGCAATTCCTACGTTATGCACAGTTTGCTGATTGAGCTCCATCATAACAATCTTTCTGATGTCTGTGGTGTGTGCTTCAGGTCTGGTCTCTGACAGTGTTTACCACCCTGGGGAGTGACCCCCACCAGTATTGCGTACCATATCCATGCCTGTACTGTGCCCAGGACTGGTGTGGTGGCCAGGGCTGCTAGACTCCTCTATAGTAGCACAATGCTGGCATAGATGTGGGAGTGTGTATCTGTCTATCCAGTGTGTGGTGGCTGCAAACACCCTCCACAGCCCACACTGCCAGCACTGTTGCCAGTATTGGCCTGCCAATGTGCATAATGAGGAGCAAGATACCATGGGTATAGCCCGGACAGGGTGGCCTGGCCAGGATGCATCTGCACAGGGCATAGGGCAATGGCTAGGACATTGTAATGCCCGTCCACCACCTACACAGACAGGGTGGCCACAGCATGTCCTGCTGGGAGATCACTCTCACCCTGACTGTGCAGTGACCACAGCATGGCTAGGCACCCCCATAGTGCTATATAGTATTTCTCTCATGTGCTATTTATGGGTTTCCTTTTGGGGCCCAGTCACTGACTTATCTGCTTGTTGTGTATGCTGACATCCTAGTTCTGGGTGCATGCATTTCCACCAGGAACATGCACTATGGGCTAGCTAGCAGACTGTTTGCAGCTGGTATGTGTCTTGATGGAGTGCCTTGCAGGGTGCAGTGGCTGAAGGTAGTGGTGGGGTGCAGCTTAGCATATCCAGGCCTAATGTCAGTCTGCTATTGTGTTATGGATGTGTACAGAGCTGCATTGACTGCCCTGTAGGTGTCTGTTCCCCAGCAGCACCGGTGTTGATGGTCCCTCTCTACTGCCACCATTGCAGGGAGGTAGAATGTGGATCTGTTGATGGGAGACCCTGTTTACCACCCTCATCTCTGGAAGAGGAGGGTGGTGGTGGTACATAATCCCCCTGGGGGTCCATAGGGGCTACACCTGACTGAGACATACAGATATATCCAAGGTGTGTCAGCAGAAACTACCTATCTTACACATTGGCACTGCTGGGGACCTGCAGCATGGCCTATTTCTACCACGGAAGGTGCTGTGGACCTGGTGCTGGGCGCCCCACCGCACACTCAGGGTGAGCACAGTACCCACACAATGTGACGGTGTGTAGCTACTCTGTGCCAGTAACACACATGGTCAGTTCCCCCTACCAGGCCGAGGTGCTGTGGGGGTGCATACCCCATCTTGTGTTCATCTGTAGACAGCTGATTTGCATGTGCAGTGCATCATGGGTATCGGTGGGCTAACCCTATCCTGGTGACCACAGCAGATTGTTTGTGTGGTGACGTGCAGTCCCTCTGCAGCCAGCCAGGGGCTTGCTAGCAGCTGTAGAGCTATAGCCCACTGGTTACATCACTACCTGTGGAGCCAGAGGTCGTTGGTTCAAACCCACAGTGGGGTTGTTTGATAGGGTTGCCCAAAGCATTATCTCTTTTTAATGTACATTATTGCTGCCAGCAAAAACATCCTCAGCGTACTGTACCCATAATGTGCCTCAGAGGGCTCTTTATAGGGCGCCCTATAGGGCACCTTATGATTACTGTCCATATAAGGTGCACTATACATTCTCCTGTGGAGCGACTTATAGGGTGCCCTAAAGGGGACATTATAGGGTGCCGTGGCGGACACTGCACTTTATAATGTGCCCTCTGGGGTACCTTATGAGGCGCCTTATGCAGCACCTTATGTTACAATACTTTGAGGGTGCGTTTGCTGGCAGCACTAATTAAAATAAAAATAAAATGCCTCCTAAAGCAGTGGTTCTTAACCAGTCCTCCTTGAACCCCTAGGCCAGTCGGGTATTCAGGATATCCCTAATGAATATGCATGAGATATATATGCATTAGAGATATCCTGCCAACCTGACTGGTTTGTGGCCCTCTAGGGCTGGATTCGGAGACCCCTGCCTTACATCTCTGTCATTTAAGAATGTGAGTGGGCAAGGTGCAGATCTCCAAGACATCAAAAAGGTTAGATAGAATTTGTCACATGCCTCTTTGCTTCTCACCACCACCAAAATATTGTCTATTAGACAACTTTTTGGTGGTGGTGAGAATTGAGGAGGCATGTGACACATTCTAGCTACCCTTTTGATGTCTAGGACATCTGTACCTTGCCCACTCACAATCTTAAGTGACAGAGGTGTACAGCAGGGGTTTCCAAATCCAGCCCTAGAGGGCCACAACCCAGTCAGGTTGGCAGGATATCTCTAATGCATATATATCTCATGCATATTCATTAGGGCTATCCTGAATACCCGACTGGCCTAGGGGTTCAAGGAGGACTGGTTAAGAACCACTGTCCTAAAGCAATATTACCTATAACAGGTAATGCCTCAGCCAGCCTTCTTTATTAGGCACAGTGGGGGATTGAACCCATGACTCCTGCATTATTGGTCAGTGTCTTAACCATTGTGCTACACCACTGTTCCTTCTTGCATGTCAGCGCACCTACTTATGATTTTCATTCGTTACACTGCACAGTGCTGCCATCAAAAACAGTGCTGTGACCTTGCGGTGCCTCATACAGCACCCTATAAAGCGCCCTATAAGCAACATTCTAGGGTGCCTTGGCGGACAGTGCACTTTAAAATGTGCCCTCTGGGGTACCTTATGGAGCGCCTTATGTTACAGTGCTTTCAGAGTGTGTTTGCTTGTAGCAGTAATTAAAATAAAATTAATATGCCTCAGACTGCAATATTACCTATAACAGGTAATGTCTCAGCCAGCCTTCTTCATTGGGCACAGTGGGGGATTGAACCCATGATCCCTGTATCATCGGTCAGTGTCTTAATCATTGTACTGTGTCTCTGTTCCTGTGCTTGCACATCAGCGCGCCACTTATGCTTCCGTGCAAGTTTCTCATGCGCTAATGTGCGCGGTGCACATGAGCGCACAGCGCACATTAGCGCATGATTAATCCCGGTTTGCTTTTTTCAGACCGAAACACCCACTCCTTATATGGCATCCCGCACACTAGCGCGGCGCGCACCTAACGAGGTTTTAGTAAACATACCCCTGTGACTTCCAAAACATTGGAACAGTTGTGGAGTACTTGTCATACCCATTCAAAGTAGATGTGGACATTAAAGAAACTGCAGCTGCTATCACTAAAAATTACTCATTGAACAAGCCATCTCTTGAAAACGAAATAGTAACCCTTAAAAATGACATTTTTCTCAAGACCCGTGCTGAGCATGAATCGTTTTGAAAGCTAGTGCCTAGAGACAAATTTCCCAGCTTGAGAAGATGCAGTGAAGCTGTACACTCCTCTTTCGGTTCAACCTATTTGTGTGAATCTGTGTTTTCCCATCTGAAAGTGACAAAGAGTACACAACGTTCCAACATGACAGATGAACATCTCCAGGATTCCCTGAGACTGGCCCTCACGCAATATTCACCCAACTTCAAAAAGCTAATGGATGAAATGCAGGCTCAGACGTCTCACTAATGAGCAAGAGCAAAATATTAAAGATTGTGCAAGATCAGCCTGGATCAATACTCAACCTAAATTTAACACAAATTACTCAATAAAAGTTAAAGAAAGTTATTAAGACAGTTAAAGAAAGTTATTACTCAATTAAACTTTAAGAAAAAATGTACTTTCCATTTCCCCTCGCAATTCTTACTGGATCTTCCTCTCTCTGTTTTGTTTTTACTTAATTTGCTTTACAGCTGATCACATCCAAGTAAATGACAGAAGGTTCATTAAAAATGGGGGAGGGGGGGGATCCTCCAACTTTATTGAAACTTGAAACTAATTTGAAACTTAATTTTCATGGTGGTAGATCACCAGCACTTTTGGCCGGAAAAAGTAGATCACGACCTGTTCGAAGTTGGACATGCCTGTTCTAGAATAATTAACGTAGCCCAAGCCACCAGTTGGTGTTCCCTGCATGGCTTCCTTGTCCTTTCTGCCCTCACATTCTTCAGTGGATGTGCCCTTACTGGACACCACTGTTTTCCTCATAGGAAACTGAGTGGTGTTATCGGTAACAGATTCTGAATTCTGATAGTTGGAGCAGGAGGAGTAAGAAGCTCACTGGGGATCAAAGATGTTTGCTTGTCTCATATGTCTGCAGCTCTTGGGCTGTATATAGCAAAGAACACCACCTGGATAACATCTGTCTGGTAGCATGAAACTCTGTCACAGGTATACTGTGTTAGTAGATGTGACTGAGAGATTTCCCCTGTACAACACTTCTATGCTGCAGCATCGGAAGAGAGAAAAATGAAATGGGAAAATAAGCAACAGCGAAAGAAAAACCAGAAGCACCAC
The DNA here is from genome assembly GCA_033557465.1 of Ichthyophis bannanicus. Classification (NCBI taxonomy): domain Eukaryota; kingdom Metazoa; phylum Chordata; class Amphibia; order Gymnophiona; family Ichthyophiidae; genus Ichthyophis; species Ichthyophis bannanicus. The sequence goes on along the minus strand of CM066039.1, from coordinate 63,919,961 downwards.
AAACCACAGCCTCTCAGATAGCTTTCACATTGGTCCCGTGGTTTGTTTTTGCAAATCTTCAATACAAATTTGAACATTCATTTGTTATCTAGTACGAATTATAACAAAGCAAAAGAAAGTTTACGATTCATAAATGTGTTCCCAGAAAAGTAAAAAATGGTATCACATTACAGTGCTAAATTGCAAACAGAAGAATTGTGGATATCAGATGGAGAAGCTAAGAGGGTCATTCTAAAAGGTTTAGTCATGGTTCGTTCATCTGCAGACACAAATGTGGACGTCAAAATCACAGACAGGTCACAGAAACCATTCCATAAATGCTGTTCACAGATGTCTCCAGAACAAGTAGGCATGGGGGGTGGTGGAGGTGTGTCTGGGAAGGGGCAATGGACTTATACGATCCCAGAAGCAGTCAAGCCATCTGCAGGCATATGTCCGTTTATTCTGCTCCAGGCACTAATAGGCATCAGGAAAGTGTTTGTTTTCACCTTAAAACATCCAGAGAATATAGAGACTAGCTTCAGATTGCAAAGTCCCACATTGGGATTTGAACCCTAACCACCCAGCTCTTAAACCAGCACTCTAATCATTATGCCATTAGACATCTTTGTTCAAAAATGCTTCCCTCGGGATGTCTATATAGACATTTGATACATGTACATATTGGGCCAGTCCAGGTTTCTGGAATTGTGCCCAAATTTGCAAACGCCTGCCTTTCTTTTCAGAAGTTCTGGTTTTCAAGTCCCAGATTGCCTCCACATGAATACACATCACTTTATTTAGGTGTTTAATTTATATGGCAAAACAGCATTTAGTTTTAAAGTCCACATCTGCTCACTCCTCATTAATAGCCTTTCTCAACCTCCTCTTCTCCCCCTCTCCACCTGTTCAGTAGTCACAATTTTACATCCTCAAAAGCATGGTTGTTCTGTAAACAATGTTAGAACTGGAGCATTAATGCTTGGAGATTTAAAACAGCTGTGATCATCTATAAATTAAGTTTGTAGCTTACTTTTCATTTCATAACATAAATTAGATAACAGGAGTAAAAAGTTAAATAGATGACAAAACAAACATTAATTATAAAATAGAAAAATATCCTAAAACCAGAACATGTTACTAAGGCATATTGCTGGTTTTGAATGTTTGAACACAAATGAGACACAGAAGGAGACAGGAACTGAAGGAAAGGTAAAAAATGTCCACAGCCAATCGAGTCACCAGTAGAAGTGATTAGAGGGGAGAAAAAAATAGTTATTTGAAATAATGCATTCCTGTAGCAGTCGGTGGGCAATGAATGACACACAGGCTAGAGTAAAGGTAGAGCTATCCCTCATAGCTAATGCCCTGAGAACTCTTGTGGATTGTCTAAGTCTACCCTTTCTTGAAATATCATCAAGATACTGTAGGCTCTCAAAACGTTGCATGAATGGATATGCATTTATTAGTGCACCTTAAAAAATATAATGCGGGGCGGAGCCTAGCGGTGAAGCAAGATGGACGCATAGGAGCTCTGCTCCTGCTGACCCGTTGAGATTCTCCTGAAATACTCCCTATTCAGGTGATTCTGGACGAATTCTTTTGCCATAGCGTGTTGTATAAGAGTGATGGCGGCTGGAAAACAAACTAAATTGGAGTTTGCTGCGAGTGGGAGCGCGGGCTCTAAGCGTGCCAAACAAGATCCCCCTTCTCCCATTAAGATGGCATCTGGGCGTGAGGCCGACGAAGGGAAGAGGTAAATTCTAGCGGAGATCCGGGCTGTGCGGGAGCTAATCGCAGCGAACGGAGAAACATTGCTTCAGATGCAGGCGGACATGCTAGAGATCAAGGAGAGAACACAAGGACTCGCAGCCTGCGTGGAAAAAATGGATGGCGTGGTGGCTGCACACGAGGAGCATTTACAAAAGTTATCCAAGGCTCTGAAAAAGTTAAATTTCCTAGAGGCGAGTGTGGAGGACCTTTCAAATAGAGCCCGTAGAAATAATATCCGGCTAGTAGGAGTCCCTGAAGGAGCGGAAGGCACGGACACAATAGGCTTTCTGGGAAGAGCGCTGCCTCAAATGCTTAAACTAAACTTTAGTAAGCCACTGGAAGTGGAACGTGCACATAGGATACCTGCACATACAGGAGGGCGAAGTCCGCGCCCGCGGCCTCTAATCTTTTGCTTACTGCGTCACCAGCAGGCCATGCAAATCATGGCTGCAGCGAAGGCCTTGTCTTCTGTAACATATGAAGGCCACAGAGTTTCGTTTTTTCCTGATCTGTGCAAGGCAACAATGGACAGATGGAAAAAATTCTTAGAGTTGCGGCCTCGCCTCCAGCATCTCCAAGCAAAATATGGATTATTTTATCCCGCACGTCTCAAAGTGACCCTGGATAATCGCACGAGAACTTTTGAGGAGCCTGATGGATTATTGCAGTTTTTGGAAGAGCAGGAAGCCTTGAGAATGCACACAGAAAGTGGTTCATGATTGCTGTTATTTAAGACTTCCCTAGCGTATCAGCACGTTTTCCAGCTGAGCATGCACCTACACAAGCAAGCTCAGTGCTTTTGACTCTATCTCCTCCTAAAGTGGATGAGGGATTTCTCTGTTTCCTTATAACTATTTTATGACAATAATGTGTGGATTGAAGTTTAAGAACGTATAAGATGGTTATGTTGTGTACTGCTTTAGGGGGGGGAAAGACTAAAACAGGGAAGGGAGGGGGAAATGTATATCAGTTACTATGGCAGATTATCAAAATATAGGCATTTCCCTGATATAGGGATTATTCACAGCGGGTCTTGCAGAGGCTGCTATGTTCCAGTTTAGTCTTCACGCTGTCTCACCCTTGTTTATTGCTCCGTTGGGGGAGGGTTAGTTGTGTACACTGCAGGCAATTAGGGTTTCCTTCTGCACCATGGTTTAATTCGCAAGGCAAAGTGTTGCTTAAGTCCGCAGAGAGTATGGCAAACCATCCTATGTACTTTTGTCTCAATGCACCCTCTTAAGCTTTTGTCTCTGAATGTGAAGGGTATAATGCATCCTATAAAACGAAAGAAGATAATGGTTTATGCTCATAAGCAAGGAGCGGATTTAGTTTTTCTCCAAGAGACTCATTTATCATCTAAGGAAAGTTTGAAGCTGCACTCTTCGCATTACAAATTGATTGCATATTCTCCAGCCCTGGGGAAGAAGAATGGGGTTGCAATCCTGTGCAAAGGCAGGTTGCAGATCCAGGTTTTATCTACAAGAGTGGACAAGGAGGGACGCTGGGCTAAGGCTCATGTAGTCATTGGCTCCAGGCACCTTGTTGTTATCTGCGTCTATGCTCCAAATGCCGATCAACCTAATTTTTTTTGTGCCCTCGCAAGAGAGATACAGGATGATGTCTCGCTTCCGGTAATTCTTGGGGGTGATTTCAATCTAGTCTTGGACCCCTTATTGGATTGCAGCCCCAGTAGACCAAGGAGTGGCAGAGCCCTGATGATGCTAAGCTCGCTCATGCAAGAAAAGGGCCTTGTGGATGTCTGGCGCCTCCTATTTCCGCGGGAAAGAGACTACACGTTTTTCTCCTGTCCTCACGGCTCGTTTTCAAGGATAGATTTCTTCCTAATCTCTAGATCACTGGTGCAGGAAACCTGTGGAGCCAGTATCTTGAGTACACTTATATCAGATCATGCGGCAATTTCTTTAGAATTAAGCCTTGATGGTGACATGCCTAGACAACAGTTCTGGTCCTTCAATAGAGCACTCCTGAGTGATCCCGACTTTAAGGAGACCATACAACGAGCAATAAAGGACTACTTTGTTTTCAATAGCCCGGAAGATTCGCCAGCGTGGGCCTGGTGGGAGGCCTTTAAAGCTTCTATGAGAGCGCATGTAACTAGTTTCGCAATAGCTAAAGCCAAGAAGACACGGCTGAAGTTGCAAGAGATTGATCAACAGATTAGAGCAGGCGAACGAATTCTGCAAAGAGGTCCAGATACAACAGTGGTGAACCGTCTTCATAAGCTGCGGTACCAGTACAACATGATATTAAGTTCTGAAGTGGAACAAAGTATGTTTGAAGGCCACGCTCGTTATTATCTGGAGAAAAATAAGGCTGGTAAGCTGCTGGCTTCCAGTTTGAAGAAGCGTCGTAATAAGACGCAGGTAACTCATGTGCTGGACTCACAACAGAACCGCTTAACCAATAGTGGGGATATTGCAGCGGCATTTCGGAAGTATTATGAGCAGTTATACACCTCTGAAATAACATTTGATGGAAAGACCTGTGAAAATTTCCTGGCTGGGGCTGAACGGCCTGTCCTGCGAGAGTCCCATATGACCGAACTGGGGAATCCCTTTTCGGACACTGAGCTCAGAGAGACCTTAGCTAACATGAAGACTAATAAGGCAGCTGGACCAGATGGGATCCCAGCAGAATTCTACAGGACCTTTGCAGACGAGCTGCTTCCACAGCTATTGCTATACTATCAGGGTCTGCAGGCGCTGGATCAGAAGAAGGGAGCATTCGCCGAGGCAACGATCGTGGTGCTTGAAAAACCGGGGAGAGATCCAACGGAGGTCGGCAACTACAGGCCCATATCGCTCCTAAATGCCGATTATAAGTTATATTCCAGTATGCTGGCCAGGCGCTTGAATAAGGTATTGCATCTGCTGATCCACCCCGATCAATGTGGCTTCGTGTCAGGAAGATCCACAGCTGATAATGGGCGTCTGCTGTGTGACGTGATCGAGTATGCTTCTGCTACGGAATTCCCTGTAGTGGGCCTGTCAATAGATGCTGAAAAGGCCTTTGATAGGCTCGAGTGGTCTTTTTTGTATCGCGTGCTAGCCTGGTTTGGCCTGCCTAAAGATTTCGTTGACAAGGTCCGGGTTTTATATGAATGTCCCACTGCGCGTATCCTGGTCAATGGCACTCTGTCGGAACCCTTTTCCTTGCAACGTGGCTCCAGGCAGGGCTGTGCTCTATCCCCGCTCCTATTTAATTTAGCATTAGAGCCGCTGGCTCTATTAATCCGTCAATCTGAAGAGATTCAAAGTATCCAGGTAGATGACCTTCACGTTAAATTGTCTGCCTATGCTGATGATCTACTGGTATTTCTCAGACCTGACTCTATATCTCCACTTTTGCATCTTATATCTCAGTATTCGCTGCTCTCCGGATATAAAGTGAACTCGAATAAATCGGTAGCATTCCCTCTGAACAACAAGGCGAATCCGTCTTTGGTAGATAATTTCCCTTTTCAATGGGAATCCACAGCGATAAAGTATCTCGGGGTGCTGTACTCTAATTCCTTAGAAGACACTGTACAACTGAATGCTGTGAAACTGTTGGAGATGGTACGGTCCTATGCCCTAATGTGGTCCCTGCTCCATCTGTCATGGTGGGGACGTGTAGAAGCTGTCAAGATGACGCTGGTGCCCAAGATAAATTACATCTTGAGTATGCTCCCTTTTTTCTTTCCTCCTGCATTTTATAAAAGCCTTGAACGGAATATCAGTGCCTTCCTTTGGGCTGGGAAAACCCCTCGAATTGCACTAAAGAAGCTAAAAGCTAATAAAGCTCACACCGGAATATATTTCCCTGATTTTTCTTGGTATCATAAATCCTTTCTTCTGAAGCAGGGCTCGCTATGGGCCCTAAGCGATACCATGGACGATACACCCACTTGGCTCAAGATGGAAGAGCGGCTTGTTGCACCTTGTCCCCTTAAATTACTTATCGGAATGCTATATCCCAAGGCCTTCAATATGGGGAGAGTGGTAGCTTCGACTCAAACTGCGTTCCAGTCATTCCTCCCCGTCATCATGCAGCAAAATCCTCCTTCACGGCTGGTGCCGATCTGGTGTAACCCTACATTCGTGATTCACAAAGGGATCTGTGCCTGGGTAAAATGGCAGCGAAAAGGAATATGGACCATCGGACAACTGATGGAGTGTTCCTCTTGGAAATCCTTCACTACCCGTCAACGGGAGTTTGATCTGCCATCCTCCTGGTATTATCAGTGGTTGCAGCTGAGACACTGTATTGGCAGCGTGTTTCCGTCCCCGGAGGGTATTGCTAATTCCTGGGGGTTGTTGCAGATTGTAGAAGAATTAGCTTCTCGGGAAGGAGCAGCTTCGCGTTTTTATGCTATGTTTGTGGATCATTTTACTCCAGCAAATGTGGGGCTGCGCCGCATATGGGAAGCGGAGACGCAAGTTAATCTATCCCCGTTGGAATGGAAAACATTCTGGGGCTCCTCAATTCGAGCTTCTAAATCGGCGGCCCTTACGCAATCTCTTTTTTTCCTGGCACATAGGGCCTATATTACTCCCGTTGTTCTGAATAAATGGAGTAAGACGGGGGGCAATGTATGCTGGAACTGCCATGGGGCTATTGGTACGCTTAGTCATATGCTACTAGAGTGCCCTCACATTCAGCAGTTTTGGACAAAAGTCTGGGGCAAGATCCAGGCGGTTTTGAATTTTACGGCTGATCTAACCTGGCGAGTACTTGCATTTCGAAATGTGGGACCATTACCAGATTTTGATAAGAATAATCGCTTCCTCCTGGATTTCATGATAATGATAGCCATAAAGCTTCTTCTCATGCACTGGAAAAACCCCTGCAAGCCTACCTATGGGGAATGGTGGAATCAAGTATGCTTGTTCGCCAGGTATGAGAAAGCTGCGGATAGAGTTTTATGCATGAGAGGTGTTAGGCCAAAACTCTCAAAGTGGCTTGCATTAGATAACTTTGTTAATGCAACATGTTAAGTTTTGTATCCATGGTGTATAGCTAGCTTCGGGTGTATTAGACAAAGCTGTTTTGGATCCCTATTGCCCGCAGTGTCTAGTGTGGGAGAGGGGTGGGAACTGTTGGGGGTTTTCTTCGTACTGGAAGCTTGATGTATTATTACTGGGAGGGGAGCTCGGTAGGTTAAATTAGAGTTTTGCGAGTCCTTCGGACTCTGACAGTTCCTAATTGAAAGCTCGCTGTTATGTTCATTTTAATTATCAGTTGTATTGTGTTATTTCTTCTTTTTTGTTTGTGTTACATTGCATTGTATGTCCTTTGTGTGTGGTGAGTTATGATATGATCAATAAAAATACATATAAAAAATATATATATATATAATGCATGAAAAATGAACATGCATTAGCCTATAAATCACCATGCATTCAGTCTATTTACATGCCTTACAAAATTGCTAAATCTAAACCTAATGTGTAAAATGTCCACTAAAACACATAAAAATCAAGAAAATGTCTAAAAAAGTTCTGAAAATTAAGCAAAATATTTTTTGCCTGTGTACATTTCTAGTGGCATGACTGAGCAGGTCCTGCAGCAGTAAAGTGCTAAAGTGGAGAAAAAGATAGGGGGGCTTGTCAGTAGGCAATAGTGAGAGAAAAATCTAAATATGCAAAATATTAATTTGTTGTGTATAGTGATTAATTAATGACATGATTTCATTTTAAATATGTAGCATGATTAATCTATTTCTAAAGTTTACAGCAGCATTTTATGTGTGCTGTTGTATCCTGTATAACGTTTTCTCTGTTTTCTTTCTCTTAAGTACAGATATTCCTTGTTGCTTTGCTGTATTAAAGAGAATACTGCATATAAGGAACTATAACAAGTGAATAAATAAAATAAAATAACAATCTTATAGATCCTTGCAAAATAATATAATAGTGCACCTTCTGACATACTCAGACTAGAGGTCACGTCATTATAATGTTCCATGCAAGAGTTTAAGGATAACATGGTAATCATTAATCAGAAGAGGAAAAAGATTAGATAAATACTGGAGAGGTGAGTTTCTGCCCTTATTTGTCAGCTTAACCCCTAGCAATAGCACTGCAAGGCCACCATTAAGGGTCAAAGATGCTATTTTGAATCGAGAGCACAAGAAAGCAGGAGCGTCTGAGGATCGCTTCTGGCCCTTGCTAAATCACTAGGGAGAGCCTCCGGTAGGTGGCAGGGGTGGGATTGTAAGGTGTGGGGTCTTATCGGGGGGGGGGGGGGTATCCAGGATTCTGGAAAGGTTCAGGTGGTTTGGGAGGGGTTGATGAAATCTGGACTGGCACAAAAGTGGGTTTTGTCTGACACGGGAGGGGATTAGTGGTAAGGAGGTGCATGGATGTTGAGAGCTGTGATTATAAAAAAGCTATTCCCATGCACCTGGAAAAGGCATGACTCTCTTTTTGCCCACATGCACCTTTTCATAATTATTACTCCCTCTGGATGTGCTGGCAAATATCCATGTATCTGCTGATGTCCAACCAAGTATTTTACAAATGACTCCGTGTTTGATAGATTCTTTGTTAAATATAGGGGGAATTGTGCATGTTCTGCCCTGGATGCCTCAGTTCCCCTCTTCATGACCTCTCTAAAATGGGCATGCTAATCACCTTCTTGTAATATAAACATGCATTAAATATAGAACCGTTATTAATAAAAGTTATTATAATATATAAGAATGGGTCGATTTTCAGCTGGTGTGGCAGTTTTTTAAAATGCTGGTTGCAACATTTAGAAAACACACATATGAGGTGTGACAAAAAAGAAACGAGACTGTCCCATAAATGTTTCATTACAAAATCTACAGAGAAATTATGCATTGTTCCCTTCAAAGTAATCTCCCACAGAGTTAATGCACTTCTGCATTCGCTTCTGCCACGTATGGAAGCACTCGGTAAAGTCCTCCTCCTTGAGGTCCCTCAGCTCCCTCGTCACAGTGGCCTTGATCTCTTCTACAGAGGCAAAATGAGTTCCTTTGAGCACAGTCTTCAGCCTGGGGAAGAGCCAGAAGTCACACAGTGTGAGATCTGGGGAATAAGGAGGGTGGTCAAGAGCTGCAATCTGTTTGTTGGCCAAGAACTGCCTCACACCGAGCGTGGTGTGTGCAGGTGCGTTGTCATGGTGGAGCAGCCACAACTTGTCTCTCCACAGAGCCCGCCTGCTGCGCCGAACCTGGTCATGGAGGCAATTGAGGATCTGCTGGTAGAAGTGCTGGTTGACTGTTTGACCCTCAGGCACAAACTTATGATGAACCACTCCCTTCTGGTCGAAGAATGCGATCAGCATGACCTTGATCCTTGATTTGGACATGCGCACCTTCTTGGGTCTGGGTGACAGTTGACTCTTCCACTACAGGCTCTATCTCTTGCTTTCAGGGTCATACTGGAAGACCCAAGTCTCGTCTCTTGTGATGACTCAGCCAATGAACTCTGGATCTTCTACAATCTTCTCTAGCAAGTCTCGAAAAACATTGACCCTGTGCTCCTTCTGGTTGTCCGATAAAAGCTTGGGCACCATCTTGGCACACACCTTCTGCATCCCCAGCTCCTGCACCAAGATGCTATGCACTGACTCCCTGTTCAGGCCGAGCTCCTCAGCTATCATCTGCACCTCCAATCTGCTATCACCATCAATCTGCTATGCACCAGCTGGTTCACTCTGTCAATGTTCTCAGCCATCTTTGTCGTGGAAGGCCGTCCTGACTTGGGGTCATCCTCTACCTCTTCATGGCCAGTCTTGAAGCATTTGTGCCACTCGAAGACTTGCAGCCTTGACATTTCATCTTCTCCATAAGCCTTTTGGAGAAGTTGGAGACACTCAGTTGGGCCCTTCTCCAATTTAACCAGAAATTTCAAGTTGATTCTTTGTTCCATATTTCTGCCACCTCCAGTTGCATGACAAAGCGATGGAGCAGTGTGATACAAAAAAACTTGAAAAAGAAAAACAGAGTGAGAGAGATGAAAAATTCTATAGCAGAATAGTGGCGAGATGTTGCACAACCCAGTGACTCAAGTGGTTAGCCAATTGGCATTGAGTCATGGGCATGGCTGCCACAGTCTCGTTTCTTTTTTGTCACACCTTGTATATTCTGCACCGCTGACTGTCACTGGCTCTATCGATAGCAGCAATATTCAGTTGTTATCTATTTAGATAAGTGGTTTAATTTAGGTCAACCTTTTTGCTGTGCTAAATTGGACCACATACAGTGCCTTGTGAAAGTATTCATCCTCTCGGTGTTTGTCCTGTTTTGTCGCATTATAACCTGGAATTAGAATGGAGATTTGGTGGTTAGCACCATGAGATTTACCCAACATGTCTACCACCTTGAAGGTGCAAAATATCCTTTATTGCGACACAAACAATAATTAAGACAAAAAAACAACGGAAATCAGGAGTGTGCATAGGTATTTCCCCACCAAAGTCAATACTTTGAAGAGACACCTTTTGATGCAATTACAGCTGTAAGTCTCTTGGAGTATGTCTCTATTAGCTTAACACATCTAGCCACTGGGATGTTCACCCATTCCTCAAGGCAAAACTGCTCCAACTCCTTCAAGTTAAATGGGTTGCGTTGGTGTACAGCAATCTTTAAGTAATGCCACAGATTCTCAATTGGATTAAGGTCTGGGCTTTGACTAGGCCATTACAAAACATTTATATGTTTCCCTTTAAACCATTCCAGTGCAGCTTTAGTACTATGTTTAGGGCCATTGCCCTGCTGGAAGGTGAACCTTTGTCCCAGTCTCAAATCTCTGAAAGACTGAAACAGGTATTCCTCAAGAATTGCCCTGTATTTAGTGACATCCATCGTTCCTTCATTCCTGACCAGTTTTCCTGTCCCTGCCGATGAAAAACATACCCACAGTATGATGCTACCACCACCAAGTTTAACTGTGGGACTGGTGTTCTTGGGGTGATGGGAAGTGTTAGGTTTGCACCACACATGGTGTTTCCCATGATGGCCAAAAAGTTCATTTTTTGTCTTATCTGACCAGAGAACCTTTTTCCATGCATTTGGGGGGTCCATCACATGCTGTTGTGCAACCTCCAAACATGTTTTCTTATTTCTTTCTTTAAGCAATGGCTTTTTTCTGGCCACTCTTCCATAAAGCGCTGCTCTATGGAGTGTATGGCTTAAAGTGGTCCTATGGACAGATAGTCCCATCTCCGCTGTGGATATTTGCAGCTCCTTCAGTGTTATCCTTGGTATCTTTGTGGCATCTCTGATTAATGCCCTCATTGCCCGATCTGTGAGTTTTGGTGGGCAGCCTTCTCTTGTCAGTTTTGTAGTGGTTCCATATTATTTCCATTTTGTTATAATGGATTTAATGGTGCCCCGTGGGATATTCAGAATTTGGGAATTTTTTTATAAAGCAACACTGATCTATACTTCTTCACAACTTTGTCTCTGACCTGTTTGGAGTGCTCCTTGGTCTTTAGTTGCTTGCTTAGTGGTGTTGCAGTCAGGGGCCTTTCAGAACAAGTATATTTATACAGGCATCATGTGACAGATCATGTGACACTGATTGCACACAGTTGGACCCTAATCAATTAATTATGTGACTTCTGAAGCTAATTGGTTGGACCAGATCTTATTTAGGGGTTTCATAGCAAAAGGGATGACAACATATGCACTCACAACTTTTCAGTTTTTACTTGTGTTTTTATATATACAAGGTATTTTGTTGTCATTCCACATCACAAATTTGGACTATATTTATTTATTTATTTATTTAAACTCTTTTCTATACCGTGATCTTTAGAACCAGTGCGGTTTACAGGTAACAATAGTTGGTACAGCAAGCAGAACAAGCCTACTTGTACTTATATAGAACAGGTATGGCAACTTGGATTTCAACTTGGGGTAACTATATACAAACTTGGGGGTAACTATATACAAGCTGAGCAAGTGTCACGGATCAAGTCCTGCTCTGGAGACTATTTACAAGGTAGATCACTATTTACAGGTTGTTGCGGATATGCTGTGGCGACAAGTCATGCTCTGAAACCAATTACATTAGATCACTGTTTATATAACTATATTGTTAGGTCCATTACCTAACATCCAAATGAACCTCCATTTTCATTGCAGGTTGTAATGCGAGAAAACAGGACAAAAACCGAGGGGATGAATACGTTCACAAGGTACTGTAGCTTTATAGGTAGTGGCTGAATAGTGCTAACTCTCTGTAGAGTTAGGCAGAACATCCACATACCTCCTTTGCTCTACCCTAGCACTAGCCATATAATGTGAGAGAGGTGTGGAATGGCAGCAACAACAGTGGCAGAAAATACAGGATCTTATTCGAGCACAGGAGGAGCTCCAGAAGAGTTACCTAGCTCAGTTGACCAGAAAGGTAACATGAAACCTGGCCAGTGACTGAAGCGGACAGTGAGAGAGAGAAGATGTCACCCATTAGCCCAGGAAGATGGAAGGGGAAGCCAAAATGGAGGTTGGCTCTCATGTTCCAACTCCCAAAGTCACCTCTTAGGTGAGGGCATGGCTCCAGCCATGATCCTTGCAACTGTTTTAGGTGTGGAGCCTGGAGACACTTTGCTCGGAAATGTCCCCTGGGTACAGAAGAATCCATAGAAAAAAAATCCAAGTTATCAATGTCCCTGTTTAATGTACATTACCAAGTTTAAGTTACAATGTAAACCGCTTTGATGAAAATGATAAAGCAGTAAAAAAATACAGTTAAATAGATAAATAGAGGTCGGCCTAACCACTCTTCACACCTGAATTTTTGTGGACACTCCCCACCCAGGGGAACAGAACTTTGTGAATGCTGGGGAGCTCAAGGGGACCCGCCTCCAGGTCTTGATAGACTCCGGAAGTCTGCGGACCCTCATTCGCCGGGAAAAACTAACCAGATTTCAAATTGACTATGCAAAGACAGTAACACTGGCCTATATGCATAGAGACCCGAGACAGTATCCAACAGCACAAGTTTTACTTAAGACTCCAGCAGGGCAAGTCACATTCAAGGTCGTGGTGCTGCCCTAGTTCCCGTATCCAGTGGTAATCAGCTGAAACTACCCAACTTCAGAGAGATATGGGCCTGACTAACTGACAGCTCTGCTAAGTTGGGTCAGTAAGATTTCCCAGAGATAGTCCCTCTGAAAGACCCAGATATATATATCATGAATAACAAGCTTGCTAAGTCCTAGAGTTGGCATTGCTGGGAAAAGCTACGCTAGCAACAGAATCTGGGGGTGGCTAGGGGGGAGGGATCCAGGGAAGAAAACGTAGGGAAGAAAGCCCTGTGAATAGCTCAGGGCTCAGCAGTAGTGACCCAAATACAATTGTCCCCTTCCCAGAGTCAGGGCTGGGGAAAGATTGAGGGAGTTTCAGAAGGACCCAGCAAGAGGGTGAGGCTCTTAAACGTGCCCAAGAGCGGGTTTTAGAAGTAGATGGGTTTCCAGTAGGCAACAGAGAGTCCCCTGCAAGAACCTTTTCCTCTTTTATACTAAAGGGAGATGTGTTATACAGGGTGGCTGAGGGTGCCCTAGAGGCTGAAGAGGTAGAACAACTGATAGTTCCCCAGCCCTGTCATCAGCAGATGTTATCGTTAGCCCATAACCATTTATTAAGGGGACATCTGGGGGTGGAGAAAACACTGGAGCATGTTTTAGCCCAATTTTTCTGGCCCAGGGTCCATGAACAGGTCCAATTATATTGCCAATCATGCCCCACCTGCCAACTTCATAACCCCGCCAGAGTCATACCTGCCCCTTGGGTGCCTATGCCTATCATTGAAACCCATTTGAGAAAGTAGCACCCTTGGAGCACCCATCTGAGCACCCTTGGTAGCACCCTTGGAGCAAACCATCTGAGGCAACAAGTATATTTTAGTCATACTAGTCTATGCTACCCAATACCCAGAGGCCACTGCTCTAAGAAATATGAAGACTACTACGATCGCAAATGCCCTCTGGGAAGTATTCTTGCAGGTGGGAATGCCCAATGACATCCTTACAGATCAAGAAACACCCTTTGTATCCAATGTGATGTGACTTGATAAACATCAGTATATCACCCACAGACAGATGGCCTCGCCAAGCAATTCAATAGGACTCTAAAACAGATGTTTAAAAAGTTCGAACAGGAGAACAAGAAGAATTGAGACATTCTCCTACCTTATTTGATGTTTTCCATCCATGAGGTACTTCAGAGTTCCATGAGGTTTTCGCCTTTTGAGTTGCTCTTCGGAAGACGACCAAGAGGCATATTAGATATGGTAAGGAAAACCTGGGAAAAAGAACTCCATGCCGGGCGTAATTTGGTGGAGTACATTATACAAATGCAAGTTCGGCTGAGGAAAGCTGGAGAGGTGACCAAACTCAATCTGGAAAAAGCCTAAGTTTAGCAGGTCAAGGGCTACAATCAGGCAATTGTGCACCACACTGTCCAACTGGGAGACAGATTTTCAGTCTTGCTGCCCTCATCCGAGAGCAAGTTACTCTGCAAATGGCAGAGCTTCTATGAGGTGGAAGATGAAATGGGTCCTGTTAGCTACAAGATTGCCCAGCCAGATAAACAGAAGAAAGCCAAAATTTACTATATTAACTTATTGAAAAAGTAGACTCCAGTGATGGTGGGATAGTACAGGGAGGTGATTTTGGACCGGAAATTTTGGTCCCGTCAGATCCAACTCAAGTCCCAAATGAAGATCAGCTCCCTGCTGCCCAGAAAAGAGATCTAGAACAATTGATCCACCGGAACCCAAAGGTGTTCTCCACCAGCCTGGGACTAACTTACCTCATTTGTCATGATATCATTACTGACCTTGGAGTGATTATCCGACAATGACCTTATCAGATTCTGGAAGTCTAGCAACAGGCCATCACCAAGGAACTGGAAGAGATACTTAACCTGGGAGTTATGGAAGAGTCTATGAGTGATTAGTCATCCCTCATTGTCTTGGTTCCTAAACCCAATGGAAGCATTGGATTCTGCATTGACTTCTGGGGTGTCAATGCAGCTTCTAAACTGGAAACGTATCCCAAGCCCAGAGTAGATGAGCTAATCGAGTGACTCGGTCGAGAATGCTTTATATCAACCTTGGATTTTACCAAGGGATCCTGACAGGAGCCCTTGACTCCAAGTGCCAAGAGGAAGACTGCTTTTTTGATACTGCAAGGTCTATTCCAGTTTACAATGCTGTCCTTTGGATTACATGGGGCTCCAGCATGTTTCAACACCTAGTTGACTGCCTGCTGAGACCGCACAAGGAGTATACCTTGATGACATCTACAGCAGAGACTGGACCATCTATCTAAACCAGGTACAAGCCATGTTGACCAGCCTGTGGAAGGCTGGGTTGATGGCCAACACCAAGAAATGTTTTCTGGGAGGTCGGGACGTTCAATACCTGGGATATGTAATTGAGAATGGGGAGATACGACCTCAACTATGGAAGGTGGATGCTATTTCCTAAGCCCCCACCACAAAATTGAAGAAAGAGGTTCATGCCTTCCTTGAATTGATTAGCTATTACTGCACCTGTCCTAGCCTGCCTGAGTGAATCCTCCCCTCCCCCCCCCCTTGCTGAGGTATTGTGTAGCCTTCTTCCTGCTTCCTCCACGTGTGCATAGTCTGTTTTAGTCTGCTTTTCTCTGATCAGAGAAGAGCAGTGCTTTTTACAGTGCTCTGCTAGAGAAGTGGATATTTGTTTCCTGTGACACCTTGCTGTGAGTTCTAGCTGTTTATTAATTATTTATTGTTTGTCTAACTGTTTATTTAATTATTTATTGTTTGTCTTAGTGGTGTGCTAGTTCAGCCTTCTCAGCTATAACTTACCTTGCCTCTCTCAACTAACTGGGCTTTGTGTGGTACCCCCTTCCCCCCTGCTGAGGGTTCAGGACAGGGTACCTTGTAACTGCCCTCTTTAATAGGACTTATCTCCCTCCCTCCCTCCCCAGCACCCACCCACCCCTGGGGTAATGGTAGTTTTATAGGTACTTGCACATCTTAGAGGAAAGGGGCTGCTCTCAGGTGCAGCTCGTTATCCAAATCAGTCATACACAGAGGACCTGAGATTAATTACTTAAGCTTCAGGTACACAAGGTGTATTAGGGGTATTAAATACACTTTTATTGGTATAAGCATCCACACCAATCCTTATTATATACAGAATTTAAAAGACCTAAACACAAGCTTTAAACTAAGATGCCGACAGAAGTCCAGCAATGAGATGGGGGTTCTCCGGTCTTTTGCATTGAGTGTCACATGTATGATTTTCTCCCAGTTGGTGAGAGGTCTTACGTATGCACTAAGTGCAAAGAACTCTTTGCTCTCAGGGAACGAGTCCGTTCTCTAGCGGCTAGAGTAGCAGACCTGGAAGACATAAGAAAGACAGAGAAGTACATGGACGAGACCTACAGGGATATAGTCCTGAAGTCCCACCTCCAGTCTGGCAGCATCCCTGTTGCCATGGAGGAGAGAGGTCACGTGGCAGGAGAGCATCACCCTGGTGTGGCAGGAAGTGATCCTGTAACTAGGACCTGTCCTCCAGGTGATGTAAAACCCTCTCGCACCGAGGATGTTTCTCCAGGGCCATGTCCCCATGAGGGGAGGGTCAGGACAGCTGTTATAGTTGGTGATTCAATCATTAGGAATGTAGATAGCTGGGTGGCTGGTGGACGTGAGGATCGCCTGGTAACATGCCTGCCTGGTGCGAAGGTAGCGGACCTCACGCACCGCCTAGATAGGATCATAGATAGTGCTGGGGAGGAGTCTGCTGTCTTGGTACATGTTGGTACCAATGACATAGGAAAATGTGGTAGGGAAGTTCTGGAGGCTAAATTTAAGCTTTTAGGTAGGAAGTTGAAATCCAGAACTTCCAGGATAGTGTTCTCCGAAATGCTTCCTGTTCCACGTGCAGGACCCAAAAGACAGGCAGAGCTCCAGAGTCTCAATGCGTGGATGAGACAATGGTGCAAGGATGAGGGTTTTGGATTTGTTAGGAACTGGGGAACATTCTGGGGAAAGGGGGGGCTCTTCCGAAGGGATGGGCTTCACCTTAATCAGGATGGGACCAGACTGCTGGCATTAACCTTTAAAAAAGAGATAGAGAAGCTTTTAAACTAGAAATTAGGGGAAAGCCGACAGTCACCCAGGAGTGCATGGTTCGGACAAAGGTATCCTTGAAGGATACTACCAAAAGCAGTGAGGTTCCAAAAGGGAGTATAGTAGCCCAAATGACCTTGAGTAAGGAGCAGACAGAGCATAACGATTCCAAATTACCCCTGCCTACCAATAGCCAGATTAATATGAATAAAATACAGTCTCTAAAATGCTTGTATGCCAATGCTAGAAGTCTAAACAATAAGATGGGAGAGTTAGAATATATAGCACTAAATGAGAGGTTAGATATGATTGCACTCTCAGAGACATGGTGGAAGGAGGATAACGAGTGGGACACTGTGATACCTGGATACACACTATATCGTAATGATAGAGCTGATCAAATTGGTGGAGGGGTTGCGCTCTATGTTAGAGAGGGCATTGAGTCAGAAAGGATTAAAGTTTTGCAGGGAACAAAATTTGCTGTAGAATCTCTATGGATTGAAATTCCATTTATGAAGGGGAAGGTGATGGCAGTTGGAGTATACTATCGACCGCCTGGCCAGAATGAACAAATGGATGATGAAATGCTCAAAGAAATCAAGGAAGCTAACAAAAGTCACAACAGAGTAGTAATAATGGGTGATTTCAATTACCCCGGTATCGACTGGGTCAGTGTCACAGCAGGACAAGCTAAAGAGATAAAGTTTCTAGATGGAATAAATGACTGCTTCTTGGAGCAGCTGGTTCATGAACCGACCAGAGGGGAAGCCAAACTGGACCTAGTCCTTAGTGGAACGCCAGATCTGGTGCAAGAAATAAGGGTGTTGGGACCACTTGGCAATAGTGATCATAGTATGATCATGTTTGATTTAATTAGTGGAGGACAGATAGTAAAGGCATCCACAGTACTACCTTTTAACTTTCAAAAGGGAGACTATGATAGAATGAGGAATATAGTTAGGAAAAAACTAAAAGGAGCGGTTCCAAAGGTTAAAGACTTACAGCAAGCTTGGGTGTTATTTAAAAATACTATCCTCGAAGCCCAGACCAGCTGTATTCCACGCATTAGGAAAAGTGGAAGAAAGTCCAAAAAACTGCAAGCATGGTTTAAAGGTGAGGTCAGAGAGGCTGTTGCTGCCAAAAAAGCAACCTTCAGGAAATGGAAAAAAGAGCCAAATTATGAAAACTGGAAACAGCACAAGCACTGGCAAGTTAAATGCAAAGCATTGATAAGGCAGGCAAAGCGGGAATTTGAGAAGAAACTTGCTACGGAAGCAAAAACACGAAATAAAGACTTTTTCAAGTACATTCGTAGCAAAAGGCCTGTGAGAGAGTCAATTGGACCATTAGATGATAGAGGGGTAAAAGGGGCAGTAAGAGGAAACAAGGCTATAGCAGAGAGACTGAATGAATTCTTTGCTTCGGTCTTTACTGAGGAAGATGTAGGGATGTTACCCAAGCAAACCAAACGGCGAGCAGGATCAGGTCACTAGCACTTTATTAATGAAACACCCCAACGCGTTTTGGCTTATGCCTTCATCAGGGGGTAGAAAGGACTGCAAATAAATTAAAAAACATAAAATCATATATAAATCAAAACCGAAAAAAAACATATATATATATATATATATACATTGGTAAAAACATTAAATGAATAAAAATTATAAATACGCGTATTTATAATTTTTATTCATTTAATGTTTTTACCAATAATGCATATATATATATATATACAATGTTTATGTGTTTTTGCAATTGTAGATTGAGATTGTTTTAACTGCTCACATATGTACATATTTTTTATATATATATTTATTTTTATATATATACATTTTTGTGCTCTTATTTTAATGTATTTCAATTATTTGATTATTATTATATTTTTTATAATTATTATCATGTATTTATATTGTCTTAATTGTTCACACATATACATATATTTATTTTTGTATGCTCCTATTGATGTATCTTAATTATTTATCCAATTAGTTTTTTTATTATTTTTCTATTATTTATTTCATATATTTTTATCTTCATCCATTAGATAATTTATGATTACTTAGTATTATGGTTCTGGTGCATTATTCATAATGCTATACATGTTTTTTTGGTCTGGGTCTCCTATTTCCTTTGTTGTTTATTGTGAATTCATAAGTTATCTGTTATTTAACGTATTTATTATGTTTTTTTCAGCTATTCTTTTGCACTATTGGTCACATACTGCTTATGCGCTTTTTTATGTATGACTAGAAGTTTTATAAGTATAAGTATATGTTTTTCTAGATATTATATCCTTGTGGTCGCACAATGGATTTTTATTATTTATGTTTTTATATTTTCAGTGTATCTTATATATTTTCGGTTTTGATTTATATATGATTTTATGTTTTTTAATTTATTTGCAGTCCTTTCTACCCCCTGATGAAGGCATAAACCGAAACGCGTTGGGGTGTTTCATTAATAAAGTACTAGTGACCTGATCCTGCTCGCCGTTTGGTTTGTTTGGTCTCCTTGCGAGTTTGGCGCTCACCTTGTGTCTTTGGGATGTTACCCAAGACTGAAGTGGTATTTAAAGGTGATACTGCAGAGGAATTGAGAGAAATATCGCTACATCGGAAAGATATATTTCAACTATTTGATAAACTGAATAGTAGCAAATCACCTGGACCGGATGGTATACATCCCAGAGTGTTGAAAGAACTGAAATATGAGATTGCAGACCTGCTATTGGTAATCTGTGAACTTTCATTAAAATCATCTGTAATACCTGAAGATTGGAGGGTCGCCAACGTAACACCAATTTTTAAAAAGGGTTCCAGGGGTGACCCAGGAAATTACAGACCGGTGAGCCTGACATCAGTACCAATGAAAATGGTAGAAACCATCATAAAGAACAAAATTACACAGCATGTAGATAGTCATGGCCTAATGGGAGACAGCCAACATGGCTTTAGACAAGGAAGATCTTGTCTTACTAATCTGATATTGTTTTTTTGAAGGTGTGCATAAACAGGTAGACAAAGGTGAGTCGGTTGATATAGTGTATCTGGACTTTCAGAAAGCTTTTGACAAAGTCCCCCATCAGAGACTTTTGGCGAAGCTAAAAAGTCATGGGATAGGAGGCAGTGTACTATTGTGGATCGGGAACTGGTTAAAAGATAGAAAGCAGAGGGTAGGGCTAAATGGCCAATATTCCCAATGGAAAAAGGTGAATAGTGGAGTACCCCAGGGATCTGTACTGGGTCCGTTGCTTTTTGACATATTCATAAATAACCTGGAAAAGGGAATAACTAGTGAGGTTATCAAATTTGCAGATGACACAAAACTGTTTAAAGTTGTTAAAACCCAAGAGGATTGTGGAAAACTGCAGGAGGATCTGGATAAATTGGAAGACAGGGCATCCAAATGGCAGATGAAATTTAATGTGGACAAGTGCAAAGTTATGCACCTAGAAAAGAACAACCCACACTATAGTTACACGATGCAAGGCTCCACATTAGAAACCACCACCCAGGAAAAAGATTTAGGAGTCATTGTGGATAACATGTTAAAACCCTCCGCCCAGTGTGCAGCGGCGGCCAAGAAAGCAAATAGAATGCTAGGTATCATAAGGAAAGGGATGGAGAATAAAACAAAGGATGTTATAATGCCTCTGTATCGCTCCATGGTACGAACGCACCTTGAATATTGTGTGCAATTCTGGTCACCGTATCTTAAAAAGGACATAGCGTTATTAGAAAAAGTACAGAGAAGAGCCACCAAATTGGTGAAGGGGATGGAAGGCTACTCCTATGAAGAGAGGCTAAGAAGGTTAGGGCTCTTTAGCCTGGAGAAGAGACGGCTGAGGGGAGATATGATAGAGGTCTATAAATTAATGAATGGAGTGGAACGGATAAACGTGGATCAATTGTTTACGCTATCAGAGTATAGAAAGACTAGGGGGCATGTAATGAAGCTACAGGGTAAACTGTTTAAGACAAATAAGAGAAAATATTTTTTCACTCAACGTGTAATCAAACTGGAATCTGTTACCGGAGGATGTAGTAAGGGCTGTTAGTATAGCTGGGTTTAAAAAAGGTTTGGACAAGTTCCTGGAGGAAAGGTCCATAAACCACTATTAAAAAGGGACCCAGGATATCAATGCTTGACCCAGTACAAGCATTGTGGAACCTGTGTCTTTTGGGGATATTGCTAGGTACGTATGACCTAGATTGGCCACTGTTGGGAACAGGATACTGGGCTTGATGGACCTCGGTCTGACCCAGTATGGCATGTCTTATGTTCTTAGAGGTGGCAGAGCCATTGACTAATCTCCTCTGGAAAAGCTCCCAAATGGATTGGTGGTCACTGGACCTGGACCTGGTCTTCCAGTGTCTCAAGAAAGCTGTGTGCTCTAAACCCATCCTGATTAGCCCCGATTTCTCTTTACAATTTACTGTGCAAATTGATGCCTCAGAGGTGAGCCTAGGAACTGTTTTAGCCTAGGAAGTCATGAGTGAAGAACATCCGATAGCATTCATCAGCAGGAAACTGCTTCCCTGGGAAAAGCATTATGCAGTGATTGACAAAGAAGCCCTGGCTGTCAAGCAGGTGCTTGAAACCTTCAAATACTACCTGCTCAGCTGTCCATTTATGTGGATAATGGACCACCAACCCCTCAAGTGGTTGGCTCGACATAAGGAGCCCAACAGATTGAAAAATTCCATTTTACTGTGGAAAATTATGGATGTGCATATTTTCCAAGGTGTAGTTTATTAAGAGGAAAGGATTCAGTTATTTTCCAATTAACCTGATAATTAACAAAAGAAATGCACAGGAGTAGAGCCTCTTTTGATTGAAAGCAAGCTCTGCTACAAGGGGACATAGGATGAGGGTAAAAGGGGACAGATTCAGTAGTAATATGCAGAAATATTTCTTTACAGAAAGAGTGGTTGATCCGTGGAATAGTCTCCCAGTGGAGGTGGTAGTGATGAGGACAGTATCTGAATTCAAAAAAGCATGGGACAAACACAGGGGACCTCTAAAGGAAAAAAGGGAACTATTGAAGTAGTTGATATGGAAAGGCAGACTAGATAGGCCATATGGTTTTTTTCTGCCGTCATGTTTCTGTGTTTCTAACAGCCATATTATGCGCTGGTTTTTGAGTCTCATACATAGTAACATATATAGTATATGACGGCAGATAAAGAACAGTATGGTCCATCTAATCTACTCAGCAAGGTGGCAAGAGTAGGTGCACTTGCCGCTCCATGCAGGTCACCTCTCCCCATGCCCCCATCCAGGGGTGTACCCACCGCTCCGTGTAGGTCACCCCTATTTGTTCAGATATAAGAGATAGTTATGCTTATTTTGATTTTATCCTGTTGCTATAAAGGGATCCACTATGTCTTTCCCATGTCATTTTGAATTCTGTCACTGTGTTTGCCCCCACCACTTCCATCGGGAGGGCATTCCAAGCATCCACCACCCTTTCAGTGAAAAAGTATTTCCTGACATTGCCTTTCAGTTTACCCCCTTGCAGCTTCATGCTATGCCCTCTAGTTTTACAGCTTCCCCATCTTTGGAAGAGGTTTGTTTGTCCATTAATACTCTAAGGGGCTTGTTTACAAAGCCGCGGTAGCGGTTTCTGATCATTATCAGAGCCGCGGCCCCATTGATTTCAATGGGGCCGCAGCTCCGATAACGATTGGAAACCACTACCGTGGCTTTGTAAACAAGCCCCTAAGTATTTAAAGGTCTGAAACATATCTCCCCTGTCCTTCCTCTCCTCCAGAGTGTACATATTTAGGTCTTCAAGCCTCTTCTCATAAGTCTTATGACGCAGGCTCCAAATCATTTTGGTCATCTTCCTCTGAACTGCTTCCGGTCTTTCTATATCCTTTGCGAGATATGGTCTCCAAAACTGAACACAATATTCCAAGTGAGGCCTCACCAGCGACTTGTAGAGCGGCATTAGTTCCCCTTCCTTTCTGCTGGTAATTCCTCTCTGTATGCAACCCAGCATCCTTCTGGTTTTTTACACCACCTTGTCACACTGTTTTGCCACCTTGAGATCATCAGAAACAATCGCACCGAGGTCTTTCTCCTTGTCTGTGCACATCAGTCTCTTGCCCCCTATTGCATACAATTCCCTTGGATTTCTGCTTCTCAAGTGCATGACACTGCACATCTTCACATTAAATCTTAACTGCCAAGCATTAGACCATTCTTCCAGCTTTTGTAGATCTCTCCTCATGTTCCCCAATCCCTGAGGGGAGTCCACTCTGTTGCAAATTTTGGTGTTATCTGCAAAAAGACAGACTTTTCCATTCAGCCCTTTGGCAATATCACTTATGAATATATTGAACAGTATCAGTTCCAAGACCAAACCCTGGGGCACACCGCTAATCACCTTCCTTTCATCTGAGTGAGTTCCGTTTACTATCACCCGCTGTTGTCTGTCAGTCAACCAATTTCTGATCCAGTTCACCATCTTGGGACCCATCCCCAAGCTGTTGAGTTTATTGATAAGCCTCCTATGAGGAACAGTATCAAAGGTTTTGCTGAAATCTAGGTAGATCACATCCATCTGGTTATCCAGTCAAAGAACTCAATCAGATTTGTTTGGCAAGATTGTCCTTTGGTAAAACCATATTGCCTCGGATCATGCAACCTGTTGGTTTCGAGGAAGTCCACTATTCGCTCTTTCAGGAGTGCCTCCTTTTCCCGCCACCGAGGTAAGGCTTACTGACCTGTAGTTTGTTACTTCTTCCCTATTACCACTTTTGTGGAGAGGAACCACATCAGCTCTTCTCCAGTCCCGTGAAACTTCTCCTGTCTCCAAGGATCTATTAAAAACATCCTTTAAAGGCCCTACAAGAACTTCTCTGAGCTCTTTCAGTATCTTGGGGTGTATCCCATCTGGTCCTATAGACTTGTCCACCTTCAGTTTTGCAAGCTGTTATTTATTTATTAAGAGGAAATGATTCAGTTATTTCCCAGTTAAACTGAGAAGGGTCTACAAACCTACTAATTCCAGGTCCACCATAGGGCTGGTTGGACTCACCAGAACACGGACTTCCTTTCCCGGGTGGGGGTTCCAGATGAAGCAGGCTCTCAATGGGGCATGCTTGACCTGAGGGGGAGGGTGTGTGATGGGGTATATAGAATGCTACCCATTGCTCTCCAAAGGGATTATTTATGGGAGTCTGCAGCCCAGATTTCAGGGCAGGGAGAGGTTCAGAACCCAGCAGGCTACAGAAGGGAGAAAGGCCCATGGAGGCAGAAGTCCTTCCAAGGCAATCCATACCAAGGAGTTCTGAGGTATGAGCTTTAATTGGGGCTGGAGGAAGGGTCAGAAGATCCAGCTTCTTGAGATTTAAGAACCTGGAACAGCATAAAAGCTAATTTTGTTTTCCCTGAACTACTGTCTGTTTGATGTTTTAAAGAAAACCCCTTCTCACTGCACACCACAGTACCACAGGGACTTATGTATATAGTGGCAGCCACTATGGGGGTTTAGAAGCTGTCTTCATGATTTACATATATATAATCAGAAATATACACGTGCAAATCATATACCCATATAAATGGCCATTTTATGAAGGAATCACTTTATATTTGGATTACATACCACATTGAAAGTGCATGGAGGCATGGTCTGGGTGGGACAAAAATCTACACAGGTTTCACTCATTTCATATAAGGAGTGCATGTATATGGCCATATTGTCTATGTCTGGACTTATTTCCCCTCCAAATTGATATAATGTAAAGATAAAATCCTCAGTAGTTACTTAAGAGCCTCTGAGTGCCTAGGTTTGCAAAATGGCTTAGTGCTGAATGTTCTGCAGAACCAGCACTTACACATGTAGCTGGCTAAATTTCTACCATAGATTTGTGTGTTTTTGAAATGGCTCCTCCTGCTGAATGTGGATATATATCCCTGCGCATTCCTGAATCTCCTTATTGGTATTTTAGAAATGACACCACCTTCCACAGAGCTGTTTCTAAAATATTGGCGCAATTGTAAATGTGGTGACCTTAATGAGTCACTTCTGATCTCCACACCCTATCTAAAATGTACGTTCATATGGATAAGTCCTTTTGAATATCTGACCTGAAGCATTTATCAGATATTCAAGAGTGCTCATAATAGGCCAGCTCATATATAAATTAAATACAATAAAAGGTTAAAAACATTTGTGGTTTCTAGACTTCAAGCTATATAATGTACATTATGATGTTCTTCTCCCAGTGAAATTTAGAGCCTGAAGTAGACTGTTGCCAGTAAGGGAAGTAATAGTAAATATGACAGCTAGATTACATGTGCAGGGTATGCAGGGTGGCCCAAAAAAAGTGAGAACATCTTGTAGCATATAAGTTATTTAAACATTCAAAAAGACAGATGTAAATGATTGACAAATTTTAAAAAAAAAAGATGGTGACCAGAAATTGTCGCAATAAAGATGTTATATAGCTAGAAAAGGTAAATAAGTAAGCTATTTAAGCTTTTAATTTACGAGATGTTCTCATTTTTTGGGCCACCTTGTATATCTATTTTGTTACAAAATGTGCATGTGGAAATGGATATAAACTATACATTGAGGCGTTATATATCAAGGGAGTGAGTAATATGGTATGATATGTATCTGTAAACGGTATATATATATATATATATATATATATAGTAACATAGTAACATAGTAAATGACGGCAGATAAAGACCAGTATGGTCCATCTAGTCTGCCCAGTACGATGTCAAGAGTAGGTACACCTGCTGCTCTGTGCAGGCAGGCCTTCCCCATGTCTTTGTTTAGGGGTGATTCCACCACTCCTTGTAGTACACCCCTATTTGTTAAGGAATTAGATGGTTCAGATTATTTTGATATTTTCTTGTTGCTGTAAAGGGATCCACTGTGTCTGTCCCATGCCCTTTTGAACTCCGTCACCCTATTTGCCCCTCCACTTCCATCGGGAGCGCATTCCAAGGATCCATCACCCTTTCAGTAAAAAAGTATTTCCTGACATTGCCTTTCAATTTACCACCTTGTAGCTTCATGTTATGCCCTCTAGTTTTGCAGCTTCTCCGTTTTTGGAAGAGGTTTGTTTGTTCATTATTTCTCTTTAAGTATTTAAAGGTCTGAATCATATCTCCCCTGTCCCTCCTCTCCTCCATAGTGTACATGTTTAGATCTTCAAGTCTCTTCTCATAAGGCTTCTGATGCAGGCTCCAAATCATTTTGGTCGCCTTCCTCTGAACAGTTTCCAGTCTTTTTACATCCTTTGCAGATATGGTCTCCAAAACTGAACATAGTATTCCAAGTGAGGCCTCACCAGTGACTTGTACAGTGGTATAAGTACCTTTTCCTTTCTGCTGGTAATTCCTCTTCGTATGCAGCCCACATCCTCCTGGCTTTTATCACTGCCTTGTCTCACTGTTTTGCCACCTTGAGATCTTCAGAAATAATCACTCCAAGGTCATTCTCCTGATTCGTACACACCAATCTCTCACCCCCTATCGCATACATTTCCCTTGGATTTCTGCTTCCCAAGTGCATGACTCTGCACTTCTTCGCATTAAATCTTAATTGCCAAGCATTAGACCATTCTTCCAGCTTTTGTAGATCGTTCCTCATGTTAACCACTCCCTCGGGGGAGTCCACTCTGTTGCAAATTTTTTTGTGTCATCTGCAAATAGACAGACTTTTCCATGCAGTCCTTCAGCAATATCACTCACAAATACATTGAACAGTGCCGGGCCCAGGACTGACCCCTGGGGCCCCCCGCTAATCACCTTCCTTTCATCCGAGTGAGCTCCTTGTACCATCACCTTCTGTCATCTGTCAGTCAACCAATTTCTGATCCAATTTACCATCTTGGGATCTATCCCCAAACTACTGAGTTTATTGATAAGCTTCCTATGAGGAACAGTATCTAAGGCTTTGCTGAAATCCAGGTAGATGACATCCATTGCATGCCCCTGATCTAGTTCCCTGGTCACCCAGTCAAAGAACTCAATCAGATTTTTTTGGCAAGATCGTCCTTCGGTAAAACCATGTTGCCTCGGATCTTGCAAACTGTTGGCTTTGAGAAAGTTCACAATTCGCTCTTTCAGGAGCGCCTCCAATACTTTTCCCCCCACTGAGGTAAGGCTCATAGGCCTGTAGTTTGACACTTCTTCCCTGTCACCACTTTTGTGTAGAGGTACGACATCAGCCATTCTCCAGTCCTGAGGAACCTCTCCTGTTTCCAAGGATCTGTTGAAAACATCCTTTAACGGCCCTGCAAGAACCTCTCTGAGCTCTTTCAGTATCCTGGGATGTATCTCATCTGGTCCCATGGCCTTGTCCACTTTCAGTTTTGCAAGCTGTCCTAACACTTCATCTTCTGTGAATGGTGTGGTATCTACTTCATTCCCAGTTTTATATTTGGTGGTCAGGTGGTCCTTCTCCAGGACTACTTCATTCCCAGTTTTATATTTGGTGATCAGGTGGTCCTTCTCCAGGACTTTCCTTAGTAAAAACAGAGCAGAAGTATTCGTTTAGCAATTTCTCTTTTTCAATGTCACTTTCCACGAGTGCGTTCCCAGCACTTCTGAGTCCTGCAATTCCACCTCTGATCTTCTTCTTTTCTCCAATATACCTGAAGAAAGTTTTCTCGCCACACTTCACATCTTTAGCCATCTTTTCCTCTGCCTTTGATTTTGCTATCCTTATTTCTCTATTTTTCTCTTTTGAGTTTGATCCTGTATTCATTTCTGTGTTCCTCTGTTTGCAAGCTTTTGAATTTTGCGAAAGCTGTGTTTTTTGCCTTTATTTGAGCAGCCACTTCTTTGGAAAACCAAATAGGTTTTCTTCTCCTCTTGTTTTTGTTTACTTTTCTTACATATTTATCTGTTGCCCCTTTTATTGCCACCTTTAGTTTAGCCCATTTCAATTCCACTTCCCTTATCTCCTTCCACCCTGTCAGCTCCTCCTTTAGGTACGTGGCCATTTTATTGAAATCTGTGTTTTTGAAGTTTAGGACCTTGAGCTTGCTATGATTGGCCTGTACCATGGCTTTTATCTCAAACCACACCGTGTGATGATCGTTACTGCTCACAGGGGCACTCACGCAGACATTCGACATGCTATCACCGTTGGTGAGCACTAAATCCAGCGTTGAGCTTTCCCTGGTTGGTTCTATCACCACTTGTCTAAGTAATGCATCTTGGAGAGCATCCACAATTTTTTTGCTTCTTTCCAGATTTGCAGAAGGAGTAATCCAATCCACATCAGGTAGATTAAAGTCACCCAATATGATTGCTTCTCCCTTTGTGGCTATCTTGGCAATATCTATAATTAATTCGCTATCTATCTCTTCAGTTTGTGTCGGAGGTCTGTATACTACAGCAGTATGGATGACAGTGCCATCTCCTCTTTCCAACACAATCCAGAGCGCTTCTTCTTTTCCCCATGCCCCCTGCATTTCAGTAGCTTTAATATTGCCCTTGACATACAAGGCTACTCCTCCTCCTCTTCCATTTTCTCTGTCTCTTCTGAATAGATTATAGCCAGCTATGGCTATATCCCAATTGTGCGATTCATTTAGCCAAGTTTCTGTAATGGCCACAATGTCCAAATCCATTTCCACCATTAGGGCTTCCAGGTCTGGAACTTTGTTGGCTAAGCTTTGAGCATTAGTGCTCATTGCTTTGCAGGATTTAACTGGCTTGTGTGTATTTTGCATTGCTTTTGTTCTGCCCACATCTTCCTGCTTATTTTTGATGTGTGGTTTAAAAGTGTGGCTGTTTCTGATGTTATTCTGCTTTTGCAGGGGGTGACTTCCAGAGCTTGACCTTCCACATCTGTGTTCACTTTCTGCTCTAAGTACTTCAACTTGGTTTGTATTCCTGCTGGCTGAAGAGTCTGGAAGGCACTTGACTATCTTCTCTCCATTGAACTGTGTTCCCAAGTTGGTGCCTCTGATGATGGAATCTCCAAGTATTAGTAGTTGCTGTTTGGTGAGGTTTTCTTCCTATTTGGTCCTCTAGCAGGAGATTGGGTATTGTCTGTCTCATTTAAGGGCCCTTCAGTTTCTTTGGCTTGGTCATCCTCATTAGCCAAGGCAGAGAAGGCATTATGTAGCGATAATTCCTGTTGCAAAGATGTCTTGGTGTCACAGGTCGCAATCAACCAGAACCCACTGTGATCCATTTATTCCTGGGGTGTTTGATTCTTTGTTGGAGTTGTGGTGGACATTGTTCAGTTTGTATCTTAGAAGAGGTGCGTTTCATTGCAGCCAGTTCCTCCCTCAGTTCCACATCCTCATTAGGCAAGGCAGAGGAGGCATTATTCAGGGATATCTCTTGATGTATAGGATATCTGTGTGTTACAGGTCGCAATCTACCAGAACCCACTGTGATCCATTTGTCCCTGGGGTGTTTGATTCTTTGTGGGAGTGGTGGTGGACGTTGTTCAGTTTGTATCTTAGAAGAGGTGTGCTTCATTGCAGCCAGTTCCTCCCTCAGTAGGGTTAATTCTTTATGCATGGCAGCTAGGTCTTCCCATAGTAGAGTCAGTTCTTTATGCATGGCAGCTGACCTGAAGCACAGAGGACAAGCTCTCAGGTTCCAAATGATTTGTCTTGGAATGAATGTACAGCAGTTATTGCACTGAATACACAACATGCTAAATAAGCAGAAGAAGAAGAAAGGAAGAAGAAGGGGCGGGCCTTCAACCAAGTTAAAAGGATAGATGCCAACGTATGCGACCACTATATAGGCAATGCAGCCTCTGGGGCGGGTGGGATGAGGGGTAGGGTGGGCAGGAACCTAAGTGTCACTGGCCAGTAGGCTGTTCCTAAACTGGGGAACCCACAGATATCTTCTCCAAGGCTACACAGGAAAGCAGTCAGTCAAAATATCCTCAAACATAATGTATAGCCACAGTTAAAACTTATATTAGCGATATCCCCAAAAAACAAACACTTAAACTCTATATTGGTAGCTAGAAACCAGCAGAGATACTAAAGAAAATTATAGTCTTAGCTGATGGCTTTCTGAGCACTCCAGAGCTCATGCAGTCTGCCTTAGACCGGTATTGTCTGTCCAGGTGTGAGATGGTCTACAATCAGTCCCTCCCCTGGGAGCAAGTTATTCTCCAAGCAGTGCAACAGATTTAACCCTTTATTATATGGATACTTAGGCCCCAGTAGTCTGAATATCCCCAAATTTAATGTATAGCCACAGTTTAAACCTTATATTAGCGATATCCCCCAAAAACAAACACTTAGGGGTATGTTTACTAAACTGCGTTAGTTTGATTCGCGTTAGGAGCCGCGTTAGTAGAAGAAATGCCAAAAAAGGACATGGGCAGTACATCGTTACCAATAACACGCGTTATAAGGCGCCGCGCAGCAACGATCATTACAGGGCACGTTACTGCGCATTAAGCTTAGGAACGCGCACAGACACCCAAATACAGAAACAGAGGTGTAGCACAATGGTTACTTCACAGACTGATGGTACAAGGTCATGGGTTTGATTCCCCAATGTGCCCAATGAATAAGGCTGGCTGAGGCGTCATGTGTAACCCTTTGAAGGCCTACTATAATATTTTAATCCACATTCTGCAGCAGGGTTAAAGTTTGCATATGTCAGGAAAATTGTACCCGTCTTATTCAATATGTTCCAATAGTGCCGTTCCCTCTGCCATGGTCATGTATTATATACCATTTGATAGTAATATTTAGGCAGAAGTTTGGATCCCGAAAGTTTTGGGCTTGGCCTGGAAAGGGTTAAGTATCGGGCTGTGAGGAAGTTTAGTTGTACTGTAATAGTGCTGCCAGCAAACACACCCTCACAGTGGCGTAACCTAAGGTGCCACATAAGGCACCCTAGAAGGCACTCCATAGGGCACATTCTAAAGTGCGCTGTCTGCCAAGGCACCCTATAATGTCCCCTATAGGACACCATATAAGGCACCTTATAAGGCGCTTTATAGAGCACTGTAGAAGGCGCCCTATAGGGCGCCTTATGAGCCACCCTAAGGTGACAGTACCCTGAGGGTAGTTCTGCTGGCAGCACTAATATACAATAAAAATAGACAATGCCTAAGACAGCCCTATCGATGAACCCCACTGTGGGTTTTGAACCCATGACCTCTGCCTCCATGGGCAGTGAAGTAACCAGTGGGCTAGAGCTGCTAATAAACACCTGGCTGGCTACAGGAGGACTGCACGGCACCACACCCACATTCTGCTGTGGTTACCAGAAGAGGGTCAATCCATCCGTACCCAGGATGCACAGCACATGTAAATCAGCAGTCTACAGATGATCACAAGATGGGGCATGCACCCCACAGCACCTCAGCCTGGTAGGGGGTGCCGACGGTGTGCGTTAGTGGCACAGAGTAGCTACAGACCGTCACAGTGTGCAGGTCCTGTGCTCACCTGAGGGAGAGGTATGGTGCCCAGCACCATTCTCACAGCACCTGGCTGTGCTGAGATAGGCTATGCTGCAGGTCCCCATCAGTGCCAATGTGTGATAGGTAGTCCTTGCAAACACCCCTAGGATATGCCTGTGTTCATCTGTATGTCACATCTAGCCCTTGTGGACTATGATGCATCCAGAAAAGTGCATACCCTGTGTGGGTGCCATGGTCACATGATGTAAGTGAAGGGGGGGTGTTGAGACCCACAGGGAGATTACATACCACCACCCAACGCACTCTCTGGGGCACAGGGTGGGGGACAGGATCTCCCGCCAACAGATCCACTTTCTACCCCCTGCAATGGTGGCAGTAGAGGGGACCATCACCCCAGTCCTGCTAGGGATCAAACACCCTACAGGGCAGGCAATGCAGAGCAGTACACATCCATAACGCAATAGCAGACAGACGGCAGGTCTGGAAATGCTCAGCTGCCCCCCACCATTATCTGACATTCTCCAGCAGCAAGCCTCCAGCCGCTGCACCCTGCAAGGTGTTCCAGCAAGACACATACTAGCTGCAGACAGTCCACCAGCTAATCCATAGTGCATGGTCCTGGAAGAAATGCATGTACCCAGAACGGGGATAACAGCATACACACCAAGCAAATAAGTCAGCAATTGGGCCACAAAAGAAAACCCATAAATATCACATGAGAAAAATGCTATACAGCACTATGGGGGAACCTAGCCATGCCATGGTCACTGCTCAGTCAGGGTGAGAGTGACCTCCCAGCAGGACATGCTATGGCCACCCTGTCCGTGCAGGTGGTACCAGGCACTACAATGTCCGAGCCATTGCCCTATGCCCTGTGCAGATGCGGCCAGGCCAGGCCACCCTGTCCGTGCAGGTGGTACCAGGCACTACAATGTCCGAGCCATTGCCCTATGCCCTGTGCAGATGCGGCCAGGCCAGGCCACCCTATCCAGGCTATTCCCACGGTACTTTGCTCCTCATTATGCACATTGGCAGGCCAATACTGGCAACAGTGCTAGCAGTGTGGGCTGTGGAGGGTGTTGGCAGCCACCACACACTGGATAGACAGACACACACTTCCCACACCTATGCCAGCATTGTGCAACTATAGAGGTGTTGGGCAGCCCAGGCCACCACACCAGTCCTGGGCACAGTGCAGGCATGGCTATGGTACGCAATACTGTAGGAGTCACTCCCCAGATTGGTAAACACTGTCAGACACAAGACCTGTAGCACACTCCACAGACATCAGAAAGGTTGCTATGATGCAGCTCACTCCGAAAATTGTACTTAACCTAGGAATTGCTATCTGCCAGTAATCATAGCAACCTTTTGATAAATGTGTACCATATTCCCCGGTTTAGGGTGGCATTACTAAGGTATGCAAGTGCTAGTATTGGGAGATGCACGCAGAGCCCAAAGTCCTGCCTCTCCAGGAGGCTTTGGATAATGGGGCCTGTGGGTGCGGGTGTGTCTGCCCCTGTTCGCTCTTGCTTTACGGCAGAGGTTCCCAAATCCAGTCCTGCGGTGCAAAACACTGTTCGGGTTTTCATGCTGTCCCTCATGAATATGCATGAGATACATCTGCATAGCATGGGGGTGGCGCATAGAAATGCAGCACAGGCATCTTTATCAGAGGCAGCATGGAACCTGAATGGTGTTTGGCCCTCCAGGACTGCATTTGGGAGGCTCTGCTCTAGGTAATGTGCATGTTTATGGTATCTGTGCTCTGTAGGGTAAAATGTAGGTGTTTTGGGCATGTTTACGTCATCTGCAAGAAAGGTTCTTCTGTATTAGCACGTTATAGTAGTGGGTAAAATATGAGGACTGGGTTGGCGGAGACCACAGCTGGGACTTGAACCTGTGGCCTTCTGCTTCTGAATACACTGGTTTTGTGCATTGCACCACCATGCTATCACAGAGATGGTGCATTCCCTGGTGATACCATGACTGTTGGTCATAAAGGGCTGGTCTGTTGCAGTGCATGGCACCCACCTACACAGGGCTAGGCCACGGTCTGCTCTGGGCAGCTGCCACTGCCCCCTCCACCACCAGTATCCCTCAGCCACCATGCTGACATGCCCTTCTGCTGGTGGAGCTGGTGGTGCGCAGTCTCAGGCCATCCAGTGTGCAGGTAGGCGACTGCCTATGGTGCGGGTTCTGGGGTAGGGGTGCCTGCATAGACGTCCACGCTCCCCCCCCCAGCCCCGCCTGCCAATGTTCCGTACCCTTGGGGGTAGCTGTTGGGTACTATCCCCTGTGACACTTTGGGAAACACACTCGTGCCCATGTTGGACCTTCAGCAGTTGCTGTCTGGCTGCTCCACTGTTTCAGCATTCATAAGGGCCACCTAGGCATCACCCTAGTCCGCACTGTGACCCAGCTCCACCACAGCATGTGCCGCCTGCGGCCCTCTGTATCCCCTTCTCCGGCATCTGTCCAGTTGTCATTCCGACATGCCAGCACTGATGTTGCGGGACATGTGCACCTGTCCGATGGTGGGGAAAACCCTGAGCAGCGCTATTTCACTGTGGGCTCATTTACCTTGTATGGGGACGGCGTATAGACCCTTCCACGATTTATATCTGTTCTATGGAGCTTACTCAGGGGGGGGAGGGGTTGATGTTTCTCATTGATACCACTATTGCCCAGCTTGGTTATTGTTTTTTTCCAGTTTGTTGGGGTCATTTTCAGTGTTTCTGTGCCCTTTTGTTCTGTGCACATGTATCACACTTATCACTGTTTTTTGGTTTCCCTGCCTGGGCTGTACATTGCTGACACTGAAATGGTTTCTCTCCCCTGTAATGTGCATTTAACGGCAGGTTTTCATTCGCGTTGGAATTCAGCTCTGAAAATCAGCGCGTTAGTGTGAGGGGAGCCTCTCCCCACCCACTGACCCCTTCTCTCCGCCCTCTCTCCACCTTCTGCGGTGTTTTACCGCGCCGCGGAGCATTACGATCGTTAGCGCATCATAACGCGCGTTATGTACGATTACCGCAGTTTAGTAAACATACCCCGTAAACTCTATATTGGCAGTTAGAAACCAGCAGAGATAATAAAGAAAATGATAGTCTTAGATGATGGATACTTAGGCCCCAGTAGTCTGAATATCCCCAAACTTAACGTATAGCCACAGTTTAAACCTTATATTAGCGATATCCCCAAAAAACAAACACTTAAACTCTATATTGGTAGCTAGAAACCAGCAGAGCTTTTGACTGTGTAAATCATGAGAAACTCTGGGCCACATTAAGAAGCATGGGTATACCAGAACATCTGATCGTTCTCTTGCACAACCTTTACATTGATCAAGAAGCAACAGTTCAAATGGAGCAAGGAGAAACAGAATGGTTTAAAATCAGAAAAGATGTATGACAAGGCTGCATACTTTCTCCCTACCTGTTTAATTTATATGCAGAACAAATCATCAGAGAAGCAGGGTTGTATGAAGACAACAGAGGTGTGAAGATTGGTGAGAGACTCATCAACAACTTTCGCTATGCTGATGATACCACCTTACTGGCTGAAAGTGAAGACGATTTGAAACATTTGCTTCTCAAGATCAAGGAACATAGTCTTAAAATGGCCTGCACTTTAATGTAAAGAAGACAAAGATCGTGACAACTGGCAAAATCATTAAGTTCATCATTGATGGAGAAGAAATTGAAATAATGGACAACTTTAACATACTTGGATCAACTATCAATAAAGAAGCAACAAGCAGACAAGAAATCAGATGGCGCATTGTTCTTGGCAGAATGGCTATGAAGGACCTAGACAAGATTCTCAAGAGCAGAGATGTCCCTCTCTATACAAAGATTTGACTTGTTCAAGCCATGGTATTTTCAATAACATCATATGGATGCGAAAGTCGGACAGTGAAAAAGATAGGCAGGAAGAAAATTGATGCCTTTGAAATATGGTGCTGGTGACGAATACTGTGTATACCATGAACTGCCTGATGAACAAACCAGTCAATACTAGAAGTGATCAAACATAAGCTTTCTTTAGAAACTCAGATGAGAAGACTTTGACTTTCATACTTTGGATACATCATGCGAAGAGAGAGATCATTAGAAAAGACATCGTGGTTGGCAAGGTAGAAGGTCAACGCAAAAGAGGAAAACCAGCAATGAGATGGATCAATACAATAACAGCAGCTATGGGTGACAGTCTGTCAACAATGAGCCGCCTGACTGAAGACTGAACATAGTTTAGGACTACTATACATAGGATCGCCATGAGTTGACACCAACTCGATGTCACTTAGCAACAACAATATTTATCCTGGCCATCTTGCAAATCAATACACATAATGTGACAGCTATTGTGAGTGGTGGGGGGTTTTTTGAGGCAGAAATAAATGAGAAGGGATTATGTTAAATGCCTTTGCTCTCCAATGGACTTCATGTGTCCTTGAGCCCTCCAATGCAGCCAGCACAGAAGATCATTGATGCTGCAGCTGTGGAATTACTACAGGAGGAATCCAGTGGCTCTTTTCCCCTGAGGTTACAGTTGCTCTGCACCAGAATAGAAGACTAGGCAATGAGATTTTCTGCCATAGTGCCTGGAGAGGTCAGAGCTATGGAGGAGCGAACTGTGCAGAAACATCGTGGACAGGCTGTTTCTTTGCCCTCTTCGGATCTGCAGTTTTTGGACTCTGCCCAGGAGGATCCTAGTATTGGTGTCCGGTTGATGCTGGTGAGACCTCAAATGTTTGTCTTGGAAACTTTGTGAGAAACTTTATTTAAGTTGGAACAGTCCCTTTTCCTCCAGCTTCAGTGCATTTCAACACTGTTTATTGAGACTGGCCAGAAAATTGAGGCACAGGAGACATTATTGGATAACTTTAAAGCAAAATTTGTTCTATAGAAGCCCAGTTGGATCAGTTCCAAGAAAATGTTTTAACACTATCGAAGGATCCTGAGGTTATACACAGGAAGCTTGAAACCCTTGAAAATGCTAATAGAAGTAGGAATTTGAGGATTCTTAATTTTCCTAAGATTCCTTCTGT
Organism: Ichthyophis bannanicus; assembly: GCA_033557465.1. NCBI lineage: Eukaryota > Metazoa > Chordata > Amphibia > Gymnophiona > Ichthyophiidae > Ichthyophis > Ichthyophis bannanicus. The sequence continues at coordinate 63,883,673 of CM066039.1, read as the reverse complement.
TTCGGCCCTGTAACTGTTTAAACGTTTCTGCTTTTGATCTTGAAGATACCATCTGAATTTTTTCCTCTGATATCTAAAGTTTTTTATTTGCCTACTGCTAAAGTTAAGATGGTGAAAGGCCATGAACAGTCCTCAGGGTTGTCTTGTGTTAGCTTGGATTTAACAGCTTTTTTGGAGAGGTCTGAATCAGAACCCAAGCTGACCGCTAATTTATTAGTCACCTTGACTTTAGATACAGATCGGGACTGGCTCCTAAATATGTATTTTCGATCATCTAATAAAGTGTTTATGGATTGCCATATTAAGATTTTCCCAGATGTCTCTAGGGCCACACAGAAAAGAAGGAAGCAATTTTTGTTGTTAAAATCTGGGGTGCTTCACTTTGGACAGGTTATTCTTTTTATATTTTCCTTGTATATGTTAAGTTGGCTGGGTCCAGCTTTCTTTTTCAAGACCCACAACACCTGTCCAAATTTATATCCTCTAGAATGGCTCCTGTTCAGTACGTCCCCAAGAAGGGCCCAAACACTAATCCTGAAGTAGAGTAGAGGCATTTGTTTTGGTATGACTATTGCTCCCCTCTAAGGGGTATGTCTACTAAACCGTCTTAACGTGCGCCCGGCGATAGTGTGCAGGCTGGCATAAAAGGATTGGGCGTGTCGGTCTTAAAGTAGCAAAACGGGATTATGGCGCGATAATGTGCGCTGCGCACATTATCGGGCGAGACGCCACTAAGCACGTTAACGCGCGGTAATCTTAAGTAGGCACGCAGACATGCAAACACAGAAGCAGAGGTGTAGCACAATGGTTACTACACTGACTGATGGTATGGGGTCATGAGTTTGATCCCCCAGTGTGAATAATCCATAAGGCTGGCTGAGCCAGTAGCTTTTACGTGTAAGTATTGATTTTTGAGGCATTTTATTTGTAGTTTAATTAGTGCTGCTAGCAAACACACCCTCACGTGCCGTAACCTAAGGTGCCGCATAAGGCACCCTATAAGGCACCCAATAGGGCACATTATAAAGTGCACTGTCTGCCAAGGCACCCTATAATGTCCCCTGTAGGGCACCCTATAAGGCGCTTTAGAGGACACCTGATAAGGCACCTTATAAGGCGCTTTATAGGGCGCCCTATAAAGGCACCTTATAAGGCTCTTTATAGGGCGCCTTATGGTTACAGTACACTGAGGGTGTTTCTGCTGGCAGCACTAATGTACATTAAAAACAGACAATGCCTTGAACAGCCTTATCAAATAAACCCACCATGGGTTTGAACCCATGCTCTCTGGTCCCACAGGCAGTGAAGTAACCAGTGGGCTACAGCTCTATGGCTGCTAATAAGCCCCTGGCTGGCTGCAGAAAGACTGCACGTCACCACACAAACTGTCTGCTGTGGTTCCCAGGATAGGGTTAACCCACCCATACCCATGATGCACTGCACATGCAAATCAGCAGTCTGCAGATGGGCACAAGATGGGGTATGCAGCCCCACAGCACCTCGGCCTGGTAGGGGGAACCGACCGTATGTGGTACTGGCACAGAGTAGCTACAGACCATCACATTGGTGCGGGTACTGTGCTCACCCTGAGGATGAGGTGGGGCGCCCAGCACCAGGTCCACAGCACCTTTCATGGCTGAAATACACCATGCTGTAGGTCCCCATCAGTGCTACTGTGTGTGATAGGTAGTTCCTACAGACACACCTAGGATACATCTGTGTCCTTCTGTATTTCTCAGTCATGTCTACTCTTTATGGGCTATGATACACCCAGAATAGTGCATATCCTGTGTTGGTGACATGATGTAGGTGAAAGGGGGGGGGTGTTTAGACCCGTAGGTGGATTATGTACCACCACACAACCCACCCCCTGAGGCTCAGGGTGGGAAACAGAATCACCCACCAACAGATCCACATTCTACCTTCCTGCAATTGTGGCAGTAGAGGGGACCAGCAACCCCAGTCCTGCTGGGGAACAGACACTCTACAGGGCAGGTAATGCAGAGCTGTACACATCCATAAAGCAATAGCAGACAGACAGTAGGCCTGGAAATGCACAGCTGTCCCCCACCACTATCTGACATTCTCCAGCAGCAAGCCTCTAGCCACTGCACCCTGCAAGGTGTTCCAGCAAGACACATACTAGCTGCAGATAGTCTGCTAGCTAGTCCATAGTGCATGTTCCTGGAGAAGATGCATGTCCCCAGAACTGGGATATGAGCATACACCCCAAGCAGTTAAGTCAGTGATTGGGCCCCAAAAGAGAACCCATAAACATCACATGAGAGAAATACCATATAGCACTATGGGGGAACCTAGCCATGCCGTGGTCACTGCTCAGTCAGGGTGAGAGTGACCTCCCAGCAGGACATGCTGTGGCCACTCTGTCTGTGCAGGTGGTGGCCGGCCACTACAATGTCCGAGTCATTGCACTATGCTTTGTACAGATGAATCCAGGACAGGCCACCCTATCCTGGCTATTCCCACAGTACCTTGCTCCTCATTATGCACATTGGCAGGCCAATACTGGCAACAGTGCTAGCAGTGTGGGCTGAGGAGGGTGTTTGTAGCCACCACACACTGGATAGACCAGGGGTCCCCAAACCTGTCCTGGCGAGATGCAATCCTGGCAAGTTATTGGGATAGCCCTAATGAATATGCATGAGATATATATGCATTAAAGATATCCTCCCAACCTGACTGGTTTGTGGCCCTCCAGTACTGGATTTGGAGACCCCTGCCTTATACCTCTATAATTTAAGATTGTGAGTGGGCAAGGTACAGATGTAATAGACAACATTTTGATGGTGGTGAGAAGCGAGGAGTACTGTGACAAAGTCTATCTACCCTTTTGATGTCTAGGACATCTGTACCTTGCGCACTCACAATCTTAAATGACAGAGGTGTAAGGCAGGGGTCTCCCAATCCAGTACTGGAGGGCCACAAACCAGTCAGGTTTGGAGGATATCTCTAATGCATATATATCTCATGCATAATCATTAGGGCTATCCCAAAAACCTGCCAGGAATGCGGCCCTCCAGGACAGGTTTGGGGACCCCTGGGATAGACAGACTCACACTCCCCACACCTATGCCAGCATTGTGCAACTATAGAGGTGTTTGGCAGCCCTGGCCATCGCACCACTCCTGGGCACAGTGCAGGCATGTCTATGGTACGCAATACTGTTGGGGTCACCCCCCAGGGTGGTAAACACTGTCAGATACAAGACCTGTAGCACACTCCACAGACATCAGAAAGGTTGCTATGATGCAGCTCACTCAGAAAATTGTACTTAACCTCGGAATTGCTATCTGCCAGTAATCATAGCAACCTTTTGATAGCTGTGTACCGTATTCCCAGTTTTAGGGTGGCATTGCTAAGGTATGCAAGTGCTAGTATTGGGAGATGCACGCAAGGCCCAACATCCTGCCTCTCCAGGAGGCATTGGATAATGGAGCCTGTGGGTGTGGGTGTGTCTGCGCCTGTTGGCCGCTGCTTTAGGGCAGAGTTTCTCGACTCCAGTCCTGGTGGGCCAGACACTGTTCGGGTTTTCATGCTGTCCCTCATGAATATGCATGAGATACATCTGCATACCATGGGGGTGGCGCATAGAAATGCAGCACAGACATCTTTATTAGAGACAGCATGGAACCTGAATGGTGTTTGGCCCTCCAGGACTGCATTTGGGAGACTCTGCTCTAGGTAATGCGCATGTTTATGGTGTCTGTGCTCTGTAGGGTAAAATGTAGGTGTTTTGGGCATGTTTACGTCATTTGCAATAAAGGGTCTGTCTGTATTAGCACGTTTTAGTAGTGGGTAAAATATGGGGACTGGGTTGGCAAGAACCACAGCTGGGACTTGAACCTGTGACCTTCTGCTTCTGAACATATTGGCTGTGTGCACTGCACCACTGTGTTGCCTCAGAGACAGTGCATTCCCTGGAGATACCATGACTGTTTGTCAGACAGGGCCTGTCTGTTGCAGTGCATGGCACCCACCTACACAGGGCTAGGCCACGGTCTGCTCTGGGCAGCTGCCACTGCCCCCTCCACCACCAGTATCCCTCTGCCACCATGCTAACATGCCCTTCTGCTGGTGGTGCTGGTGGAGCGCAGTCTCAGGCCATCCAGTGTGTGGGTAGGCGGCTGTCTATGGTGCAGGTTCTGGGGTAGGGGTGCCTGCATAGCTGTCCACGCTTCCCCCCAGCACTGCATGCCAATGTTCCGTGCCCTTCGGGGTACCTGCTGGGTACTATCCCCTGTGATACTGTGGGAAGCACACTTGTGCCCATGTTGGGCCCTCAGCAGTTGCTGTCTGGCTGCTCTACTGTTTCAGCATTCCTATGTGCCAGCTAGGCATCACCCTAGTCCGCACTGTGGGCCAGCTGCACCGCAGCATGTGCCGCCTGCAGCCCTCTGTGTCCCCTTTTCCAGCATCTGTCCAGTTGCCCATTCCGACATGCCCGCCCTGCTGTTGTGGAACATGTGCACGCCATAGGAAACCTGGCCAATGGAGTCGGAAACCCTGCTCAGCGCAATTACACTGTGGGCTCATTCACCTTGTATGGGGACGGAGCATAGAAACATAGAATAGAAACATAGAAACATGATGACAGAAAAAGACCACATGGCCTATGTAGTCTGTCCTTCCATAACAACTACAACAGTCCCCTTTTTACCTTTAGAATAAAAACATAGAAGCATGACGACAGAAAATGACCACATGGCCTATCTAGTCTGTCCTTCCATAACAACTACAACAGTCCCCTTTTTACCTTTAGAATAGAAACAGAGAAACATGACGACAGAAAAAGACCCTTCCAAAATTTATATCTTTTTTATGGAGCTTTCTTGGGAGTGTTTTTTGATGTTTCCCATTGATATCACTATTGGCCAGCTTGGTTATTTTATTTTTACATTTTCTTCTGTACATTTTCAAGGTTTATTTGCCCTTTTGTTCTGTGCACATGTATCACACTTATCACTTTTTAGTTGGTTTCCCTGGTTTTGCTATACATTGCTGATGGAAATGGTATCTTTTCCCTTTAAATCAGCTCTAACGCCAGGGTTTCACTGGCGTTAGTTTTGAGCCTCGGATTTCACAGCGTTAGTGTTCAGGGAGCCTCTCCCATCCCACTCTCCACCCATTGACCCCTTCTCTCTGCCGCTGGGGAGCCTTCCCCCGCCCTCCGGGAGCCTTTTCCCGCCTTCAGCGCTCGTTTGCGCCGCTGCGCGCGTTATCGCATGCTAAGGTACCTGTGCGCCTGATAAAGCGCCATTATTGCATGATAAGGTACCTTATCACGCGATAACTTCATAGAGTGCACATTAAGACGGTTTAGTAAACATACCCCTAAGTCTGCTAGTATTACCTGGTTATTATATCCAGTTGGGATGTGCCTTTGACTTGCTCCCTTCCTCTCTCTCTATATTGAGAGTTTGTGGGTGATGGGCCTGTTTATTTTTTTTAATTTTGTATTTATCTGTATTTAATTTTGTATGTTATCCTAACTATATTGCCCTTTGCACTGAAAAATTTATTCTTGTAAATATTGGAAAAGTGCATAAATAAAAAGTTTAAAAAAAGAGGTAGTGGTCAGTCAGTGTTCCTGTTTATACTTCTTTGTCTTCTGCTAATTTGTCATCAATGTTTTGTTTGTAGGATATTATGTTAATACTGCTGTTCTAGCCTCTCAATCTGTTTTACTTTTATTAATTATCACTTCTTGTTACAATACGGTTTAGGTATTTTGCTCATTTGCCAGCAGTATCTGCCTCCTTAAATCTCCAAACGCCACGATTGGTGACAAGGGTTGGATTCAAGAGAGGGTGGTGATTAAAGAAAGCATAAATCTTGACATAAGTCTGCCCCACAACCAAGAGTGGATAGAGAATGCTTATTATAGAAGTGCAGAAGTAATTTCAGGAAAGAACATGGAAGCCTTTGACAGCGCTCTGGAAGACTATCCCTCATATACAGAGAGGCTAGAGCAGTACTTTGAGATAAATTATATTTTCCTGAAAAACGTTGCAGCACTGCTCAGTATAATGGGCACAAAAGCTTGCAGTTTCGTGAGCAAGTTAACAGCACCAGAGAAACTATCTTTTAAAAAGTTTTAAGGAGGTTGTTCAAATTATGCAAGAACGTGTTAACAAAGTCTCTTGTGCTATCACTATATAAAGATTTACTAGTAGTAGTAGTAGTAATATCAGAAAGATTCAGATTTCATAAAAGGGATCAAATGGAAAGGCCAACTATATCTTGTTCTGCAGCAGAGTTAAGGAAACTAGCAGAACACTGTGGCTTCAAAGGGACTGAATTATATATGTAGAAACAGACTTGGGGGTGGGTTGTGAAGAAATCTACTTTCAAAAGAGCAGTAGAATCTGAAGTATCACTAAAGTCACAGTTCAATTGCAGAAAAGAGGCCAAACCGAAATGGTTAAACTGGTCGCAGAGGCATACAAAATGTGGCCAGGGCAAGACAAACGTCAGACTCTGCAAAAGTCAGGAATTGTTGTAACTGTGGAAAAGGTTTGCATAATCCTTTAAACTGCTTTTTTAAAGATGTTTATTATAAGAAATGGACATAATCAGGCAGTATGCCAAAGTAACAGAAGGAGTGCAACTGAATTCAAACAAAATATTTCCAGTGTCCATGATGTTGACAATGCTGACAGTGATACAGATGTCGAGAATGGACTTGCAAGTCTAGCAAAATATCATACTGACATGAGGGATAGATTGGCATTTGGGCTGACACCCGCAGTAGTGGGAAAACCTGAGTCCACAGTATCAGTCATAACCTGCTGAGAATATGAAGAAGACATATTAAAGACATTTAAAGATAATCTGTTACAAGAAAGTTTACTATTATTAAAAATAATCACTGGACAAAGGATAGTGCATCTTGACATATTGGAAGTAGATGTGGAATTTAACATTTCAAAAAGTGCATTAGATATGGGTGAAAACAATGGACTGGCACTGTGGGGAAAGCAGAAATCTGGCTAGTTTTTGGTTGCGTGATGCATTGTCGTGTTCCACCAACTAGATATTCATTAAAATGTTGCATTCTATAGCAGTGGATCTCTCAAAGGAGACGAGCAGCAGCTGAGGGCTATTTTAACTTGCCTCAGAAGAATTCAAAGAAGGGTGAGGTACTCTGAAACATTCTAAGGCAAAATTTCCCATTGATAAAACTGCCCAGCCAAAATTTCATAAGGTCCATTCTGTTCCATACAATGTTTGTTCGATGGCGGAAGCAGAACTTGAAAGTCCTGCAAGGGATTGTAGTGTTTCAAAAGTGTCACAGAGGTGACTGGGCAACAACTACTCGTATAGAGGGTAATTTTATAAACTTCCACACTGTCAACGCATATTTCCACATGCATATTTTTGGTTTTATTTTCATAAAATGAAGCATGTGTACTTTGATTTATAAAATAGGAGCATACTGATGTACCTTAACCTAGTCGTGGCAGTTAAACCTGCCTGTGCATGCCTAGATTGGGTGGAAAGGCATCATAGCATCTTATATCTTATAAGCATAAATTTCGATGCTCCATCCCTGTGCATACACCACCTGAAAGTACACAATACGAAACTTTCGTGCACATTTTCAGAATAGTGACAACCTAAAGCAAGCTCATAAGCAGGGCCGGCCCGTCCATTGAGCGAGAATGTTTTTTGCACAGGGCCCCGCGTTTCAGGGGGCCCCGCGCAAAAAACATTCCGATCCAAAAGTAAAATTTAAAAAAAAAAAAAAAAAGCTGTCTGCTGCCGCTTCCGGGGCCGCCGCGGCAGAATCGAGTGTGCCGCGGGGCCCCCCTGTGCCCGGCACAGCCTGCCCTCCCTGGTATCAGCTCTCTGTTTCCAGCTTCAGTCACACGCGCCGGCTTTCAGAGCACAAGGGGAGAGTTTCTCCCTCGCTGCTCTGTTAAGCTCGCGGGGGCTGATGGGAAGTTCCCATCAGCCCCCGCGGGCTTAACAGAGCCGCGAAAGGGAAACTAGTCCCTTCGCGCTCTGAAAGCCGGCGCGTGTGACTGAAGCTGGAAACAGAGAGCTGATACCGGGGAGGGCAGGCTCTGCCGGGCACAGGGGGGGCCCCGCGGCACACTCGATTCTGCCGCGGCGGCCCCGGAAGCGGCAGCAGACAGCTTTTTTTTATTTTAAATTTTCCCTGGGCTGGGCTGAGCTGGGCTGGGCTGGGGGTGGGGGGGTTAGGAGTGGTGATGGGCGCTGTGGGGGGGTTAGGAGTGGTGATGGGCGCTGGGGGGGGTTAGGAGTGGTGATGGGCGCTGGGGGGGTAGGAGTGGTGATGGGCTATGGGGGGGCTTAAACTAAAAATTGGGTGATGGGGGATTAGGACTGGAAATGGGCTGGTGGGATTAGGGCTGGAAGTGGGGTGATGGGGGGTTAGGACTGATAAAGGGCTATGGGGGGCTTAAACTAAAAATTGGGTGATGGGGGATTAGGACTGGAAATGGGCTGGTGGGATTAGGACTGGGAGTGGGCTGATGGGGAGGTTAGGACTGGTAATGGGCTAGGGGGGGGCTTAAGCTAAAAATTGGGTGATGGGGGATTAGGACTGGAAATGGGCTGGTGGGATTAGGACTGGGAGTGGGCTATGGGGGGCTAGGACTGGAAATGGGCTGAGTGGAAGGGGGCTTGAATTGCAAATAGATGATGGGGAGGGGGGCTTGGAATGGAAATGGGCTGAGTGGAAGGGGGCTTGAACTGCAAATAGCTGATGGGGACGGGGCTTGGAATGGAAATGGGCTGAGGGGAAGTGGGGGGCTTGAACTGCAAATAGCTGATGGGGACGGGGCTTGGAATGGAAATGGGTTGAGGGGAAGTGGGGGGCTTGAACTGCAAATAGCTGATGGGGAGGGGGACTTGGAATGGAAATGGGCTGAGTGGAAGGGGGCTTGAACTGCAAATAGCTGATGGGAAGGGGGACTTGGAATGGGCTCTTAGGGGAGGGAGCTAGGACAGGAAATGGGCTGATGGAGGGGCTAGGATAGGACTGGGAATTGGTTGTTGGTGGGAGCTAAGAGTGGAAATGGGATTTGGTGGGGGCTGGGAATGAAATGTACTCCTGGAGAGGCTATAACTGGATGTAGGCTCAGGGGGGGCTTGGATTAGAAAGGGGCTGAGTGGAGGGGAGCTAGGATTTAACATGGGCTGATGGTGGGGCTAGGAAAGGACTAGAAATGGGCTGATGGGAGGCTGGTATTGGAAATGAACTGATGAAGGGACTTGGATAGGACTGGGAAATGGATGGGGGAGCTAGGACTGGAAATGGACTGATGGGAGGCCAGGACTGGAAATGGGCTGATGTGGGGACTAGAAGGGAGCGGATACTGGGTGGGGCTGGAACTAAAAGGGAGCTGATGTTGGGGGAGATTAGAAGGGGATGGGGCTGGGAGAGTGAAATGGAAAGGGGAAAAATATTTTGTGTGGGAGGGAAGAAAAATGTACAATTGGCCGGGTATTGGGAGACTAAGTGGGGATTGAGGATGGAGGGGTAAAATTTGAGTGGATGAAATAGGAATGAAAAAAGAGCAAAAGGAGAAAGAGAAAGATTATTATGTTAAAGCAGATGTAGAGAGAGAATGGAAAAAAACTAGAAGAGAAGAAAGGACAAATGGACAGCAGACGATGGAGAGATAGCAGAAGACACAAATAAACCAGAAGAAAGTGGCTGGAACAATTGCAACTGAAAAAAAAATGCACAAAAGGTACAAAGATATCTCTTTATTTTGAATTTATTAACTGGAATATGTCAGCTCTGGGAAATGTGCATCATTAATGTCTGTGCTTTGTTTAGTACAAGAGGAAATTAATTTATAGTTTTATTTCTACATTGTTGTTGTACATTCTAAGTTTGGCTTTTAGGGTTCCCAGTTTAATTATTGTCTTCCTGTTTTTAAATTGTGATTCCTTGTTTGGTGATGGTCTATGTTCTGCATGTGTAACTGAGCTGAGGTATTCTGTTTATGTAATTGCTATTTGACATTGTCACTTGTTCTCTATCCCCAGTAGGTCATGTATTGTTATTCTCTGAAATGTATTGGTTTAATATTTGCAGTGTTGCCTTTTGATAGGTAGGGTATGGTGCTTTATGAGTCCTGGTAGTGCTGTTAGGATACGGTGGGTTTGCTATGGGTTCTAAATGGGCAGTGTTTGTAGTAGTTCCTAATGTGCCTGGCGGTTGGCACTGGATTATAGTAATGTAGAAATCTTTGTCTTTCTTTATCCATACACTCATGAAAAGGCATGTTTGCTAAAGGTTAGTGTATGGTAACATTATGCAAATAGTTATGCAAATGAGGCCCCGCACCCCCCTTGGGCCGCCCCTGCTAGCAAGACACATACTAGCTGCAGACAGTCCGCCAGCTAGTCCATAGTCCTGGAGGAGATGCATGTACCCAGAACGGGGATGTCAGCATACACACCAAGCAGATAAGTCAGTGATTGGGCCCCAAAAGGAAACCCATAAACACCACATAACAGAAACACTACATAGCACTATGGGGGAACCTAGCCATGCCATGGTCACTGCTCAGTCAGGGTGAGAGTGACCTCCCAGCAGGACATGCTATGGCCACCATGTCCGTGCAGGTGGTGGCCAGGCACTACAATGTCCGAGCCATTACCATATGCCGTGTGCAGATGCATCCAGGCCAGGCCACCCTATCCAGGCTATTCCCACGGTACCTTGCTCCTCATTATGCACATTGGCAGGCCAATACTGGCAACAGTGCTAGCAGTGTGGGCTGTGGAGGGTGTTGGCAGCCACCACACACTGGATAGACAGACACACACTCCCCACACCTATGCCAGCATTGTGCAACTATAGAGGTGTTGGGCAGCCCAGGCCACCACACAAGTCCTGGGCACAGTGCAGGCATGGCTATGGTCCGCAATACTGTAGGAGTCACTCCCCAGGTTGGTAAACACTGTCAGACACAAGACCTGTAGCACACTCCACAGACATCAGAAAGGTTGCTATGATGCAGCTCACTCAGAAAAGTGTACTTAACCTAGGAATTGCTATCTGCCAGTACTCATAGCAACCTTTTGATAGATGTGTACCATATTCCCCGGTTTAGGGTGGCATTACTAAGGTATGCAAGTGCTAGTATTGGGAGATGCACGCAGAGCCCAATGTCCTGCCTCCCCAGGAGGCTTTGGATAATGGGGCCTGTGGGGGTGGGGGTGTCTTCCCCTGTTGGCTGCTGCTTTACGGCAGAGGTTCCCAACTCCAGACCTGCGGTGCAAAACACTGTTCAGGTTTTCATGCTGTCCCTCATGAATATGCATGAGATACATCTGCATACCATGGGGGTGGCGCATAGAAATGCAGCATAGGCATCTTTATCAGAGGCAGCATGGAACCGGAATGGTGTTTGGCCCTCCAGGACTGCATTTGGGAGGCTCTGCTCTAGGTAATGTGCATGTTTATGGTGTCTGTGCTCTGTAGGGTAAAATGTAGGTGTCTTGGGCATGTGTACGTCATCTGCAATAAAGGTGCTGTCTGTATTAGCACGTTGTAGTAGTGGGTAAAATATGGCGACTGGGTTGGCAGGAACCACAGCTGGGACTTGAACCTGTGACCCTCTGCTTCTGAATACACTGGTTTTGTGCACTGCACCACCTTGTTGTCACAGAGTCAGTACATTCCTTGGTGATACCATGACTGTTCGTCAGACAGGGCCCATCTGTTGCAGTACACAGCACCCACCTACACAGGGCTAGGCCACGGTCTGATCTGGGCAGCTGCCACTGCCCCCTCCACCACCAGTATCCCTCAGCCCAGGGCCGGATTTACCTTGAGTGAGGCCCTACGCCAACAAAAATTGTGGGCCCCCAGAAAAGATAAAAACGAGCACGCCGGATCAGCTGCGCGCTGTTGGCCCTGACGTCATAATTAAACTGGGAATCCCAAAAGCTAAACTTGGAATGTACAACACTGTAGAAATAAAACTATACAATAATTTGCTCTTGTACTAAACAAAGTGCAGACGTTAATGATGCACATTTACCAGAGCTGACATATTCCAATTAATAAATTCAAAATAAAGAGATATTTTTCTACCTTTTGTGCATTTTTTTTCAGCTGCAATTGCTCCAGCCACTTTCTTCTGGTTTCTTCGTTCGTGTCAGTCCACCTCCAGTCTTAACCCCCCCAGCCCATTTCCAGTCCCAGCCCCCCCCATCGGCTGACGGTTACAGACTGTGTGCATTTGAGATCCAAACAATTCTTGGATAAGGAGACGGACAAATCGTTGGTATTTGGAAGGCTTCATTACTTGAAAGATGTAGGCAGGTTCTGATCCCTCTCTCTAGTTTTAACCAATACAGTGTTACTCCTTTGGCTTATGTCTCACGGATATCTAGAGACTCCGTTCTGATTGGCATTCATTGTAATGACCAGACTTTCACACACATGCCCTTCCCCCATTCGTGTTATGCTTTTCACTTTGTGTTAGGCGTGAGACCTCCTTTTTTTTCTTTTCTGGTGGAAACCGCCAAATACTCTTTGAGTGCTTGGAGGGGTGCCCTTTACCAAAAAATGCCTGCCTTACTTCTCTAAAGGGGTCCCCTTATGAGCTTCTCAGGCATCACTCAAGTAAAATTAAATTAAAAAAAAAAAAACACTGGCTGCTGCCGCGGCAGCATGGACTGTCCCGCGGGGCCCCCTCTGCTGCCGCGGCAGCATGGACTGTCCAGCGGGGCCCCTCTGCCCGGCTGAATCCGTCCCTCCGTGCCGGCTTTGAGAGGCGCGAAGGGAGAGTGTCTCCCTCACGTCTCTGTTAAGCCCGCAGGGGCTGATGGGAAATTTCCCATCAGCCCCTGCGGGCTTAACAGAGACGCGAGGGAGACACTCTCCCTTCGCGCCTCTCAAAGCCGGCATGGAGGGAGAGAGGGACGGATTTAGCCGGGCAGAGGGGGCCCCGCGGGACAGTCCATGCTGCCGCGGCAGCAGAGAGGGCCCCGCGGGACAGTCCATGCTGCCGCGGCAGCAGCCAGCATTTTTTTTAAATTTAATTTTAAGAAAGCTAACAATTTCTTCAATTTTTGTGGGCCCTTGTCAGCTGTGGGCCCTTCGCCATGGCGTAGTTGGCGTATAGGTAAATCCGGCCCTGCCTCAGCCACCATGCTGACATGCCCTTCTGCTGGTGGTGCTGGTGGTGCGCAGTCTCAGGCCATCCAGTGTGCAGGTAGGCGGCTGCCTATGGTGCGGGTTCTGGGGTAGGGGTGCCTGCATAGGTGTCCACGCTTCCCCCCAGCACCGCCTGCCAATGTTCCGTGCCCTTGGGGTAGCTGCTGGGTACTATCCCCTGTGACACTGTGGGAAACACAGTTGTGCCCATGTTGGGCCTTCAGCAATTGCTGTCTGGCTGCTCTGCTGCTTCAGCATTCATATGGGCCACCTAGGCATCGCCCTAGTCCGCACTGTGGCCCAGCTGCACCACAGCATGTGCCGCCTGCGGCCCTCTGTATCCCATTCTCCGGCATCTGTCCAGTTGCCATTCCGACATGCCCGCCCTGATGTTGCGGGATATGTGCACGCCATAGGAACCCTGTCCGATGGTGGGGAAAACCCTAAACAGCGTTATTTCACTGTGGGCTCGTTCACCTTGTATGGGGACGGATTATAGACCCTTCCACGATTTATATCTGTTCTATGGAGCTTACTCGGGGGGGGGGGAGGGGTTGATGTTTCTCATTGATACCACTATTGGCCAGCTTGGTTATGTTTTTTTTTTCCAGTTTGTTGGGGTCATTTTCAGTGTTTATGTGCCCTTTTGTTCTGTGCACATGTATCACACTTATCACTTTATTTAGGTTTCCCTGCCTGGGCTGTACATTGCTGACACTGAAATGGTTTCTCTCCCCTGTAATGTGCATTTAATGGCAGGTTTTCATTCGCGTTGGAATTGAGCTCTTCAGATCAGTGCGTTAGTGTGAAGGGAGCCTCTCCCCGCCCACTCTCCGCCCATTGACCCCTTCTCTCCGCCCTCTCTCCACCTTCTGCGGTGTTTTACTGCGCCGTGGTAGTTTACGATCGTTAACTACGATTAACGCGCGTTATTTAACATTAACGATCGTAAGCGCATCATAACACGCGTTATGATGCGCTTACGATCGTTAACGTTACATAACGCGCGTTATGTACGATTACCGCAGTTTAGTAAACATACCCCTTAATGTGGACAAGTGCCAAGTTATGCACCTAGGAAAGAGCAATCCAAACTATCTTTGCACATAGAAACATAGAAACATGATATGGTCTATCTAGTCTGCCCTTCCATATCAATCATTGCAACAGTCCCCTTTTTCCCTTTAGAGATCCTCTGTGTTTGTCCCATGCTTTTTTGAATTCTGATACTGTCCTCATCTCTACCACCTCCACTGGGAGACTATTCCATGCATCTACACTAAGCAAGGTTCCAAATTAGGAACCACCACCCAGGAAAAAGATTTAGATTTGTGGATAAAACATTGAAACCCTCCGCCCAGTGCACAGCAGTGGCCAAGAAGGCTAATAGAATGCTAAAAATCATAAGGAAAGAAATGGAGAATAAAACCAAGAATATTATAATGCCTCTGTATCGTTCCATGGTGTGACTGCACCTTGAATATTGTGTGCAATTCTGGTCATCGTATCTTGCAAAGGATATAGCAGAATTGGAAAAGGTACAGAGAAGAGCAATCAAAATGGTAAAGAAAATGGAAGGATACCCCTATGAGGAGAGGCTTAAAAGACTAGGGGGTATATTTATTTATTATTTATTTTATTTATTTTATACACATTTATATACCGCATCTTCCAAAGTTCAGTTGCGGTTTACAGTGAACAATAGTTAACAAAGCAAGTTTGTTTTACAGGGAACATCATATTATAACAGAACATATTTACAAGGAACATCATATTATATAGAATATACAGTCTAAACAATGTGAGTTAATACAGAACAGAGTAAACTATATACAATTTTATATATGTATTTATATACATGGAAGTGAAAGGACATAAGCTGTGAAGTCATCATGATTGTGTGTTATTTGTGTGGGTTAAGGGTATTTGTTTGATGCAGATAGATACCTGTTTAACCTTTGTCTAAAGCATGTTTACTAAACTGCGGTAAAGTCACCTGCGTTAGGTTCCACGGTAAAGGTACAAATGCCCATATAAAGGCGTGGGCGGTACATCGTTACAGCAAGCCGTATCAGCTAACACACGTTACAAGGCGCCTTAGACTAACATGCGTTACAAGGCGCCTTGTAAGGTGCCTTATAAGGCGCCTTATAAGGTGCCTTGTAAGGTGCATTATAAGGTGCCTTGTAAGGTGCCTCATAAGGCGCCCTATAGGGCTCCTTAGGCTAAGCTCCGTATTAGGCACCCCTGGACAAGGCACCGTAGAAGGCACCCTGGACTATGGAACCATAGGTTAAGGTGGCCTAACAAGGTTACAGTGCCTTAGGTTAGTGTGCCCCAAGGGCTGCAAGGTGCCGCAGGATGACATGCATGACCTATGAGGAACAGAGACAGATGTAGCCCTAACACTAGATAGAGCACTCAGGAAAGGCAATGAACAGGTGAGTGAAGGAGGGAGAGCTGGGAACCGCTGGACCTGCCATATCTGCAGGCATCCCATGTGGCTGCCAGTACTGATGACAAACATGGTGGGGGCAACTGTACCACAGCACAGGGTGTTGGCAATGTAAAGTACTGGAAAGACAGTTGGTGGCAGACGATGGGAATATGTGTCCCCCAGTGGAGGCGGAGGTGGCAGGATAGTTACAAGGATGGGTTGACAGAGGAGTGGTGATGCCATGTAGATCAGGCACAGGCAAGGCAAGCATGAAGAGGCGCAATGCAGGAAAGGGTAGCAGTGCAGGACATGGGGTGGCAGCCTGCACAGGCAGACAGGACTCTACACAGCTGACAGAAGCAGATAGACAGAGCGAGGGAATGTTGGCAATTGTGGTGAGGGTATTATGGGCTGGCAGCACAGATCTGCAAAAATATGACTGTGACACACATGCACACTATTTGAGTAGGGCAGGCATGAGAGGAGGGAACAATGAGGAAATGAACCCCTGAACACTGTTGAGAATGGTATTGTATTAACCAGTAGGCTATACCTCTGTGGTGTATGACACAGCAGTGGCTGGGTACAGAAGGACTGCAGGTCACTGAACAAACTGTCTGCTTTGAGTGCCAGGATAGGGTAACCCCACCAGTACCCATTATGCAATGCACATGCTGAAAGCTGTCTACAGCTGATCACCAAATGGGGTCTGCACCTCTCCAGTACCTCAGCTTAGAAAGACGAACTGACAGTGCATGATACTGCCACAGAGTAGCTACAGAACATGCCATTGTGCAGGTTCTGTGTTCACCCAGAGGGATAGGATGGGTGCCCAGCACTAGGTCCGCAGTACATGGGGTGCTAGAGATAGGTCTTACTATACATCACTATGCTACTAGTGTGTGATAGGTGTTCCTTGCAGTACAGCTGAAGGTAGTTTGATGTCTGTCTATATCCTGCAGTCACATGTGGCTCTCTGGGACCAGACACCAGCCAGATTGTTGTGTACCCTGTGTTAGGATCTGGCTGAGATGGGCACCTGTTATCTGGGCAGAGGGGTTTCTAGAATTGCATGAGGTTTGTGTAATAGTGCTTTTATAAAGTCACAGTGGTATGCACTACATAGCCCAAAGGGCCCACATTGCCTTTTTTGTAGATAAGGGACAGGTGCCCCAGCCCCGGTGAAGCAACCTCCATCCTGCTGGTATAAGACAGCCCTCCAGGGTTGGTGGGCCAAAGCCCTACCTGTGTCTGGGGTAGTGGCAGACCAGCAGTAATGCTGGGATTAGGTCTGGAAAACCCCAACTGCCTCACACCACTGTCTGCCAGTCACCAACAAACAGAACAGTCAGACTGCACCTTATAGATGTTCTAACCATGCACAATCTAACTGCAAACAGCCCACTAGCAAGTCCATAGTGTATACTCACAAATTAACTATGTGCATCAAGCAAGCATCTCAGTGATTGGGACCCCAGCACTAGAAACACAAAAGCATCACTAGAGGCAGATAATGTAGAGTGCTATGTGGGAACCTAGACATGCCATGGTCACTGCTCGGTCAGAGTGAGCGCCCTCCTAGCATGCCATGCTGTGGCCACCCTGTCCATGCAGGCGGTGGTCGGGCACTACAGTGTCCCAGCCATTGCCCCACACCCTGTGAAGATGCATCCTGGCCAATCCGCCCTGTCCGGACCATACCCACAATAAATTGCTCACATTATGCACATATTCAGGCTGACGCTGGTAACAGTGGGACATTTTGGGCCCAGTGAGGGGTGGGCAGCCACAGAACAATGGATAGACATACACACACACACACACACACACACTCCTATTGCAGCATTGTGCAAATATAGGAGTGGCTAGCAACCCTTCCCGCCACACTGGTCCTGATCACAGTGCCGACATTGCTAAACTGTGCAGGAGGTAGTAGTAGTGTCCTGGTGATAACTGCAGCTCAATGCTGGGGCCAACAGTCTGACTCTCCATGCATCTTTGGATTGTGGAGCCTGTGTGAGTGGGTGTTTGTACCCCTGTTTGCCGCTGCTTTGGGATTTGCACATGTTGCTGTTGTATCTGCATTGTAGGGTAAAATATAGGGACATGCTTTGCAGGAACTACAGCTGGGACATGAACCTGTGACCCTCTGTTTCTGGACACACTGACTGGGTGTATTGCACCACACTGTTGTCATAGATGCATGATAGTCCCTGGAGCTACCTGTACTTTTCCTCAGCCAGACATTTTATGTTGCACTGCACACCACATACTGGTACAGGGCATAAGAACCTAAGAACATATGATATGCCATACTGAGTCAGACCAAGGTCCTTCAAGCCCAGTATCCTGTTTCCAACAGTGGCCAATCTAGGTCATACATAGCTAGCAGTTTCCCCAAAAGACACAGGTTCCACAATGCTTGTACTGGGTCAAGCATTGATATCCTGGGTCCCTTCTTAATAATGGTTTATGGACCTTCCCTCCAGGAACTTTCTAAACCTTTTTTAAACCCAGCTACACTAACAGCCTTTACTACATCCTCCGGTAACAAATTCCAGAGTTTGATTACACGTTGAGTGAAAAAATATTTTCTCTTATTAGTCTTAAATAGTTTACCCTGTAGCTTCATTGCATGTCCCTTAGTCTTTCTATATTCTGATAACGTAAACAATCGATCTACGTTTACCCGTTCCACTCCGTTCATTAATTTATAGACTTCTATCATATCTCCCCTCAGCCGTCTCTTTTCCAGGTTAAAGAGCCCTAACCTTTTTAGCCTTTTTGGCATGGCCTAGGTCCACTGCAGGCAGGTGCCACTGCCCCCTCCAGCATGGGCACACCCCCCCTGCCATGCTGACATGACCATATGCTGTTGGTGCTGGTAGTGCGCAGTCCCAGGCCATCCACTGTGTGGGTAGGTGGTCGCCTAGGGAGCAGGGTATAGGGCAGGGGGCATATCTGACCATCCTCACATCCCCCCCATCACCGCCTACCAATAGTTTGTCCCTCCAGCTTGAGGGAGGGTTGGCTGGGGAGATGTCAGGTCAGTGCCCTGGCAACTGTTAGCTCGGGTGGACCAGGTAGATGTAGGTGGATTGTGTTTGGTCTTTGTCAGCTGCTGTCTTGCTGATTTCCTGTTTCTATGTTCCTTTGTGCCACCTAGGCGCCTGCCTAGTCCACCCTGTGCCACAGCTTCCCCCACTACATGTCCCGCCTGCAGCCCCCTATGCCCCATTTACACCATTGTCATAGTGGCCTCTCATACTATGGTGTTGCTGCAAATGGAGCACTGCTATCATGTTTCTTGGGCTCCCTTCCTATGCTGTACGTTGCAGACACCAAAATGGTTTCTCTCTCCTGCAAATGTGCATCTAACGGCAGGTTTTCATTCGCGGTAGGATTCAGCCCTTCAGTTCAGCGCGTTAGTGTGCAGGGAGCCTCTCCCTGCCCACTCCCCGCCCATTGACCCCTGCTCTCCGCCCTCTCTCCTCCCTCTGCAGTGTGTACCGTGCCGCGGAATGCTTCCGCACGGTTTGTAACATTACTGCACGTTAACGTTACATACCGCGAGTTAACCTTACCTAACAAGCGTTAACATTACATAATGCGCGGTCTGTAACATTACCACAGTTTAGTAAACATACCCCTAGGACTCTTCAACCTGGAAAAAAGATGGCTGAGGGGAGATATGATAGAGGTCCATGAATTAATGAATTGAGTGGAAGGGATAAGCGTAGCTTGATTGTTTATGCCATCAAAAAGTAGAAAGACTAGGGGACATGAAATGAAGCTACAGTGTAACCCGTTTAAGACCAATAAGAGAAAATATTTTTTTGCTCAACATATAATCAAACTCTGGAATTTGTTACCAGAGGATATAGCAAAAGCAGTTAATGTAGCTGGCTTTAAAAAAGGTTTGGAGAAGTTCCTGGAGGAAAGGTCCATAAACCATGATTAAAGAAGACCCAGGAAATCCACTGCTTACCCCAATACAAGCATTGTAGAACCTGTGTGTCTTTTTGGAAAACTACTAGGTACTTGCGACCTGAATTGGCCACTGTTGGAAACAGGATACTGGGTTTGATGGACCTTGGTCTGACTCAGTAAGGCATTTCTTATGTTCTTACGTAACATTCTGCATGCCCCTTATAAAATTGGTCCCTTAGTGCCAATTTTAAAGTAAAATGAGAGAGTCAAGTTGCATGGAGGCTTCAAAGTTAGCATAAATCTGGTGCTAAAAAAAGACAAATATCTTTTACCTTTGATCGAAGATATTTTTGCTTCCCTTTCTAATGGATAAAGATTTAGCAAAACTGACTTATCTCAAGCATACCTACAAATGGAGGCAAATAAAATTGCCAAACAATACCTTACAATTAACACACTGAAAGGGTTATGCCAGTAAAACAGGATGGTGTTTAGTGTTGCTTCTGTATCCGTTGTCTAGCAAAGAGCCATGAACCAAGTTCTGCAAAGTAGGCCACACACCCAGTGTTATGTGGATGATCTCACTGTAACAGGACACAATGATGCTGAACATCTGGAAAATGTAATGAGCATCTTTAGCAGAGTATGACTTATGAGCCAATAAAGAGAAATGTGTTTTTTTAAGAACTTCATTCAATATTTTGGGCATGTTATTGATGCACAGGGGCTGCATAAATCCCCACAGAAAGTTCAGTCTAACAAGCACAGCGACCAAATAATATTTCTCGGCTCACATCCCTTTTATGAGTCATCAAGTACAACAGTGGTTTTGTGCCAAATTTAGCAACAGTGCTGCATCCTCCAAATCACCTGCTACAGAAAGGGCAGAAATGAAATTGGACCCCTGGGTCTGAATTTCCAGTAAAGTTAGCATGTGATGCAACTAATAAAACTGGTTTTCTGTGTCACACATGCTTTCACATCAAAGTGAAAGACCAGTAAGGTTTGCATCAAGGTCTCAGTCATGTGCAAAACACAACTGTGCACAAATAGACAAGGAAACACTTAGGGTATGTTTACTAAACTGCGGTAATGTCATCTGCGTTATGTTCCGCGGTAAAGGTACAGATGTCCATATAAAGGCGTGAGTGGTGCATCGTTACAGCAAGCCGTATCAGCTAACGCAAATTACAAGGTGCCTTGTAAGGTGCCTTGTAAGGTGCCTTGTTAGGTGCCTTGTAAAGTGCCTTGTAAGGTGCCTCATAAGGCACCTTGTAAGGCACCCTATAGGGCTCCTTAGGCTAAGCACCGTATTAGGCACCACTGGACAAGGCATCTTAGAAGGCACCCTGGCTAACAGAACCATAGGTTAAGGTGGCCAGACAAGGTTACGGTGCACTAGGTCAGTGTGCCCTAAGGGCTGCAAGGTGCTTCAGGATGACATGCATGACCTCTGAGACACAGAGACAGATGTAGCCCTAACACTAGATAGAGCACTGAGGAAAGGCAATGAACAGGTGAGTGAAGGAGGGAGAGCTGGGAGCTGCTGGACCTGTCATATATGCGGGCATCCCATGTGGCTGCCAGTACTGTTGACAAACATGGTGTGGAGGAGTGGAGGAGTAGCCTAGTGGTTGGGGCAAGGTACTTCAGGCTGGAAGGTCGGGGGTTCAAATCCCACTAGAGGACAGCAACCTGGGGCCGAAAGGACTGGGGTTTCTAGTCCCACAGGTGCTCCTTGTGGTCTTGGGCAAGCCACTTAACCCTCCATAGCCCATGTTCCCTGTAAAATAGTTATCTCCAAGTTATAATACCCTGTTCAATGTAATTTCAGATGGTTCAATGTAAACCGCACTGATGCAGAATAGCGTGGTATATAAGAGAATGTAAATAAAATAAATAAATGGTGGGGACAACTGTACCACAACACAGGGTGTTGGCAAAGTACTGGAAAGACAGTTGATGGCGGACGATGGGAATACATGTCCCCTAGTGGAGGCAGAGGTGGCAGGATAGTTACAATGATGGGTGGTCAGAGGAGTGGTGGTGCCAAGCAGATCAGGCACAGGCGAGGCAAGCCAGAAGAGGCGCAATGCAGAAAAGGGTACCGGTGCAGGACATGTAGTGGCAGCCTGCAGAGGAAGACAGGACTCTACACAGCTGACAGACGCAGAAAGATGGACCGAAGGATTGTTGGCAACAGTGGTGAGGGTAATATGGGCTAGCAGTATGGATCTGCAAAGATATGACTGTTACAGGCATGCAAAATATCTGAGTTGGACAGGCATGAAAAGAGGGAACAATGAGGAATCAAACCCATGACCACTGTTTAGAACATCATTGTACTAACCAGTAGGCTATACCTCTATGGCCTGCTGCACAGCAATGTCTGGGTACAGAAGGACTGCAGGTCACCACACAAACTGTCTGCTCTGTGTTCCAGGATAGGGTAACCCCACCAGCACCCATGATACAATGCACATGCAGAACAGCGGTCTACAGCTGATCACCAGATGGGGTCATAAGAACATAAGATATGCCATACTGGGTCAGACCAAGGTCCATCAAGCCCAGTATCCTGTTTCCAACAGTGGCCAATCTAGGTCATACATACCTAGAGGTTTCCCCAAAAGACACAGGTTCCACAATGCTTGTACTAGGTCAAGCATTGATATCCTGGGTCCCTTCTTAATAATGGTTTATGGACCTTTCCTCCAGGAACTTGTCCAAACCTTTTTTAAACCCAGCTACACTAACAGCCTTTACTACATCCTCCGGTAACAAATTCCAGAGTTTGATTACACGTTGAGTGAAAAAATATTTTCTTTTATTTGTCTTAAATAGTTTACCCTGTAGCTTCATTGCATGTCCCCTAGTCTTTCTATATTCTGATAACGTAAACAGTCGATCTACGTTTACCCGTTCCACTCCGTTCATTAATTTATAGACTTCTATCATATCTCCCCTCAGCCGTCTCTTTTCCAGGTTAAAGAGCCCTAACCTTTTTAGCCTTTCTTCATAGGAGTATCCTTCCATCCCCTTTACCATTTTGCACCTCTCTGGTACTGCATCGTGGTAAGACGGACTGACAGTGCGTGATACTGGCACCGAGTAGCTACAGACCATGCCATTGTGTAGGTTCTGTGTTCACCCTGAGGGTTAGAATAGGCGCCCAGCACTAGGTCCGCAGTTCATGTGGTGCTCAAGATAGGTCTTGCTGCACGTCCCTAGCACTGCCAGGGTGTGCCAGGTTTTCCTAGTAGTGCAACTGACAGTACTTCTGTGTCCATCTGTGTTTTGCAGTCACATGTGGACCTGTGGGGCCAGACACCACCCAGATTAGTGCATACCCACTATTAGGGTCTGGCTGCCATGGGCACTTTTATCAGGGCAGAGGGGTGTCTAGACTCGCATGAGTTGGATGTAGCACTGTCTCTACCGGTCAAAGTGGTATACACTATATACCCCAAAGGACCCACAATCACCCATTTTGTAAGTGAGAGAGTGGAGGGACAGGTGCTTGAACCCTGGCTGTAGGACAAGCAACCACAGTCCTGTTGGCAGAGGACAGCCCTCCAGGGCCAGAGCCCTACCTGTGACTATGTTGTCCAGCAGTAATGCTTGGGACATACTGGGGAAACCTCAAAAAGAAAATGCCCCACACCACAGTCTGCCATTCACCTGCAGACAGCACAGTCAGACTGCACCTGCAGCACCCTACAAGGTGTTCCAACCATGCACAGACTAACTGCAGACAGGCCACTAGCCAGTCCATACGCACAGGGGAGCCCTGTGCACCCAGAGATGGCATGTACAGCACAAACACCAAACAGGTATCTCAGTGATCCCCAGAACTGGGAACACACAGGTATAACTGAAAAAAAATAATGTTGAACACTATGTGGGAGCATAGACATGCCATGGTCAATGCTCGGTCAGGGTGAGAGTGACCTCACAGCATGCCATGCTGTGACCACCCTGTCCATGCAGGTGGTGGTCGGGCACTACAGTGTCCCAGCCATTGACCTACAACCTGTGCAGATGTATCCTGCCAATCCGCCCTGTATGGGCCATACCCACAATACCTTGCTCCTCATTATGCACATTTGCAGGCTAACGCTGGTAACAGTGGGACATTGTGTGTCCAGAGCAGTGTAGTCAGCCACAAAACAACTGATAGACATACACACACACACCCCTATTGCAGCATTGTGCATTGATAGGGGTGGTTGGCAATCCTGCTTGCCACACTGGTCCTGATCACAGTGCCGACATTGCTAAACTGTGCAGGGGGTAGTAGTAGTGCTCTGCTGATAACTGCAGCTCCATGCTGGGGCCAACAGCTTGACTCTCCATGAAGCTTTGTATAGTGGCGCCTGTGTGAGTGGGTGTTTGATCCCTGTTCAACACAGCTTTGGGATTTGCACATGTTGATATTGTATTTGCATTGCAGGGTAAAATGTGAGGAGATGCTCTGTAGGGTCCACAGCTGAGACTTGAACCTGTGACCCTCTGTTTCTGGACACACTGGCTGTGTGTACTGCACCACACTATTGCCATATAGGTGTAAGGGTTCCTGGGGCTACCATTACTTTCCTCAGGGAGACCTTTTCTGCTGCACTGCACACTATGTACTGATACAGGGCATGGCCTATGTCCACTGCAGGTGGGTGGCACTGCTCCCTCCAGCACAAACCCACCCACCCTGCCATGTCGACATGACCATATGCTGTCGATGCTGGTCGTGCGCGGTCCCAGGCCATCCGCTGTGCAGGTAGGTGGGTGCCTAGGGTGCGGGGTCTGGGGTGGCGAGGCATACATGGACATCCACACATCCCCCCCATCACTGCCTACCAATGTTATGTCCCTTCCACATGGGGGAGTGATGGCTGGGGGATGTCAGGCTGGTGCACTAGCAACTATTGGCTAGGGTGGACTGGGTAGATGTAGGTGGAGTGTGTTGTTACTGCCGACTGTGGACAGGCTAGGGTATGCACCTCAGGTACGGAGTACCCAGTTTGGCCTACTGGGTGTATATATGTTTCCGACAACGTATAGGCACACCCTGCAATGCCTTACTAGGGGCTGTTGTAAAGTGTGTTCAGTTAGCTGGGTCTACGAACTGTTTGGGACCCATCCTGGGTGTGGTCTATGGACCTTTGTTAGTGTGGTCCCCAGATGTAAACTGCTTGCCCTATCACAGGCATAGTGGTACCTGTGTAACTTTTGGGGTACTTGCTGGGTAATGTCCCCTGGATGGGACACTGTGGAACACGGATTACTGGGCATGTTTGGCCCTGGTCAGCTGCTGTCCTGCTGATTTCCAGTTTCTATGTTCCTATGTGCCACCTGGGCGATGGCCTAGTTCACCCTGTGCCCCAGCTGCCCCCACTGCATGTCCCGCCTGTAGTGCTCCTATGCCCCATTTGCACCATCACCATAGTGGCCTTTCATACTTGGCCACTATACTGTTGCTGCAGATGGCGCACTACTATCAACTTTCTAGGGCTCCCTGCCTAGGCTATACATTGCTGACACTAAAATGTTTTCTCTCTCCTGCAAATGTGCATCTAATGCCAGGTTTTCACTTGCGGTAGTTTCCAGCCCTTCAGTTCCCCACGTTGGTGTCGTGGGAGCCTCTCCCTGCCCACTCCCCGCCCACTCCCCGCCCATTGACCCCTTCTCTCCACCCTCTGCGGTGTTTACCGCGGCCAGGAACACTAACACGCGTTAGGTTATGTTAACGTGCATTAACGTAACGTTAACGCATGTTAGCGTTACATAGCACACGTTAACGTTACCTAACGCGCGTTAACGTAGCTGTTGCTATGTTACCGCAGTTTAGTAAACATACTGTAGGCAGGGTCCACCTACAAAAGTTTCCCCAATATTACCAATTACCAATGAATTGCTCAGACAACTTCTGCTTAGATGCAAAGCTCTTTATTCGATATACCAAAGCAAAATAAATCACAAATGCAGATAGCAAAAGACTTCTGTCTGAGAGTGTGACAGGCAACCTACTCTCTGTACTGGAGTTAGAGAGCAGATTGCCCGCAGAGCTAGAGAGCTGTTTCCTTATATACATCTTTCTCTCTCTGTCACAAAGTTCTAGAAAGTCCTGCATTGCTTCTGATGTCATATGCAGGGTTTTTTCTATGGAGTACGTGCAGCTTTCTGCAAAGTCTGCAAAGTTTCTACTTGGGGGGGGGGGGGGGCTCCCATGATTATTTGTACCAGAAATTACTTTTCCAAGGTCTTTGCTTATCTCTGCTGCTTTTCGCAGCTCACTGCCTCCTTCCTGTGTCCGGTACATGTTCTCCATCGCTTGGCACAATTGGTAATCTTCAAGGCTGAAAGTATTTCTACTAATTAGTTTTAGCTTGACCTGTATTTTGTAGTAGGCCCATATCCTGATCACTTCTGCCCAAACCATGGTTTGCAAACTGTAGCAGGCCTCATAACATATACTTTCACTTATAGCCCACATGCTGTATTTCTGTGCCGTCAGGATGCTTGTGTGCGTTGCAGGCCAGCAAAAGTGTAGACATAGAAGGCATATGAAGCAGAGCTGAGCAGAACTATCCCTAAGCCAAAATATCCCAACAATACCCCTTAATCTAGTTTGGGGAGTGAAGACATATAACTAATTTTTATGTTGCAGTAAATTCATCCTGAGTAGCCATTTTCCACCCAAGAAAAGGAATTTACTTGACAGCAGCAGTCCAAATGTAGTGCTGGGCTTTATTTCTGGCTATGACTATGATATCGAGTATAAAGAACTGCTGCATATGCAAATGCTGATGAGCATCAAGTCTTCCAGTGCCAGTGGCCAACACATCCTATGAAAATACAGAATATGTAAATAGTCACCAATAAAATGCCTCACAGTGGCATGCTGCAGAACTCAGCAAGAAACTAAGAGACGCCACTCTTACACAAATTTTTGAAGCAGTTCTGAAAGGATGGGAATATACTAAAAATCCCTTGATGGTACACTATTATATACACAGGGGTGAGCTTGCCATTCATGATAGATACTTAGGGGTATGTTTACTAAGCAGTCTTAACGTGTGCTTGGCGATAGTGTGCAGGATGCCATATAAGGTAGTGGGCGTTCCGGTCTTAAGGTAGCATTTAGGGTTATCATGCGATAAGGTACGTTTTCGTGTGATAGAGGGAGCCGTAGCACATAAATGAGCGTTAGCCTTAATTAGGCGCGCTGACCTCAAAACATAGCAACAGAGGTGTAGCACAATGGTTAATACATTGACTGATGAAACAGGGGTCATGAGTTGGATCCCCCAGTGGGCCTGAGTAAGGCTGTCAGAGGTATTACCTTTTACTTTAAATCAGT
The DNA here is from genome assembly GCA_033557465.1 of Ichthyophis bannanicus. NCBI lineage: Eukaryota > Metazoa > Chordata > Amphibia > Gymnophiona > Ichthyophiidae > Ichthyophis > Ichthyophis bannanicus. Next base: position 63,856,778 of record CM066039.1, on the reverse strand, counting down.
GCTGTCTGAGGCATTTTCTTTTTTAATTTAAATTAGTGCTGCCAGCAAACACACCCTCACAGTGCCGTAATCTAAGGTGCCGCATAAGGCGCCCTTGAAGGCACTCCAGAGGGCACATTATAAAGTGCACTGTCCGCCTAGGCACCTTATAATGTTCCCTATAGGGCACTTTATAAGGTGCCTTATAGGTCGCCTTATAAGGTGCCTTATAGGGCGCTTTATAGGGCGCCTTATGAGGCACCTTAAGGTTGCAGCACTGTGAATGTGTTTTTGCTGGCAGCACTAATTTAAATTAAAAAAAATAAAACACCTCAGATAGCCCTATCAAATAACCCTACTGTGGGATCAAGCCCATGACCTCTGGCTCCACAGGCAGTGAAGTAACCAGTGGGCTACACCTCTATAGGTGCTAACAAGCCCCTGGCTGGCTAAAGAAGGACTTCAGGTTACCACACAAACTGTCTGCTGTGGTTACCATAATAGGGTTGACCCACCCATACCCATGATGCACTGCACATGCAAATCAGCAGTCTACAGATGATCACAAGATGGGGTATGCACCCCCACAGCACCTCATCCTGGTAGGGGGAACTGACTGTCTGCACCCACACAGCACCTCAGCCTGGTAGGGGGTACTGACTGTGTGTGTTACTGGCACAGAGTAGCTACAGACCGTCACATTGTGTGGGTACTGTGCTCACCATGAGGGTGAGGTGGGGCGCCCAGCACCAGGTCCACAGCACCTTTCATTGCTGAAATATGCCATGCTGCAGGTCCCCATCAGTGCTACTGTGTGTGATAGGTAGTTCTTGCAGATGCTCCTAGGGTACATCTGTGTTTCTCAGTCATGTCTAGTTCTTATGGGCTATGATGCACCCAGTAATAGTATATATCCTGTGTTGGTACTATGGTCACATGATGTAGCTGAAGGGGGGTGTTTGGACCCATAGGCAGATTATAACCCACCCTCTGTGGCTCAGAGTGGGAAACAGGATCTCCCACCAACAGATCCACATTCTACCGCCCTGCAATGGTGGCAGTAGATGGGACCATCAACCTCAGTCCTGCTGGGGAACAGACACTCTACAGGGCAGTCAATGCAGATCTGTACACATCCATAAGGCAAGGCAGATAGTAGGCCTGGAAATGCCCAGCTGCCCCCCACCACTATCTGACAATCTCCAGAAGCAAGCACAGTGAGTCTGCAGCCACTGCACGGTGCTCCAGCCAGACACATACTAACTGCAGACAGTCTGCTAGCTAGTCCATAGTACATGTTCTTGGAGGAGATGCATGTACCTAGAACTGGGATGTCAGCATACACACCAAGCAGATAAGTCAGGGATTGGGCCCCAAAAAAGAGAACCTATAAACACCACTTGAAAGAAATGCTATATAGCACTATGGGGGAACCTAGCCATGCCGTGGTCACTGCACAGTCAGGGTGAGAGTGACCTCCCAGAATGACATGCTGTGGCCACCCTATCCATGCAGGTGGTGGCCGGGCACTATAATGTCCCAGTCATTGCCCTATGCTCTGTGCAGATGCATCCTGCCCAGGCCACCCTGACGGGCTGTACCCACAGTACCTAGCTCCTCATTATGCACATTGGCAAGCTAACACTGGAAACAGTGCAAGCAGTGTGGGCTGCATAAAGTGTTGGCAGCCACCACACACTTGATGGACAGACGCACACTCCCACACGTATGCCAGCATTGTGAAAATATAGAGGCTTTTGGCAGCCCTGGCCACATCACCAGTCCTGGGCACAATGCAGGCATGGCTATGGTACGCAATACTGATGGGGTCACTCCCCGGGGTGGTAAACACTATCAGACACCAGAACTGAAACACACTCCACAGACATCAGAAAGGTTGCTATGATGCAGCTCAATCAACAAATTGTGCTTAACCTAGGAATTGCTATCTGCGATTAATCATAGCAACCTTTTGATATATGTGTAAAGTATTCCCAGCTTTAGGGTGGCATTGCTAAGGTATGCAAGTGCTAGTATTGGGAGGTGCTGCTGCACGCAGGGCCCAACATCCTGCCTCTCCATGAGGTTGTGAATATTGGAGCCTGTGGGTGCGGGTGTTTCTGCCCCTGTTGGCCATTGCTCTGGGGCAGAGGTTCCCAACTCCGGTCCTGGTGGGCCACACACTGTTCGGGTTTTCATGCTGTCCCTAATGAATATGCATGTGATATATTTGCATACCATGGGGGTGGCGCTTAGATATGCAGCAGAGGCATCTTTATTAGAGACAACATGACACCTGAATGATTTTTGGCCCTCCAGGACTGCATTTGGGAAACTCTGCTCTAGGTATTGCACATGTCTATAGTGTCTGTGCTCTGTAGGGTAAAATATAGGCGTTTAAGGCATGTTTATGTTATCTGCAATAAAGGTTCCCTCTTTATTACCATGGTTTAGTAGTGGGTAAAATATGGGGACTGAATTGGCAGGAACCACAGCTGGGACTTGTACCTGTGACCTTCTGCTCCTGAACACACTGGCTGTGTGTACTGCACCACCGTGTTGCCACAGGGGACAGTGCATTCCCTGGGGAAACTATGACGGTTCGTCAGACAGGACTTGTCTGTTGTAGTGCATGGCACCCACCTACATAGGGCTAGGCCATGGTCTGCTGTGGGCAGCTGCCACTGCCCACTCCACCATCAGTACCCCTCTGCCACCATGCTGACATGCCCTTCTGCTGGTGGTGCTGGTGGTGTGCAGTCTCAGGCCATCCAGTGTGCCAGTAGGTGGCTGCCTATGGTGCGGGTTCTGGGGTAGGGGTGCCTGCATAGATGTCCACGCTTCCCCCCAGCACCGCCTGCCAATGTTCTGTGCCCTTGGGGGTACCTGCTGGGTACTATCCCCTGTGACACTGTGGGAAACACACTCATGCCCATGTTGGGCCCTCATCAGTTGCTGTCTGGCTGCTCTACTGTTTCAGCATTCCTATGGGCCACCTGGGCATCACCCTAGTCTGCACTGTGGCCCAGCTGCACCACAGCATGTGTCGCCTGCAGCCCTCTGTACCCCCTTTTCCAGCATCTGTCCAGTTGCTCGTTCCGACATGCCCACCCTGCTGTTGCAGAACATGTGCATGCCATAGGAAACCTGTCCAGTAACAATGGGAAACCCTGATCAGCGCTATTTCATTGTGGGATCATTCACCTTGTATGGGGACAGAGCATAGACCCTTCCAAAATTAATATATTTTTTGGAGCTTTCTCGGTAGTGTTTTTGCTTTTTCCCATTAATATCACTATTGGCCAGCTTGGTTATGTTTTTTTCCATTTTGTTCAGGTCATTTTCAATGTTTATTTGCCCTTTTGTTCCGTGCACAGGTATCACACTTATCACTTTTTGTAGGTTTCCCTGGCTTTGCTGTACATTGCTGACGCAAATGGTTTCTCTTCCCTTTAAATCTGCTCTAACGCCAGGGTTTCACTGGCGTTAGTTTTCAGACCCGGAATAACGCTCGTTAGTGTGCAGGGAGCCTCTCCCCTCCCACTCTCCACCTATTTACCCTCTCTCTCCGCCCCTAGGGAGCCTTCCTCCGCCCTCCGGGAGCTTTTCTCCACCCTCAGTGCTCGTTTGCGCCGCTGCGCGCGTTATCGTGCGATAAGGTACCTTATCGCCCGGTAAAGCACCATTATAGCGCGATAACGTGCCTTATCACCCGATAATGTTGCAGCAGCGCAAATAGCGCCCTTTAGTAAACATACCCCTTAATGTGGGTTGTCTTTGTTATTATACACAGCATGCTGCAATCCTAGTTCCTGGAGGAACTGCACGAGGAACATTTAGAAATTGTAGAAATAAAGCTGTTTACAAAGAGTTTTGTCTGGTGGTCAGGGATTGGTCAGCAGATACAGCAAATGGCAAACAAATGTTATTAATGCTGCCGCCCATTCCAGGTCATCTCTGGCATTGGCCATCAGCGTGTACTCATTGACAGCATGGCAACATGTACACATTGATTTCACACGATCATTTCTAGAGAGGATGCATTTGGTCATTCTTGATGCTTATTCTAAATGGCCAGAAGTGCTTTCCATGAAGTCTACAACCACTTCACATACTATTATTAATCTGAAGTCTGTTTACAAGCATTTGATTACCAGAGCAAGTTATAAGCGATAATGGTGCATAATTCACATCAGATTTCAGGTTGTTCATGAAGGAAAATGGTATTAAACCTATCACCTCTGTCTCATATTACCCAGCCAATAATAGATTAGCTGAGAGATATGTACAGATCTTGAAGCACACCCTACAATCAATGGAATATAATATAGGATCACTCATCCTAAAACTAGCAGGTTTCTGCTTTCCTATTGGAATTCAGTGCACACCAGCACTATGCAAGGTTGTTCATAAGCCTCAGACTTAGGTCATGTTTAGACTTACACAAGGCTGATTTTACCCTGCAAATTAGAAATAGTCAAACGAAACAACTTTAGGGAGGAGTAAAAAGGATTCTCATCAACCAAGCATAGGACAAACAGTAATGGAAAGGGTTACAGGGGACCAAACACGTGGCTGCCAGCTGTTATGACTGCTCAAAGAGGTCCATGCAGTTATACCATAAAAGTGGTGGACAATGTATTCTGGAGCTGTCATGTCAACCAGCTGTGGAACACTGAGGTTGTGTCTTTTCCAAATCATGAGCAGAGGCCAGTGAAACCTCTATCTACCATAACCACCTCCTGTCCACGATTTTAGTGAGGACAGAGGCAAAGGGCTTTGTTTCTCCTGCATACCCCTCTGATGCAGTCTTCTCAATCCTGATAAGAGATGATGCAAAATTAACTTCTTTTCTGAAAAAAGCAGAAAAGTTTTAGAAACATATAGAATATTTATCTATATGTTTAAAATAAAGGTAAGCATATATGTATGTATGTGCACTTATAACGTGAGAAGAGCTGCTACTGTCTTTTTTGAACCTTTGAAATTACTGAATGCTACCTAGACTGGTTATTTCGAAAATATACGGAGAAAGATGTCCAAGGAGGGAAGACCCCTGCCCTGCCCAGTTCAGCCCTGCCCCAGGGTCAAAGATTTGCTCTCCAACAATCTGGTAAGCTTGTGTGAAGTGGAACTCTGGAAGTGGTGTCCAGGAAGAAACTGGGATGTCCAGAGAAGAATGTCCAAAAATCCAGGGGAGTGGCAGCAGTGAAAGGAGACACATATCTGAAATGGCTTCATCTCCATCCTAAAAAATGCATGCCCCAGTAACCAGTTATGGAGACAAGCTGCATGCAGATTGCAAGGCTGGGTATATGCATGGGCATAAGCCATTTGGTCATCCCTGACATACCTGGCTTCAGAACCGGGAACATGGACATACCAGCAAGAGAATTTCAGAAGAGTGGTGACTATTGTATGAGACTTGCACATCACAGCTGGCCATTTTAGATACAGATGTGCAGCGGTGGGCCTGCAATATATTTGGAGTTTGTAGTTACATACAGGTTTCATCGGCCAGGAAATATTATCCTTGGCATGCAGCCATGAAACAAATACTTTTTTGCACCTTATTCATAGTCAGGAGCAGGTATAGACGTAGGTGCCTCACCCCCAATAAGGTCTAGATGTGCTTATGCCATTCTGAAATTGCAATGCAATATGTATCTTGCTCCGCCCAGGCCATGCCTCCTCTCATCCCCCATGCTACAAGGATGTCCTGGTGCTGGGGACATTTATATACTCGGTTTCTAAAATGAGTCTAGGGATGTCTCTGTGATTTGTACATCTGAATGCTCATCCTCAGACACCAACGTCATAATACTCCCATAGTGACTTACAAAGAACATTTGACAAAATCTCACATGAGAGACTGCTGAGGAATTTAGAAAGTTATCACATAGGATGCAATGTCCTATTGTAGATTGGGAACTAGTTCTAAAAGAAAATAGAGGTTAATTTTTTCAGTGGAGGAAGGTGAATAGTGGAGTACCCTAGGGATCTGTACTGGGTCCAGTGCTTTTTAATATATTTATAAATGACTTGGAAATTGGAACAACCAATGAGATGATCAAATTTGCAGATGACACCAAGGGGTATGTTTACTAAACTGCGGTAACATTACAGACCGCACGTTATGTTACGTTAATGATCGTTAGGTAACGTTAACGCGCGGTATGTAATGTTAACGCGTGTTAACTTTACTTAACGATCATTAATGTCCCCTGCCGCGGTAAACACCGCAGAGGGTGGAAAGAGGGTGAGGGGAAGGGGTCAATGGGCGGGGAGTGAGCGGGGAGAGGCTCCCTACACACTAACACGCTGAACTGAAGGGCTGAATCCTACCGCGAATGAAAACCTGCCATTAGATGCACATTTGCAGGAGAGAGAAACCACTTAAGTGTCAGCAATGTACAGCATAGACAGGGAGCCCAAGAAACATTATAGTAGTGCTCCATTTCCAGCAACAGCATAGTGCTCAAGTATGAAAGGCCACTATGGCGATGGTGCAAGTGGGGCATAGAGGGCTGCAGGTGGGACATGTACCGGGGCAGCTGGGGCACAGGGTGGACTAGGCAGGCACCTAGGTGGCACAAAGGAACATAGAAACCGGAAATCAGCATGACAGCAGCTCACAAAGGCCAAACACAATCCACCTACATCTACCTGGTCCAGCCGAGCTAACAGTTGCCAGGGCACTGACCTGACATCCCCCCAGCCAACCTTCCCCCAAGTGGAAGGGACAAACTATTGGTAGGCGGTGATGGGGGGGATGTGAGGATGCTCATGTATGCCCCATGCCCCATACCCCGCTCCCTAGGCGACCATCTACCCACACAGTGGATGGCCTAGGACTGTGCACTACCAGCACCAACAGCATATGGCCATTTCAGCATGGCAGGGGGTGTGTGCCTGTGTTGGAGGGGGCAGTGGCACCTCCCTGCAGTGGACCTAGTTACCAATGTGGAACACTATCTTCTTCAATATATCTCTTATGGTTATTCAAGAACATTTAGGGGTATGTTTACTAAACTGCGTTAGTGCGATTCGCGTTAGGAGCCGCGGTAGAGACAGAAACCCCAAATAAGGACATGGCGCCATAAATGAATGAGCGCTACAGGGCATGTTACCGTGCGTTGATCTTAAGAAGGCGCGCAGTCATACAAGCACAGCAACAGAGCTGTAGCACAATGGTTACAACACTGACTGATGGTACAAGGCTCATGGGTTCGATTCCCCAGTGGGCCTAATGTATAAGACTGGCTGAGGCAGCACCCTTTAAATTTAAGTAGCAATTGTTGAGGCATGTGACGTGTATTTTAATTAGTGCTGCCAGCAAACACACCCTCACAGTGGCATAACCTAAGGTGCCGCATAAGGCACTCCATAGGGCACATTATAAAGTGCGCTGTCTGCCAAGGCACCCTATAATGTCCCCTATAGGACACCTTATAAGGATGTGAACAAAGCCATGGCTGGCTGCAGGACTGCACGTCACCACACAAACTGTCTGCTGTGGTTACCAGGATAGGGGTAACCCACCCGTACCCGTGATGCACTGCACATGCAAATCAGCAGTCGAGAGATGGGCACAAGATCGGGTATGCACCCCCACAGACAGTCACATTCTGCGGGTACAGAGCCCACCCTGAGGTTGAGGTGGGGCACCCAGCACCAGGTCCACAGCACCTTTCATGGCTGAAATACGCCATGCTGCAGGTCCCCATCAGTGTGTGATAGGTAGCTCGGTTAGACACACCTAGGATACATCTGTGTCCTGCTGTATGTCTCGGTCATGTCTAGTCCCTATGTGCGATGCTGCACCCAGAATAGAGCATATCCTGTGTTGGTGCCATCGTTACCTGCTGTAGGTGAAGGGGGGTGCATAGACCCATAGGCAGATTATGTACCACCACACAACCCACCCTCTGGGGCTCAGGGTGGGAAACAGGATCACCCACCAATAGATCCACAGTCTACCTCCCTGCAATGGCAGCAGTAGAGAGGACCAGCAACCCCAGGCCTGCTGGGGAACAGACAGAGCGGTACACATCCATGACGCAATAGCAGACAGACGGCAGGCCTGGAAATGCTCAGCTGCCCCCCACCATTATCTGACATTCTCCAGCAGCAAGCCTCCAGCCGCTGCACCCTGCAAGGTGTTCCAGCAAGACACATACTAGCTGCAGACTGTTCACCAGCTAGTCCATAATGCATGGTCCTGGAGGAGATGCATGTACCCAGAACAGGGATGTCAGCATACACACCAAGCAGATAAGTCAATGATTGGGCCCCCAAAAGGAAAGCCATAAATATCACATGAGAAAAATGCTATATAACACTATGGGGGAACCTAGCCATGCCATGGTCACTGCTCAGTCAGGGTGAGAGTGACCTCCCAGCAGGACATGCTATGGCCACCCTGTCCATGCAGGTTGTGGCCAGGCACTACAATGTCCGAGCCATTGCCCTATGCCGTGTGCAGATGCATCCAGGCCAGGCCACCCTATCCAGGCTATTCCCATGGTACCTTGCTCCTCATTATGCACATTGGCAGGCCAATACTGGCAACAGTGCTAGCAGTGTGGGCTGTGGAGGGTGTTGGCAGCTACCACACACTGGATAGACAGACACACACTCCCCACACCTATGCCAGCATTGTGCAACTACAGAGGTGTTGGGCAGCCCAGGCCACCACACAAGTCCTGGGCACAGTGCAGGCATGGCTATGGTCCGCAATACTGTAGGAGTCACTCCCCAGGTTGGTAAACACTGTCAGACACAAGACCTGTAGCACACTCCACAGACATCAGAAAGGTTGCTATGATGCAGCTCACTCAGAAAAGTGTACTTAACCTAGGAATTGCTATCTGCCAGTACTCATAGCAACCTTTTGATAGATGTGTACCATATTCCCCGGTTTAGGGTGGCATTACTAAGGTATGCAAGTGCTAGTATTGGGAGATGCACGCAGAGCCCAAAGTCCTGCCTCCCCAGGAGGCTTTGGATAATGGGGCCTGTGGGTGCGGGTGTGTCTGCCCCTGTTGGCTGCTGCTTTACGGCAGAGGTTCCCAACTCCAGTCCTGCGGTGCAAAACACTGTTCGGGTTTTCATGCTGTCCCTCATGAATATGCATGAGATACATCTGCATACCATGGGGGTGGCGCATAGAAATGCAGCACAGACATCTTTGTCAGAGGCAGCATGGAACCGGAATGGTGTTTGGCCCTCCAGGACTGCATTTGGGAGGCTCTGCTCTAGGTAATGTGCATGTTTATGGTGTCTGTGCTCTGTAGGGTAAAATGTATGTGTCTTGGACATGTTTACGTCATCTGCAATAAAGGTGCTGTCTGTATTAGCACATTGTAGTAGTGGGTAAAATATGGGGACTGGGTTGGCGGGAACCACAGCTGGGACTGGAACCTATGACCCTCTGCTTCTGAATACACTGGTTTTGTGCACTGCACCACCTTGTTGTCACAGAGTCAGTACATTCCTTGGTGATACCATGACTGTTCGTCAGACAGGGCCCATCTGTTGCAGTACACGGCACCCACCTACACAGGGCTAGGCCATGGTCTGCTCTGGGCAGCTGCCACTGCCCCCTCCACCACCAGTATCCCTCAGCCACCATGCTGACATGCCCTTCTGCTGGTGGTACTGGTGGTGCGCAGTCTCAAGCCATCCAGTGTGCAGGTAGGCGGCTGCCTATGGTGCGGGTTCTGGGTAGGGGTGCCTGCATAGGTGTCCACGCTTCCCCCCAGCACCGCCTGCCAATGTTCCATGCCCTTGGGGGTAGCTGCTGGGTACTATCCCCTGTGACACTGTGGGAAACAGTCGTGCCCATGTTGGGCCTTCAGCAGTTGCTGTCTGGCTGCTCTGCTGCTTCAGCATTCGTATGGGCCACCTAGGCATCGCCCTAGTCCGCACTGTGGCCCAGCTGCACCACAGCATGTGCCGCCTGCAGCCCTCTGTATCCCCTTCTCCGGCATCTGTCCAGTTGCAGTTCCGACATGCCCGCCCTGATGTTGCGGGACATGTGCACACCATAGGAACCCTGTCCGATGGTGGGGAAAACCCTGAGCAGCGCTATTTCACTGTGGGCTCATTCACCTTGTATGGGGACGGATTATAGACCCTTCCACGATTTATATCTGTTCTATGGAGCTTACTCGGGGGGGGGGGAGGGGTTGATGTTTCTCATTGATACTACTATTGGCCAGCTTGGTTATGGGTTTTTTTTCCAGTTTGTTGGGGTCATTTTCAGTGTTTATGTGCCCTTTTGTTCTGGTCAAGTCTAATGGTGAGTCACTATGTGCAATGCAGGAAGATATTAAAGCTTTGAGAACTTCCATTGAGGCAATTACGGCTCGTTTGGAGAAGGTGGAGGGCGATGTGGCATCACATGGGATAAGGTTTAAGGCTGTTGTGAAGCAGGCCAAGCTGATACGGTCACTACAGAGAGAGGTGGAAGTCGGCAATAACCATTCAAGAAGAAACAACATAAGAATATTAGGAGTGCTTGAGGGTGCAGAGGGTCCTGACATAGTGTCCTTCCTGCAGACCATGGTTCCGGGTGTGTTGAAGATGCAGTTTGTTATGCCATTTGAGATCAAACGCACCCATAGAGTGCCTATTCAACCCGTGGCCACGGGTAAGTGTCCACGCCCAATCATTTTGAAAGTTCTACATTTTCTACAAGTAACGCAAATAATGGGAACTGCTAGAGCACTTTCAAATTTGGAATACCAGGGACACAAACTCCTGTTTTTCACAGACTTCGCGAAGGCGACGGTGGATCGTAGAAAACATTTTCTGGTGTTGCTCCCGCGTCTGTTGCAGCTGCAGGCCCGTATTGGGCTGTTCTATCCGGCCCGCATGAGAGTCACGCTGCGCATCTAGACCAAGACCTTTGATGATCTAGGAGAGTTACATGCATTTCTGGAAGACAAGGAAGCAGCAGTGATGCGGTGAATTATTTCGCAGCTTTATTTGTTGCAGATTGCTGGCGCTCAATATCATGGCGTTGGACTGGTCAGAAGGTCGTGTAAAGGAGTTCTATTTACGCAGAAGTGACATTTTATCATGCAGTACTATTATGTATCAGGACACTTATTCCGTTTCTTTGAAGGAAGGTCAGGGTACTTCCTGGTCAAGATGTTATTTCTTGTCTTTTTTTCCTTCCTTGGCTTTGCTTTGTTGTTTTCACTCTATTTCTTCTTTTGTGTTCTATGTTGTTTGTGCTGTCTATGGTGGTTAAGTGAGATTTGGAGCTTGGGAAAGCAAGAGGCCCCCTAGTCATTTCAGCTCATAAACTGCTTGGTAAGAGATGTCCTGCCATGCAGTATTGATAGTTAGGGTCAGGGCCGGCCCGTCCATTGAGCAAGAATGTTTTTTGCACAGGGCCCCGCGTTTCAGGGGGCCCCGCGCAAAAATCATTCTTCAGCATCCCAAGTTTTTAAAAAAAAAAACAAACCGGCTGCTTCTGCCACGGCAGCAGCAAGAGCTCTGCCGCGGCAGCAGCAAGAGCTCTGCCGCGGCAGCATCAAGAGCTCTGCCGCGGGGCCCCCCCCTGCCCGGCAGAGCCTCCGTGCATCCTCAGCAGCTTTCTTCATGTCCAAAACGCGGGCTTCTTTCAGAGCCACGAGAGTTTCCTTTCTCGCGGCTCTGTTAATCCCGCCGAGCTCTTGATGCTGCCGCGGCAGAAGCAGCCAGTTTGGTTTTTTTTTAATTTTAATTTGGAATGATAGGGGGGGGGGGGTTGGTTATGACTGGTAATGGGCTATGGGAGGGGAGGCTAAACTGGAAGTGGGCTGATGGGGGGGGGTGGAGAGGACTGGTAATGGGCCGGGGGGGGGGCTGGTTATGACTGGTAATGGGCCAGGGGGGGGGGTGGTGATTAGGACTGGTAATGGGCCATGGGGGGAGGCTAAGACTGGAAGTGGGCTGATGGGGGGGGGGGGTTAGGACTGGTAATGGGCTATGGGGGGGGGCTAAGTGGACTTATGGGGGGGGGTTAGGACTGGTAAAGGGCCATGGGGGGTGGAGGCTAGTACTGGTAATGGGCCATGGGGGGGGGGCAAAGTGGGCTGGGGGGGGGTTAGGACTGGTAATGGGGCCATGGGGGGGGAGGCTAGGACTGGTAATGGGCTGATGGGGGGGGGGTTAGGACTGGTAATGGGCTGATGGGGGGGTTAGGACTGGTAATGGGCTATGGGGGGGCTAAGTGGGCTGATGGGGGGGGTTAGCACTGGTAATTGGAAATGGGGCGGGGGAAAATCCAGTAAGTGGGGGGGTAGGACTGAAAATGGGCTGATGGGGGGGCTAAGACTGGAAATGGGCTGATGGGGGGGTAGGACTGGTAATTGACTATGGGGAGGGGGCTAAGGCTGGAAGTGGGGGGGTAGGACTGGAAATGGGCTGATGGGGGGGGTTAGGACTGGTAATGGGCTATGGGGGGGCTAAGACTGGAAGTGGGCTGATGGGGGGGGTGGTTAGGACTGGTAATGGGCCATGGGGGGGGTAGGACTGGAAATGGGCGGGGGGGGGGGTTAGGACTGGTAATGGGCTATGGGGGGGCTAAGACTGGAAGTGGGCTGATGGGGGGGGTGGTTAGGACTGGTAATGGGCCATGGGGGGGGGGGTTAGGACTGGTAATGGGCCGGGGGGGGGTTAGGACTGGTAATGGGCTGATGGGGGGGAGGCAAAGACTGGAAGTGGGCTGATGGGGGGGTAGGACTGGTAATTGGCTATGGGAGGGGGGCTAAGACTGGAAATAGGCTGATGGGGGGGGCTAGGACTGGAAATAGGGTGATGGGGGGGTTAGGACTGGTAATGGGCTATGGGGGCTAAGACTGGAAATGGGCTGATGGGGGGGTAGGACTGGTAATTGGCTATGGGAGGGGGGCTAAGACTGGAAATAAGCTGATGGGGGGCTAGGACTGGAAATAGGGTGATGGGGGGTTAGGACGTAATGGGCTGATGGGGGGTTAGGACTAGTAATGGGCTATGAGGAGGCTAGGACTGGAAATGGGCTGAGTGGAAGGAGGGCTTGAACTGCAAATAGCTGATGGGGACGGGGGCTTGGAATGGAAATGGGTTGTGAGGGGGAGGGAGCTAGGACTGGAAATGGGTGAGGGGGGGCTAGGACAGGAAATGGGCTGATGGAGGGGCTAGAATAGGACTGGAAATTGGCTGTGGGGGGGCGCTAAGATGGGCCATGGGCTGTGGTGGGGGTTTGGATTGAAATGGACTCATGAAGGGGCTAGAACTGGAAGTAGGCTCATGGGGGGCTTGGATTGGAAATGGGCTGAGTGGAGGGGAGCTAGGATTTGACATGGGCTGATGGTGGGGCTAGTAAAGGACTAGAAATGGGCTCATGGGGGGCTGGGATTGGAAATGAGCTGATGGAGGGACTTGGATGGGACTGCAAATAGATGGGGGAGCTAGGACTGGAAATGGGCTTATGGGGGGCTAGGACTGGAAATGGGCTGATGCGGGGACTAGAAGGGAGCGGATGCTGGGTGGGACTGGAACTAGAATGGAGCTGATGTTGGGGGAGGATTAGAATGGGATGGAGCTGGGAGAGTGAAATGGAGAGGGAAAAAATATTTGGTGTGGGAGGGAAGACAAATCTACAATTGTCCGGATATTGGGAGAGTAAGTGGGGATTGAGGATGGAGGGGTAAAATTTGAGTGGATGAAATAGGAATGAGGAAAGAGGAAAAGGAGAAAGATTAGTATGTTTAAAGCAGATGTAGAGAGAGAATGGAAAAAAACTAGAAGAGAGAAGAAAAGACAAATGGACAGCAGACGATGAAGAATTAGCGGAAGACACGAAGAAACCAGAAGAAAGTGGCTGGAGCAATTGCAGCTGAAAAAAAATGCACAAAAGGTAGAAAAATATCTCTTTATTTTGAATTTATTAATTGGAATATGTCAGCTCTGGGAAATGTGCATCATTAACGTCTGCGCTTTGTTTAGTACAAGAGCAAATTAATGTATAGTTTTATTTCTACAGTGTTGTACATTCCAAGTTTGGCTTTTGGGATTCCCAGTTTAATTATTGTCTTCCTGTTTCTAAATTGTGATTCCTTGTTTGGTGATGGTTTATGTTCTGTTCATGTGTAACTGAGCTGAGGTATTCTGTTTATGTAATTCCTATTTGACATTGCCACTTGTTCTCTTTCCCCAGTAGGTCATGTATTGTTGTTCTCTGAAATGTATTGGTTTAATATTTGCAGCGTTTCCTTTTGATAGTTAGGGTATGGTGCTTTATGAGTCCTGGTAGTGCTGTTAGGATACGGCGGGTTTGCTATGGGTTCTAAATGGGCAGTGTTTGTAGTAGTTCCTAATGTGTCTGGCGGTTGGCACTGGATTATAGTAATGTAGAAGTCTTTTAGTCTTTCTTTATTCATACACTCATTAAGAGGCATGTTTACTAAAAGTTCGTGTATGGTAACATTATGCAAATATTTATGCAAATGAGGACCCTTATGCAAATGAGGCCCCGCACCGAGTCTCCGCACATGGCCCCGCACCCCCCTTGGGCCGCCCCTGGTTAGGGTTTTGGGTACATTGTCCTTCTTTTACTGTGGGAGGTGGGGAAAGCATACTTTATGTAGTAACAGAAATGGGAATGTAGTAGGTCAGTTTACCCTCCGTGTCTGTCTTGTCCTGGTGGGCTCACCCGCTAACTTTGTGGTTTGTATAGCCTCCCTGGGTTTAGGTTGGTGGGTTTGGTGTGGTGTTCTCAGAATTATGTTTTTTTATTATGGGTGATCATGTACAGGGGATAAGGACAAATTATATCTCCTTTTGTTGGGCTTTCTTTGTTGGGCTATAAGTGCAGCTTGTACTCTGAGGGCGTTTAAGATGCTCTTCTACAATGTAAAACTTTATGCCACAATTGGGTATGTTTTTGCAACATTTGTCAATCAACTTGATCTATTTTATCAGTATGTCTTCGTTTAAGATAGTTTCACTGAATGTTAAGGACATTAACAATCCCATTAAGAGGAAAAAGATTCTTTTATATGGTAAGAAGTAAAACGCTGATATCTTACTATTACAGAAGACACATTTGAATGCAAAGGAGTCATTAAAACTAGGGGCAAATCCCTTTTCTCTAGTGGCTTTCACTGCTGCCCAGCATAAGAAAAACGGGGTAGCCATTTTAGTAAGGAAAGCTCTATCTCCCACAATTATTCAAACTAGGTCTGATACTGATGGGTGGTGGACTATGGCTGTCATTAAAATTGGATCCACTGAGTTGGCCTTAATCAACGTCTATACTCCTAACATTGATTATCCTACCTTTTTTTGCTACATTGCGGCCTTGGTGCAGGAGGTGTCCAGATATCCGTCTGTAGTGGGAGGGGATTTCAACCTCGTGCTAGATCCATTGATAGATAGGAGTCCATTGATAACTGTTAGGGTTTCCAGGGCTCATCCAGTTCTTGTATCTTTAATGCAGGACATGGGTCTGATAGACATTTGGCGACTGCAGCACCCTACAGATAAAGAATTTACCTTTTTCTCTCCCCCTCATAACTCGTTATCACATATAGATTTCTTCTTAGTCTCCAAGGGACTTTGTTCTAAAGTTAGTGAGACTACTATTCATGCAGCTCATATTTCAGACCATTCTGCAATCTCTCTCACTTTACTTGACTCAACGAGCCATCAAGCTCATTCTCGGTGGCAATTTGCTAGAACTCTTTTAACCAGTCAGTAATTCCGGGAGACCATCCTAGTAACCATAAAGGAGTACTTTCAATTCAATCTACCACAAGATTCCTCGGGGTGGGCTTGGTGGAAAGGCTTTAAGGCTAGTATACAAGCCACTATTACTAGTTTTGCTATAATGCAGGCTAAACAACGTAAAGCAGAACTTAGTACACTTGACAAACAAATTAAAGTGGGCGAATATATTTTAGGCCAGAAATCTGATCCTAATATTCTGCTAAGACTGCAATGTCTTCAATTTAAATATAATTTGATTTTGACCACAGAGGCCTCACAGAATATTCAAGGGCAGAAAGGTCGATATTACTTAGAGGGTAATAGAGCTGGACGCCTGCTAGCCAACTCATTAAAGAGTCATAAGGAATCTTCACGTGTTGCAGCTCTAAAGGATCCTTAGGTGCAACAATTGATTATCAAGGATCCTGACATTGCAGAGACCTTTTGCCAATTCTACGCCCAGCTATACTCCCCAGAAATTGAATTTTCTGCAAAGGAGTTAGTTTGCTAAAGAATATCTCAAGGTCGGTGTTAGATCAAGAAACTGTTGTGGGATTAGACAAGCAGATAACCATCATGGAAATCATCCAGGCTATTGACTCTACACAAACTGGCAAGGCTGCTGGACCAGATGGTCTGCTGGCTGAAATTTATTAAGTCTTTTCCAGAACGTTAGGGCCATATCTACAACAATACTATAGAATTCTTCTTGACAATATGATACAGACTGGAGCGTTTGCCTCTGCAAACATTGTTGTCCTAGAAAAACCTGGGAGGGACCCTTAGTTTGTCAGCAATTATTGGCCAATTTCACTGTTAAATGTAGACTATACAATTTTTGCAACCATTGTCGCAAGGCGTCTCTCCAAACTGATCCCTTCCTTGATGCACCCAGACCAATGCAGCTTTACTGAGGGATGTTCTACAGCCGATAATGCCAGAGTGCTTTGTCATGTCCTGGAAGGAGCAGAGGAATTAGAAGACCCTCTTATGGGGCTCATTAGACACAGAGAAAGCATTTGACCAGTAGGAGTGGCCTTTTTGGTTTGCTGTCTTGACATGGTTTGGATTTAGTGAAGGTTTCTGCAATCTAATTAAATTTATGTATACGAGACCGAGTATGAAAATTTCTGTGAATGTGACTCTGTCTAGAGAGTTTCTCCTAGGGCGGGGTACCCAGCAGGGTTGCCCTCTTTCCCCCATTCTCTTTAATCTGGCCTTGGAACCTTTGGCCTTATTAATAAGGCAAAGCTTCAAGATTAAGGGCGTATCTGTTGCTGGCATGGAAATTACGCTATCCGCATATGCGGATGATCTATTGCTCTTCACCACACCTAGCTCCATACCGAGTATTTTAGAACTGATAGATAAATATTCAGGACTATCTGGCTATAAAATAAATTGGTCAAAATCTGTTGCCTTCCCCCTAAACTCAAGAGCACGTAGAACGGATTTGGAGGAATTTCCCTTTGTATGGGAACCTAAGATGGTGAAATATTTGGGAGTCCAATATTGTTACCCACTTAGTACAACACAATGAAGAAGAGATCCTAACTATAGTTTGTAATACTGCATAACAGCAAAGTGGTCGCCGGTCTATCTTTCCTGGTGGGGTTGTCTTGAAGCTATAAAAATGACTATCACTCCTAAAGTGAATTATATATTACAGATGCTACCTGTCTTTCTCACAAGTAAAGTGTACTGTCAAATTGAAAAGATTCTGGTCCAATTCCTATGGAATAATAAACACCTAGAATTGCTCTTAGGAAACTCAAATCTAGCTGGCACACTGAAAGCATCTGGTCGTTGTCGCTTTAACGTCGCCTCAGATATTCAATGCCATAGCCATTTCCAGGCCCCAGCATGATGCTTAGATTCTGAGGGCCAGGCCACTGAGATTCTGCACCTGGTCAAGGCACAGAAGGAGTTCTTTAGTGAAAGAAACTTTGTAGCTCAGCAGATTAGGCAGGCTATGAGCCAATTAATTAGAGCACATATTTATTTTATAGCTTAATTTTGTTTACAAAAGGCTAATGAGGAAGGCATTGGGGCTGCAGTCCTTGGCTGCCAAGAGTAACAGGGAACTGGGGAAGACAGGGACATATGAAGTCTTTGTTCAAGTGGCTCAGGAGGGGCAGATGGAGAGGTAAAGTAGGGGAAGGAAGAGCCACAAGGTTTATGGCAGGTGAAAACCTGGGAAGGTCAGGTGCAGGTGACTAGTCCTGCAGGTGTATTTTTCTTCAAAAAAAGAGAAGTAGACATGTGGTAACTGGGGACTGGCTGGCCAAAGGGGAGTGGTAGGAGCTGGGGGAAGGAAAGAAAAGCTGCTGAGTCAATTGTTACAGGTACCCAAACCAACGCAGAATTGCGATGCAATTTCTGGTGTGAAAATGTGACTTTTATGACTCCCATCTAGCTGATGTAGGCACATGTGCAATGAATTGCTTGAGTCAGCTTAACTAGTCATATGGCAGACATCTATAGGGCATTGATGAGGATTTCTGGCCAAATGGGATAGCTCTAGAGAGAAAGCATTCAGCTAGTAATATGGCAAATGGCTCCCAAGGCCAGGCATATTTATTTCTTTAATGAGTTTTCTATACTTCTTTATCATAGATTCAAAGTGGTTTATATTGTAACTTGAATTAGGAAGTATACATTAAACATCAAACAGTGACAATGAACTTAGAGGCATACATTAAGACAGGGAAAATGAACTTGCACATGATTTCTAATGAGGGACAGGGACAAGGAGCATGGATTAATGGGAGTTCAAGTATTACAGAGGGAATGAAGAGCAAAATGAACTTGGAGTATACATAATTTCAAATATACAGAGGAGGGA
Source organism: Ichthyophis bannanicus (assembly GCA_033557465.1). Lineage (NCBI taxonomy): Eukaryota > Metazoa > Chordata > Amphibia > Gymnophiona > Ichthyophiidae > Ichthyophis > Ichthyophis bannanicus. Next base: position 63,838,210 of record CM066039.1, on the reverse strand, counting down.
AGGATCAGTGGGATACAGGAACAGTGAAGAATGTGCATGGGCTATACAGGAGTTCAAGTATTACAGAGGGGGTTATTGAGCATATAGCTGCAGCTTGTCATGTTATTGCATCATGTGTTGGGTCCATAGGTACAAGAGGCTTGGGTATGTTTACACTATGTTAATAAAACTTTGGCGGTCTTTTTAAACTCTATCATGTAGTGTAACAGTTAATTCTTTGGGTGGGGGGAAGGGTTTAGGGAAGCTTGCATAGTGTGAATGGCAGCCTCTCAGTTTCCCTGTTCCAGGACTGTTAGCTCGTGAACAAATAATTCCCTTGAAAGAAATTTTTGATTTACCTTTTCCCCCCTCACATAAAATAAAAGACCTTTCAAAATGTCAAGTGTTTTACAAAATCTTAAATAGATGAGAATACTAAAGGGATCATGAAACGAATCATGTAGTATCACCGAAGCACAAAGACCTCACAATAGTAATAATGCAATGGTTCAGCTTCGGGTTTAGCAGACAGACTGATTCAGACTTTTATCTCAATGGTAAATTAATGAGAGCCATAAACAGGAAACAGGATGGTAAAGATCTGCTTATCAGCCTTTAAAGCACTTTCCTGCACATTGACAGCTTAGTCCTAGGCGCAGGTGGTTTGCAAGCACAACTAACCCTGACTGAGCAGAAACAGCAATCAGCGGTAATGCACAGCAGGAAAAATCAATGACCATCTTAAAAGAAGATTTTAACTTCTTTCTACAGCATTCGATTGAACTTTGAAGTACAAAATGGTGTTCATCGGTTATCTCCTGCCATCTGAATTAGGGTACAAATCATCATAATCAAGCACTCTCTCAGTAAAGCGGTAAATAAATACATGTATAGAAGAGGAGCAGATTATTAAATATCAAAGATGATTAAATTATGCTAAACTGTTTTCACTTTTGACTACCATGCGATGGAGGAACATGGTATCACTTAGTAACTGAACAGGAGGTGCTTTGACTGTTGAATACTAGATATTTAATCGAAATGTGTAAAACCTGAAGTAAAACATCCTCAAATGACCTTGCAAAAGTTTTAGATCACCTTGTGATACTGAAAGACTAATGCATTCAAATTTGAATAGGTCTCTCCAGAACTAACCTCCCCCCCCCCACACACAAATCAATTGTACATGTTAATTCATAGATATATACAGACATGCAAGTGATTTCTGTGCACAAAAAAGTTTTTTAGGTGCCCAGAGGAACCAAATATGCACTTATGAGTGCACACTCCTAGTTCATTCTTCTTTAGACTTTAGCTGAGAATTATTTATTTATTTTATGTATTTATTTAGACAGATCCTTCAACCTTATCCTACAATCAAAGTGGATTACTAAATCAACCAGCATCGCATGCTAGGAAATGTGCCTCCATCAATTGACTATAAGGACAAGTCACTAAGGGAAAATAACCAATCTCTATGAATTCCTTTAAAGTCTGAGGGCAATTTTAACATACTGTTTTGTAGTAATTATGAAAGCTACATTTTACCCTCTTTTGTTCTAGGTGAATTTCCATACCTAGGCCCCCCACCTTTTTGTTATCTAGAGATATAAATGTAGAGACCTTTAAGGCTCTTTTGTGGGTGCCTGCAGAGAGATCTAGTAGATCTACCAGAATAGGGTACTTATTTCACTAAGCCCCCGGAAGTCTCTCCGGTTCACTTGTTTTTACGTTTGGTATTTATTACCTTCAAAATTCGGTTTCCAATCATCAGACCACCTGGAGACTTTTTAAAGACTACCTACTCACAAGGTGCCTTTATGTGTACCCCCTGAAGAAGGTGTGTTGCCGAAACGCGTAGGGGTTTTTCAATAAACAAGCACCTGTGACCTCACCCTTCCCTCGCTTGTTGTGTGTTCCTGTTCTCCTTTGCGAGGGTCTCGCTCTCTCTGTGTTCTAGGGTACTTATTATGCCAGAACAAGAGAGGACTCTCCAGTTCAGAGAGGAGAGCTTGGTTGGAAGGAAACCTGACTGGTAAAAAGACCACCCAAAGGCAGTTTCCTGTCCTAGGCTAGCTAAGCCACTGTACCATATGTGATGGCGAAAGTGTTTCTGAGCCTAGGGATATAGGAGAAAAACACCCATTTACCTTGAGGGAGAGAGACAGGCAGGAAGGCTGTAGCTCTCATGCTGAACCTAAACAGAAAAAAAACACACGTAGCTCCTGGTTACAAGCCACGCCCAAGCTCTGAAGCAAGTAGTAAAGTTAATGAGAGCCACCTGGGAGAGGAGCATGGGACCCTAGTTCAGGCACACTCATATAAATGCAGAGGAATAGAAGGAAATGGAACCACCAGGGAAATAGAAGGAAGCAGAAACTCGAGGAAGTCTGAAGGAAGGAAGACCTTCAGGGCAGCTGAAGAGAAGAGTATTTCCAAGGACAACACTAGAGAGGGCTCCAGAGGGAAGGAGGATGTGAGACTGAATCACAGGAAACGTTTAACCACCGAGTACGCTGAGGAATACAGTGGAGCTCTCAGTGGTAGAAGCCATAATCCAGAGAGGAGCCAGTGCTGCAGAGAAAATGCTTTGGGCTCTAGAGGGAGGAGATTTATAACGGAGAGAAGTCCTGACGAGGAGCAAGGTATTTTGGCAGTAATCCAGGAAGCTATTGGAAATTTGCCAGCTCAAAAGGGAACGTGAGTAAATCTGTGACTAAAAGTAATTTAAATCAGTTAGAGGCACTGTGCCACTTAATGAGCGAGAAGAGGCTTCACATGCCTGCTGAAAAGCCTATGTGCAAAGAGAAGTCTTATTGGAGGAAAGTACTAGAGCTGCTAGAAGAGGTAAAACCTGAGTTTGTACAGGGAGAATTAAAGCAGGATACAGAAAGCACTGATGCTGAAGAAATGCAAATTGAATGTTATGAATCTGACCAGGAGTCCAAGTCTTCTATAATGGACTGTTCTTTATGTCATAAGACTTTGTAATGATCTTAACTGGAAGGAGAAAGGCCTAGAATCTTACTGTCTGGTAAAGCAGAAAACAAAACAGGCTGGACGTTGTTTGAGTCAGTATTGCTCAAGAATCCTGTTTGCCTTTAAAAGAAGGAAACAGCTACACGTGCTTTATGCTGAGTGAAACAGCTAAAACCTTATGCTGAAGGCTGGAACTTTAGAAGAAAACAGCTACATGTCTTTAATGCTGAAGGAAGCAATTAAAGCTTTGGTCTGAATGCTGGAAGTTGTAAGAAAAGTAACTACAAAGGTTTTAACCTGACAGAAACAGTTACTGTGTGGTGCTGTATGTAAAAGTCTTTTCTTTTGTGGAAAACATGGTTTTGGGAGAAAGAATCCTATATTAATTTGTGTAACATGCGTTGAGCTTTGTAAAGGCTCTTTTTGGAAGGTGGAAAACAAAAATAAATATTCCTGTGTTTGCCTTAAACTCTTGGGCCTCAATATTATTTGAACCCACAACTACAATCCCCAGAAGCCCCAGCTCTGGAATATATTAAGGCACGTCCCCTCCTCTGGGCAGCTGCCTGGAAAGAAGGGGGCGCGACACAGAGCAGCAGATGTCTTTGGCTGTCACAGCCATTGCACCACAAAGGGAGGGGTGAAGATCTCTGGCTATCTCATCCACTGAACCATAATTGGTCTCCACTGGCTTCCTGTCCAATTTCGCATTTGCTATAAGATACTCATCTCTGTACATAAGGTAATTTGCTCACAAATCCCCCAGTATCTCTCTGATCTCCTCCACTTCCATAACTCCACCCACAGCCTCTGCTCTACTCACATTAACCATCTTCATTTACCCTCCCCAAGCAGTGACCACCTTGAATCCACCCATCATTCTGCCTTCTTCTTCCTGGGTCACTCCTTCTGGAATTCTCTCCCATCCACTCTTCACCTCGTACCCTCCTTCCCCCGGTTCAGATCTCTCCTAAAAACTCACCTATTTTTCTCTGCCTTTGACCTACCTCCTACCATCCCTTAACCTTCCCTGTTGTCTTACCCTTGCTCTGGTTGTTACGAATGACTATCTCCTGTCCTATCAAAGATTTGTAGTTCTTTTCCTTTCTGGCCATTGGCCATTTTTCTGTAATCTGTGACATTGTAAACTGCTCTGATGTCATAAAGGGTAGTACAGAAAGTATGTGAATAAAGATAAAGATAAAGTAATGGCAAGGCAGTTTAGGCCACTGCACTAGATCTTACATGAAAAGTTTCAAGAAGCTGATTGATAAGAGGAAGCCTCTGTCTACTACTATTATTAATATCATTTGTATAGCACTACGTATACACAGCACTGTATATATAGATGTAAGAGACAGTCCCTGCTCATCAGAGCTTACAGTTTAATCAAGATGGACATCACAAACCTGGAGGCTAGAGAATGGTAAGATACACATAAGTGATGGCCAAGAGAGTGAGGGGCATCAGGATCCAAAAGCAGCCTCAAAGAAGTGGGGTTTTAGCCTGGATTTCAGTAGGGCTAGAGAAGGAGCCTGATGTATTGACTTGGGTAGTTTGTTCCAGGCATATAGAACAGCAAGGAATGAAAGGGAAAAAGGGGGGAAAAGGGAAGAAGGGAATGACCTTTGGATGACTTTTGGAACTGAGACAAGAAGGTCCAGGTTTTATAGAAGTGCAGTTGCTGTTATCACATCTGAGTCCAGCATCTACTGTAGCTCCAGAAGATATTTGTTGGGGTGAATGAAAATGATTCTTGGACTCAGGGAAAGTCCCAGTAGAAAGAAAGTGTCTGTATTGTTCTATTTTTATATTCTGCCAATTTACTAAAATTGTTTTTGATTCTTAAAAAGTTTCACCAAAGTTTTGGTTCAGAACAAAACCTGTCCTGGGCTGTTATTGTAAGTAGTGGGGTTGGAGTGAGTGGATCCAAGGAGTCAAAGGCCTCCCACTTAAATTGGTCCTAATATAGAACCCAGAAATCCCAGAGAGTTAAAACTAAAAATTGCAGTGTTATCTTCCTAAAGTTGTTCCCCTGGTTTGCCACCCAGCAAAATGAAAGGCAGTAAGGACTCCCAGACTGGTAGGGACTACATAAAAATTACAAACTGAATGGTACAGTTGTCATAAGGAAAGGAATGGAAAATAAAACCAAGGATATTATAATGACTCTGTATTATGCCATGGTGCGACTGCACTCTGAATATTGTGTGTAATACTGGTCACCATATCTTAAAGAGGATATACAGTACTAGCATTAGAAATGGTACATAGAAGAGCCACCAAAATGGTAAAGGGGATAGAAGGATACCCCTATGAGGAAAGGCTTAAAACGTTAGGGCTCTTCAAATTGGAAAAAAGACAGCTGAGGGTGTAGCAGCAAACTGCAGTCAATGAACAAGTCCAGGAGTCAATTTACAGGGTCCAAACCAGTTTATTTGTGCACAGGCCCAGTCAGTCAAAGCTTTCAAGGAACTGAGCGGAGCTCTCCATAAAGACATAACTTTTTATACCACTTTTCTAGCTTGATACATGAAAACTTTCCATTGGTCTCATGCTAATTTCTACAAACTTTCTATTGGTCTGACATTTCCCTGAATTTGACCAATCAGGATCTATGCCCTTTGCTCTGCTTTCTCTAGCTAGCTGAACAATGGCTTGGTTCAAACCTGGTTACTTTCCTTCATCAAGGTCATATCTTGCTTCTAAAATGTGTAAGTAACAATTCTGAAGTAACGATTTAACATACAGGCATTGTATTCACTTTGTGCAAACTCTGCTATAGCAGCATCTTTATTCTAAAACAGCATTTAATTCTGTCTTTTAATTTTATGTCTCAGCACTACTGAAATACAGCTTGGTTCTGAGGCCTGTCATCTTTCAGGTTCAGGCTTATGGCCTAGTCTATAGTTCTTGGCTACCTGGCTATAGGTGTAGGCTACCTGGCTACCACATTCCCCCCTTTGATTATTCTCACCCAGAATGTTAAGATGAGTGAGAAACAAATCACTTATACTTGAGTTGTTGCCATGTTATGTGGTATAGGCTGATACCATCTCATAGCTAGGAGCTTAGCTGTTGTCTTTCTTTCTACAATATTCTCAATGATTGTAGATATATTACGTAGGCAGAGGGGTAAAATGCATGGAAGTATTAAACATATTATTACTACTAGTGCTGCAATTACCAACATAATAATTTCTCTCCCAAGTCCCACATTTCTGATTATAGTTTCTGTTTATGGCATCACAAGCATCAAAGTATAGAGCTACAGGTTTGTAGGGTCTTCAAGTTGTTGAGTAGCATTTAAGAGTTCCATCTTCATCATTCCATCGTATTATCAGCACATAGTAGGATGGATTCTGTTGTGGGTGAAAACAAGTTCTGCTCTTTCCTTTTGTGCAAATGTTCAGTTCCGTGCCTATGCATTGACTCACTATACCTGTACAAGTATAGTAGGTATGATAAAGCAAAGTCTGTGTAATCCTTTCTCCAGTAAGTGTAGTAGTTATGCATGCAGCACAGGGTGGCAAGGCAAAAGTCAGTTCAAAGCACCCCAAGGCTGCTGTCAAGATGAAACAGTAGAGAATCATGATGAAAGGTCTCTGAAGAATTAGTGCAAGTCTGTAAAACCAGTGCAACTGTTGATAATTCTTGACCACGAAGTCTTCTTCTTCTTTACTGTACGTTGACCTGTTTTGCTCTCAGTAGCATGCAACAAGTGTAGCGTTGATTGTAGATCCTCAAGCTTCCGCTGTACATGACCTTACCAATTTCATTGGTAGGTGTGTAGAGCTGTAGATTCCAACGTATTTCAATAAATACAGTTCTTTTAGTTTGCACTGTTGATCAGAATGGCACAAAGATTTTTCAAATAATATAGTCCATAATACAGTCTCTTTCTGTTGATGATAATCTCTTCAGAATAAACAAATAGTCTCTTGAGATTCAGGAGTTCTATATTAGCACAGTCTCTTTTCAAAATTTCCTGATTTTTTTTTCAATTTGCTTGTCTTTGCAAAGTTAGCTGCAATGGAACTTCAGGATCATGTTCTGATGTTTACTGGTCTGGCTCTGGAGCTGCTGCTGATTTCACTCTGCTGTGATGAATCCAGGGGTTCGAGGTCTGCAACTCTAACTGCTGTTAGGATTAACAAGATGACAACATAAGGTCCCTTCCAATGCGGTGTCAACGGTGTCTTTCTCCACTCTTTGATTCATACCGAGACTCCAGGCATGAGAGGATACAGCGGTTCAGTCAAGTTGATGGGTAGCTGATCTCGTATCCACATAGGAAGACTCTGCAAAACAGAACTTAAAACCAATAGTTTTTGTCTAATAATTTCAGATACTATCTGCTTCATATCTCTTTTTGATCCCTTTGACAATAAGTGAAGGTCTATCATACAAAATCTCATAGGGAGAAAGTCCTAATGACTTAGTAGGTACTGAGCGTATTCTTAAAAGAGCTATTGGAAGTACCTGTGGCCATTTTAAATGTATTTCCTGACAAAATTTGTACAATTGAGATTTCAGAGTTCTATTCATACGCTCTACTTTCCCTGAACTCTGAGGTCTGTATGCTGTGTGTAACTTAGTTAACTGTTGAGTTACTTGGGATATAAATGAGGGCCCATTGTCTGACCCTATGACTAATGGTATTCCAAATCTTGGAACAATTTCATGAAGTAAGACTTTAATGACCTCTCTGGCTTTCTCAGTCCTGGTGGGAAAAGCTTCTACCCCCCTCCCCCCCCAGAGTAGGTATACACTAGAACAAGCAAGTAACGGTATCCATTTGCTTTTGGCATTTCAGTAAAGTCCATTTGAAAATTACTCATGGGAGTAACTCCTGTTGATTGAATTCTTATTGGTAGATTAGGACCTTGCTTGGCATTGTTCTTGGCACATGTTTTACATTGACGAGCTTCTGAAGCTGTCAAAGGTCCCAACTATAAAAATGAGGTTTCAAAGCTTTTGTCATTGCAGTTTTTCCATAATGTGTTGCTTGATGAAATGCTTGAACAAAGACTAAACTTAATGCTTCAGGAATCACTATTTGTCCAGGAGGTTGATTCCCCTCCTGTGGTGGAAGTTCTATCCATCCATTTCTGAGTACTCCCCCTTCTTGTTCACAATAATAGTCCAATTCTTTTGTAGTATATCGGGGATCCCATGAATTAAGAGGTACAGGAAATAGAACTGCAGAAGCATCTGCAAATCTGTTCCCTTGTGCAATTTCTCCTTTTCCTGCTTGATGTCCTCGACAGTGCATAACTGCAACTTTCTCAGGGGCCCATACAGAATCTAACAATGTCAAGATCTCTGGGCCATATTTGATAGATTTTCCTCCTGAAGTTATCAATCCCCGTTCTCTGTACAAGGCTTCATGAGCATGCAATGTTGTGAATGCATATTCAGAATCTGTGTATACATTTATATAGAGTCCTTTTCCCAGTATTAGTGCTCTTGTGAGTGCTATCAATTCTGCTTTCTGTGCTGATGTTCCTAAGGCTAGGGCTGATGATTCAATTACAAGATCCAGGGTTACTACTGCATATCCAGCACAACGATGTCCATTGACTACAAGACTGCTTCCATCCACGAAGAAAGTTTGTTCTGAATCTTCAAAAGGTACATCTGTCAGGTCTGGTCGACTTGTGAATACAGTATCCATGACTTCTATGCAGTCATGATCAGGAGGGTCAGTTCCAATTGGTAATAGTGTAGCTGGATTCAAGGCTTGACTGACCATCAATTTCAATCAAGGATTTTCACACAACATGCTCTGGTACTTTAGCATTCATGAGTTGGTGAACCAGTAATTTCCTTTGTGGTCCATCAGGGTTTGAACAGAATGTGGCACTATTACACAGAGATTTTGTCCTAGAGTGAACTTGTCTGCTTCAGTTACTAGAAGTGCTGTAGCTGCGATGGCTCTCAGACAGGGTGGCCATCCTTTTGCAACAATGTCCAATTGCTTAGATAGATACGCTACAGGTCGCTGCCAAGATCCAAGTGGCTGAGTCAACACTCCTAAGGCATTTCCTTGTGACTCATGAACATATAGACGAAATGGCTTCTGTACATCTGGTAGTCCAAGGGTTGGTGATGTCATCAGGGCTGTCTTCAGAGTCTTGTATGTTGTTTCTTGTTCAGGTCCCCATTCTAATGGAGATTGTTCCAATCCTTTAATGGCTTGATACAATGGCTTTACTAGCAGCGCAAAATTGAGGATCCATATACAACAGTACTCTGTGGCACCCAAGAAGACTCTCACTTGCCTCCTGGTGGTTGGAGCAGGAATACTGCATACAGCTTCTTTGCGTTCTGGTCTCAGGCGTCTAATTCTGCTGGACAACTGGAATCCTAGGTATTTAACTTGTTTGACATAATTATGCCTTGGCTCTTGAGACTTTGTATCCAGCCTCATTAAAAAGGTGCAAGAGTTCACTAGTGGCTTGAGGACATTCATTTTCTGAGTCGGTGGCTATAAGCAAGTTGTCCACATACTGGAGAAGAACCCTTTCTCCTGGGTTCACATAGTAGCTGGAAAGATCTTGATTTAAAATAGTACTGAAGAGAGTAGGTGAATTCTTGAATCCTTGAAGTAATCTAGTCCAGATGAGTTGGCCCCGCCTTCCTGTTGTGGAGTCTTGCCATTCAAAAACAAACAAAAGTTGACTGGTGGGGGCTAGGCGCACACAGAAAAAGGCATCTTTCAGGTTCCTTCAGTGGCTGGTCACATGCACTGGTTCCACTCCTAGCTTGAGGGTGACAATGACAGGGGCTATGTTCTTCACTAGGCCAGGTGGATTATCTTCTGCCCATACTTCAGGTGGGGCTATGAGGTTGGTGGGTATACAGGAACTAGCTGGCTTGATTGGAGATGCACTATAGAACCGCTACTCTTCTTCTCAGGGAACATTAAGCACCATTAACCCAGCAGGCTTTGGGTTTAGAGTCATTTGCATTTCTCCCCCATCTGCAAAAGATATTTGGGCCTGGAGCTGAACAAGCATTTCTCGGCCCAGAAGTGGAATTGGACACTCAGGCATATACAAGAACTGGTGCGTTATTTTCTGTCCCCCTAGTTCACACATGTGGTTCTGCAGGATAGGCTTTATGGCCTTAGCCTCAGTAGCACTGACAATGGTGAGGCATCAAGAAAACAAAGGGGCTACTGGCTTTAGTATTCTGCTCCTGTATTCCCCATAAAGTCCATATATTGGTCCCCTATTTTCAGACTGACTCCTGGGGACCCAGGGAAACTTGGAGTCCGGTCTGGCCTAGTCTTCATTCATGCTATAGCCCTCTTTGGCTGCCACTCCCCTCTATGGCTGCTTTCCTTTCTTGCTGGAACACTGTGCTCAGTTTATTATTTATTTATTTTTTCAAGTACTCCCTCCTCCCCTCTTGGGGTGGAGTTAAGATACGGGCATCACTTCTCTAATATCCTTCTTCTCTGCAATGAGCTGATTCACACCCAATTTAGGCCTTTCACTTCCGCGGCCTCTTCCACGTCCTCTGGTCCTTTGGTTAGGAAAACCTCCTCCACATTATTCAACTAAAGTATCATTCACTTTCTCCGTTACATTCATTAACTATCATGCCCACAAATCCATCCAGTTTCTGCAATTTCTGTTTTTATATCTTTCTGGGACTGACTGACAAAAACGCAAATTCTCCTGGGCTGCTAGATTGCATGGGGTATATAGTGAAGGCTGCCTGCGCTATTTGGATTGGGTCTGCATAATACTGTTCATTAATTCAATCAAATCTTATGGTTTCTCAGCGTGGAAGGTATAATGCCAGAAACAAAATTGATCAGCTGGCTAGTGCAAAGCTGGACCTAGTGCAATGGGATTAGGATTACGTGACCCTCTCTCTTACTACTCTTACTGGTAGTTATACATTTGAAGGCATACAGCAATCAGGCTGAATTACCAAATAAATCCCTACTTGTGCCGGGGCTTCTCTTCTCCTGCTGCGGAGGTGGCTTGTGACATTTGCAGGGAGGTATCCCCCCTCCCCCCCTTGGTCCAGGCTCTGCCCGGGATGATGGCAGAGCTGAGGGAACTGGCCTATAAAGATAATAAACGGGCAGGATTTTTTTTTTCCTCAAACATTTAACCAAGAATCCTATGTAGGGGACCTGATCAGGGAATATTCTCTGTACAATCTGATAAACACGGGAAACATGAAGTAACTAACACTGGGCCACCCCCCTTTCACAGAGCATTTCTAATAGGGTGGGAGATTTATTTTTTTTTTTAAATCTGTAGTCTCCAGCAGAGCCCTTGCTAAATCCCTCTGACCCCCCTTCCTCCCCCCATGGTGATGTAGTTAACAACAGACAGAGGGGGCGGCTAGTCTGGCTGCATTTTCCTATGGACTACGAATCAGAACTATACAATAATGTTCCTCTGGGTGCACTTATTAGAAAAAAAACATATTATTGCTGTAAACAAAGGGTAGGCAGACAACATGAGTGTAGATTGATTGTAATAAGCATAATAGATATGTGTGCTCATTCTAAACAGGAACAATTTAGATAAAGTCCTTAAAATATAAAACTATTTATTTTGCATCATGTGATAACAACAATTCCAATAGAAAGAACTGAACATATACACTTTTTCCCTCATTTTATTTTTATTAACAATAAGCATAGAATTCAAGCACGATAAACTTCCTTATTCACTAAAGATTTAAATCACTTTCAAGTCGCGATGGCTCTTAACTGCTACTTTGTAGGACAAAGGGAAAACAAAAGCAGTTTTCTTAATTTCTCTATCATTTCTGTCTGGACCATAAGATCTGCCTATCTGATCGGAATAAAGTATTTATTTTAAAGTTATATGCCGTAACATGTAATACTAGCTTTACAAAATCATCCTCACTTGGTCTGTGACCACAAAGCAGGGCTTGAAATATTAACGAGAACAACTAAAGCTGGAAAGGGGTTAATAAGAACTTAACCCTTTCCTAGGCTTAAGCCCAAAACTATCAGGATTCAAAATTCTGACTAATCATTCCTATTCCATGATATTTAATACATGACCATAGCAGAAGGAACATCACTATTAAACACATTGAATAAAACAGGTACAATTTTTCTAAAATAATCACAGATCAGCTCAGCTTCAGAACGCTGAAAACAAGCCCTCACAGGGTTACTAGCTACTATACATTCCATTCTCCAGACACGCCTTCTCATTCCCCTGGCTTGTTTTATTTCACGCTGTGCTGCAAGAATGCATGAGAGACAGCTTCTTTACTGAAAAAGTGACAACTAAGTTTATTTCCTTTTGTCTTCTATTCTGCTTAATACTATTTCTTAACCGGTAAACAAATTATCTAACAGATAACAGAAATCAGACACACAGTAAGGACGGACAATACACCAAACACTTCCTCCGTTTTGCGACCTGACTATCTAGGCTTACCAAAACATTTTACCATTACCGTTAATCATGATTTTATTACCCGAAGGAGTCAGTGGTTTCCTCTTGCACTCTTAATAGCCCTAGCAAGAGTACTCGGACCGCTCCGGACGTGATCAGTGTCCTTTTACCATTTTTCCATTACCATATGGTTCCAGGTTCTAGTACTGTCTGACTTAATAATACAAAAACAGTTACTCACCGGATCCGGTCCCCGATACCATACCAGCTTCTGAGTTGGACCCTGGACTCCCCCGGGTCAGAGATGTTGGCCAGCTGGACCCAATGGCCTGCCGAGGCAGGCAAAACCCTCTCCGATTCAAAGTGATCGGCGGCGCCTGAGAAGTTCCCCTGCAGTCGGACAGACATGGTTCCAACCGGACCAAACCTCAAGGCGAATTACGTGGATTTACTCACTTGAATACCATTTACTACTCGCATTTCCCGACAACGCACCAAGAAATGTAGCAGCAAACTGCAGTCAATGAAAAAGTCCAGGAGTCAATTTACAGGGTCCAAACCAGTTTATTTGTGCACAGGCCCAGTCAGTCAAAGCTTTCAAGGAACTGAGTGGAGCTCTCCATAAAGACATAACTTTTTATACCACTTTTCTAGCTTGATACATGAAAACTTTCCATTGGTCTCATGCTTATTTCTACAAACAAAAGGGATCTATGCCCTTTGCTCTGCTTTCTCTAGCTAGCTGAACAATGGCTTGGTTCAAACCTGGTTACTTTCCTTCATCAAGGTCATATCTGGCTTCTAAAATGTGTAAGTAACAATTCTGAAGTAACGATTTAACATACAAGCATTGTATTCACTTTGTGCAAACTCTGTTATAGCAGCATCTTTATTCTAAAACAGCATTTAATTCTGTCTTTTAATTTTATGTCTCAGCACTACTGAAATCCAGCTTGGTTCTGAGGCCTGTCATCTTTCAGGTTCAGGCTTATGGCCTAGTCTATAGTTCTTGGCTACCTGGCTATAGATGTAGGCTACCTGGCTACCACAAGGGGAGATATGATAGAGGTCTATAAATTAATGAATATAGTGAAACAGGTAAACATAGATTGATTATTTACTCCATCAAAAAGTACATGAAATAAATGACTGCTTCTTGGAGAAGCTGGTTCATGAACCAATCAGAAGGGAAGCCATTTTGGACCTAGCCCTTAGTGGAACACAAGATCTAGTGCAAGAGATAAGGATGTCAGGGCCAGTTGGCAATAGTGATCATAGCATGATCGCTTTTAATTTAATAAATGGAGGAAGGACGGTAAGGAAATCCACAGTATTACCTTTTAACTTTCAAATGGGAGCCAATGATAAAATGAGGAAAATAGTTAAGAAAAAGCTAAAAAGAGCAGTTGCAAAGGTTAGAGATTTACATCAAGCAAGGGTGTTGTTTAAAAATACTACCTTGGAAGCCCAGACCAGCTGTATTCCAAGCTTTAAGAAAAGTGGAAGTCCAAAAAACTGCAAGCATGGTTTAAAAGTGAGGTCATATAGGCTGTTGTTGCCAAAAAAGCATCTTTCAGGAGATGTAAAAAGTAGCCAAATGACTAAAACTGGAAACAACATAAACACTGGCAAGTTAGATGCAAGGCATTGATAAGGCAGGTAAAGAGAGAATTTGAGAAGAAGCTTGCTGTGGAAGTAAAAATGCCTAATAAAGACTTTTTCAAGTACATTCATAGAAAAAACCTGTGGGAGATTCAGTTGGACCATTAGATGACAGAGGTATAAAAGGGGCACTAAGAGGGGACAAGGCCATAGTGGAGAAATTGAATGAATTCTTTGCTTCGGTCTTTACTGAAAAAGATGTAGAGATGTCACCCATGACTGAAGTGGTATTTAAAGGTGATGCCACAGAAGAATTGAAAGAAATATTGCTATACGGGGAAGATGTATTACAACTATTTGATAAACTGAAAAGTAGCAAATCACCTGGACAGGATGGTATACATCCAAGGGTGTTGAAAGAACTGAAATATGAGATTGCAGACCTACTATTAGTAATCTGTGAACTATCATTAAATCATCTTCAATATCTGAAGACGGGAGGATGGCCAATGTAACGCCAATTTTTAAAGAGGGTTCCAGGGATGATATGGAAAACTACAGACCAGTGAGCCTGACATCAGCACCATGAAAATATGACAGAAACCATCATAAAGAACAAAATTACTGAACATGTAGATAGTCAGGGCTTAATACGCCGCTTTGACCCGGTGAAAAGTGGGATATAAATACAGTTAAATAAAATAAATAAATAAATAATTGGAGACAGCCAACATGGTTTTAGACAAGGAAGATGTTGTCTTACTAATCTGTTATGTTTCTTTGAAGGTGTGAATAAAAACAGGTAGAAAAAGGTGAGTCAGTTGATATAGTGTATCTGGATTTTCAGAAAGCCTTTGTGAAGGTCCCTCATGAGAGGCTCTTGGCAAAATTTAAAAGTCATGGGATAGGAGGCAGTGTACTATTGTGGATCAGGAACTGATTAAAAGATAGAAAGCAGAGGGTAGGGCTAAATGGCCAATTTTCCCAATGGAGAAAGGTGACTAGTAGAGTATCCCAGGGATCTGTACTGGGTCTGCTGCTTTTTAACATATTCATAAATGACCTGGAAATGGTAATAATGAGTGAGGTAAACAAATTTGCAGATGACACAAACCGTATAAATGCCTTTGTATACCCCCCCCCCCCATCCCCATTGAGAACTAAGTATTGGGAGTCAGAGATTGAATAAGATAGTTATTGCTCTTTGGGGGGGGGGGTTGGATACGTCTAGCCCCCACATGTTCAGTATTGGGTCTACCTCTGTATGACCCGATTCTGATCAGTGGTACAGGTGGGAGAAGGCCAGCACAGAATGCCCCTCAGTGTGGACAATAACTGATGATGGTTAGAAGTTGGGTCTGGATAGAGAATACATGGAATAACCCACAGAGGACATCCTCCCCAGTGGGGATGTCCACCACAAAATAAGTGCTCAGACCCGGCCACTTTTCAAGAGGTCATGAGGGTCTGGAAGTGCCCATGTCCTTGCCCACATCATCCCCCATCAGATCATACAGCTTGTGACACGAGCCCAGAACCTTTCTTCTTTTGGAGGTCGAGGCCTTCCACTCTCTGCCCCCTTTCACAGCCTCCGGTCTGCTCAACCTCCCCACCTTGCAGAGACTTGCCATCTCTAAGCACGCTTCCAGTTCTGTTATTTTGTGCGGAACATTGTCCACTTCAAAGATGAGAGCAAAGGGAAAGCTCCATTGGTAGCATATATCACTTTCTTGCAAGATCTGTGTAAGAGGTTTAAAGATTTTTTGCCGCTCTAGCATATATTGCAATAAGTCCTGAAAGATATGGATATCATGGCCTTGAAAGGATAGCCCTCTGCTACCTTTGAGACTGCATAACTACAGCATCTTGTCCTCCAAGAGAAAATATTTTTTCACTCAACATGCAATCAAACTCCGGAATTTGTTACCGGAGGATGTAGTAAGAGCTGTTAGTGTAGCTGGGTTTAAAAAAGGTTTGGACAAGTTCCTGGAGGAAAGGTCCATAAACCATTATTAAAAAGGGACCCAGGATAATCAATGCTTGACCCAGTACAAGCACTGTGGAACCTGTGTCTTTTGGGGATACTGCTAGATACGTATAACCTAGATTGGCCACTGTTGGAAACAGGATACTGGGCTTGATGGACCTTGGTCTGACCCAGTATGGCATATCTTATGTTTTTATGTTCTTAAAGTAGTGGAAGCACACTACTACCGGACATGGGGATTGGTCATCCAAAAAACATGACTGTAGTCCCCAATGGGCTCTCTCCAGATGGACTGGGCCTGAAGCACTAGGCACACAGTGAGCAAATAACTGTTGCACCATTGTTGCATGCTTTCTTGGTCACCTGGCGCTTTGGGGAAGCCCTGGATGCACAGGTTGTTCCTCTGCTGTCGATTCTTCGAGTCATCATGGTTCTCCCGCAGTTCTTTAGTGAGCGTGTTCAATATGGAATGGAAGAGGGCAGTAGTGTCAGTCTTCTCACCTATATTAATCTCATTCTGAGAGACCCAGTCGTCCAAAGCTTTAATCTCAGCCTTGATGTCACTCACAGCTTTCCAAAAATTTGCACAGAAGAGCTGCAGCTCCTGCAAAATTTTCACTAGATCCGCTTTTGTGGCAAGGGCAGAGGACAGGTGCGTACCCTTCTCCATGGTGGCCCTGGAGTTAGAGGAGCTAGCACTTATAGAGGATATATTGAGGAATGCAGTTGCAGAATCTCTAGCAAAGCATAATAAAGTTTCTTAGCCATAAATCATTCTATCAGAGTTCCTCCAGTGGGCAAAATTTAAAAGACTGAGTCCTCAGAGGTCTGAACCATCCACACCAGAAACCATTGGTGGCACCCTCTAACTCCTCAGGCTACATCATAACCCTACTAGTGTAGGGGGCAGAAAGAGGAAGAATCCAAATCCTTCAGAGGCAGCAGAGCATAACCAGTCAAGCCAGCATTGCAGGTGGGAGGAGACCATTCTCAGCTATTAGTCACAGGGCTGGTCAGTGGCAGTGGCCAGGGCCATCTCCCTATTTCAACTGCTGTTCTCTGAATGGGAAACAAGGGCGCCCTATATTCCCATCACAGTCACAACTAAAGCACTTCATGCACACAGTCCCCCTGTGTCCCAAAATCATACTCACTGTGGGCACAAAAACAAAACCCCCAGGCTCTCCTCCATTGGCTGTCTCTCTCCTGCATTGGGCCACAGCCTTGGTCTCACCTCACTTTGTCCTCCAGGTCTGTATGATTGCAGGATGGTAGCATGTGCAGTAGTCTTCATGGCATGCCATTGCTGGCCCACGTAACCAGGCCTCCACAACGCTCTCTGTCGCTGCTTTCACTGCCTGACTGAGCTCAACCATCTCCCAGAAATCTCAGCACCGGGTCTTCACTTCTGCAGCACTGCTGCCGTGCCCATATCCAGGCAAGCTTGATCAAGGACCTGAAGGTCAGAAGAGCTAGGAAATTAAGCAGCCATTTGTCTCGGGCTCGCTAGCACACCCCTAGCCCTTGCAGAGTTGACACCAGAAATTTTATCTGTAGCATATATGGATCAGGATGTGAGTATAAAGATCTTTGCGATCCAAAGTGCACAGCAAGTCTCACTTTTTCAAGAAAGGTAGAATGGAAAGAACATAAGAACATAAGATATGCCATACTGGGTCAGACCAAGGTCCATCAAGCCCAGTATTCTGTTTCCAACAGTGGCCAATCTAGGTCATATGTACCTAGCAGTTTCCCCAAGGGACACAGGTTCCACAATGCTTGTATTGGTTCAAGCATTGATATCCTGGGTCCCTTCTTAATAATGATTTATGGACCTTTCCTCTAGGAACTTGTCCAAACCTTTTTTAAACCCAGCTACACTAACAGCCTTTACTACATCCTCTGGTAACAAATTCCAGAGTTTGATTACACGTTGAGTGAAAAAATATTTTCTTTTATTAGTCTTAAATAGTTTACCCTGTAGCAAGGGCTGGATTTACCTATACGCCAACTACGCCGTGGCGTAGGGCCCACAGCTGACAAGGGCCCACAAAATTTGTAAAAATTGTTAGCCGCCTTAAAATTAAATAAAAAAAAAAAACGCTGGCTGCCGCCGTGGCAGCATGGACTGTCCCGCGGGCCCCCCTCTGCTGCCGCGGCAGCATGGACTGTCCCGCGGGGCCCCCTCTGCAAGCTGAATCGGTCTGTCCGTCCCTCCCTCCCTCCATGCCGGCTTTGAGAGGCGCGAAGGGAGAGTGTCTCCCTCGCGTCTCTGTTAAGCCCGGAGGGGCTGATGGGAAATTTCCCATCAGCCCCTGCGGGCTTAACAGAGACGCGAGGGAGACACTCTCCCTTCGTGCCTCTCAAAGCCGGCACGGAGGGAGGGAGGGAGGGACGGACCGATTCAGCATGCAGAGGAGGCCCCGCGGGTCAGTCCATGCTGCCGCTGCCGCGCTATTGACCCATGTTTATGGCTGTATCATAAGCACCTGTGTCTGGAGCGATGTTCTAAGCTGGCGCCACAGTGGTAAGAGTCCAGTGCTGTATCAGGGGGCAAGATGGCTGCCATCAGGAGAACTCTTGAAGTTCTATTCGCCGTAGCTTCTGCTGTCACAGGGACAGCCAGAGCAACTTGGAATGGGGCCACAGCAGGAGAGAGGGGCCCAGGAGCAGAATGGCTGTGGATGGAGGCTTGGGAGGGTGTATCCAGGACCGTAAGAGTCACTGGCAGAGGATTAGGAGAGGCCACATGGGGCGCAGCATGGTCCTGAGCAGCGTTGGCAGTAAGAGGGTCCCCAGGAAGAGGTCCTGCAGGGCATGCTTTCTGGATTTTTCAGCACAAGGAGACATTTTTGCTCAGTGAGCGCAGTCCTCTATCTTGTGGGAGATGCCTGCTGCAGTCACGTGGGATTCACCTTAGACCTCTTACATCTCTGTGTAGAATTCAATTGCTAAGGGAACTGGGTGTCCACAGAGAACACTTCCTACAAGTAAGTAACTGGTCTTCTCAGAGGAAAAGCAGGATCTGACGTCCTCACGGATGGGAATCCCTAGCTACAGGCCGCCGCAAACAACAAAGCAGAGATCTGAAACATGACGTAGTAACAGGCAAATATGCTATGAAAGGTTTTTTGGTGGTAACTGGCATTTTTGTTTTAGAAGTAGCCTGAAACAAAAGTAAAATGGGCCTAGTAGACAAGGAGTTGGACTGTAATCCCCAAAGAGATTCTGGAAGATGGACTACCCAAACCTACTCTTGTATTGCGAGCTGTTTTATAGACACTTATTTTGTGGCTGCCATGCAGCTGCACATCTCCACTTCCAAAATGGCTGTCTGGTATGTGTGTGCATCTCCCCACATAGATATGGTCATCCTGAAATACTGTTTGGGCATGTCTATGTAGCTGCAGGCTCCATCATCTATTGCAGGCACGTGGAAGTATCCAGAATGGGCCTGAATTGTGAACATACCTGTGCTACTGTATGCACAAGTTTGGCATTTTCATGGTCATGGAGATGAAGCAATTTTAGAAAACATGTACTTTGACCTGCATTCATTGCTGCTACTTCAATGGTATACTCTCAGCCGGCGCTGAGTTGTAATCTAGGCAAAATTTGAGTGGATGAAATAGGAATGAGGAAAGAGCAAAAGGAGAAAGATTAGTATGTTAAAGCAGATGTAGAGAGAGAATGGAAAAAAACTAGAAGAGAGAAGAAAGGACAAATGGACAGCAGACGATGGAGAGTTAGCAGAAGACACGAAGAAACCAGAAGAAAGTGGCTGGAGCAATTGCAGCTGAAAAAAATGCACAAAAGGTAGAAAAATATCTCTTTATTTTGAATTTATTATTTGGAATATGTCAGCTCTGGTAAATGTACATCATTAACGTCTGCGCTTTGTTTAGTACAAGAGCAAATTAATGTATAGTTTTATTTCTACAGTGTTGTACATTCCAAGTTTGGCTTTTGGGATTCCCAGTTTAATTATTGTCTTCCTGTTTCTAAATTGTGATTACTTGTTTGGTGATGGTCTATGTTCTGCATGTGTAACTGAGCTGAGGTGTTCTGTTTATATAATTCCTATTTGACATTGCCACTTGTTCTCTTTCCCCAGTAGGTCATGTATTGTTGTTCTCTGAAATGTATTGGTTTAATATTTGCAGTGTTGCCTTTTGATTGGTAGAGTATGGTGCTTTGTGAGTCCTGGTAGTGCTGTTAGGATACGGCGGGTTTGCTATGGGTTCTAAATGGGCAGTGTTTGTAGTGTTTCCTAATGTGTCTGGCAGTTGGCACTGGATTATAGTAATGTAGAAATCTTTTAGTCTTTCTTTATCCATACACTCATTAAGAGGCACGTTTACTAAAAGTTAGTATATGGTAACATTATGCAAATATTTATGCAAATGAGGTCCCTTATGCAAATGAGGCCCGCACCCCCCTTGGGCCGCCCCTGCTGGGGGCCCACAATTTTTGTTGGCGTAGGGCCTCACTCAAGGTAAATCCGGCCCTGCCTGTAGCTTCATTGCATGTCCCCTGGTCTTTCTATATTCTGATAAGGTAAACAATCGATCAACATTTACCCCTTCCACTCCGTTCATTAATTATAGACTTCTATCATATCTCCCCTCAGCCGTCTCTTTTCCAGGTTAAAGAGCCCTAACCTTTTTAGCCTTTCTTCATAGGAGTATCCTTCCATCCCCTTTACCATTTTGGTAGCTCTTCTCTGAACCTTTTCTAAAATCGCAATATCCTTTTTAAGATGCGGCGACCAGAATTCCACACAATATTCAAGGTGCGGTCTCACCATGGAACGATATAGAGGCATTATAATATCTTTTATTTTATTTTCCATTCCTTTCCTTATCATACCTAGCATTCTATTTGCTCTCTTGGCCGCTGCTGCACACTGGGCCGAGGGTTTTAACATGGTATCCACAATGACACCTAAATCTTTTTCCTGGGTGGTGGTTCCTAATGTGGAACCTTGCATTGTGTAACCATAGTTTGGGTTGTTCTTCCCTAGGTGCATAACCTTGCACTTGTCCACATTAAATTTCATCTGCCATTTTGATGCCCAGTCTTCCAATTTATCAAGATCCTCTTGCAATTTTCCACAATCCTCTTGGGTTTTAACAACTTTAAATAGTTTTGTGTCATCTGCAAATTTGATAACCTCACTCGTTATTCCACCTTCCAGGTCATTTATGAATATGTCAAAAAGCAGCGGACCCAGCACAGATCCCTGGGGTACACCACTATTCACCTTTCTCCATTGGGAAAATTGGACATTTAGCCCTACCCTCTGCTTTCTATCTTTTAACCAGTTCCTGATCCACAATAGTACACTGTCTCCTATCCTATGACTCTTTAATTTTGCCAAAAGTCTCTCATGAGGGACCTTGTCAAAGGCTTTCTGAAAGTCCAGATACACAATATCAACCGACTCACCTTTGTCCACCTGATTATTCACTCCTTCAAAAAAACATAACAGATTAGTAAGACAAGATCTTCCTTGTCTAAAGCCATGTTGGCTGTCTCCCATTAGGTCATGACTATCTACATGCTGAGTAATTTTATTCTTTATGATGGTTTCTACCATTTTTCCTGGTACTGATGTCTGGCTCACTGGTCTGTAGTTTCCCGGATCACCCCTGGAACCTTTTTTAAAAATTGGTGGTACGTTGGCGATCCTCCAATCTTCAGGTATTAGAGATGATTTTAATGATAGTTCACAGATTACTAATAGCAGGTCTGCAATCTCGTATTTCAGTTCTTTCAACACCCTTGGATGTATACCATCCGGCCCAGGTGATTTGCTACTCTTCAGTTTATCTAATAGTTGTAATACATCTTCCCGATGTATCGATATTTCCTTCAATTCTTCCTCACCTTTAAATACCACTTCAGTCATGGGTAACATCCCTACATCTTCCTCAGTAAAGACTGAAGCAAAGAATTTATTCAGTCTCCGCTATCGCCTTGCCGCCTCTTAGTGCTCCTTTAACCCCTTTATCATCTAATGGACCAACTGACTCTCTCACAGGTTTTTTGCTACGAATGTACTTGAAAAGGTCTTTACTTCGCGTTTTTGCTTCCGCAGCAAGCTTCTTCTCAAATTCTCCCTTTGCCTGCCTTATCAAAGCCTTGCATTTGACTTGCCAGTGCCTGTGCTGTTTCCAGGTTTCATCGTTTGGCTCTTTTTTCCATTTCCTGAAAGATGCTTTTTTGGCAACAACAGCCTCTCTGACCTCACCTTTAAACCATGCTGGCAGTTTTTTTGACTTCTTTCCACTTTTCTTAAAGCGTGGAATACAGCTGGTCTGTGCTTCCAAGATAGTATTTTTAAACAACAGCCAAGCCTGATGTACGTCTTTAACCTTTGCAACTGCTCCTTTTAGTTTTTTCTTAACTGTTTTCTTCATTTTATCATAGTCTCCCTTCTGAAAATTAAAAGGTAGTACTGTGGATTTCCTTACTATCCCTCCTCCACTAATTAAATCAAAGGCGATCATGCTATGATCACTATTGCCAAGTGGCCCCAACAACCTTATCTCTTGCACTAGATCTGGTGTTCCCCTAAGGATTAGGTCTAATATGGCTTCCCCTCTCGTCGGTTCATGAACCAGCTGCTTCAAGAAGCAGTCATTTATTTCATCTAGGAACTTTATCTTCCTAGCATGTGCTGCCGTGACACTGATCCAGTTGATACCGGGGTAGTTGAAATCACCCATTATTATTACTGTGCTGTAACTTTTGTTAGCTTCCTTGATTTCTTTGAGCATTTCATCATCCATTTGGTCATTCTGGCCAGCAGATTTTGTTTCCTGCAAAACTTTAATCCTTTCTGACTCAATGCCCTCTCTAACATAGAGAGCAACCCCTCCACCAATTTGATCAGCTCTATCATTACAATATAGTTTGTACCCAGGTATCACAGTGTCCCACTGGTTGTCCTCCTTCCACCATGTCTCTGATATTCCAATCATATCTAACCTTTCATTTAGTGCTATATATTCTAACTCTCCCATCTTATTTTTTAGACTTCTAGCATTTGCATACAAGCATTTTAGAGAATGTATTTTATTCATATTAATTTGGCTATTGTTAAACATGGGTAATTTAGGATCTTTAAGCTCTGTCTGCTCCATACTTGAGGGCATTTGGGCTACTTTACTCTTTTGTGGAACCTCTCTGCTTTTGGTAGTATCCTTCAAAGATACATTCTTCCAAACCATCCGCTCTTGGGCGACTGTCGGCTTTCCCCTAATATCTAGTTTAAAAGCTGCTCTATCTCCTTTTTAAAGGTTAATGCCAGCAGCCTGGTTCCATCCCGGTTAAGGTGAAGCCCATCCCTTCGGAAGAGCCCCTCCTTTCCCCAGAATGTTCCCCAGTTCCTAACAAATCCAAAACCCTCATCTCTGCACCATTGTCTCATCCACGCATTGAGACTCCGGAGCTCTGCCTGCCTTTTGGGGCCTGCGCGTGGAACAGGAAGCATTTCAGAGAATGCTACCCTGGAAGTTCTGGATTTCAACTTCCTACCTAAAAGCCTAAATTTAGCCTCCAGAACCTCCCTACCACATTTTACTATGTCATTGGTACCGACATGTACCAAGACAGCAGACTCTTCCCCAGCACTATCTAAGACCTTATGTAGGTGGTGTGTGAGGTCCGCTACCTTCGCACCAGGCAGGCATGTTACCAGGCGATCCTCACGTCCACCAGCCACCCAGCTATCTACATGCCTAATGATCGAATCACCAACTATAACGGCTGTCCTAACCCTTCCCTCATGGGCACATGGCCCTGGAGAAACTTCCTCGGTGCGAGAGGGTTTTACATCACCTGGAGGACAGGTGCTAGTTACAGGATCACTTCCTGCCACATCAGGGTGAAGATTGTTTGTTTTGAATATCGCTTTGAAGAGAAAGTGAATGAGATCCCTGAGCTCCAGTATGGGGCATAAGCTTCCAGTTTTCTTGGGCATCAGGAAGTACCTGGAATATGGCTTTATACTGAAGAAGGTGACTGACCTCTTCCTGAAAAAGGTTGGTGGGCCTGGGATAAATGAGACCAGTTTAAGTGTCAATTGGGTGGTTACATAGTAATAGAAACACAAAAGCATATTTTAGAAATAATGCCCAGGTGCAGTTGGGGACATCTATGTGAAAACATATCTTAAAACATGCCTGAAAAGGCTGGTCACATCCAAGTGCAGGCACAATTTTAGAAACATGGATGTCACCGATAAGAATTTCTTTGGGGATGTCTACACAGAAGTCCCCGCAGCAGTATTCCAGACAGGCATCCTAGATAGCCATTTTGCAAATGGCAGAGGGAAAATTTCTAACACAGGTGTTCCCAAGTTCTATTAAAAGTTGTTGTGGTTGTGGGCATTACTGGGAATACCAGAGTACTGTCTCTTCTATACCATATATCAGCAAAACAAGCACTTTTCTGATGCTTAGTCATGCCCTGGAGCAGGTACAGATTTGGATATGGGCTTACATGAGTCAGCTGTTTCAGAAATCGGGCATCCACAGCTAAGTTTGGTGGGCAGCCCTGGACACTCCCCACCATGCCATGCCCACCACCATTTTTAGATGTGTGTGTGCCGGGGATGTCTTTAGACCTGTCTCTCAAAATGGTTCTAGGGACATCTCTGTGATTTGGATGTCCACATGCATGTTTTCTTTATTTTTTATTTATAAGATTTTCCAAAATGAATGCAAAAAGTAAACATGCAGGAAAAACAACCATCCACAGTCACAATATTAATAAATAGAGGAAACAAAACAATGAAAAGTTGTGCAAGTCCACATCAAGGGGGGATAGACTTTGGATTGCCCTCCTGAAAAATTACATATCAAAACCCCAGTCTACACATACAGCCAGGAACATCTTCAAAACACTTCAAGTTTACCAAGCAAGAACTGCTCCAACTGCAATGGATAAATAAAAACAAATTTATCACCCTTGTAAGAGACTCAGCATTGACAAGGATATTTCAGATAGAAAGTAGCACTGATAGCCAGAACCCTAGGTTTTATTTGAAGAAAAATCTTATGGCATAATTAGGTAGGTTTGGTCACATCAGGAAAAACAAATAAAGATTGACCACAAAATACAGCGTCTTTCTTAGAAAAATAAAGACGCAAAATTGCCTCCTTAACTACCTCTGAAGAAAATAACACCACAAAGTCGCTCTCTGAGAAACCTTATCCAAGGAGGTTTCCAGAAAAGTGTAAGGTTTAATTTATCCAAGTCAATTAATAGGTCCGTTTCACCTCCAGGAGCCCAATCCAAAATACTCTGGGGTTAATAATAGATAGAGGAAATGAAAGATTCATCAAAGGAAGTATACTGAAACATTTCTTTAATATATTTTTTAAATATCTCCAGAGGGGAATAAGACGGACCTTAGGGAAATTTAAAAACCAAAGATTCCGGGCATGAGTTAAATTCTTCAAGTACTCTAACTTAAAATGAAGAAACAAACTGTCCTTAACAAAAGCATTACCTGCAGATTGAACCCCGGATACCGTAGCCTCCATCTTACGGAACCTTTCACAAACAGAAGACAAAACCTCTCCGTGATTCCAGAGAGCAGAAGTACCTTCAGTAAAAGCACACAACTGAGTGAGAGTCCCAGAAAGAACTCCTTCCAGATGACGGACCACTAACAGAACATCTCTTAAAGTAACATTAGTCGAGGCGGGACCTGTACTACCCAGAGCCAATCACACTAAAGATAGTGAGACTGGGTCTGGATACATCTGAACTACACAAGACAGGTCAGAGGCAGGACTCCCAATCCCCGACTGAGGGGTAGAGGCCAACGGCATGAGGGAACCACTCTTAGCCTGCAAGGTCCCCTGTAAGGAGACAGTATTATCCAAACTTGGCTGAGGGAGAGGGTAGGAGCTCCCGAACTTAAGGAAGCCTCCGGGTAGGAAGCACCATCCATACCTGAAGGCCAGAAGCCCAAAGTTAGGCCAAATTAACAACATGATGATTTATCAGGCCCACTACCTCTATCGAGGTGATTGGACCCTTAGCTTTCACCTTATGCTTACACCATATGCTTACTATAGAACAAGGCACCCCCACAGAGCTCCCAAGTGCTCCCAAGGGGCTTCTAAAGGGCAAAACGTGCCCCTTAGGTTACGCCCCATTGGGTATGTACCCAAAGCCATGCACCTGTGGCCGCGTTCCACGGTGCAGAAAGCCCTTTAAACCCCACCGTGAGGGGAGAGGCAGCTGTAGTTCATTCTGCAACAGATGGGAGATATTCAGCAGCAGTGTAATACACAGTCCCAATCCAACAGACGCCTCCCTCCACATGCATGTTTTCAGACATCTACAGTACATTGTGAATAAGGCTTCTAAAATGACCACCATAGTAAATGAAGGCAGATAAAAACTAGTCTGGTTGCATAAGAAACCTCAAATGGTAACCTGTCTTTACTATGCTAAGAAGCTGTCTTTACTATGCTAAAGACTCAGAAATTTGTGGTAATTTGCTCCCACTGTTAAAGGAAGTGGTGAATCCAACCCCCTACAGTTAAGACAGGTTGTAGCAACAAGAGGTTCATGTCAAAAAGAAGATTGTAGTTTCAAATGAATAGATGAGGTCTACTTTGTCTGATTTCTATCTCATCGATGTGGCTAAACAAAGATAGAATGTTGAATTTTCTGCAGCTCACTCTGAAATGGGAAGAAGTCTCTATTATGGTCGTAATATCTTTGGCAATACTGAGGAATATTAGAAAGTCTAGCAGAGGACAAAGAAGTTGGTTGGACTATTGATAAATGTTGTAAGGTGGAGCAGTGGTCTTTTATATGATCCACGGACCTCTTTATTTTATCACCAAATCAGGAGTCCCAGTTGCATAGGGCATCCACTAGTTTGGTATGAACATCCTCACATAGGCCAGAGGTGTGTAACCAAGTTAGAAATCTGACAGCTATGGTGGAAACTGAGGTTCTCAGATATGTACTGTAGATACCATAAGCTGTTTGTATCAGATGGGTTTATAGTTTAGGCACTTGATATACCACACTTTACTATATGCATCAGAGTGGTTTACATATATATATATATATATATATATATATATATATATATAAACAGGTATTTTTAATTTCCTTGTCCATGAAGGGCTCACAATCTACAGTAAGGGGTATCTTTACTAAACTGCGGTAATGTCATTCGTGTTAGGTTCTGCGGTAAAGGTACAGGTGCCCATATAAAGGCGTGGGTGGGGCAGCATTATGGCAAGCATGTCAGGTAATACGCGTTATAAGGCACATTACAAGGCACCTCATTAGGCACAGTACAAGGCACGTAATAAGGTGCCTTGTAACGTGCCTTATAACGCCCCTTATAACGTGCCTTGTACTGTGCCTAATAAGTTGCTTTGTAACGTGCCTCATACTGTGCCTAATAAGGTGCCCTATAACACCTTATAAGGATTGTTCCAATTATTATTAAAACCGGTCAGAATCAGAAAATAACTATCCTAAACATGAGATCCTGACCACAAGGAACCCCGTTATCAAAATTTCTTTTTGTCGGAGATAGTCGTCAAAGTAAGCGGGGAAGAAACTACCGCTAACCACTGCGACTGCTCCACTTTCTAACCGATGCTCAGTAGCAGTCACGTGAACTTGCATAGTTGATCATAACAGTAAGGAGGATCTCACTGACAAGAGAACACCTTACAAGTTTGTTGACTGATCTTGATGATGGTATACTAGTCTATTTGCATATTGAGACCATTAGGGTTGACGGTGTTTAAACGAAAAATCCATTTCTGTTCCCTTAATTGTAATCGCTGTTCTCGATCACCTCCTCTAGGATCAAGGAGTTCAACATCTAAAATTCTCCAGTGTAAGGAATCAAAATCATGTTGATATTGCAAGCAATGTTCTACTATGGGGGCAGAAAGATGCTTCAATCGCAAACGCGAGGCATGTTCAGATAGCCTACGTTTTACGGGATGAACCGTTCATCCTACATAATATTTTCCACAGGGACGAGTTAGCAGATAGACTACAAAAGTGGAGGAACAATTTGTATAACCTCGCATAGAGTATGACTATCTGTCCATGTTTCTCCTGGTATTGTTAGATTACAATACTTGCATTGATTGCAAGGGTAATGTCCATTGATATCATGCGTATATAGAGGGCGATCTAATGCATGTGTGGTCTTCATAATTATGTTCCTCAAATTTGCCTTTCTCAAAAAGGCAATATGAAGGGTCTTGTTATGAAAACAAGAATGGAGCCCTAATATTGGCAAAAATTGATGCAGTAATTGTACCACTTGTACTATATTGCTGGTATATGGTAAATGCCTGTAATTACTTCCTCCTCCAATGAAGTATGAGCTGGTTGAAAGAGCCATTCTCGATGGAGATTTTTGGCCCTTTTATATGCTTTAGTAATAACATCAAGAGGATAACCTCTTTGTACAAGCCGATTTTTCAAATCGGCAGCATGTGATTTGAATTCCTCTGTCGTAGAACAATTTCAGCGAAGTCACATAAATTGTCCAAACGGTAATCCACGTTTAAGAGCTCATGGATGAAAACTATCATATCTGAGTAGAGTGTTGCGCTGAACTGGTTTTCTATAGAGTGTTGTTTCTAAACCTGATGGTGTAAGAGATACAGTGACATCCAAGAATTGTATATTAGAAACTTCCATTTGGGCTGAGAATTGAATATTAGGCTTGTGAGCATTAAGCCGTTGAACAAAAAGCTCAAGGTCTGATTTAGTACCTGTCCATAAAAAGAAAACAAACAAACAAATACCAAACCCGGTAATCAAAACCTATAAAAACCTTTACCGAGACAAACTAAACCTATAGTGAAGCAAGCTAATTTTTGTTGGAGCAGCTACCACAGAGAGGCGAAAGGAACCACCCCAATCCGCTGCAGCCAGTCCATTTTAATTAATATAGAAAATAACGTATGAAAAGTGTTTAAAATTTACACTTATCTGATTTAAACGGTGAATTCCAACACCATATCCTTTGTAGAAAAGCAGGCAAAAAAGACTAGTATGACAGCCACAGGAACGACGTGTCACGTTTCGGGGTCAAAAAGTAGAGCCCCCTTGCTTCACTATAGGTTTAGTTTGTCTCGGTAAAGGTTTTTATACATAAAAAGAAAACGTCATCTATAAAACGTTTCCAAACAGGGACAAAGCAAAATGCTGGATCTGAGTATACAAACAGCGATTCAAAAATGCCCATATAAATGGTGGCAATTGATGGAGCCACCGTGGCACCCATCGCTATTCCCATTATCTGCAAATAAAATTGCTGTCAATAAAGAAAGAAGTTATTATTCAAAACCAAGTCTAAAAGACTTAGTAAAAAAAGATCTAGGAATACGATCTGGGAGATCAAGGGGATAATCTGTGAGATGAACCATTATTTCTTCCTGATTAATGTTTGTATATAACGACTGTACTTCAAGAGTCACCAGGTATGTGTATGAAGAAACATCAGTACATGTCATCAGTTGAGCCAGAAAATCCCCGGTGTCTCTAATATATGAAGTCACTTTCGCTGCTGCGGGCTGCAAAAAAAACATTGCAGAATTTGGAGAGTGGTTCGAGCACAGAATCACGACAAGATATGATGGGTCTACCTGGCGGATCTCGTAGTGATTTATGAATCTTAGGGACCAGGTAAAATACAGTAACCTTCGGATGTTTTTTAATCAAAAAATCTGATTCCTGTTTAGTAATCCAATTACTTAAGAATGCTTAGGTGACCAACTCCTGAATGCGGACTTTCAACTCATTCGTAGGATTTGCATTTAAACACTTATAAGTTGCAGAATCATTGAGATGAATATCTACTTCATGCTGATATTGTGTTGTAGATAGCACAACCGTTGCTCCTCCTTTATCCGCCCGTCGAATAACCACATCCATTGTGGCCAATTATCGAAGAGCTTCATATTGATCTTTCGAGAGATTAAAGTATGTTTTGGAAAACTGTTGCTCCAATGTGTGCAGATGTTGCAAAACCAGATCTTGATAGAGCGAAATATCACGGTCCATTTTGCCTGGAGGCAACCATCTAGAAGACGATTTCACCACAGAACATCCTATTGTGTTAGGAAGATCAGAAAAATGTTGAATAACACGAAGCTTACGGAAAAATTTATGAAGAGCCAATCTGGTTGCAAAGCCATTGTATTTTGGAGTGAGTACAAAAGATAAACCCAGTTCCAAAACCTGTAGTTGAGATGACGTTAAATATCTTCCTGATAAGTTATTTATTTATTTTTATTTATTTTATTACAAGTTCTTATATACCGCACTATTCGGCATCAGCGCGGTTTACATTATAACATAAAGACCATAACAACAAGCTGTTTGGTTTACATCGAACAGGAGTACAAACTTGGAGAACCGGGGTAAACTATATACATGAGATAATTACATAGAACAGAATAGAGTCTTAATAAAAGTTGATGATTGATGAGTTTTGGTACGGGACCGGGTGTCCGGGCCCTCCCAAAAATCCTGCTGATAAAGTCTCTGTGATCTACGGCCACGAGTTGAATTGCCACGATAATGATCCATAGTTTGACATGATCTAGTGTTATGTTGTGCTGCTGGTTCATTTATGTCAGTGTCAGTGGAATCGTCTGAATCGGTCATGAAAGAAACCTTTTTGTTTGAGCTCTGCGTTTTCATGGAGGGCCATTTGTAGACACAGTCATTATCGTAGTCAGATTTATCTCTCTTAAATTTGCGTATCTTAAGGCCCCGAATATGATCATGATATGTATCTAATTGCTTTTGTGTTTCAACCCACTGTGCTTGAAAGCTGGCAGTGTCTTGATTTTCCAAAATCTGTGCCTTTAATTCTTTAGTCTGAGCTAATAATTTTTCTTGTTCTTGTGTGGATCGTTCAATAAGTAAAGCAACAACCAGTCAAACTGGTGGAAACCTGGCATCTTGTCTGCTTCTTTGAAGTTCTTATGAGCTAAGTACAAATTTCCAATGCCTGAATTGATAATAATAAAAAAGGGAGCAGTCGCAGTGGTTAGCGGTAGTTTCTTCCCCGCTTACTTTGACGACTATCTCCGACAAAAAGAAATTTTGATAACGGGGTTCCTTGTTGTCAGGATCTCATGTTTAGGATAATTATAAGGATTGTTGGCAACTGTGGTGAGGGTACTAAGGGCTGGCAGCACAGATCCGCAGAGATATGACTGTCCAAAGGAATCACAAGTAGTTGTATAGGAGAGGCATAAAAAATGGGAACAAACAAAAATCAAACCCATGACCAGTGGGCAGAAAGTCAGTGAACAAAACAGCAGGCTACACCACCATGTTGAGTTCCATAGCAATGTCTGCATACAAGAACACTGCAGGACACCACACAAAACGCCTGTTGTGTGCCAGGATAGGGCAACCCCACCAGTACCCATGATGCAACACAAATGCAGAACAGACATCCACAGCTGATATCGCAGTCTGTAAGTGGGACAAGAGACACAGTGTCATAAG
This sequence comes from Ichthyophis bannanicus, assembly GCA_033557465.1. Lineage (NCBI taxonomy): Eukaryota > Metazoa > Chordata > Amphibia > Gymnophiona > Ichthyophiidae > Ichthyophis > Ichthyophis bannanicus. The sequence continues at coordinate 63,806,713 of CM066039.1, read as the reverse complement.
GTAGCGCTGTCAGAACCCATGGAACTAGGGAACTTTGAGCAGAACATAGCTGAAACTGACAGCTCAGGCTCACACGTGGAAAAAGGTTGCCATAAGCAACGGATACAAACAGAGTCACGAGGTGTAAGGGAACGCCCAAACCCAAGCTTAGCTCAAAACTCATTAGGAAAGGAGAGGCAGCTGCGTAGGGGTGGAGCCCAAACTAACACCAGGACAAACTCATTTAAAAGTCACTTACCTGAGGAGAGGAGAAGGACGCGAGAGGAAGGACTTCCAGGATAGCGTTCTCCGAAATGCTTCCTGTTCCACGTGCAGGACCCAAAAGACAGGCAGAGCTCCGGAATCTCAATGCGTGGATGAGACAATGGTGCAAGGATGAGGGTTTTGGATTTGCTAGGAACTGGGGAACATTCTGGGAAAGGGGGGGCTCTTCCGCAGGGATGGGCTTCACCTTTATCAGGATGGGACCAGACTGCTGGCATTAACCTTTAAAAAAGAGTTAGAGAAGCTTTTAATCTAGAAATTAGGGGAAAGCCTACAGTCACCCAGGAGCGCACGGTTCGGACAAGTATCCTTGAAGGATACTACCAAAAGCAGTGAGGTTCCAAAAGGGAGTATAGTAGCCCAAATGCCCTTGAGTAAGGAGCAGACAGAGCATAAAGATTCCCCCATTACCCATGCCTACCAATAGCCAGATTAATATTAATAAATACAGTCTCTAAAATGCTTGTATGCCAATGCTAGAAGTCTAAACAATAAGATGGGAGGAGAATTAGAATATATAGCATTAAATGAGAGGTTAGATATGATTGCACTCTCAGAGACATGGTGGAAGGAGGATAACAGTGGGACACTGTGATACCTGGATACAAACTATATCGTAATGATAGAGCTGAACAAATTGGTGGAGGGGTTGCACTCTATGTTAGAGAGGGCATTGAGTCAGAAAGGATTAAAGTTTTGCAGGGAACAAAATATGACTGTAGAATCTCTATGGATTGAAATTCCAATTTATGAAGGGGAAGGTGATGGCAGTGGGAGTATACTATCGACCACACTGGCCAGAATGAACAAATGGATGATGAAATGCTCAAAGAAATCAAGGAAGCTAACAAAAGCCACAACAGAGTAGTAGTAATAATGGGTGATTTCAATTACCCCGGTATCGACTGGGACAGTGTCACAGCAGGACAAGCTAAAGAGATAAAGTTTTCTAGATGAAATGAATGACTGCTTCTTGGAGCAGCTGGTTCATGAACCGAAAAGGGGAGCCATACTGGACCTAGTCCTTAGTGGAACGCCAGATCTGGTGCAAGAAATAAGGGTGTTGGGACCAACTTGGCAATAGTGATCATAGTATGATCATGTTTGATTTAATCAGTGGAGGACAGATAGTAAAGGAATCCACAGTACTACCTTTTAACTTTCAAAAGGGTGACTATGATAGAATGAGGAATATAGTTCGGAAAAAAAACTAAAAGGAGCGGTTCCAAAGGTTAAAGACTTACAGCAAGCTTGGGTGTTATTTAAAAATACTATCCTCGAAGCCCAGACCAGCTGTATTCCAACGCATTAAGAAAAGTGGAAAGAAAGTCCAAAAACTGCCAGCATGGTTTAAAGGTGAGGTCAGAGAGGCTGTTGCTGCCAAAAGAGCAACCTTCAGAAAATGGAAAAAAGAGCCAAATGATGAAAACCTGGAAACAGCACAAGCACTGGCAGTTAAAGCAAAGCATTGATAAGGCAGGCAAAGCGGGAATTTGAGAAGAAACTTGCTACGGAAGCAAAAAACACAAAAATAAAGACTTTTTCAAGTACATTCGTAGCAAAAGGCCTGTGAGAGAGTCAATTGGACCATTAGATGATAGAGGGGTAAAAGGTGCAATAAGAGGAGACAAGGCTATAGCAGAGAGACTGGAATGAATTCTTTGCTTCGGTCTTTACTGAGGAAGATGTAGGGTGTTACCCAAGACTGAAGTGGTATTATTTAAAGGTGATACTGCAGAGGAATTGAGAGAAATATCGCTACACAGGGGAAGATATATTACAACTATTTGATAAACTGAATAGTAGCAAAATCACCTGGACCGGATGGTATACATCCCAGAGTGTTGAAAGAACTGAAATATGAGATTGCAGACCTGTTATTGTAATCTGTGAACTTTCAAAAAAATCATCTGTAAAACCTTAAGATAGGAGTGTCGCCAACGTAACACCAATTTTTAAAAAGGGTTCCAGGGGTGACCCGGGAAATAACAGACCTGTGATCCTGACTTCAGTACCAGGGAAAATGTTAGAAGCCATCATAAAGAACAAAATTACACAGCATGTAGATAGTCCATGGCCTAATGGGAGACAGCCAACATTGGCTTTAGACAAGGAAGATCTTGTCTTACTAATCTGATATTTTTTTTTGAAGGTGTGTGCATAAACAGGTAGACAAAGGTGAGTCGGTTGAATATAGTGTATCTGGACTTTCAGAAAGCTTTTGACAAGGTCCCCCATCAGAGACTTTTGGCGAAGCTAAAAAGTTCATGGGATAGGAGGCAGTGTACTATTGTGGATCGGGAAACTGGTTAAAAGATAGAAAGCAGAGGGTAGGCTAAATGGCCAATATTCCCAATGGAAAAAAGGTGAATAGTGGAGTACCCCAGGGATCTGTACTGGGTCCGCTACTTTTTGACATATTCATAAATGACCTGGAAAAAGGGAATAACTAGTGAGGTAATCAAATTTGCAGATGACACAAGCTGTTTAAAGTTGTTAAAACCCAAGAGGATTGTGGAAAACTGCAGGAGGATCTGGATAAATTGGAAGACTGGGCATCCAAATGGCAGATGAAATTTAATGTGGGACAAGTGCAAAGTTATGCACTAGGAAAGAACAACCCACACTATAGTTACACGATGCAAGGCTCCACATTAGAAACCACCACCCAGGAAAAAGATTTAGGAGTCATCGTGGATAACATGTTAAAACCCTCCGCCCAGTGTGCAGCGGCGGCCCAAGAAAGCAAATAGAATGCTAGGTATCATAAGGAAAGGGATGGAGAATAAAACAAAGGATATTAATGCCTCTGTATCGCTCCATGGTACGACCGCACCTTGAATATTGTGTGCAATTCTGGTCCACCGTATCTTAAAAAGGACATAGAGTTATTAGAAAAAGTACAGAGAAGAGCCCACCAAATTGGTGAAGGGGATGGAAGGGCTACTCCTATGAAGAGAGGCTAAAAAGGTTAGGGCTCTTTAAACCTAGAAAAGAGGCGGCCTGAGGGGAGATATGATAGAGGTGTATAAATTAATGAATGGAGTGGAACGGATAAACGTGGATAAATTGTTTACGCTATCAGAATATAGAAGGACTAGGGGGCATGTAATGAAGAAACAGGGTAAAAAATTTAAGACAAATAGGAGAAAAATATTTCTTCTCTCAACGTGTAATCAAACTCTGGAATCTGTTACCGGAGGATGTAGTAGTAAGGGCTGTTAGTATAGCTGGGTTTAAAAAAGGTTTGGACAAGTTCCTGGAGGAAAGGTCCATAAACCACTATTAAAAAGGGACCCAGGATATCAATGCTTGGCCTAGTACAAGCACTGCAGAACCTGTGTCTTTTGGGGAAACTGCTAGGTACGTATGACCTAGATTGGCCACTGTTGGAAACAGGATACTGGGCTTGATGGACCTCGGTCTGACCCAGTATGGCATTTCTTATGTTCTTATGTTCTTAAGGAGCTGGGAGAGCTGCAAGAAGTGAAAGCAGAACCAGTAGGACTGAAAGGACGGAGACAGGGAGTTTGCCAGGGGCATACGAGGCTGGTGATTTTGAGGGAGTCTCTCTTGAGGAGCAGTGCACAGCCGACCAATTTCTCCAAGAACCTTGCTATGAAGTAAGCAGAGGTGGCAGTCCAGTGTCCAAGTCCAGGAGATACAAATTACCCAGCACCAGGTATTCAGCAGGGGATAGTTTTTACCCTGATGAAAGTTTTATACCTGGAAGGAAGCCTTCAGAGAAAAACCGGGGAAAGTGTTTTTACAAACAGAGCTTTGCTCAGCCGAGAGACCGGGAAGTGGGAGTGCCAGAAGGTAGGCGTATTAACCATAGTAAAAGAGGTTTAAGATACCCAGAAAGACCTTGCACTTACCAAGAACTGTGTAGCTCTCAGGAGCCTGATTACATTGAATATGGTAATCACCCACGACCCTCTAGTTTAGTGGAGGAGGGGAATGCTCTGACTCACCGGCAAGAACGTTGCAAGTACAACGGGAGTTTGGTTCCAGGAGAGGTTTATTCTAATTGGGAAGAAATGCAGTTTGAGCCATATGAAGAATCTTTAGAGGATAGTGATATGGACTGTGCATACACTGTGGCTGATTGCATATCCGCTCTTCGGTAGAGAGCAGTAAGAACTGTTTACAAAAGAAAACAGGAAGCAAAGTGTTTGCAAGGTGAAAGGACTGTTTTCTTTTTCCCTTCTGTTTTGTTGTCAACAGGGCCGGCCCGTCCATTGAGCGAGAATGTTTTTTGCACAGGGCCCCGCGTTTCAGGGGGCCCCGCGCAAAAAACATTCTGATCCAACATTAAAATTTAAAAAAAAAAAAAAGCTGCCACTGCCGGGGCCGGGGCTGCCGCGGCAGAATCGAGTGTGCCGCGGGGCCCCCCCTGCCCAGCAGAGCCTGCCCTCCCCGGTATCACCTCTCTCACTCAGCTGCCTCCAGTCACACGCGCCGGCTTTCAGAGCGCGAGGGGAGTTTCTCCCTCGCTGCTCTGTTAAGCCCGCGGGGGCTGATGGGAAGTCCCATCAGCCCCCGCGGGCTTAACAGAGCAGCGAGGGAGAAACTATTCCCTCGCGCTCTGAAAGCCGGCGCGTGTGACTGGAGGCAGCTGAGAGAGGTGATACCGGCGAGGGCAGGCTCTGCTGGGCAGGGGGGGCCCCGCGGCACACTCGATTCTGCTGCGGCGGCCCCGGCCCCGGCAGAGGCAGCGACAGCTTTTTTTGTACAAAAAATTTCGCTGGGGGGGGTTAGGAGTGGTGATGGGCTGGGGGCTGTTGGTGGGGTTAGGAGTGGTGTTGGGATGGGGGGGGGAGGACTGGTGATGGGCTGGGGGGGGTTAGGAGTGGTAATGGCTGTGGGCTGTTGGGGGGTTAGGACTGGAGATGGGCTGGGGGGTGAGGAGTGGTAATGGCTGTGGGCTGTTGGGGTTAGGACTGGTGATGGGCTGGGGGGGGTTAAGAGTGGTAATGGCTGTGGGCTGTTGGGGGGGTTAGGACTGGTGATGGGCTGGGGGGGGGTTAGGACGTGATGGGCTGGGGGGGTTAGGAGTGGTAATGGGCTATGGGGGGGCTATGGGCGAGCTATGGGGGGCTATGGGCTATGGGGGAGCTAAGTCTATATGGGCTGATGGGATTAGGACTGGAAGTGGGTTGATGGGGGCTTAGGACTGGAAGTGGGCTAAGGGGGGGGCTTAAACTAAAAATTGGGTGATGGGGGATTAGGACTGGAAATGGGCTGGTGGGATTAGGACTGGGAGTGGGCTATGGGGGGTAGGACTTGTAATGGGTTGGGGGGGTTGCTAGGACTGGACAGGGGCTGGGGGATTAAGACTGGAGGTGGGCTGATGGGGTTAGGACCGGTAAGGGGCTAGGGGGGACTCGGACAGGAAATGGGCTGATGGGGAGGGGTTAGGACTTGAGGTGGGCTGTTGGGTGGGGTTAGGACTGGAAATGGGCTGATGGGGGGTTAACACTGGAGGTGGTCTGATGGGGTTACGACTGGTAATGGGCTATGGGGGGGGGTTAGGACTGATAATGGGCTATGGGGGGGCTGGGACAGGAAATGGGCTGATGGGGAGGGGTTAGGACTTGAGGTGGGCTGATGGGGTTAGGACTGGTAATGGGCTGAGTGCTGAGGTGTGGTTAGGACTCGAAAAGGGCTATGGGGGGTTTAAGACTGGTAATGGGCTGTTGGCTGATGGGGGCTGTCTGGTAATGGGCTATGGGGGGTTAGGACTGATAATGGACTATGGGGGGGGGCTAGGACAGGAAATGGGCTGATGGGGCGGGGTTAGTACTTGAGGTGGGCTGATGGGGTTAGGACTGGTAATGCACTGTGGGCTGATGAGGGGGGTTAGGACTGGCAATGGGCTATGGGGGGCTGACTGGAAATGGGTTGATGGGGGTTAGGACTGGAAGTGGGCTGATGGGGGGTTAGGACTGGTAATGGGTTATAGGGGGGGCTTAAACTGAAAATGGGGTGATGGGGGTTAGGACTGGAAGTGGGTTGATGGGGGGGGCTAGGACTGGTATTGGGTTGGGGGGTTGCTAGGACTGGAAATGGGCTGATGGGGGGCTAGGACTGGAAATGGGCTGATGCAGGGACTAGAAGGGAATGGATGCTGGGTGAGGCTGGAACTAGAAGGGAGCTGGTGTTGGGGGAGGATTAGAATGGGATGGGGCTGGGAGAGTAAAATGGAGAGGGGAAAAATATTTTGTGTGGGAGGGATAAAAAATCTACAATTGGCCGGGTATTGGGAGAGTAAGTGGGGATTGAGGATGGAGGGGTAAATTTTGAGTAGATGAAATAGGAATGAGGAAAGAGCAAAAGGAGAAAGATTAGTATGTTAAAGCAGATGTAGAGGGAGAATGGAAAAAAAACCCAAGAAGACAGAAGAAAGGACAAATGGACAGCAGATGGAGAGTTAGCAGAAGACACGAAGAAACCAGAAGAAAGTGGCTGGAACAATTGCAACTGAAAAAAAATGCACAAAAGGTAGAAAAATATCTCTTTATTTTGAATTTATTAACTGGAATGTCAGCTCTGGGAAATGTGCATCATTAATTTTTGCGCTTTGTCTAGTACAAGAGGAAATTAATTTATAGTTTTATTTCTACAGTGTTGTTGTATATTCCAAGTTTGGCTTTTGGGGTTCCCAGTTAAATTATTGTCTTCCTGTTTCTAAATTGTGATTCCTTGTTTGGTGATGGTCTATGTTGTGCATGTGTAACTGAGCTGAGGTATTCTGTTTATATAATTCCTATTTGACATTGCCACTTGTTGTTTCCCCAGTAGGTCATGTATTGTTGTTCTCTGAAATGTATTGGTTTAATATTTGCAGTGTTGCCTTTTGATAGTTAGGGTATGGTGCTTTGTGAGTCCTGGTAGTGCTGTTAGGATACGGCGGGTTTGCTATGGGTTCTAAATGGGCAGTGTTTGTAGTAGTTCCTAATGTGCCTGGCGGTTGGTACTGGATTATAGTAATGTAGAAACCTTTTAGTCTTTCTTTATCCATATACTCATTAAGAGGCATGTTTACTAAAAGTTAGTGTATGGTAACATTATGCAAATATTTATGCAAATGAGGCACCTTATGCAAATGAGGCCCCGCACAGAGTCTCCGCACATGGCCCCGCACCCCCCTTGGGCCGCCCCTGGTTGTCAATGCTGAAGTAAGCCAATTTTTGTTTGAATGCTTCTTTAATTTTGTTATCAGACGAATGGTCTGTATTCCTTTTGTTTCCAATGTTATGAATCCTAGCCCGGACGGGGAATAAAGCCTGTATATAACCTTACACTTGGTCTGCAACTACACTTCTTTGGCTGGTGTTTAAGAAACTACAGGTCCCAGAAGGCCTTTCAAAAGCCTTCCAAGAACATTCTACAGCCATTAGAATACTGCCCCACTAAAATACCCAAGCCTTTCGGCCTCTGGGGACGTTGGTGTGTGACATATTGGCGTCGTCTAGAGGATTTTTATTTTTACACTTTTGGAATAAAAGGACACTTTTAAAGAAGAATACTGCTGTGCCAGGAGACCCCTGAGAAGCAAGTGACCTGGACAGACCAGACGCTGAAAGCACAGTGCTCTTTCTTGCAATGCTGGAATCTACGCAGAGGCTAAGGTAACGGATACCTGGGGCACAAGCATAGTTGGATTCAGGCGAGAAAGAGGGCGCTGCTGTGTTGCGGGAAGGGGGTGAAAGGACATAAAGTACCGCACTTTGTGGGTTTTTCTTTCTGTTTTCTCCACAGGTCACAGTCAGAAGGATGGAGGTCCAAGATGTCATGAGCTGGATACAACACCAGTGGGACAAGCAGTTGGAGTTGGCCCGGCATATGCAAGAGCAAACGGCAATCATGATTAGGGAGCAGCAGAAGCCACTCCTAGACACAATGAAAGCGTTTTTGGAGAAATCGCAAGAACATGGGACTGGAAACCCCTATGTCGTGTCAGGGATAGGACTCAATGCTTGCCATGCACTTTCGTTGGGACAATTAAGTCCACAGGACAATATAGACGATTTTATAGATGCCTTTGAGAGAATAGGGGAGGCATTGAAATGGCCAAGAGAGCAGTGGGCTACCCGCTTTGCGGTATTGCTTACTGGAGAGGCTCTCTCCGCCTATAAGGCAATGCCTGCCATCCTTGCTACTGACTATGACAAAATAAAAAGAGCAGTTAAGGATAGATTAGGGCTATCTACCTTACATTATCGAAGGTTATTTAGGGAAGCTAAGATGAAAGCACAAGAAACCCCTAAAGCCTTGCAGCAGAGGCTGAAAAATCTGGCATATAAGTGGTTAACTCCTGAACGGAGAAATATTGAGTCGGTGTTAGACATAGTTATTTTGGAGCAATTTCTCCAAGCTGTACCCACCGAAGTAAAAACTTATCTCACATTACAAAACTGCCAAAATACTGAGGATGCAGCCAGTCTGGCGGAGCGTTATTTTGAGGCACAGATGGCTGGCACCTCAGAGCTTGGTCTGATGAGAGCAGCAGGCATGGCAGAGTTTACGAAGGGAAAATGTTTTAAAGGAAAAATGTTTAATGCAAATGGTAAAGATACTAATGATGACATTTTTCTTACACATAAGGGGAAATGTTATGTGTGCGGAAGAGCAGGCCATTTCAAAAAGGACTGCACCGAGCGGACTGTCCTCGTGGCTGGAACGGGCAAGCCAGCGCAAGACGGATTCCTTATCCCTGTTCAGGTAGAGGGGGTTAAAGCACTGGCACTGCTTGACTCGGGAGCTGACCAAAGCATGATTACGTCCAGGCTCTGGGAAGCCATTGAGAGGCACCGTCAGTCAGCCCCGAGGCAAGCAGAAAGCCAGATGCGGTTAAAATGCATACACGGGGCATTTGCCTGTTACTCTTTACAGAAGGTGTCTATATGTGCATTAGATGTGGAACACACAGTACAGGTAGCCATAATCCCCAGATTGCCCCGAGATGTCATTTTAGGCAGAGACTGGCCACCCTTTCTCAAGGGGCTGGCGGTAGGTTTGAGTACCCGGTCAACCTAGTGTCTACCCGATTGCAGGCAGGAACCTCAGGGGAGGGAAAGACATCATCTGAGGGCCCAGAAAAGCCTGGGGGGGAGGAGGAACCCCAAGAGGAAGAATTGGATGAGGAAGCTTTAAGCATTCTTCCCACACATGACGACTTAATCCAAGAACCAAGTAAGGAGGGCAGGAAGACAAAAGCCAAGAAGCGCCAAGAGAGGCGTCATAGGACCCGCGGGAGGGCTGAGTTGGAGGCCGGGGCAGAGTTACCTTGGGTGCCTGCAGAAGTAGTGAGCAAGTTCCCATCGTTCCCAGCGGAACAGCGGGCTGACCCGGCTCTTAAGAGAGCCTTCGAATGGGCCAGAGAAGTCCGGCCTACCCTGCCCAGGTTTTTCCTAGAAAAGGAGATCCTATATAGGGAAAGCATTGACCCGTACTCCGATGCCGTAAGGAAACAATTGGTCGTGCCAACAACGTTTAAAGCTACGGTACTGCGTTTGGCACACGACCACCCCATAGGCAGCCATAAGGGAGTCCAAGGCATCCTGGACCAAATATTGGTTCGCTTCTATTGGCCAGGGGTCTTTAAAGAAACCAGACAATACTGTGAGTCTTGCCCAACCTGTCAAAGGGTCACAGCTTTAAAACCAAAAGCTGTTCCAATGGTGCCCACACCTACCATAGCAGTGCCTATGGAGCGCATAGGGATGGACATTGTAGGACCTTTGATTCAGACACCTAGAGGGTTCCAGTATCTGCTGGTAATAGTAGACCACGCAACCCGGTTCCCATGGGCTATTCCTTTAAGAAACACCTCCGCGAGAATAATAGCCCAAGAACTTGTAAAACTATTTTGTGAGGTAGGCTTTCCAAGGGAGGTACTTACCGACCAAGGTAGTAATTTCTTATCTAGGCATTTGGCAACAGTCTGGGAGGCATTCGGCATAAAGCATATACGGACTGCGGCATATCATCCCCAAACAAATGGGCTTGTAGATCGGATGAACCAGTCCTTGAAACAAATGCTCAGGAGGGGCTTAAAAAAAGGAGAGATGGGCGACTGGGATACCCTACTCCCATTTGTAGTATATGCATGTAGAGAGCGCATACAGACATCCTTGAAAGCATCCTCCTATGAACTCATGTTTGGCAGACCCCCTAGGGGAATTTTAGATATTCTTCATGTGCAATGGGTGGAGCCAGACCTGCAGGAAGTTGGGGTACCTCAATTCTTTTTTTTTTTTTTTTTTTTTTTTTTAAATTTATTTTTATTCCAGTTTTGAACAATACAAACAGAATCTGTAGTGAAACAGTACAAAATAGCCATACAGAAAAACAGTTCAAAGACATACTGCGTAAGCACTCACATGTGCAAACAAAAACCGTACAAAGATCAAAAGAAAAGAAAAGAAAAGAGAAAAAAGAAAACCAAACCCACCCCAGCACCTCATTGGCCAAACGGAATCTAACAAATTAGCCTATTGAACATCAGCAACAGAAGCAACATCAGAAATAGAAGTGACATCTGAAATGGAAGTGAAGCGATCCAGGGCTGCCCATCTAACCTGGGGCTTACCCCTCCCCCTCAGAAAGTAGGAATGATCATAAGCTTTTTCGTATCTGCTATAGAGGCAGACTTGGTTCCACCACTTGCCCCAGTGAAGGTTCGAAGGATCTTTCCAGGAGTATAAAATTTCCTTCACAGCGACTGATAGCATGAAGTTCAAAGCGAAAAAGTGCTCCTCATGCAATCCTGGGATTTCAGCCGCAGAGCGAAGCGCAACTATATGCCAGGACAAGGGGTAAGAGAAGCCCAACACTCTCTGAATTCTGTCCCAGACACGAGACCAAAAACCCTGAACGCAGGGGCATTCCAGGAACATGTGGCACATTGTACCAACCGCACTCTGACATGACCAGCAGCTAGAGGATTGATCCGAATTCCATTTGGAAAGCTTTAACGGAGTAATAAATGCCCGGTGAGCAAAAAAAAACATAGCTTGCGTAAGGGAGGCAGAACGGGAGCTTCGGATAACGGGCCCCATACTTTGCTCCAATCAAGGGTGGATAGGGCTGGGTCCGTTTCGGCCTCCCAGATCTTACGAAGGCCCAGGGTCTGATCGGAATGAGAATCTCTAAAAATAGCGTAAAAGCGAGATGTGCCTCCCCTCTGCAGGCAAAAATCCATCACAAGCTTGTGCAAGCCCCAGGACTCCTGAGGGTCTCGAGGATTGATCTTCAATTGAGCCAGACAGTGTCGAAGCTGGAGGTACTGGAAGAAACAGGGTGCAGGAAGCTTAAACTCCTCTTGAAGCATACGAAAGGATTTCCATTCGCCATCCACAATCAAATGTCCCACGGTCCATACACCACAGCGTTGCCAGGACTGCCAGGAAAAGGGGACTTTGTTGATCTTAAAAGCCGGATTACGCCAAATAGGAGCCTGAAGTGAAAGGGGGTTGTCTTGAGCGATAAGAGGGAGCAACATTTGGAACGCTTGTTGTGTAGCAACAATCACCTTGGTCAGCCCCGGTGACACAGAGTGCCGCATGTTCATACAGAGGTGCGCCGGGCAGGGCCGAAACAGACGTTCTTCCAGGGCGAGCCAGGTTGGTTTCGTTGAAGGAGCAATATCTGCCCCCCACAAACCCCCCTGCTTTAGCAGCGCCGCGAGGTGATACCAATGAAAATCGGGGAATTGTACCCCTTCCTGTTGTTTGGGAGCCTTTAGCTTCTTGAGCGCATTCTGGGAGTCTTCCCGGCCCACAAAAAGAAACTTAAAGCACGCTCCACCTTCTTATACACCTCAGCAGCAAAGAGGACCGGGACCATGCCAAGGATATAGTTGATTTTGGGTACAAGAACCATCTTGATCGATTCAAGTCGTCCCCACCAGGTAAGATGAAGAGGTGACCATTTCAAGGTAAAGGCTCGGGCAATTTCCACAATTTTCGCGGCGTTTAGCTTTATAGTCTGCTCCAGCGGGGCTGCAAATTGTGCCCCAAGATATTGTACGGCTGTCCCCGACCACTGGAACGAGAAGTCTTGGAGTAAGCTGCTGTGTGTCCGCTGGTTCAGCGGAAAAAGCCACGGACTTAGACCAGTTTACTTTGTAGCCCGAAAAACCGGCGTACTGCTCGATCACTTGAAGAAGGGGGGCGACTGAGGATGGAGACAAGAAAAAGAGGAGATCGTCGGCGTAAGCTGAGAGTTTAAGTTGCAGGTCGGCTATCTCAAAACCCCTGATGGACTGATGTTGACGAATGCACAAGGCCAAAGGTTCCAGGGCCAGATTGAAAAGCAGGGGGGACATGGGGCATCCTTGCCTCGTGCCTCTATGCAAAGAGAAAGGGCGGGACAATTCCTGGTTTGCAAAAATCCTAGCCCTGGGCCGGGCGTACATAGGTCGGATCATGTTAACGAAACTTGCTGGGATCCCAAACCACTCCAAAACAAGGAAAAGAAAGGGCCATTCAAGTCTGTCGAAGGCTTTCTGCGTCCAAGGATAACCCGATATAAGGCTCTTCGGCCTGTGCAGCCAAATCCAGGAGGTTACATAGCAAACGGGCATTGTCAGTAGTAGACCGTCCGGACACAAAACCACATTGATCCGGATGAATAAGATGGGGGAGAGTTTTATTAAGTCGGTTGGCCAGGATCGCAGCGTACAGCTTGTAGTCAGCGTTTAACAGTGAAATGGGTCTATAGTTGCCCACTAGCTTCGGATCTTTTCCAGGCTTTTCCAAAACAACCACTGTGGCCTCAGCGAAGGCGCCGGGATCCGAGCCTAGTTCTTGTAGAAGTTGAAAATACTGCAACAGAAATGGAGAAAGGTCCTTAGCGAACATCTGGTAGAATTCAGTCGGAATTCCATCTGGTCCTGCCGCTTTACACCCCTGAAGGCTTGCCACAACTTCTTCAATTTCTCGCAGCTCTAGGGGGTGATCGAGGTCTGCAGTCTGGTCTTGGTCCAGTGTCGGATGTTCAATAGATTGCAACCAAGCTCTCATACTGCACAGATCGCTCTCCATCTCAGAGGTATATAAGGAGCTGTAAAAATTTCTGAAAATGTCAAGAATCTCCAAATTGCCGGTCCTCAGGGTTTTCTTCTCGTCTACCAGAGCAGCCACAAATGATTTTTCGCGCCGAGGATTCAGGCTGGCCGCTAACAGTTTACCCGATTTATTCGCCTCCGTGAAGTAGCGTGCCTTCAGTGCAAAAGAGTGTTGCTCAACCTCCTTGCTAAGAGCAGCATTATATTGGAAACGAAGGTTCTGCAGTCTGGAGAGCACCAAGGGATTAAACTGACGATGTAATAAGCGTTCCCCAGCCCTGATCTGCTGGTCAAGGGACCGTAATTCCACCCTCATTTTTCTCTTAAGGGCGATATTGAAGCTGGTGATCTTAGCCCTGATAGTAGCCTTGAAAGCTTCCCACCACGCCCAGGCAGATGTGTCTTCCAGCCGGTTGATATCGAAATAAGCCTTTATTTCTTGCCGAATGAGTTGTTTGAAAGAATCATCCGCGAGGAGGTGACGTGGGAAGAACCATCCTCCGGAGGATGACGGAGATGTGGAGACATCCAGCGTGAGCTCAATAGCGGCATGATCAGAGATATGGGAGCTGAGAATCTCCACACCGGGAATAGCTGAAGCCAAGGAGCGGGACACAAGAAAGAAATCAATTCTAGAGTGGGACGCGTGTGGAAAGGAGTAAAAACGTAAAATCCTTTTCATCAGGATGCAGAATCCTCCAAATATCAACAAGGCCTTTTTCTTCCATAATAGACTCCAAAGCCTCAAGAGCCTTGGTCCTCCGAGATCTCCTGCAGGGTTGGCTGTCAATCAGCGGATCTAGGACCAGGTTGAAATCGCCACCAATCACAATAGGAAACGCGGCGTACTCAGTTAGCACCTCCGCAAGCCTATAAAAAAAGGCAGGGTTATCGCAGTTGGGCGCATACACATTCATAAACACAACTTGCTGCTGGCCCACAGTGATTTGGGCACAGGCCCACCTCCCTTCAGGATCTGCCCGGAGCAATTGGGCTTGAGCCTTGATAGCCTTATTAAGCAAGATAGCCACCCCATTTTTTTTCCCAATTGCCGGCGCCTGAGCCACTAGCTTGTACTTGCCCGAGCCCAATTTCGCCGTTTCAGCATTAGATAGGTGTGTTTTCCTGCAGCAAGACCAGGTCAGCTCCTTGTTTATGACAGTAAGCAAGAATCTTTTTACGTTTGGCAGGAAGATTAATGCCCTTCACATTCAGGGAGAGGACTTTAAAGGAAAGCATAGGGGAAATCATACTGGAGAGCCTGCAAGCCCTGGATCGCTTCATACAGAGAGGCCAATAGCAGCAAAAAGGCTATCAGAGGCCAGTGAGGTGCTATATAAAACATTACCCAACACAAACTATCAACCAGGTGAGCCAACATAGGAGCACAGGTGGCACATCCGGCATCCCTATTCTTAAGGCTATAGATAGAGTGGGAAACAAAACCATCAGAAGGGATAGGTAGAGCAAAAAAAATGCACTAGACATCATTATTCTAAACGTTACTATACCATCCCCACAAGCCCGCCAGACAAACCCAAACTAGTCTACCCCCAAACGTACAGGCTATTATATGGGAAACTTGGGGGGGAACGGAGAGACACAGAGAAAATGCCCAAACCCCGACTACAACCCAATAAACCATACAAGAATGACAGATATCTGGCAAGGGACAAATATACCACCTCTCATCATCAGAGAGAAGGAGATTCCATGAAGTGCATGGAGAGGAGAAAGGCACCAGGAAACAGAGACTTGACAGAGAATGAGACATAAAAGTCACTGCATTTGCAGGGCTTCTTGCTCTTCAAGGTAGAGGAGAGCTTCTGCCGGGTCATCAAACGATCGGGAGCTGTTATTGAGAGTAACCTTCAGGCGCGCAGGATAAAAAAGCCCGAACCTCGCTTGAAGACGCTGGAGTCGGGGTCTGAGAGCCAGGAACTGCCGACGTTTATCCGCTGTAGCCTTACAGACATCCGGGTAAAAGGAGAGCTTATGTCCTTCAAATTCCCATGCGGCCTGACTTTTGGCCGCGGACAGGATCTGCAAAGCATGTTGATGGTGGAGCAGGCAGAATATAATCGGACGAGGGAATTTACCGTTTACAGGCCGTACTGCCGGCACTCTGTGCGCACGCTCTATGTCGAGAAGGCCCGTAAATTTTACCTTGAGCAGAGAGGGAAGCAGCTTAGCCAAGAACGCGAAGATATCCGGGCCTTCAGCGCCCTCAGGCAGGCCCACCAACCGTATGTTATTTCTCCGGTTGCGGTTGCTTAGATCTTCAAGCTGAAATTCAAGTCGTTCCATGCGCTTACAGAACTTAGGTAATGGCGCCAGCGACTCCCCATGCACCTCAATAGACTTCTCGGCCTTCTCAAGACGCTCTGTTAAGATTTGATACCGGGCTTTCATTTCTCCGAGTTCTGTCTGCACCCGAACTAACGCATCGCCGTTCGCCAGCACTAAGTCTTTGACCGCCCGAATTTCCGTCAAAAGCTCCCGCATGCTGTCTCCTGCTTCCCGTGGGGTCGCCATCTTTTGCGGGGACAGGGGGTCGGATTTCGCCCGTTTCGACCCTGCATTTACCGTCGCAGCAAAGTCCAATTTAGTCGGCTTTCCCCCTGCCATAAAGCCAGAGGTTATAGGCACCAGATCAAGAGATTTGGGTAGCTGGAAGGGCAAAACTAACACTCTAAATACAGGATTCTCCTGAGGGTAGCCGGAGCTCACAAATTAAGCAGCCACCTTGTTTCCCAGCAGGCTCCGCCTCCGGGGTACCTCAATTCTTAAAGAAGTTGAGGGAACGCTTGGAAAGGACAGCAAAGGCCTCAATGGAGAACTTGCAGTCCAGCAAGGAAAAACAAAAACGTTATTATGACAGAGGCACAAGAGAAAGGCACTTGAATATTGGTGATAAAGTGCTTGTCCAGGTAGAGGACCCGGGACCCAAGTTTGAGGCCCATTGGAAGGGGCCTTGCACCGTGATAAGGAAAGTGGGCCCTTTGACATACAAAGTAGTGAATGAAAAGGGGCGTAAGCAGGTGTTTCATTTAAACGTCCTAAAACCCTGGAAAGATAGATTGGCCACTGCCAGTTTGGCCTATGTAGAGCAGCGGGACAGAACCCAGGATATGATTGCGTGCTGTCTGAGAGGGTCAGCAGCCCGTAATATTTTAAGGGGGGGGATCTGTCATAAGGTAGCGCTGTCAGAACCCATGGAACTAGGGAACTTTGAGCAGAACATTGCTGAAACTGACAGCTCAGGCTCACACGTGGAAAAAGGTTGCCATAAGCAACGGATATCACGAGGTGTCACAGAGTCACGAGGTGTAAGGGAACGCCCAAACCCAAGCTTAGCTCAAAACTCATTAGGAAAGGAGAGGCAGCTGCGTAGGGGTGGAGCCCAAACTAACACCAGGACAAACTCATTTAAAAGTCACTTACCTGAGGAGAGGAGAAGGACGCGAGAGGAAGGAGCTGGGAGAGCTGCAAGAAGTGAAAGCAGAACCAGTAGGACTGAAAGGACGGAGACAGGGAATTTGCCAGGGGCATACGAGGCTGGTGATTTTGAGGGAGTCTCTCTTGAGGAGCAGTGCACAGCCGACCAATTTCCCCAAGAACCTTGTTATGAAGTAAGCAGAGGTGGCAGTCCAGTGTCCAAGTCCAGGAGATACAAATTACCCAGCACCAGGTATTCAGCAGGGGATAGTTTTTACCCTGATGAAAGTTTTATACCTGGAAGGAAGCCTTCAGAGAAAAACCGGGGAAAGTGTTTTTACAAACAGAGCTTTGCTCAGCCAAGAGACCGGGAAGTGGGAGTGCCAGAAGGTAGGCGTATTAACCATAGTAGAAGAGGTTTAAGATACCCAGAAAGATCTTGCACTTACCAAGAACTGTGTAGCTCTCAGGAGCCTGATTACATTGAATATGGTAATCACCCACGGCCCTCTAGTTTAGTGGAGGAGGGGAATGCTCTGACTCACCGGCAAGAACGTTGCAAGTACAACGGGAGTTTGGTTCCAGGAGAAGTTTATTCTAATTGGGAAGAAATGCAGTTTGAGCCATATGAAGAATCTTTAGAGGATAGTGATATGGACTGTGCATACACTGTGGCTGATTGCATATCCGCTCTTCGGTAGAGAGCAGTAAGAACTGTTTACAAAAGAAAACAGGAAGCAAAGTATTTGCAAGGTGAAAGGACTGTTTTCTTTTTCCCTTCTGTTTTGTTGTCAATGCTGAAGTAAGCCAATTTTTGTTTGAATGCTTCTTTAATTTTGTTATCAGACGAATGGTCTGTATTCCTTTTGTTTCCAATGTTATGAATCCTAGCCCGGACGGGGAATAAAGCCTGTATATAACCTTACACTTGGTCTGCAACTACACTTCTTTGGCTGGTGTTTAAGAAACTACAGGTCCCAGAAGGCCTTTCAAAAGCCTTCCAAGAACATTCTACAGCCATTAGAATACTGCCCCACTAAAATACCCAAGCCTTTCGGCCTCTGGGGATGTTGGTGTGTGACAACAGATAAACATATGCACACACACCATGAAATGGAATGCCCTGAACAAAGCATGCCAAGGAGCGAAGATCCAAAATAGAAAGGGTGGCAGAGGCCTGCAGAGGGGACAGCTGTGTGCATGGTCATTGGATCAGAGAAAAACGGGGAATAGAACCAAAAAGGAGCACATGAGAATTGAACCTACACAACAGCGTGTCCAACAACAGCATCACAACAGCATTACCGATCCCCAAAGCCAACTGCTCACTTGGATAGCATAATGATAAGAACCATATGTAACAGCTAATATGTGAAAGATAGGCTGCATAGCAGGCACACCGTGGTGCACAGCAAAGAGAAGGGAGGATGTGCGGAGAGGTGACGAAGTTGCAGCCATTGCATGGTAAGGTTAGCAGAATACAAGAAAAGAAGAGGAATGGAACATGCTGGATCAAACCCACAACCTATGGTGGCCCAATGCATGCCTCTAATCACTATGCCAAACAACCACAGCAACTGCAGTGTTAATATGTACCACTAAATGGCATGTGTGTATACAAAGTCATAGCGCCATGTGAGGCGGCAGATGGCTGGCACACGGCTGGCACACAGGCAACTGCCAGTGGTCCAGGATGGTCAGTATAGTGATGCAGCAGCAGAGACAAATGTCTGTAAAAAATGTCACACCAAAGCCACTGGTCCATCAACAGATGAGGAGCAGGACAGATCATGTCCAGGAAATGCATGCTGTGCACATGTACACAGTGAGTGCTACATGTGGAGGACCAAACACACAGGAGTCATGAAATGTCCACAAAGGCATACGTACCTGGCAATACAGGACACACAAGCCAGGAAAAGCATGTACAGCTAGATGTCTGCTAGCCTACACACAGATATATGTAATGGGTGTCAGAGACTGGCCATGATATCAAGCAAAACAGTGTACATGGCAACATAACCCTCATAATGTACATCAAATGGTGACAATGATTAACTGGACCCCATCAGAGCAATGCAGGGAATGTGGCCTGACAAATGCTACATGGGGAATTGAATCCTGGTCCCCAGGTACGCAGACCAGTGTGAGAACCATAGTGCCACACCAACACATCAACATCTCTGCAGTGGATGATGTGTAGAGAAGGAGGCAGGCACATATCCAATCAGTCCTGCAGTCACCACCAGCACCAGTGCCAACGAACGCCAATGCCAGCTATGTCCAACACACGGAACCCCCGACCTTCCGGCCTGACGTACCTTGCCCCAACCACTAGGCCACTCCTCCACACCATGACAGAGTGTTGCCCCAGATGAACTGTAACACCCCCTGCGAGGGTCAAACACCAATCACAGATGGTGGCACGCATCACAGTGGTGTGGTGGCAGTTTGTCATGTCCAAGTACAAGGTAGCCAGACATAGCAACAGGGCCTACAGGATGTTCCCCCCATGGCACACACATGGCTGCATGCAACTGTCCACACAAACATATGTAGTATACTGCACTGCAGGTCACACACATGGCCCACCCACATCAACACATTGTCAGATAGATGCACAACATGTAGTGAGTATGTGACATTCTGCTGTATATGTTTGGACCAGTACACATTGTCCATAGTGAAAATGTCATCCGAAAGTACACATGTCCCGGTACGGATGTCACAGATCCATGGGCATGCAAGGTTACATGTGACAACTCAGTGTGCCACAGTAATGCAGACTGTACTGCATGTCCATCGTGATGACCATGACACATGGCCAGAGTACGGCAGCAATGTTGTGTCAGTTGTCCCTGTTTGGTACAAAGTATTAGTCAAAAAATAATGTCCATCATAGGCAAGTGTCACACTCGCTGAGACCCATCACCCAATGGCACCATCCTCCAGGGATCATTGCATCGAGGTGCTCTGTCCACCAATGGTACTGTGATGGGTAGGCCAGCTGCAATGTAGATGATATGCCGTGTGTGTTCGCTGTGCCCTGTGATAGAGGAAGGAGAAACAGGTCATGGTATGCTGTACACAAAATAAGGTCACAATGGAGAGAGAAAAACCACAATATGTACATAATGAGATCTCAGACATGTACACAGGACACGATCACAACAAAGAACACAGTGCGTGTTGGCCACAGCTGGAGCTGGCACGGCTGACCAGGTTGCCATCTCGACATGGCTATGTCTATGGCCATGTAACACAGGTTGCCCAGTGGGCCACAGCATGTCCAGCAGTGTTGGTGCACACAGATCCCACAGAGGTCCATGACAAAACAAACAGCCCATAAGAAACATTTGAAGTGTGATGTGAGTCAAAACAGATCAAACATGCAACGTACCGTCTGTGTGCAGCAGGTGTCCGATAGGGACTGTCTGAGGCAGGCAAAGGCCACAAGAGGTCACAGTAAAGGTAGGGTGTGTCACTGGAATGTGGAGATTCACCAAGGGTACATGTCGAGCAGGCAATGCCACATATTCAAGGTCTGGCGAGATCTGTGAAATAGAAGCATTGATGCATAGTGGATTGGCAGCAAACAGGAGACAGGTCAGTAGAAAACATAGAAGACATGCGTAAATACGTGCACACAATGTACACAAGGGCACCAGCACAGGGTTAGAGATAGAGCAGTGAGCACCACCGCACAGGTGTCCAGGCACATCCTATCACCAGACAATGCACAAAGGTAGCAGAGAGCGTGCCGTCACATGGACACATCCCAAAAACACAGACACACACACACAGTGAGATGGGGAGAGCATGCCGCCAGTAGCATACGGCCCCTGTGAGCCCAAGCTGAGACCAGTGGAGGCAAGCATCACAGTCCATGCAAGGAGACACTAATGTTGTATAATGGCACAATGCTAGGGAAGGGGTATATGTGCCACCCGCTACCACCACACCCTGCACCTGCAGATACACACAGCTCCATCACAGTTGCCACAAATACAGTTATGAAGACCAAGAACCTGACCTGAACTAATGGCCATATGGTTGCCAAACTGAACATGTGGGGTAGGGAAGCACAGGCCAAACAGATGCACAACAACATGTGTGCAATGGACAGAGAACAACAGAAATGTGCTATGCCGCAGTGCACCCACAGTACATATACCGCTATGTTCACCCAACACAGTTACCTGAAGGTTGAAGGACATACTCACAGGTACCACTGCACCGCTGGTATGGCCATGAACATTGGCTACTCCTGGGGATGTAAAGACAGAAGGGAAACATACATATGTGCAGAGAGAGGCCAGAAACATACACCGCAGCATGTACATGTAGACAAATATGCATATCACCACATATACAGGACTTACATGAGAACAGCTCCTCGATCAGACGTTGCCTGACCGCCATCCCCGCACATGTGTCATCACGGCCACCTGCAGGAGGGCACAGTGGATCCTCCTCAAGATCCTCATTAATGTCTACCCAGATATTGTGCCTGAGTGCAATGTTGTGTAGGATGCAACAGGTCAGAATGATCTGTGCCACAGTCATGGGTTTGTATTGTAAGACCCCACCGGTCCTATCCAGACACCTGAAGCGACTCTTCAAAATGCCAAAGGTGTGCTCGATGACTGAGCGGCTGGAGGCATGGGCATCATTGTACCTTCTCTTTGCATGTGTCTGTGGAAGACACACAAAGGTCAGCAGCCAGGCACAACAGCCATATCCTGCATCACCTGCAGACAGAAATGTGGTAAATCAATCATGAACTGGTGGTCACACAAGTGTGCACAAGCATCTACGTGCGAAAGATCAGCAGATACATGATGACACATACAGATGACGTCTCATAATGGCACATGGCAGCTGTGCACCAGTGTTTGGGGTGTGAAATACATGACATGGGGTGGGGCAATGAGGGCAGCACACACCAACCGTAACCATACCAATCAAATCACCAACCACCGGCAGCCCACATCCACGAGTAGCATCCCTGAACGCAGCAGGCAGATACATGGCAGTGCCCCAGGAATGGGACAGAGACCAGCATGCATGCAATAATGTGACAGACATGGTACAGTTCACACACACATGCTGGCACAGTAACATATACAGTAGGGGTGTAGCCAAGACGGGTAAAACTACACACCAACGCTGCCCAACACAGAACAGACATGTGGGATGCAACATTGCACCACAATGCCAGCCACGTGATGCTACAGATGAGTTAAACAGGGATGGGCCCCCCAACACACAGCACAGCATGAAAATGAATATGTGAGCCAACCCAGGCTCTCCCCTCCGGTAGCACACACACACACACCTTGCAGAGTCAACTAGGAACACACAACCCAGACTGACACATGTACATTGGCGTATGTGTGTGAGTCCAGGCTGTGCACAGAAGGTGATGGCAAACAATCTGTGTTTCACACCAACATGGAGGACCACACCAAAAGACATGTGCAGTACAGCAGCGGCACCTGAAAACAGTATAACCTGCATGTGTACCGGGACACACAAATAAGCAGTGACGCACTTATGGCCGACATAGTTACGTCTGGAAACACACAAACATATGTGTCCATGTCCCCTGTGACAGTGACATGGCATGCTGGAGGACACCGCCCCACACAATGTCAGTGATGCACAACCACAATGCAGGGAGAGGCATGCAGGGGTCATAGTCAGCAATGGGACCACGTATAAGAGACATCGGATGGGCAGTGATATGCTACAGTGTGACGGACTGTGTCTGTAATGTGTTCTTCAAAAACATCTCAGGTGCAGTATGCCATGTCATGTGTGTCGCAGGAGATATGCAGTCAGAAGGCCCGAATGGAACACCGAAAGTGACCTTGTCCCACGTGTGCGAGGTGAAGTGCCCACAGGACACAGAGACAACATGAGCATGTTAGAGATGGCTAATACCCACCCAGCAGGACACAGTCCTCATATTGTCCAGCCTCAAATTGCCTGAATAGTGCCGAGTGTTGCAGGATATGGGAGTCATGGGCAGACCTTGGAAACTGGGGAACCACATTCAGAATATGCATAGTTGCATCACAAACAACCTGAACATTCAGGGAATGGTAGTGTTTGCGGTTGCGGAACACCACCTCCCTGTCTCTGGGCAGGACCAGGGCAACATGTGTGCAATCAATAGCTCCCATCAAGTGTGGTATCCCCGCAATCCACTGGAATGCCTGGCCCAGGTTGCCCCACTGTTGCCCACTGTTAGGAATTGTAATGTAATTCCTATCCCGGCTGACCATGGCCTGCAGTACCTGATGGAGACAGCACGAGAAGGTGGGCCTGCTCATCCCCCCCACTGCGGCCACCAAGGATTGGAAGCAGCCAGAGGAAAAGAAATGTAGGGCAGACAGGAGCTTGGCCAATCTCGGTATGGCATGTGACCGGGCAGTCCTGGGCTTGAGGTCAGGTCTCAGATCCTCATAGAGCTCCTTAATAGCCCCTGTGCTCAGATGGTAGAGTGAGATGACCTGGTCCTCATGAATGTCTGGAGCAGGGGCCTGGGCCTGTAGAGGCGAGGCAGGGGAGGGCATGCCTCAGCATGCCTATGGTGCCGTGCTGGACATACCTCGGCCTGTGGAGCCTCCACAGCAGCAGGTCGGTGTTGCAGCAGGACTGCACCCTGCCCAGTTCCACAACCCCAAGGACACCATCTCCCTCATCAGGCAACCACAGCTCTTCGACTCCCAGCAATGCCACCACTGCACAACCCACATGGTCAGTGAGAGCCATCATGGACAGAGGCCTTGAGCGATATGGGGAGCTAAATACGTTGTAGGGCATGGCAACTAATCAGAACCAACATAACACAGCTGCAGATGCAGTAACGTACACAGGCAACAGGCTTGAAAACCGCACAGTATATACGGAAGCGGAACATTGTAGCGCGTACACTAGTGCGCGTACCACAACACACAACTGCACCTCGCAATTGGATCATGCAGAGCGTGTGTAGGAAGGGCGGAGCGCATGTAGAAAGGGGAGGGGCATGCGGCATGTCTGCACGTGCATGCGCGTGCACAACATATGCATAGATGCAATGCAAGGGGTACCTACACTCAGCAGAGCATGCTGTAGCGATGGCATAGCACACTGAGTAAAACTACATACCAGAAATGAAGGATGTGTGCCAGCAAATACGGAAGAGGACACAGCACCCGTGGATGTAGGGGCAGACAATGAAGAGGTCCAAACATACAGAACGTGAAGCGTACAGGTACGTAATGGCATAGAGCGCGTAAGAATGTGCATTATGCTCAACACGCACGTTGCGCATGTGCATACCATAGAGCAATGCCGAAAAGGGGGTAGGGCTCATACAGCATGCCGTGACACATGTGCGAGACATGACCTACGCCACCCCCTGTAGGTGTAAGAACACACATAGGAACGCGCGTTGCGCAGACTGCATGTCAGATGAACCAAGCACCGTGTATTTAAAAGGGGCACAGCAAGTCATCAATAGCGGCACACGATGGCACAGAGTGGAGCACGAGAGATGACCGAGAGCGACCTAAGCAGCCACCAGGCAGCAGTGTGTCCTACAGAGGAGGAGCCTGAGGGGGGCAATGCAGGCCCATCCAGCCACAGCCAGGGGGTGCAGCAACAGGTGGAGGTGTGGAAGGTGGCAGGCATCGTCGCAGGCCAGTGCTGGATGATTCCAGGAGGAGAGCAGCCCGCTACAACCAAGAGGAGAATGAGCTCCTCCTGGCAGCCGTCCTGGAGCGCAACCAGATGCTATTTGGGCGGCTCAGCAGCACCACCACAATTAGTCAGAGAAATGACAGATGGGAGGAGGTCATGACAGCAG
Source organism: Ichthyophis bannanicus (assembly GCA_033557465.1). NCBI lineage: Eukaryota > Metazoa > Chordata > Amphibia > Gymnophiona > Ichthyophiidae > Ichthyophis > Ichthyophis bannanicus. Next base: position 63,782,078 of record CM066039.1, on the reverse strand, counting down.
TGGCCACAGCAGGGGGACTCACCCACAATACCGAGAGTATTAGGAAACGCTTCCGTGACATCAAGCGCTTGGTCCAGGCTCACGCCATCGCTGAGAGGTGCCATGCCTGTGCAACAGGAGGGGGTGCACCACATGGAGCCACACTGTCGCTGCTGGAACAGCAACTGGCTGACAGACTGGGGCCCATCTACCTACACGGCCTGCCGCCCGAGCTGGATACAGCGGACCCACGTGCAGGTGGGACATAGGAATGTGTTATAGGGTGTGTCAACACACAGGGGTTGAGGGGAGGCCAGGGACAGGTCACAGCCATAGGACCATGCACGGACAGGGTACCAAGAGGGATAATGTGGCTACCAGTGACAGGTGCAGCAGAGTGGCCATGGGTCATGGCGGCAGTGAAGGCCCGTGTGGCATGTCATAGACATCTCACTGGAGACCTGTGACAGTGATACAGCAGCTGAGGGTGGCTGTAACAGGCTGGGCCACACTGGAACCAGGGGGCCATGAGAGGGTGATGTGATGATGGTGCACATGGGTGAGGATGGGTGGGCATGAGGCAGCAGGCGCAGAGGGGGACAGGCAGGGGCAGGGATCGTTGACCATCTATGTGCAGTGGAGCCACACTGGAGGGGGCGGGGTCAACATAGTGCCCGGTGATGCAGGGTGTGTTGGTGATGGTGTCCCCTTGCACCCACGTGTGTGGTGGGTGGTGGTGGTGGTACGGCTGCAATGTGCGATGGCAATCAATGGGGTGGGTGTCCCAAGGTGGGTAGGGTGGGGGGCAAGGGGAATGCGAGGGCAGCCCCGGATGCTGGACATGGGGCAGGCCACCATTCAGGGGGTGGCATGGGTAGGGTGGCCGGCGCAGCTGCTGGGGACAGGCCCAGACTTAAGTCTTTAGCGTTCCATTTGACAGATTTAAGGTGTGTTCCTTTTAAGACCCCCTGAAGAAGGCTGGTAGCCGAAATGCATCGGGGCTCAATAAACAAGGTTTTTCACCTATAATTGTTGTGAGTCCAGGTTCTGCTTTTTTTGTGTTCATCCTGAAGCACCTCCACTGCTGGCACCTCATGTACATTGCACCCTGCTTACTGGTCTGTCCCTGCCCCACAGTTGCCCCACTCACTTCCATCCTTGCCCTCCACCCCTGCCCCTGTGTCGCTGGCATACCGTACTGCATATGGGTCCCTTGCCATCGCCCCCTCCCCCTCATGGCCCCCCACCGCCCTCTCTGCTGACCACCCACCCCTCTCCCCACTCCTCCATTCTGCACCCAACAGTGGTCCACACCAGGTTGCGGCCCCATCTATGCCCTCTGGGGTCTGTGACCCCAAACGCAGGTCCACTCGCACTGCTGACCCTACTGTTGCCCACTGATGTTTTTGGCCATCCCCTGGGCCTGTCCCCAGCAGACGTTCCCCCCTCACCACCGTAATACCTCCTGGTATCGGTACACCCTGGGGGACACACAGGGACATGCACACACCTGGCAATCACACCCCACATGCCATGTTGTGAAATGAGACACTGGGACGCTTTGATCATGGCAACAACAGAGGTTTATTTACATTAGGGAGGGTTACAAAGGCATGCTTTGTGCTTCCAAGGGCTCTGGCCCTGTCACGCCCTACACCGCCGGTGTTGTCAGCCCTGGGGCACAGGGTGCCAAAGGGCAGGGGTGACGTTAGTCTGGCTGGCACTCACAACCCCTCGGGACCGCTCTGGCCGGATGGCTGGTCAGCTGCTCCTGCTGTGAGTATGTCGCACAGCATGTGCAGCTGGTCAGCCACCACGCCCATGGTCACTGACATCTTCCCCACAGATTGGCTCTGCTCCCGCAGGGCGTATGCCTGCGTGTGCATCACCACAGCCATGTGGAAGCCACACATGCACACACACATGCGCACATCATTCCTTGTCTGTGTGGCTGCATGCGTGGCCTGCCATCCTGCGCTGATGTGCGCAGGCTCTGCGCCCAGACAGGGTACATCACTGGTGCCATGGGGCAGATGGCAGGGGCCCCCAGCACCCTGTGATGGCCTGTGCTGCTCTAGACTGGCCATGCCGACCCCCCACCACCACACCTGCCTCTTTCCCATCCCCCTCCCTGCCCTCCCACCCCCATCCCTGCCTCCTCCTCCCCCTCCCTGTAACCCCTCCTCCTCCTCCTTCTCCTTCTTCCCTGCTCTCCGCCTCCCCCTCCCCACCTCCCGTCCATGCTCCCCTCCCCCTCTCCCCCACTCCCCGCCTCACCCTCCCTGCTCCCCTCTGTCACCTCCCTGCTCCCCCCTCCCCATCCATGCTCCCCTCCCCACTGCTGCCCCCTCCTCTCCGGCCACTCTGCCATCTGCCGCCTCAGGGCTCATCCACTGTCGCTCCTCTGGCGCTGGCTGGCCATCTCCAGCGTCCAGCTCTGCTGGTGCCTGGTCTCCAGCTGCACCTGCTGTGGGGGTAAGACATACATTAGCACCACAGTACTGCATCTGGCACACCATGCACACATGTTCTGTGGCAACAATGGCTGCCATACCACCAGAGCCTGTCATGGTGCATGGCACGTCCTGTGCCACTCACCATCCTGTTGTTGCCATTGGTCACGTAGCACCCATAGCCTCAGCTCACGGCCCTTTTTATGAAGGTCCTCCACCTGTGTGTATAGAAATAGGCAGGACCATTAGGGGGCACGCATCCCTCGCCATCCGCTGTTGCTCGTCACACATATCTGGGTGCAGCGGCTGGCTGACTCTGCTGTGTGCTATCTGTCCCCCACTTCCTGTTGCCTCTGCCACACGCATGTGTGTGGGTGCAGCTACACATATCTGTCCTTCAACCTATGTACCATGGGTGTACACCTCATGGCCCCCTTCCTGAGCAGCAGCCTCTCCATGCGTGGCTATGCACCACCATGCCACACATGCTATTGTCACTGATAAACCGCACTGATGCAGAATAGCGCGGTATATAAGAGAATGTAAATGTAAATAAAATTGTCACGCTGTGTGCCACGGGCAGCATGCCATGGGGGCTGCATGATGGCGTGCCTTGTGCACAGGGCACCGGGGGGTGGGGGCACATGCCCCAGCACACAAATATGCACTGTGTCGATATGCCACCTGCACCCAGGGGCCTATCTGCGACATGTGTCCTACACATACGGAGGCTGCATAGGCAGGTGCCATTGTGCACAGTGTTGGGAGCGTGGTTCATGTGTCCCACCATTGCGCCCTGGGCACAACAGCAGACACACCATGGTGTTCCACGCGGATGTGCTGCAACATGCCGTCTGGGGTCCAGGGTCCACGTGCGGACAGTGCAGGCCTGCACACATCAGCAGCTGCAACTGCCATGGCACCAGGGTGGGTGACAACCCTCTGTGTTGGGGCCTGGAGCATCCTGGGGGTGGTGCAGGGCTATGGAACTGCAACAGGAGCCAAGACCATAACACCAGGATGGATAACACACCTCTATAAGGAGGCCTGGAGCATCCTGGGGGTAGGGCAGGGATATGGAACTGCAACAGGAGCCAAGACCATAATACCAGGATGGGTGACATACCTCTGTGTTGGGGCCTGGTGCATCCTGGGGGTAGGGCAGGGCTATGGAACTGCAACAGGAGCCACCACCATAACACCAGGATGGATAACACACCTCTGTGTTGGGGCCTGGTGCATCCTGGGGATGGTGCAGGGCTATGTAACTGCAACAGGAGCCAAGACCATAACACCGGGATGGATAACACACCTCTATAAGGAGGCCTGAAGCATCCTGGGGGTAGGGCAGGGCTATGGAACTGCAACACGAGCCACCACCATAACACCAGGATGGATAACACACCTCTGTGTTGGGGCCTGGTGCATCCTGAGGGTAGGGCAGGGCTATGTAATTGCAACAGAAGCCAAGACCATAACACCAGGATGGATAACACACCTCTATAGGGAGGCCTGGAGCATCCTGGGGGTAGGGCAGTGCATCATGGGTCTCCATAGGGCATAGGCATGTCATACGGGGCCCTGACCCATGCTCCCGGACATGGTGTGTTCTAGGGCTCTTGTGGTTTCTGCGCCCTACATGGCACCTTAGTATGCACCTTGGTGGCTGCCATATTGTACAGCTCCATATCGCTCCCCAGGTTCTTTGTGAGACACCATACAGGGCACCTTCTCTGGGTCTGTAGGCATGGCGTGGGACTAGGCACCCCTGGACAGGTCCTTTGGAGGAACTTGAGGATATGGCGCTAATGGTTACAGTGCCCTGACAAGGTTAGGGTGCCCTTGGTTAGTGTGCCCTATGGGCTGCAAGGTGCCTCAGCTTGACATGCATCACCTAGGGGCATTGGGACAGCTGTCACCCTGGCACTGGGTGGCCACGGGGGGGTGGCACTGCAGAGGTGACTGACGGGAGTGGGGTGGGGGGCTGCAGGTACCATATCTGTGGCCAGCCCATGTTGCTGTCAGCACGGTAGACCAACATGTTGTGGGCGACTGTTCCACGGCACAGGGCTCTGTCAATGTGACATGTTTGTGCGACAGTGGGTGGCAGTTTATGGGTGTACGTTTTTTCCAGTGGGGGCGGTGGTGGCAACATAGTTGAAATGGTGGGTCGACAGCAGGGTGGTGGTATCATGCAGATCAGGCACAGGTGGGTACACACACAGAGGCACAATGCAGGACAGGGCACCGGCGCATGCTATGGGGTGGCAGCCTGCATCGACAGCCAGGACTATGTACAGCTGACACATGCAGATGGATGGACAGCGGGACTGTGTTTCAACTGTGGCATAGCTGTTGGGGGCTGGCTATACCGATCCATGAGGGTATGACTATTGGCGGCAATGCAAATTATACTGGTTGCTCCAGCATGAGGGGAGGTAACAACGGTGAATCCGACCCATGACCACTGTTTGTAGCCTCATTCTTTACCTCTCTGCCCTTTTGGACTGGCTGGGTACAGGGGGACAGCAGTTCAGCACACAGCCATCAGTTGTGTGTGCAAGGATAGGGTAGCTGCACGAACACCCATGATGCATTGCACATGCAGAACAGCGCTATACATCTGATCTCCACATAGTGTCTGCACCTCTCTGTTTCCCCAGCTTGGTGTACCAGCCTGCCAGGGTGTGATACTGCCACAGAGTATCTACAGACCCTGCCATTCGGCAGGTTCTGTGTTCACCCTGATGGTACAGGTGGGCGCACAGCACTGGGTACGCAGTACACATGGTGCTAAAGAAAGGTCCTGCTACCCATCCCCATCCCTACCAGTAGGTGACAGGTGTTAGTAACAGTGCATCTGAGAGTGGCTCTGTGCCCATCTGTGTTTTGCAGTCACATGTGGTCTGCTGGGACCAGACCTCAACCATATCACTGCATACATAGTGTTGGGGTCTGACTGCCATGGACACCTGTTAGTGGGGGTGTTTAGGATCACATGGGGAATATGTAGCAGTTTCCCTACCAGTCAGAGTGGTCTACACTATGTGCCCCCCCCAAGGGCCCTCTCTCACTCAGATTGTCAGAGTGGCCATGGAGTGACAGGTGCCTGGGAATTGGATGTGGCACCAGGAACCTTCAGTCATAATGATGTTAGACAGCCTTCAAGGGCTAGTGCACAGGACCCATACATGTGACTGCAGCAGTAGAAGACCAGCCATGATGTGGTGGTGGGCCTGTGCATCCTCCCTGGTCACATGCCACCATCTGGCATTCACCATCAGCCAGCCCCTTTGGATTACACCTGCAGCAGCATACAGGGTGTTCCTACCATGCATAAACTAACTGCAGATAGTCTACTTGCCAGCCCCTGGTGCAGGCTCACGGAGAACACACCTGTACACCCAGACATGGCATGTGGAACATGCACACCAGTCAGGCATATCAGTGATTGAACCCCAGAACTAGAATCACACATGTATCACTGGTGACAGATAGCATAGAGCACTGGGGGGGGGGGGGGACCTAGACATACTATGGTCACTGAACAATCAGGGTGGACTGGCATCACAGCATTACATTCTTTGGCCCCCGTGTCCATGCAGGTTGTGTTTTGCCACTACAGTGACTGAGCCATTGCCCTACTCCCTGTGCAGCTGCCGCCTGCCCAATATGCCCTGTCCTGACCATACCCACAAAACCTTGCTCCTCATTATGCAAATTTGTATTTTAATGCTGTTAACATCAGCACATTGGGGGCCCAGGACAGGGTGGGCAGCCACAATACAATGGATAGACATACACACACACATACTCCTAACGCGTCACTGTGCACTAATAGGGGTGTTTGGCAAACCTGCCTGCCACTCTGCCCTGCTCACAGTGTCGATGTTTCCGGCCTGTGCAGGAGGTGGTGGTGGTGATGGGATGCTACCTGCAGCTCCATGCTGGGGCCAACAGCCTTACTCTACATGTGGATTTGGATAGTGGAGCCTGGCTGAGTGGGTGTTTGTGCCCCTGTTGGCCGCTGCTATGGGGATTGCACGGTTTGATGGTGTATAATATTTGGTTGTGCCTGCAGTTGGGACTTGAACCTGTGACTCTCAACTCCAGGTCACACTGGTTGTGTGTGCTGCACCGCAGAGTTGCCACAGAGTTACAATGGGCCCTGGGGCTACCTGTATATTTATTATTTATTTATTTATTTATTTAACAATTCTTTTATACCGCGCTATTACAATCAGTGCGGTGTACATTGAACAAGAACATACTACAATGCATACAAGTAACATTGAGTTTTACATTGAACAGGGAATTTCAACAATAGGACAACCGGGGGAACTATGTACAGATTAACTTAATTTATTTATTTATTTTTATTTATTTACATTCTCTTATATACCGCGCTATTCTGCATCAGTGCGGTTTACATTGAACAAACTGAAATTACATTGAACAGGGCATTATAACTTGGAGAAAACTATTTACAGGGAACATGGGCTATGGAGGGTTAAGTGGCTTGCCCAAGACCACAAGGAGCACCTGTGGGACTAGAAACCCCAGTCCTTCCGGCCCAAGGTTACTGTCCTCTAGTGGGATTTGAACCACCGACCTTCCGGTCTGCAGTACCTTGCCCCAACCACTAGGCCACTCCTCCACTCCACTCCACTCCTCCATTAATGTTAATATCTGCTCAGCCAGACCTTTTCTGGTGTTGTGTTTTATCTACATAGTGGGGTCAATTATCGTGGTGTACCTTTACATCTCCTCAGCCAGACCGTTTCTGGTTTTCTGTTCTATCTATGTGGTGGGGTATATTATTGGGATGGATATTTCCTTCCCCTCAGCCTGAGCTTTTCTGTTATTCTGGTCTCTGTACATGGTGGGGAAAAATTAGTGGCATGTACCTTTCCTTCTCCTCAGCAGGACCTCCTCTGGTCTCAGTATAAACTGTACAAAATGGCGCTACAACTGCAAATGGCATCTGCTTTTGCACAAGGCATGCCAGGAGCCAGCATGCAGCTACATTCCACTGCATGCTTGTTTCTACAGGGGAAAAAATTTTACAAAGCTACAGCCAAATAACCCTCGTATATCGTTAGTTTGTGCCAATACAGTGTGATAGTTCTGATCAGTGCTGTGACTGTTATGGTTATGGTTATGGTTAGGCATTTGATATACCACCCTTTACTTACGCATCAGAGCGGTTTACATGTATATACTAACAGGTACTTTTATTCCCTTGTCCCCGAAGGGCTCACAATCTAAGTGTACCTGAGGCAGTGTTGACATTTAAGGGTATGTTTGCTAAACCATCTTAATGTTACCTGCGCTAGTTGCAGTTGCCATATAAGGTAGTGGGCGGTCCAGAGAGAAGGTTGCAGGAATTGGTATCGCGTGATAGTGGGCGCCGTGGCACGTTAACGTGCGTTAACCCTAAGTTCATGCCAGCACAGCATTAGAAGCTATAAAGATGTAACCCACTGGTTACTGCAATGACTGTGGAGGCAGAGGTCAGGGGTTTGATCCCACAGTGGTGTTATGTAAAAGGCTGTCTGAGGCATTTCCTTTTAATTTAAATCAGTGCTGCCAGCAAAAACACCCTCACAGTGCCGTAACCTAAGGTGCTAAACAAGAACACAGGCTCCTCTCCTCAAATGATCAAACAAATCCCCAATAGCATTAGTAAATATTTTTGTGCCACATAAGGTGCCCTATAAGGCACTCCATAGGGCACATTATAAAGTGCCCTGTCCGCCAAGGCACCTTATAATGTACCCTATAGGGTGCTTTATATGTCACCTTATAGGGCACGTTACAAGGCGCCTTATGAGGCACATTAGGCTACGGCACTGTGAGGGCATTTCTGCTGGCAGCACTGATTTAAATTAAAAGGAAAAGCCTCAGAAAGACTTATTAAATAACACCACTGTGGCATCAAACCCATGACCTCTGCCTTTGCAGTCACTGAAGTAACCAGTGGGCTATATCTCTATAGCATCTAACCCACTGCTGGCTGGCTACAGAAAGACTGCAGGTCACCACACAAACTATCTGCTGTGGTTACCAGGATAGGGTAAACTCACCCGTACCCATGATGCACTGCACATGCAGATCAGCAGCCTACATCTGATCACAAGATGGGGTATGCACCTCTATAGAACCCTGGCCTGGTAGGGGGAACTGACCGTGTGTGTTACTGGCACAGAGTAGCTACAGACCATGACATTGTGCGGTTCCTGTGCTCACCCTGAGGGTGAGGTGGGGTGCCCAGCACCAGGTCCGCAGCACATGGCACAGTTGAGACAGGCTGTGCTATAGGTCCATGCCAGTGTGTGATAGGTAGTTCTTGAAGACACACCTAGGATACACCTGTGTCCATCTATATTTCCCAGTCACATCTAGCCCTTGTGGATTATGATGCACCCAGAATAGTGCATATCCTGTGTGGTTGCTATGGGCACATGTTATAAGTGAAGGGTGGTGTTTGGACCCAAAACAGGATTATGTAGCACCACCCAACCCACCCTCTGTGGGTCAGTGTGGGGGATAGGACCTTCCAACAACAGATACACAGTCTACATCTCTGCAATGGTGGCAGTAGAGGGGACCATCAACCCCAAGCCTGCTGGGGAATAGGCACCCTATAGCACAGTAAAGGCAGATCTGTACACATCAGATAGGACACTGGCAGACAGGCACTAGACATGGAAAACTCAGCTGCCCCCCACCACTATCTGACATCCACCAGCATAGAGCACAGTCAGTCTCTACCCACTGCACCCTGGAAAGTGCTCCAGCCTTACACATGCTAGCTACAGACAGTCTGCTAGCTAGTACATAGTGCATGTTCATGGAGGAAGTGTGTGCAGTCAAAAATGGGACATGAGCACACATACCATGCAAGCATGTCAGTGATTGGGCCCCAAAAAAGGGAACACATAGATATCACTTGAGAGAGATACTGTAGAGCACTATGGGGGAACCTAGCCATGCCATGGTCACTGCTCAGTCATGGTGAGAGTGACCCCCCCCCCCCCGTCCATGCAGGTGGTGGTCGGGCAGTACAATGTCACTGCCATTGCCCTATGCCCTGTGCAGATGCAGACTGCCCAGACGGCCCTGTCCGGGTCATACCCACAGTACCTTGCTCCTCATTATGCACATTGGCAGACTAACACTGGAAACAGTGCAAGCATTGTGGGCTCAGTAAGGTGTAGACAGCCACAAAACACTGGATAGACATACACACACTCCCACACCTATTTCAGCATTGTGCAAATATAGATGTGGTTGGCAGCCCTGCCCGCCACACCAGTCCTGGGCACAGTGCATGCATTGCTATGGTACTCAATACTGTTAGGGTCACTCCGGGGTGGTAAACACTGTCAGAATCAAAAACTGAAACACACTCCACAGATATTAGAAAGGTTGCCGTGATGAATCTCTGTCAACTAATTGTGTTTAACTTAGGATTTATTATCTGACATTAATCATAGCAACCTTTTGATATATGTGCAACATGTTTCTAAGTTTAAGATGGCATTGCTAAGGTATGCAGGTGCAAGTATTGGTAGATGCTTCTCCGCGCAGGGCCCAACAGCCTGACTCTCCATGAGCTGTTGGATAGTGGAGCCTGTGGGTGTGGGTGTTTGTGCCCCTGTTGGCCGCTGCTCTAGGGCAGAGGTTCCCAACTCCGGTCCTGGTGGGCCAAACATGGTTCAGGTTTTCATGCTGATCCTAATGAATATGCATGGATATATTTGCATACAATGGGGGCGGTGCATTCAAATGCATTACAGGCATATTTATTAGGGACAGCATGAAACCTGAATGGTGTTTGGCCCTCCAGGACTGCAGTTGGGAAACTGCTCTAGGGCTTGCACATGTTTATGGTGTATGTGCTCTGTAGGGTAAAATATAGGCATTTATGGCATGCTTATTTGCGCGTTGGTATGAAGCTGGTTAGCTGGCAGAAGTAAGATTGGTAGCCACAGAGCTAGTTGTTAATGTATAGGACCCTTATGAGCTGGGTAGTCCCCCTGAAGAAGCGACATGAATGGTGAAACGCTCATAAGCGCTTGAATGGAGGCGTTGGGGTTGAAAAGACCACATAAAGCAGAAGTGTTTACAAGTTAAGTTTTCTGTGGCTTTTCTATTTAATCGGTTTGGGGCTCTGGTGTTGGAGGTCATTGATGTGAAATGGCCATGGTATATTGGTGTTTGTGAGCAAGTGACACAGTGTACACCAGCCCGATATTGCTGAGACCTTCCTTCACTTAGAACAAACCATTGTTTTTCTTGAGCAGCGTTGGATGGTAATTTTGTATCCATAACCGCATACAAAGTGCTTGTTTTTTGTTTTATTTGAATGTAGGCCAGTTATTTTTTGGATGCTTATTTTATCTGCAATAAAGGTTCTGTCTTTATTACCATGGTTTAGTACTGGGTAAAATGTAGGGACATGGTCTTCAGGAGCCACAGGTGCGACTTGAACCTGTGTCCTTCTGCCCCTGAACACACTGGCTGTGTGTACTGCACCAAACTGTTGCCCCAGATGCTGGTCATTCCCTGGGGATACCATTAATGTTCACCAGACAGACTTTGTCTGTTGCAGTGCATGGCACCCACCTAAACAGGGCTTGGCCTTAGTCTGCTGTGGGCAGATGCCACTGCCCCCTCCACTACCAGCACCCCTCCGCCACCATGCTGACATGCCCTTATGCCAGTGGTGCTGGTGGTGCGCAGTCCCAGGCCATCCAGTGTGCCAGTAGGCGGCTGACTATGGTGCGTTATATGGGGTAGGGGTGCCTGCATAAACATCCACGCTTCCCCCCGGCACCGCCTGCCAAAGTTATGTGCACTTTGGGGTACTTGCTGGGTACTGTCCATTGTGGCACTGTGGGACACACACTCATGGACATGTTTGCCATTGGTCAGTTGCTGTCTTGCTGGTTTTCCGTCTCTACATTCCTATGTGTCACCTAGGCATCTGCCTAGTCCACCCTGTGCCCCAGTTGCCCCACTGCATGTCCCGCCTGCAGCCTCCTGTACCCCATTTGCAGCCTCACCATAATGTCATTTCGAACTTGGGCACTATGCTGTTGCTGCACATGTATCACTACTATCACTTTTCTTGGTCTCCCTGCCTTTGCTGTAAATTGCTGACTGAAATGGTTTCTCTCTCCTGCAAATGTGCCTCTAACACGAGGTTTTCACTGGCGTTAATTTTCAGACCCTGATTTCACAGTGTTAGTGTGCCTGGAGCTTCTCCCCACCCACTCTCCGCCCATTGACTCCTTATCTCCGCCCTCTGGGGAGCCTTACTCCACCCTCTGTGCACCTTAACGTTGCCAGAGATGCTATCACACAATACGTGATGTTATCCCACGGTAATGGGCCATTAACGCGCGATAACCTCACTTATCGCGCGATGATATCACCGTTGCGACGTTAGTGCAGTTTAGTAAAAATACCCCTTAGAGTCAGTAGAATATACCAGAAATAAATAGTTAATTCTGTGATTAAATACAGACATGTTTCATCTTCTTCTGTGCTTTGGAAGGGGTGGTAGATAACTAACAGATTTCTATGCAGAGGAGTACAGTATTTGTTGCCCTTGTCATCTGCCAAAAGAAGTCTTCTCTCTGCCTCTTGATGGTTGTTGAGTTGGTGGAGGCAGCCCTTCCTGGCTCATGGGGACATACATGTGTGATGCTAATATTTCACTTGGTTATTTTTAAAGCCTAGGCAAATAAGGCATTTGGAAAGAATATCAAAATTTTGAATCTTTCAGCAACACTATGTGAAGATTTTTCCCTATATATATATATATATATATATATATATATATATATATATTGTGATGCATTAGCCAGCACAGAACCTATGATAATAGGGGAAAAAGAAGAACTTACCTTGCAGTCACATAAGCAGCAAATACATTCAGTTTACAATGAGCCAATGAATAGTAGAACAAACTTTCCCCACACCAGATATGATGCAGCAGAAAGTCAGAGAGCTAATCAGGTTCACCAGAGCAGGAAAGCACGTACGACGTGCAAGAGACAAGAGGATAAAAGCAGTTAGGAAATCCCAGCAAGGGGAGGCATAGAAGAAGGCAGAGTGGGAAGCAGAGAGTTGGAAGGAAGAGAAGTGGGTGTGGCTGGAGGAGTTACAGATGCCGAGGCAGTGAGAGAGGAGACAGCTGAACCCGAGAGTGCTGGAAGAGCCAGTGCAGGAGTCTCCCAAGCCAGAGGGGGCATCGACCCGAGAAGTGTGACCAAGCAGGTAGAGGGCAGACGTCACAAACAGGAGAGCTTGCTGGATCCAGGAAGCACTGGGTATGCCCCGGTAGCAAGGAACAGCAGGAGTAAAACCTTTCCAGAAAGTGGCTACAGCCCAGCTCAAACTACTGGTGTTTGGAACTCTCGGGGAAAGGCACGCTACAGCCCAGACAGAAAAGCCTGGTTAACAGAGGAAGGAGTGGAAGTTATCTACCCCAGAGGAAAAGCTAAGTACACCATTTTCTCTAAAGGGCAAGAGGTGGGCCCGACCAGGAAAACTAAAGCTAACAGTGGGGAAGAGAGTCCTTATTGGAGAGAAAGAGGGAACCTAAGAGAAGCCCCAAATGCAGGTCCCCATGACCCTGTTTAAGCAGAGCAGCTTCCTGCTATAGGAACTGTTGCCTCCCAAAGAAAGAGTTGTGTCAATAGCAGCCCTGAAGAGTATTATCCCTTTACAGGTCTGGACTGTGAACAAATGCAGTGGGAAAGCACTAGCCAGGAGGTAGAATCCAGTCCCATGGATTGCGCGATATGTCTCTCAGATGAGATAGAATCTCTCTGTTAAAGAAGCAAGCAGAAGCAGTGTTATAGTTGCTTGAAAAAGGTTCATCTTTATTTTTGCTGTGAAGAAACAGTTTATTTATGTTATCCTTTATTGCTGTATAAAAAAGGAAACCCATAAGGGAAGGGGAATAAAGCCCAGTTATTGTTTTTGCCTGACCACACGGCTACAGACTGTTCTTTCAGAAGGCAAACCTGCATCACAGGCCCTAGGCGGGCGCCTAATAGGGGCGGTGTAGTGTCACAAATGGCGTAGTTTTTAGGATTCCTGGAGAAGAATACAGCGGAAGCACAGCGGAATTACCAGTGCCGGAGAGAAGGACCGGGATTGCTGTTGACCTCGCCAGAGAGTTCCAGAATCCAGAGAGGAAGAGAACCTTCTCAGAACCGGAATCTCCACCTGACTCAGGTAAAAAGTATCTGGGCACAGGCGGTGGGGGATTCTGGTGAGAAGGGATACTGGGAGCTAAAGCCTCGGTTTAACTGAATTAAAAAAAAAAAAAAAAGTGCCACACTTGGTGTGTGTTTGTCTGTTTTGTTTCAGGGTGTGAACATGGAGAATTCCCAGAACGTGCTGCGCTGGATAAGTCTCCAGTTTGAAAAGCAGAAGGAGTTAGCCCAGCTGAGCCAGGAGCAAGTGTTGGCGGCCATGCAGGCCCAACAGAAACCTCTGACTGACCTGATACAAACTTTGCTGACGGAGCGAGCGGCAGAGAAGATGCCTAAAGAGCATTATTGTGGGGTAGGCCCACAAAGTTGTGGGATCTTATCCTTTGGACAATTGACAAAAGCTGATTAATATATACGACTTTCTAGAGGCCTTCGAACGGGTAGCCCATAGTGCGGGCTGGCCCTAGGAGCAATGGGCGGTTAGGTTGGCCACCTCCCTGACAGGAGAAGCCCTGGCGGCCTACAAGGCCATGCCCGCCGCCCAGGCAATGGAGTATGAGGAGGTTAAGGCAGCCATACGAGACAGGCTAGGCTTGTCGCCTATGGTATACCGCTGTATGTTACGGGCGACTAAATTCCAGCCAGGTGAAACCCCTAAGGCACTCTGCCAAAGAATCCGTAACCTGGTATGGAAATGGCTTACTCCGGAGGGGAAAACCCTCGAAAGTATACTTGACATGATTGTGCTAGAGCAATTCTCAGAGGCTGTTCCAGCCGAAGTAAGATCATTCCTTACTCTGCAAAATTGTCAGACCTCAAGCGAGGCAGCTCACCTCACTGAAAGGTTCATGGAGGCTGGGTTAGCCCATAAGCCACAGGGAGAAGCTGGCAACACGTATGGGGTAGCCAATTTTGGCAAAGTAGTGAAAGACCCTATGTCATGTGCACCTAGTGTAATGAAATATGTACCTAGAGATGAGGTTAAGGACGCTCGCATAAAATGCTTTAAATGTGGGAAGCGGGGTCATAGGAAGGATGAATGTACTTGGCGAACAGCATTGATGAGTGGGGATGGAAAGTATAAGCGGGAAGGTTTTCGCATTGATGTGGAGGTACAAGGCGTGGTAGCCAAAGCCCTACTTGACTCGGGGGCGGACCAAACCATGGTGTCCAAGAAATTCTGGTGCCGCCTACAGGACAGTAATGTGTCCCCCCTGAATCAACCAGAGGGTAGATCTAGGATACGCTGCATACATGGGTCCTCCACTTCTTACCCTCTATATAGGGTGACGGTAAAAGGTTTAGGCACCCGAAGAAAGGTCCTAGTGGCAGTGATACCCAGGTTGCCCTATGATATAATCTTAGGCCGAGACTGGCCACCGTTCTGTAAGGGCATCAGAGAGGGCATACAATTGAAAAGGGGGATGGTCTCTACAAGGTCACAGGCCCAAGGTTCGGGGGAGCGAATTGAACCCCCGGAGGACACTGACTACTCTTCAGAAGAGGAGGCGGAATCTCGGGTAGGAGAGGATAGGCCCCTAGATGAAACTTTAGGAGAGCTGCCCCAACACGAAGGTTTAATCAATCCACCCTCAAAAGGTAGTAAGAAAAGCAAAGGAGAAAAATGACGGGAACGCCACCACAGGGCTCAATTGAGGGCAGGAGCAGGGGACGGGCTAGGTTTTCCCTGGGTGCTGGCTGATCTAGTACAAAGGTTCCCATCATTCCCGAAAGAGCAAAAGGCAGATCCCACGTTAAAGCACGCCTTTGAGTACGCCCAGTCTGACAGAGATATTCTTCCCAGATTCCTGGTGGACGAAGATATATTATATCGGGAGAGTAACGACCCCCAGTCAGGGGCCGTTAGAAAACAACTAGTGGTGCCCACTGCCTTTAAGGCGGTCGTTATGAGATTGGCCCATGATCACCCGGTGGGTGGGCATAAAGGTGTTTTAGGTACCCTAGACCAGATTCTGGCCCATTTTTACTGGCCGGGGGTATTTAAGGAGACCAAACGCTTTTGCGAGGCATGCCCTTTGTGTCAGAGGGTCTCGGCCGCAAAACCAAAAGGTGTTCCTATGATACCAACCCCTACTATATCCGAACCAGTGCGCCGGATGGCGATGGATATAGTCGGTCCCCTAGTGAAAACCCCTAGGGCATAGGTGTCAAACTCTGGCCCGCGGGCCAAATTTGGCCCGTAGTGTAATTATATTTGGCCCGCGAGCTATACCAAATGACTACTAGAGCTAGCCCGCCGGTATTATACAGCGCATTCATTCATCGCTAATACTACAAATCCCATAATGCCTTGCTGTTGTTTTGGCGCGTCAATCAGGACAGGTCCCAGAAACGCCCTCTCCTATGTGACAGAAGTCATAGCGATCTCAAGCTACAACTGTCACTGTGGAACCCCTTCCCAAAAATGGCAAAAAGAAAGGCAGACAACAGGAACTTTCTGGACAGGTGGGAGACAGAATATTTGTTTACATATGTAAAAGACAGACCTGTTTGTCTGATTTGTGGAGTCAACGTGGCTATAACTAAGGAGTATAACATTCGACGACACTATGAAACAAAACACCATGACAAGTACAAGGACCTGGACATGACTCAAAGGAGCCAGAAAGTGGAGGAGATGAAAAGAAGTTTGGTTTCACAACAGAATATGTTCAAAAAAGCCACATCACAAAGTGAGGCTGCTATAAAGGCTAGTTATATTGTGGCAGCAGAGATCGCAAAATCAGCCCGGCCCTTTAATGAGGGAGAGTTTGTGAAAAAGTGCATGTTGAAAGTTTGTGACATCGTGTGCCCAGAGAAAAAGCAAGCCTTTTCAAACATGAGCCTGAGCAGAAACACAGTAGCTGATCGCACATGTGATCTTGCCACCAATCTGTATGACCAGCTTTTGGAAAAGGGAAAAGATTTCGTTGCATTCTCCCTTGCTGTGGATGAGAGCAGCGACGCATCTGATACTGCTCAGCTGTCAGTCTTCATCCGTGGAGTGGACTCAAATATGTGTGTTACGGAGGAGCTATTGGGATTCAAATCAATGCATGGCACAACCACAGGAAAGGAAATTTTTGAGGAGGTTTCCAAATGCGTAACTGAAATAAAGCTGCCGTGGGATAAACTCGTGGGATTAATGACAGATGGTGCGCCAGCGATGTGCGGTAAAACAAGTGGACTGGTGGGCAGGGTCCGGGAGAAGATGCAGGAAGAGAACTGTGCAGGTGAACTAACTGTTTATCACTGCATCATACATCAGGAATCATTGTGTGGCAAAGCCCTAAAGATGGAACATGTTATGACCACAGTAACACAAGTAGTTAACTTTATAAGAGCCAAAGGTCTGAATCACCGCCAGTTTAAGTCTTTTCTGGAGGAGTGTGGTTCGGAATACGCAGACGTGCCTTATCACACAGAGGTGAGATGGTTAAGCCGAGGAAAAGTACTGAATAGATGTTTTGAGCTGCATGAGGAAATATGTCAGTTTCTGGAAAGCAAAGGGAAGGACACAGCAGAGCTTCGGGAGAAAAAGTTTCTGTGTGAGCTGGCCTTTCTGTGTGACATCTCGAGCCATCTCGATGCGCTGAACCTGCAGCTTCAGGGGCAGGGGCGCATCATCACAGACATGTACGCTGCAGTGAGGGCTTTTAAAACTAAACTGTGCCTGTGGGAGAATCAGATGCTGCAAGGAAACCTTGGCCATTTTCCCTGCTGCCAAACCATGAAAACGCAGTTCTTTACCAACTTGTTCCCATGCGCACAGTTTGCTGAAAAACTCAGTGTACTCGGCGCTGAGTTTAGCCGGCGATTTGCCGACTTTGATGTCCAGAAATGTAGGTTTGAACTGCTCAGTAATCCCTTTGCAGTTAATGTGGAAAACGCACCAACCAACCTCCAAATGGAGCTAATTGAACTCCAGTGTAATGACACGCTGAAGTCAAAGTATGATGCTGTGGGCGCCGCCCAGTTTCCACAGTTCATCCCTGACACAATGCCTCAGCTCCGCACCCAAGCTGCTCAGATGCTCTCCATGTTCGGCAGCACTTATCTATGTGAGCAACTTTTCTCCTCGATGAAGATGACCAAAACATCTCACAGGAGACGTCTGACTGATGAACACCTTCGCTCAATACTGAGGATTTCCTCAGCTCAAAGCCTGAGCCCAGACATTGATGAACTATCATCCAAGAAGAGATGCCAGGTATCTGGCTTGGGCACATCAGATTAGATCAGTGTGCAGCAAACTGAGCAATAATTAACGTTTTCTTTATGCACTTTTTCTTGCTACTCCAAGACATGGGCTTGAATGGTTGATTAATTTTATTATTGTTATTTTATTTTAAAAATTATTATTTATTATTATTTAAATCTTATTTAATAAATGAATGTCATTGATGTTTTTTTTATTTGAAATTGGTTTTTGCATATCTGAACTATTAAGTTATAAATTGTATAGTAATAAGTGTTGCTTCATATTCAATGTTAAAGCAAATCTTGTTTGGGTCCATATTAAAAGGTTCATTTGTTCAATGCTGGCCCGCGACTTTGTTCAAGTTTTACATTTTGGCCCACTGTGTATTTGAGTTTGACACCCCTGCCCTAGGGGATTCCAATACATTTTAGTAATAATGGATCAGGCCACCCGGTTCCCCTGGGCAGTACCGCTGAGGAGCATTTCAGCGAAAACTATAGCGGGGAAATTGATTAGATTATTTTGTGAAGTAGGGTTCCAGAAGGAGATGCTAATGGACAGGGGAAGCAATTTCCTGTCGCAATACCTGGCACAGGTCTGGGACGCCTTCAGGATACAACACATAAAAACGGCAGCTTACCATCCACAATCCAACAGGTTGGTGGAACGTTTTAACCAGACCCTCAAACAAATGTTGAGGCGGGGACTGGATGGGAAAATGGCTGACTGGGACATTATGCTCCCATTCGTTTTATACGCCAGCAGGGAGCACACACAGGCCTCGTTGGGAGCTTCTCCATATGAGTTGATGTTTGGCCGTGCCCCAAGGGGAGTCCTGGACATTTTAAGGGAACAGTGGGCAGAGCCAAAAGGGGAAGAGGTAGGAGTACCGCAGTTTCTCCAAGAACTAAGGTCACGGTTACAGAGGGCTTCACAAGCCGCTGAACGTCACTTACGGGACAGTCAACAGCATCAGAAGCGATACTATGACCGGGGGAAGAAACCCCGTCAACTAGCCATAGGTGAGAAGGTAGTCGTACTGGTGGCAGACCCTGGGCCGAAATTCGAAGCCCAGTGGAGGGGACCCTACACCGTAGTGGATCGCAAGGGACCGGTCTTGTATGTGGTAAAAACCGACAGGGGGCGCTGTCAAGTGTACCACATTAACGTCCTAAAATCCTGGCAGGAGCAGACAGAGGCTTTTGGCCAATTAAAGGTAAAGCTCCCGGGCCGTTCTGTAATTACGTGCTGCAAGGACATGAGTCCCCCAGCCCGTAATATCTTAAGGGGGGGATATGTGATGCAGTAGCCAGCACAGAACCTATGATAATAGGGGAAAAAGAAGAACTTATCTTTCAGTCACATAAGCAGCAAACACATTCAGGTTACAATGAGCCAAAGAATAGTAGAACAAACTTTCCCCACACCAGATATGACGCAGCAGAAAGTCAGAGAGCTAATCAGGTTCACCTGAGCAGGGAAGCACGTACGACGTGCAAGAGACAAGAGGATAAAAGCAGTTGGGAAATCCCAGCAAGGGGAGGCAGAGAAGAAGGCAGAGTGGGAAGCAGAGAGTTGGAAGGAAGAGAAGAAGTGGCTGTGGCTGGAGGAGTTACAGATGCCGAGGCAGTGAGAGAGGAGACAGCTGAACCCGAGAGTACTGGAAGAGCCAGTGCAGAAGTCTCCCAAGCCAGAGGGGGCATCGACACGAGAAGAGTGACCAAGCAGGTAGAGGGCAGACATCACAAACAGGAGAGCTTGCTGGATCCAGGAAGCACTGGGTATGGCCCGGTAGCAAGGAACAGCAGGAGTAAAACCTTTCCAGAAAGTGGCTACAGCCCAGCTCAAACTACTGGTGTTTGGAACTCTCGGGGAAAGGCACACTACAGCCCAGACAGAAAAGCCTGGTTAACAGAGGAAGGAGTGGAAGTTATCTACCGCAGAGGAAAAGCTAAGTACACCATTTTCTCTAAAGGGCAAGAGGTGGGCCCGACCAGGAAAACTAAAGCTAACAGTGGGGAAGAGAGTCCTTATTGGAGAGAAAGAGGGAACCTAAGAGAAGCCCCAAACGCAGGTCCCCACGACCCTGTTTATGCAGATCAGCTTCCTGCTATAGGAACTGTTGCCTCCCAAAGAAAGAGTTGCATCAATAGCAGCCCTGAAGAGTGTTATCCCTTTACAGGTCTGGACTGTGAACAAATGCAGTGGGAAAGCACTAGCCAGGAGGTAGAATCCAGTCCCATGGATTGCGCGATATGTCTCTCGGATGAGATAGAATCTCTCTGTTAAAGAAGCAAGCAGAAGCAGTGTTATAGTTGCTTGAAAAAGGTTCATCTTTATTTTTGCTGTGAAGAAACTGTTTATTTATGTTATCCTTTATTGCTGTATAAAAAAGGAAACCCATAAGGGAAGGGGAATAAAGCCCAGTTATTGTTTTTGCCTGACCACACGGCTACAGACTGTTCTTTCAGAAGGCAAACCTGCATCACAGGCCCTAGGCGGGCGCCTAATAGGGGCGGTGTAGTGTCACTATATATATATATATTTATATATTGTGACAATGCAAGCTGTAGTGAGCAAAATGGAAATAGAGGAAAATAGGGACTACACCTTTAAGACAGAAGAAAGACAAGGTTCCCAGAGAGCTCAAACTACAAACAAACTAGAGAAGCATGCTTTGGCTGAGGCAGAGTCCCGCCCAAGCCCTAACGTAGGGTCAGGTTTGAGCTCTGATAACAAACACGTGTGCAGAGAGCAGGGTGTGGTGGCTGGAAAGCACCTTTTTAAACCTGCGTCACTGAAGTCAGAGAGGGCAGAGGAAGCTGGAAGAGCTGGAGTATCTGGAGAATCTGGAGGAGCAAAGGAAGCAGAAGGTTCAGAGAGAGCTGAGAGGTCAGAGTGGACAGAAGGCTCAGGGAGAGCAGAAAGCTCGTGGCCAGGATCCTGTTTAGAGGGAGTACTGAAGCCAGAGGATTCAAAGGAGAAACCTGGTTTAAGGAAGCCCCGAGAAGGGAGACGTGGAAGGTTTTATTCCACGGGGAAATTTGGCTCCAGCAACAAGGGAAGCAATCCTTTTGAAAAAGGTGTGTCTGCTTCAGAGTCCAGCAGAAGCTTAGCTGAGGACGTTGCTAATGAACTGAGAAAGAGTGCAGAGCAGAGTGCTCCAAGAACCTGAGCTGCCAGAAGGTGGGTGAAAGCTATTACAAATGCTGATAACCAGAACCCAGCCAAGGGCAGTGAGGCATATCTGAACCTAATTGAGAAGCTAAGGCAACTGTTGCAAGATAGAGGAGCTTATTCTCAAAGCACAGCTAACCTTTCTCCAGGAGAGCAGTTTGTAAGGGAATTCCAGAAGCTTCTTCCAAACAGTAAGCTTGAATCTGCTAGTGAAAGTCCAGAGAGGGACAGACAACTTGCAATACAGGAAGATATGCAAATAGATTCATGTATGCCTGAAACTGAGTGTGATGTAATGCCAATGGATTGTTCTTATTGTAAGAAGGGAAGCTTTCACATGTGCTAGAAGAAAGACTGTGAAGGGAAGTCTTTGCATAGCCGGTGTCTCATAGCTAGAAGAGAAACAGAAGCTTCCATTTGAAGTAAAGAACATTTCTGGAATCCTGAGTGTTAACTGAATAGTTTTGGATAAAGAGAAAAGAACTGTACCTGATTTAAAATTGAGGAAAGTAGCTGTGATTTTCTTACTGCTGAAGAATGGCTGTGAACAGCTACTGTGTGTCAAAAGGGTTTTACCAAGTTCTGATGTTCCAGACGCTTTATGTTCCTGTTGAGTTTTCTTTTGGAGAACAATCCTTTACTGCCTTGTGTTTTGAATTTTGATGCGAAAGGAACAAAATAAATGTTCTGTTTTGCCTTAAACAAACCGAGTGGTTGCAACTACTTTGTCTACAAGTAACTGTGAAAAACTACAACTCCCAGAATTCCCTGGTGAGAGAAAAATCTAGTGACTCTTTACTTAAAGGCAAATAAGGCCACCCTTCTGCCTATTGGCCTGGCCAGCAGGGGGAGTGTGACAAAATATATATATATATATATATATATATGCATCTATACATACAATTTGCAATTTTTTTTATAAAGAAAACAAAGAAGGAAAGAAAAAGAAATGACAAAGGACATCAAGAAATGCCAAAGTAAAAACCTCAGAAAAAGGTGGCAGAGCTTTGTTTAGCATAGTGGGAAAAAAAAGAAAACTGAGGGAAGGGCCGCACATGCTCCGAATGCACATTGAGTTCTAAGGGGCAGTTTCTCCAAATGTGTGAGTTTTGCACATACATAACAGTTGTGAACATCACTTCTAAGTCTCTGTTGGATAAGTAAATCTTAAGGGTAATTGTGGTATTATCCCTTGGATTTTAAGTTAGAGGGAGGTTTCCCTTCTTAAAAAAACGAAGAAAAGGATGATTTACTATGAGAGCGGGTTTTACCTGCTCACGGTAAATTCTCCGACAAACAAGTAGGGCAAAAACTGGGACATTATGAACACAGTGGGTTTCTCTCTTCTGTTATTAAGAATTATCATATCCTGGCAATGTCCCAGTTTTTATACTATTTCCACCTATTTCCGTTTTTAATTGAACTTGTTTTATTTGATTTTTTTTGTGTGTCAAATATGTATGCATATATAGTCCAAAGCCATTTCACTGGCCACTTTTTTTTAGGAGATATTGGACATTAAGGAGTTGAACTGCAAAGGTACCAATAATGACTGTACATGCATAAGTCCCTATTTTAAAGGGCTTATCTGTGTGAATGGCAGTTGCACACATACTTTAGGCAGTTGATATTCTGTAAGCATGCGCATAAGTCCCATCATGGATACTTTCAGTTAGAGTGTGCACAGGGGCACAGCCTAGGCGGGGCCTACATTTGCACACATAACTTATAGAATATTATAACATGCACATTTTCTCTAGAGTGGGAGGAACTGTCGTATCTAGGTTAAGGTGTGTTAGTACATTCCTATTATATGAAGTAAATTACTGCGCTATGTGGGGCCTGTTTCATAAAGTGAAGTACATGCGTACTGTATTTTATAAAATAGGCCCCACATATGTATGGATTATAGAAGTGCCCTCTTAATGCAGCCCCGATGCTGCTGAAAAAAATAAAACTAAACCCCAATCATGATCACATATCCCACTCAATCAAAACTCCAATCACAATCACAAGCCTTTGCCTCAACCCAAGCTACAACTACTACTACAAATCATTTGTATAGTGCTACAAGGCATACACCGCACTATACCGAGACATGTAAAAGATGGTTCCTGCTCATCAGAGCTTACAGTCTAGTCAGGACAGACAACACAACAGCCGAGGACTGGGATATGTCTAGGGGAATGGTAAGAAAGCACAGATGGAGAGCAGGAGACTCAAACCCTCCCACCTGATCATAAATAACCCCCAGATCCAAGTAATCCAGATCATGAGCACAACCTCCATCCAAGGTCCTCCACCCAATCACAAACATTCCCTTCATTTCAAGCAACCCTGCCTGATCACAAACACCCCCTCCCCACCTGACACAAACACCCCCTCCCCACCCATTAAACTGCCCCCCAATGAAACACTCCTCCAGACAAACATCCACCCCCTATAATAACTCCCTTCAGATCAACCCCTGACTATAATCCCACCCCCATGATCTTCCCAGTGGAGCTCATCCGGAGTTACCCCTGGTTGTCTAGTAAATGGGGCAGAAGTGATTTCCCTCTGCTCCTGGCCTGTTGCTACCTGGGCTCCAAATAGGGCTCTGGCCCCTAGCAGTAATTTTATCCTACTATTGCAATGTGTGAACCTGGTTGAGTGTAGTGGGGCTTGTGGGTGTGTAAGAAGGGTTGAGAATTGACCTGAGTGTGGATTGCATCAGGTGTAGGTGTCACCAGTGGGTGGGATTTGATGGAGGGGTATCATCAATGGAGTTTGGATGGGGGGATGTGTGTGATCAGGTGGGGAGCTTGGATGGGGGATATTTGTGATTTGGTGTGGTTACTCAATTCATAGGGAATATTTGTGATGGGACAGTGTTGCGTGGATTGGGGAGGATATTTGTGACTGGTCAAGAAGTTTATGATCATGGTGGGATCAGATTGGGAGTAGTGACTTGTATCAGGTGTTGGATCAGAGAGGGGAAGGTTGGCACATGGAATGGTAGGATGGCAGCTACCCATGCAAGGTTTTTAAAAAATTTGGCTTGGGTAGCAGTCATGCTACCTGACTGCTGATGACATGGGTGCAGTGAATGCCACCTCTTGAGTTGGCGTTAAGTGCACCCATGCTATTGGCAGTCCTGACAGTGTTACATAATGTACTGCACCCCAGCTGTCAGCACTGGACATGCCATATCTCCACCCATAACCCACTCCGATACCACCCTAACCCATGCTAAGCAGGTGAAGTGTAATTCTATAAGGAACTAAGTAAATTTATGCACCATTGACATGTAAATCATGGTATTTTAGTGAGATATAAGTGTGACTCCTTAGGCGTGTAAATTATACAGCTGCAAATCTATAAATATATGCAGGGAGCCCATCGCGCGTACTTTAAATAGGTGTGTGCACTGGGGCAGAACTTGGGTGGAGTGTGTGTGCATTGCACATTTACATGTGTCATTTATAAAATGTAGGTTTTTTAGTGTCCTCAAGTCAGTGCTGATTCCTGGCAACCCAGCTGCTTCTGGGTTTTCTTGGCAATGTTTCACCAGAAGTGGGTTACCAGGCCTTTTCTTCTGAAGCAATGGAAGGTAAAGTGACTTGCCCAAGGACACAAGGAATGCTAGTTGGAATTGAACCCTTGATTGTCTGGCTATGAGGCAGCTGCTCCAACCACTAGGCTACTCCTCCACTAAAAGTGCAGGCCTACACATGTAAAATACATGCTGTCATTTACACCAGTTCTAGAACTGATATAACTGATCCCAGCTTAAATTTATGCATGTTAGAAGTCACTTAGGATATTATTTTATGCAATCAAAATAGGTACCATTAATTGCATAAAAACATGTGTCAACTACACAATTTCTTAAAGAATTATGGACCTGATATTCGAAAGGCATTTGCACGGTTTACAGTCCAGTAAACCATTTAAATGCCTTAAATCAGGATATTCAATGGCACTTACATGGTTATTGCTGCTGAATATCCCCTTCTAACACCCCTACACGCCCCGATGCTATCCGGTTAGCAACAGGGCATGTTGGGGGCGTTCTGGGTCAGAGCAGAGGCGGTGATAAACGGGCAACGGTGATATTGTATGCTGCCTGGTTAGCGATCTGTGCCAAAAGGATAGGCAAGGAAACCCTCGCCTATCTTGCAGTGCAGGAGCTAAGTAGGCAGCATTCAATATCGCTGCCACCCGGTTACCTAATGTGGCTTCCGGCGTGTGCAGTGATCCCCGGATATTCAATGCCAGGGCCCCATATGACTCCGGTATTGAATATCTGGAGTTAAGGGTCATCAGGCAGGGCTACGCTGTTAGTGTGGAATTTTACCTGCATGGGTTATTTTAGTGCACAACAGCTGTCAATGCAGACCTTTGATAACATTTAGCACCTGCATTAACATCTTAGGGGTATGTTTACTAAACCATCTTAACGTAGCAGTGGCGATGTTATCGCACGATACATAACGTTATCGCGTGATAACGTCACGTATCGCGCAATAATGTCGGCAGCAGCGTTAAGGCACACTAATGCTGTGAAATCCATCTCTGAAGGGTGAAGTAAGGCCTCCCAGAGGGCGGAGATAGGGGTCACTGGGCGGAGAGTTGGCGGGGAGAGGCTCCAGGCACACTAACGCTGTGAAATCCGGGTCTGAACACTAACGCCAGTGAAACCCTCGCATTAGAGGCACATTTGCAGGAGAGAGAAACCATTTCAGTCAGCAATGTACAGCAAAGGCAGGGAAACCCAGAAGAGTGATAGTACTGACACATGTGCAGGAACCAAAAAAGCAAATAAACATATAAAATGACCAGAACCACATCTGAAATCCCAATAACCAAGCTGGGCAATAGTGATATTAATGATAAACATAAAGCAACACTACTGACAAAGCTTAAAAAGGAAGATATCATGTTTGGAAGGGTCTATGCTCTGTCCCCCTACAAAGTGAATGATCCCACATTGAAATAGCGGTGATCAGGGTTTTTGTCGTTTATATTGGGCAGGATTGTTAGGGCATGCACATGTGCAGCAACAGCAGAGTGGGCACGTAGGAAATGGAAACTGTACTGATGCTGTAAATGGGATACAGGGGGCTGCAGGCGGCACATGCTGTGGTCCAGCTGGGGCACAGTGCGGACTAGGCAGATGCCTAGGTGGCACATAGGAATGCCGAAACTGTAAAGCAGCAAGACAGCAACTGATGAGAGACTGTCAGGATACTGGGCTTGATGGACCTTGGGCTGACCCAGTATGGCATATCTTATCTTCTTATGTTCTTATGACCAACATGAGCATGAGTGTGTGTCCCACAGTGTCACAGGGGATATTACCCAGCAGGTACCCCCAGGACACATAACATTGGCAGGCGGTGCCGGGGGGAAGCGCGCATGTCCATGTAGGCACCCCTACCTGAGAACCCGCACCATAGGCAGCTGCCTACTGGCACACTGGATGGCCTGGGACTGGGCACCACCAGCATAAGGTCATGTCAGCATGGTGGTGGAGGGGTGCTGGTGGCGGAGACAGCAGTGGCATCTGCCCACAGCAGACCACGGCCAAGCCACGTTTAGGTGGGTGCCGTGCACTGCAACAGACAAGGTCTGTCTGACAAACAGTCATGGCATTCCCAGAGAATGATCTGTCCCTGTGGCAAACGTTTGGTGCAGTACACACAGCCAGTGTGTTCAGGGGCAGAAGGTCACAAATTCAAGTCCCAGCTGTGGCTCCTGCCAGCCTTGTCCCCATATTTTACCCAGTACTAAACCATGGTAATAAAGATGGAACCTGTATTGCAGATAAATTAAACATGCCTGAAACGCCTATATTTTACCCTACAGAGCACAGACACCATAAACATGTGCAATCCCTAGAGCAGAGTTTCCCAACTGCAGTCCTGGAGTGCCAAACACCATTCAGGTTTCATGCTGTCCCTAATAAATATGTCTGTGGTGCATTTGTACACATCGCCCCCATTGTATGCAAATATATCTCATTAGGGACACCATGAAAACCTGAACTGTGTTTGGCCCACCAGGACTGGAGTTGGGAACCTCTGCCCTAGAACAGCGGCCAACAGGGGCACAAAGACCCGCACCCACAGGCTCCACTATCCAAAGCCTCATGGAGAGTCAGGCTGTTGGGCCCTGCGAGGAGTAGCATCTCCCAATACTGGCACCTGCATACCTTAGCAATGCCATCCTAAACTTGGGAACATGTTCCACATATATCAAAAGGTTGCTATGATTAATGTCAGATAACAAATCCTAAGTTAAACACGATTTGTTGATAGAGATTCATCATAGCAACCTTTCTGATATCTGTGGAGTGTGTTTCAGTTATTGCTTCCGACAGTGTTTACCACTCTGGGAATTGTGTACCATAGCAATGCCCGCACTGTGCCCAGGACTGGTGTGGTGGCCAGGGCAGCCACAAACCTCCATATTTGCACAATGCTGGCATAGGTGTGGGAGTGTGTGTATGTCTATCCAGTGTGTTGTGGTTGCCTACACCTTACTGAGCCCACACTGCTTGCACTGTTTCCAGTTTTAGCCTGCCAATGTGCATAACGAGGAGCAAGGTACCGTGGGTATGACCCAGACAGGATACATCTGCACAGGGTATAGGGCAATGGCTGGGACATTGTAGTGCCCGACCACCACCTGCACGGACAGGGTGGCCACAGCATGTCCTGCTGGGAGGTCACTCTCACCATAACTGAGCAGTGACCACAGCATGGCTAGGTTCCCCCATAGTGCTATGCAGCATTTCTCTCAAGTAATATTTATGGGTTCTCTTTTCTGGGGCCCAATTACTGACATACCTGCTTGGTGTGTGTGCTCACATCCCATTTTTGGGTGCACACAGTTCCTCCAGGAACATGCACTATGTACTAGCTAGCAGACTGTCTGCAGTTAGCATGTGTGTGGCTGGAATACCTTGCAGGGTGCAGCAGGTGGAGACTGACTGTGCCCTCTGCTGGTGAATGTCAGATAGTGGTGGGGGGCAGCTGAGCTTCTCCAGCATTCTGCCTGTCTGCCATTGCTTTATGTGATGCGTACAGATCTGCATCAACTGCCCTGTAGGGTGCCTGTTCCCCAGCAGGACTGGGGTTGATGGTCCTCTCTACTGCCACCATTGAAGAGATGTACAATGTGGATCAGGTGGTGGGAGATCCTGTCCCCATCCCCCCCACCCTGAGCCACAGAGGGTGGTTTGGGTGGTGCTACATAATCCACTTTTGGGTCCAAACACCCCCCTTCACCTATAACATGTGACCATAGCACCCATACAAGAAATGCACTATTCTGGGTGCATCATAGTCCACAGGGCTAAACGTGAATAGGAAATACAGATGGATACAGGTGTATCCTAGGTGTGTCTGCATGGACTATCTATCACACACTAGCACTGATGGGGACCTGCAGCATAGCATATCTCAGCTAAGCTAGGTGCAGCGGACCTGGTGCTGGGTGCCCCACCTCACCTTCAGGGTGAGCACAGGACCCGCACAATGTCACGGTCTGTAGCTACTCTGTGCCAGTAACACACACGGTCAGTTCCCCCTACCAGGCCTAGGTGCTTTGGGGGTGCATACCCTATTATGTGATCAGCTTTTAGACTGCTGATCTGCATTTGCAGTGCATCATGGGTACGGGTGGGTTTACCCTATCCTGGTAGCCACAGCAGACAGTGTGTGTGGTGACCTGCAGTCTTTCTGTAGCCAGCCAGCAGTGTGGGAGTAGCTATAGAGATGTAGCCTACTGGTTACTTCAATGTCTGTGGAGGCAGAGGTCATGGGTTTGATCCCACAGTGGTGTTATTTAGGAATGCTGTCTGAGGCTTTTCCTTTTCATTTCAATCAATGCTGCCAGCAGAAACACCCTTACAGTGCTGTAGCCTAAGGTGCCTCATAGGTGCCCTATCGGGCACATTATAGGCAGACAGGGCACTTTATAATGTGACCTATGGGGCGCCTTATGAGGCACCTTAGGTTACGGCACTGTAAGGGTGTTTTTGCTGGCAGCACTGATTTAAATTAAAAGAAAATACCTCAGACAGACTTTTTAGACTACACCACTGCAGGATCAAACCCATGACCTCTGCCTCCACTGTCATTGCAGTAACCAGTGGGCTACATTGTTATAGCGTCTAACACTGCACTGCCATGTACGAAGGGTTAACACGCGTTAACGTGCCACGGCGCCCACTATCGCGCGATACAGATTCTTGCTACCTTAGGACTGGAACTCCTTTATGGCATTCTTCACATTATCACTGCAACTAGCGCCGGTAACGTTAAGACGGTTTAGTAAACATACCCCTTGGAATGCTTGAGTAAATATTCCCCAATGTTTGCTTCTAATGTCTTTTTTTCCTCCTATCAACCATTTCCATCAAAAATCACAGAGGCCTACTTTGTCAAGCAGCTATCACCCGATATCAAACCTCTCTTTTTCAGCTAAACTGCCTGAGAAAGCAATTCTGGAACAAGTCTCTAGATTCTGGAAGGCTAGCAATGCATTTCATCCCTGGCAATCGGGCTTTCACCGTCACCACAGTACTGAGATGACACTTCTGGCCATCTTGAATGGAATGGCAATCCATCTTGACGGTCTGAAAGACGTTCTGATAGTTCAGCTCAACTTGAGCTCTGCCTTTGACATCATTGATTACATTATTCTCCTTGACAGGATACATGACTCAATGATCAGAGATGTAGTGCTCAACATTCCGATCCCATCTTTTAGATCGGACTTTCCAGGTCTCCTCAGAGGATTCTCTTTCCAAAACTTACTTGCTAGCCTCAGGCATTCCTTAGGGTTCCATACTATCCCCCACACTCTTAAATCGTATTTCCCCCTTGGCCTTGCTGATTCAGGATCTCAATCTTAGCCCCTGCTACTATGCTGATGATGTGCAGCTTGTTATTGCTTCCAATAATTGGGACCACACTTTAAAACAAAATCTTGAATTAAAGCTCAAAAAAATTGCTAGCTGGATCCAGGAGCACAAAATGGTAGTGAATCTTAAAAAATCCGAAGGTCTCTGGCTTTCCCACAACTAGAAGCCAATCCCTTTCCACCCCTGCATCTCTTCCAGTCCTACTCTAGTGTGTGACTCTATCTGCTGTCACCCACCTACTCACTCTTATAGGCGGAGGCCTAGGGAGCTTCAGTGGGGCCTCTTCTTAATGTAGCTGGGACTTTACAATGCCCCCTGGGATCTGTAGTCCCACTAGCTAATCAAAAAGGTAGTTGTGAACGAGTAGCCAGGCTTTTTCAAAGAAGTATTTTATTTCCCTTCCGGGTGAACTTTTGCACATAAGAATCAAAAGAAATAAACCATATTTTTCTGGTACAAATGAAAATGAACTACTGGTAACAAAAAGGTGCTTATCTTCAGCCAATCCAAAAAGGTAAAACAGTCCTTGTACTTTACACAAGTGAGTTTTTCAAAATCCGTTTCCCTCAACGGATTTCTGTTTTAAACAAATCAGCATAGAGAGGAAATGTTATCTGAGAACATTAGTGCACACTCCATTTGGAACTCCTCAGGACTTTCCCCACAAAAGTCACATTCGATGTCCTCATAGTTTTCCCCGTAGCTATCTTCAGAATGATTGTAACTCACATCATTGTTGCAAAAACCCTCCTCTCCTTTCCAAAGGCTTCTCACCCCCTCTCTATCAGGGTGAATTGGAAGATTACCGTATATAGTGGAGTTTTCCTCCAGAGGGCCACACACTCCTAGCTGTGTGTATGGGAAACTCTCCCTTTCAAAGTTCCCTCTATTACAAGGAATTAGCCTGTCCTTTGGCTCGGTTCCCCCGGAGCTTTCTGAGCACGGAAACTTAGCGTGGCTTTTTCCCCAGGCAAGCCTTCTACTCCCTTTTACAGTAGGCTTCTCTTTGGGCAGGTAATTATCCCTTTGATAATAGTTACTGCTCTCCCGGTACCTGTTCTCAGGGAGACTTCCTCTCACAGGTTCCCTCCATCTGCCTGTTTGAATACCTCCGTGGCACCAACCACCTGGTTCTTGTTCAGTGCTGCCCAGCACCCTGTAACCAGCCTCTGGTATTCTCTCAGCTATCTCCTGTGGAACACTGCTTGAACCTCCGTGTGAAGTTTTTCCTTTAGTTTCCAAAACAGCTCTGCCGTACTCCTGTTTAGCTCCTCTAAGCTCCTGGTTAGCTCTCTTCCTGGAATCCTGGTTAGCCCTCCTAGGATCCTGGCTAGCTCTACTACTGAAAAATTCTGAGTGAGTTTTATCTGCGTCACTCCTAGTGTTCCGGTGAGCCTGCCCTGCCCTCAGCTGCCTCTCATCAGCTAATATGCTATGATGTAATCCCCTACTAGGGCGTGCTCCTACACCTGGTGCTTTTGTTTTTGCTGGTTGCTCATAGCAACCCTGATCCATGTGCTCTGAGCTGTCACTTTTAGACCTGCTCAGCTCTGTTTTTCCTATTTCCATAGGCAGCTTCTGACCTACCCCATGACACTGCTCATTGGGTGTGAGCTTTGACAGTCAACTTTCCTTTGCACCTCACATTTCTAAGGTTGTGAAGAGTTTGCTTCTTTACACTCAGGAAGATTAAGGCTATCAAACCTTTCCTAGACACTCTCTTGTATTAACAAAATAGATTATTGTAGTTCTTTATTGGTTGGCATCAAGCAGAATCAATTAAAAAGATTACAACTCATTCAAAATATGGCCATCAAACTCCTCTACAACGCAAAGAAAACATCATTTAACCCCATTGCTCCATGAGCAACATTGGCTTCCTGAGTCCTACAGAATAAAATTCAAATTGCTTCTACTGACTCACAGAGCCGTCTACTCTGGCCTTCTGATATATCTCCACACTCAGCTTGTTCCTTACCACTCACCTCGATCACTGGGCTCAGCTAACCAAAACCTATTGCTTATTCCATCGATAAATAGTAAATGTAAATAGTCCTGCCTATCCTCATTGGATACCAATGGCCTGTTTGAAATTTGATATGTTGAAATTGAAGGTGCTCACTGTATTACTTTGAGTTTCATGTAAAACGCCTTGAGCAGCAATAGTTCTTTGATATCCCTGTAAATCACCTTGATTCCATGGATAAAGTGGCATATAAAACCTAAAAATAAATAAACGAAGGCTTTGCATTTGGAAACATGTAGGTCCATTGCCTTCAGTTTCTCAGGTCGCCATCTTTGGAACTTTGGCTTGAGATCTCCGTATAAGAAATTCAAAGCAGGTCTAAAGACCTGGTATTTTGGACATGCTTTCTCATGATTCTTGTTTGCTTTTCCTTCTGTGCTCCTTCTCTTGTCTGTTGTTTCTTATGTGGCCGATTACATGTTTGTCTCTGGACAATTTTTGTTGATCTATGCCATAGCTCTGTCCTGGTTTTTTTTTTGCAGAATGCTTATGTCTTTGGGCCTACATTTTTATTGTAAACCGCTTTGATGCTTTTGGCCCTAGCAGTATATAAAAAACTGCAAATAAATAAATAAACTGATCTAGGCCCAAAACCTCCTTATCACTCAAATTGTAAAAAAAATCGTCAAAATATACTAGAAATCTGCATTTAACATTTAAATCGCTTGTCTTATTTTTGCAATTTACAAAATGACTCTTTTGATGCTGAAATTACCTTGAGAACATAAGATATGCCATATTGGGTCAGACCAAAGGTTCATCAAACCCAGTATCCTGTTTTCAACAGTGGCCAATCCAGGTCACAAGTACCTGTCAGTTCACAAAAGATAGACAGATTCCATGTGGCTTACCCAAGGGTAAGCGTGGATTTCCCCAGTCCACTTTAATAATGGTTTATGGACTTTTCCTCCAGGAATTTGTCTAAGTCACTTTTAAACCCAGCTACACAAACAGCTTTAATTACATCCTCTGGTAATGAATTCCAGAATTTGATGATGCATTGATTGAAAATATATATTTTCTCCAATTCGTCTTAAATGTGCTACATTGTAGCTTTATTATATGTCCCCTAGTCTTCCTACTTTTTGAAAGATTAAACAACTGATCTACATTTACCTGTTACATGGCACCCATTATTTTACAGACTTCTATTATATCTCTCCTCAGCCATCTTTTTTTCCAGCCTGAAGAGCCCTAATCTTTTAAGCCTTTCCTCATAGGGGTATCTTTCCATTCCTTTTATCATTTTGGTTGCTCTTCTCTGTACCTTTTCTAATTCTGCTATAGAACTGCACACAGTATTCAAGGTGCGGTCGCACCATGGAACGATACAGAGGCATTATAATATCTTTTGTTTTATTCTCTATTCCTTTCTTTATGATTGCTAGCATTCTAGTTCCTTCTTGGCTGCTTTTGCACACTGAGCAGAGATTTTCAAGGTATTATCCATGATGACACCTAGATCCTTTTCCTGGATGGTGATTCCTAACATGCATTGTGTAACTATAAATTGGGTTGTTCTTCCCTAAATACATAACTTTGCACTTGCCGCATTAAATTTCTTCTGCCATTTGGATGCCCAGTCACCCAATTTCTCAAGGTCCTCTTGCAATTTTTCATAATCCTCTTGTGATTTAACAACTTTGAATAATTTTGTGTCATCTGCAAATTTGATCACCTTACTCGCTGTTCTCATTTCCAGGTCATTTATGAAGATGTTAAAAGGCAGTGGAACCAGTACAAATCCCTGGGATACTCCAATATTCAGTTTCTCCATTGGGAAAATTTGCCATTGATACAAAATGCTTTTGCTCGTTTTGTCACAAATAGTGGGAGATTTGAGCACATCTCTGCTCGTTTGTACGAATTACACTGGTTACCGATTAAATCACAAATTCTTTATAAGATTTTAATGATAGTATTCCAATCCTTAAATTATATAGCCCCACTCAGTTTGGTCACAGCTTTAACGGTCTATTGTTTGCCTCATGAATTAAGATCCCAAGACGCTTTTCTTCAGGATGTGCCACTGTCTCGGCTGGTACATTTTCAGGAACTTCGAAACCGAATGTTTTTTTTTTTTTTGTATCATATCTTTATTGCAAAATATACATATACAATAATAACAAAAGACAATTCCATAAACAGCTGAACATAGCACCCCACCAAATACAAACCCAATACAGAACTTATAAACTTAATAAGAACTAATCACAGTCAGTCCAATCCAAGCCCCCCCCCCCACATAAACTTTGAGTATCTACAGTTGGATGCTCAGTTGGAGACCCTCCCCATGTCGGGGCCTGTCTACGGTGTCGGGTACCTTGGGCCATATATACATTTAAAGGTTCCCATTTGAGGCCTAGTTTGACCACTGTCGGATATTTTGTCATGTACATCTCCTCGTTCATCTTATGCTGACGTAATAGGGCCCACCAGCCATCCATATGCACCTTTCCATTATCCTTCCAGCACAGCAGGATTAACTTAATAGCGATACCCAGCATGATATCTAACAGTTGTCCCTCATATTTATTCATAGAGAGGTCTTCCAGAGCAGACTTGTAGACTACCACCGGGTAGGAGATAGGTATTTGTAGAGGTAGAATATCCTGTATCCGCTGCCATACCTTATTCCAGTAAGTCTGAAGGTGCCTGCAATGGTATATCATATGCGATAGTGCCCCAGCCTCAGTTTTGCATGACCAACAGCGATCACTTCCTGATGGTGCCCATTTTGATATCCGAGGAGTCAAATACGCGCGGTGAGCAAAGAAATACATCGACTGGGACAGAGATGCCGCCCGCGTCATTCGAGTTTGCAAGGTCCAAAATGCTTCCCAGTTTTCCAATGGGGCCTGCAGGCCTGTGTTGCTCTCCCATGCAGATTGCGTCTTAAGACATTGCTTACTGTACGTGGATCGAAGGAGTGAAAGAGATTTTGAGATGATGCCAGGTCCACTCTGGAGCTCCCGTAGTTTTTGTAGTAATGGCCATTCCGCATGTAATATTAACGGAGTCACCCCCGCCTGACCCAGGCAGTGTCGGAGCTGGAACCACTGAAAATAGGAGGCTCCTGGCTGCCAAACTCTCTCCGCAGCATGTCAAATGTCTTAAATCCCTTGTCCTGGATCAGTTGGCCCAAGGTGGTTATTCCGCAGGTCACCCAAGTCTTCCAGAAAATCACTTTGCCACCGATTTTGAACCTATGATTCATCCATATAGGCATTGCAGTGGCATATTCATCCCCTCCTTCGACATAGGAGGTTATGGACCGGCATGCATATTGCGTGGCAGCCACAATCACATTTGGAGCTTTATGAGAGGATGGAGACGCACCAACCATTTGGTACAAAGGCAGAGGAGAGAGGAGCATACGTTCCTGCTCCAGCCATCGAGGGGATTCGTCCGTATCTCCTTCAGCTGTCCATTGTACTCCCTGTTTGAGAAGAGAAGCTAAGTGGAGATGTTCTATATCCGGGAAATGTAATCCTCCCTTAGCTTTTGGCAGCCGTAGCTTCCACACCGCAATTCTCGGAACCTTCTTGTCCCAGAGAAAGGAAATCAGCAGATTATTCATTCTCTTGTACCATCCGTGCGGGAATAGAACGGGAATCATACTGAGTATGTATCCAATCTTCGGCGCAAGCACCATCTTTACTGCTTCCAGTCTACCCCACCAAGTTAGATGCAGGGGTGACCATTTCAGGGTATATTCCTTCACAATCTCTTCACAGCGCTTCGCGTTAAGCGTGACTGTTTCCTCAAGCGAGGGTCTATAGTTCACCCCTAGGTAATGGAAGGTATCTCGCGCCACTTGAAATCCATATTCCGTTAGCTGATTGTCCCGGATATTAGAGTTGAGGGGAATAATGGTAGTTTTAGTCAAATTAACTTTGTATCCTGATACTGCTGAGTAGGACTCAATGGTCTGGAGGACCGCCGGTAGAGATCCCGGTGTTACAAACAACATCAAGTCGTCCGCGTATGCTGACAGTTTACATTGTCCATCCGCCAGTTCTACCCCTCGTATAGCGTCGTGCTGCCTAATAGCTATCAATAGCGGCTCCAGTGCTAGGTTAAATAAAAGTGGCGACAGCGGGCATCCTTGCCGGGTACCTCTTTGGAGCGTAAAGGGAGTGGAGACTTCTGAGTTCGCTGCTATCCGAGCCGTGGGGTTGGAATACAGTATCGCAATCCTCTTGACAAAGCCCTCTTGGATCCCGTACCATCTTAGGGCCTGAAATAAAAATGACCATTCCAGTCTGTCGAAGGCTTTCTCCGCGTCTAAGGCGAGCCCGACGAACGGTTCAGGGTCTATCTGAGTCTTGGCCAGGATGTGTGACAACAGCCTACTGTTATCAGTAGTGGATCTACCCAATACGAAGCCACATTGATCTACATGTATCAGAGTGGACAGCACTTTATTCAATCGATTGGCCAATATCTTCGCGTATATCTTGTAATCGGCGTTCAGGAGAGAAATAGGTCTGTAGTTTTCTATTTTTTGCGGGTCGCGCCCGGGTTTAGGATGTATAACTATTGTAGCTTCCGATAGAGCGCCCACATTAGGATCCTCTTCATATAGGCCACTGTAATACACTTGAAGCATTGATTGTATTTTCCCTTGGAATTTACTATAAAACTCCAAAGGTATTCCATCCAGTCCTGCCGCCTTTCCTTTAGCGGACTGTTGAATTGCTTTCTGTATCTCCCCTATGGAGACATCCTGTTCCAGCATCCGTGCTTGATCTTCCGATAAGACCGGCCTCGATAATGTCGATACGAAGGCTCCAAAGCCGGCATCATCACAGTTTACTTCCGAGCCGTAAAGCTTCCCGTAGAACTCCTTACAACGCTCCAAGATTTGTGCATTTTGAAAAAGCATATCTCCTTTCTCACTTAACAGTACCGTGATAGGGGTCACATTCTTCCTGGCCTTAAGCATTTTGGCCAGTAGTGAGCCCGCCCGATTGTTCTCGAAATAATAGTCACTTTGCTGTATACGTGCAATGGATTGCACTTGCATATTAAGGTTATTATTATATTGCAGCCTCAGTTTTCGTAACCGGATCAGCACCATCGGATCCACTCTTTTTGCTAATAGGCGCTCCCCGGCTTTAATTTGTTTTTCCAAGTCCTCTAGTTCTTGCTTACGCTTCTTACTCCTTTGTATAGAGAAGGTTGTAATGTGTGCCCATAGGGTTGCTTTGAAGCCTTCCCACCAACCCCATGTGGACGTTTCAGAGGGATTATTACACATATTGTATGATTCCATAACCTTGTGGATATACGTCAGGAAGGAACTGTCAGCCAGGAGAGACTTATCAAATGTCCATCGTGGGGTACGTGGACGTAATTTGCCCACTTCAATAGTCAGGGATATTGCCGAATGGTCAGATACCGTCCCAGCATGTATATCTGTGGCTGCCATACATGGGATTAAACCCGCTGTTACTAAAAAGTAATCTATTCTGGTCTGGGTATCATGAGGGATGGAATAATAAGTAAACTCTCTGTCCAATGGATGTAGCAGGCGCCAGGTGTCATGCAATTGTAAGT
This sequence comes from Ichthyophis bannanicus, assembly GCA_033557465.1. Lineage (NCBI taxonomy): Eukaryota > Metazoa > Chordata > Amphibia > Gymnophiona > Ichthyophiidae > Ichthyophis > Ichthyophis bannanicus. The sequence goes on along the minus strand of CM066039.1, from coordinate 63,744,529 downwards.
CCTTCATCATACTTGTGACTACGCCATGGGACTTGATTTTGTCGATGGGCCGGTAGGGAAGCCGATCCAACAGGGGGTCTAAAACCAGATTAAAGTCCCCCCCGAGAATCAGTTCTGTGGCTGCTACAGCCATCAATTCCATGGCAATGCTTCGATAAAAAACAGGATCGTCTACATTAGGGGCGTAGATATTCATAAGTGTGTAGGATTCTTGACCTAGGAGAATCGTGGCCTTCACCCACCGCCCGACTACGTCCGCTTTGGTCTCCTTTATTGTGGCTGTTAGGGATTTCCTCAATAGGATGAGTACACCCCCTTTCTTGTTGAGAGCTGGCGATACTGCCACGACCTGAAAAAATTTTGAGCATACTTTCCAGGATTCCTGTTATGTTAGGTGTGTCTCCTGAAGGTATACTATGTCTGCTTTTTTTTGCTGGCAATAGGACAGGATCTTCTTGCGCTTAATTGGGTTAAGAACTCCTTTGACATTAAGGGAGAGAAGTATCACTTTATTGGCCATCTAACATTATGGATGTATATTCCTAAGTCGGGCTGGAGAGGTCTCACGAGCATCACTGTCATGGTTATGGGGAGAGACATTGGACTGTACTGATCTGCGAAAACAGCTAAATGTAATAAACAAATATCGTGTGGTGAATAACATCAGCTCGTGGCAGAATATCTTACACCATATAAGTTTTCCCCGCTGCCAATATAGGTACTATCAGGGAACAGTGATAATACAGGACTTCATTACATTTGAAACATTTCGTCTCCCCCACCCCGGAAGCTTCCAACTCCGCGCTATGATTGTATTTTAGGACTCCTATATTACAGGGTTTCACATAATGCCTAAATGTAACACAAACCGTCTTACCATCTATAATATCAGAAGAGACACAATACATTTCTCATACCAACTGGGGTCATCGGTATTAACTGCACTTTACTCCCCCTGTATCCAGAGTTTATCAGGTTCAGGTTTTCATGTTGCCGGTATCTTGCAGAAACATTTTCAGCATGTGTGCATCAGTGAAATTCCTGGTGATGTTATTTAAAGTCACCCGCATAGTGCCCGGGTAATAAAGTCCATAACGCGCCTGGAGTCTTTGCATGAGCGGTCGACAAGCTAATAAGGCTTTACGCCGGTCAACAGTTTGCTTGCTCAGGTCTGGATAAAAGGTCACTTTTTGGCCTTGTATCTGCAGCGTCATTGCTTTTTTAGCCGCTTGCATTATAAGTAGTACCTGCTGATACCGGAGAACTTTAAGGATGATCGGTCGGGGATATCGGGTGGAGTCAGTGCGTTGCGTAGGAATCCGGTGTGCCCGCTCAAGCTCAAAGGGGTGCTGAAATGAGAGTTGGAGGATCTCTGGGATCATTTTCATGAGGTATTCCATTATATTCCCACCTTCAGCACCTTCCGGAACACCGACCAGCCGGATATTATTCCGCCGGGCACGATTGTTCTGCTCCTCCATTTGGGCCTCAATTTTCCTGCATCGCGTGGAGAGGGCCTCCATCTGCGTCAGCATTACTTCGTGCCTCTGTACTTGGCCTTCCACAATCTCCAAACGCCCGTTCATCGTCTGCACGGTATTTTTAAGATCGCTAAGATCAGCCTGTATGTTAATCAGGGATGTTGTATTTGCGACTATCAGGTCTTTTACTCCTTTCAGCTCCAGCAGTATTTCCTTGATACCAGCAGCAGTCGCTTCCTTTCCCTCGGCCGCCATCTTTTGCGGGGAGCCTGGGTCTGGTTTCGTTCGCTTTGATGCCGTTCCCGAGCTCGGTTGAAATTCTAACCGGGCGGGTTTAAGCGTCGACATCCCTAGACACCTGGAAGTGTAAGTCTCACTCCGGGGGGATTGATTTAGCGCCTGTACTAAGCAGGATTCTGGATTGGCAATGGGAGCCTGAAATTATGCGACCATTCCGCTTCGCTGATGGCTCCGCCCCAGAAACCGAATGTTTTTGATTGCAGTTCCCAAGCTGTGGAATTTATTACTGGCAGAGTTACGAGCAATAACTGAATTGACAATATTTAAAAAGAAATTGGATATGCACTTATTTCGCCAGGCTTTTCCTAATTTCCATACTGCCTAAGCCTGTAGCCTCTATGATAAATGGACAGTTGATATGTCAGCACCAATAGAGTGATAGCTGTTGTTATATTACATGTATATGTGTATGTTTGTTTTATGATTTTGTGTATGTATCATTTGTGATCTGCTTAGTGGATAGAATGGATTATAAATTCTTTTAAAATAAAATAAATAAAATTTAGTTTTAATTTCTTTTTTCTTTTAACCAGTTTCCAATCCATAATGGTATACTGTCTCCTATTCCATGACTTTTTAATTTCCTCAAGAGTCTCTCTTGAGGAATCTTCAAAAAATATTATAGATTAGTAAGACAAGATTTCCCTTCGCTAAATCCATGTAGGCATTTTCCCTTTAAACCATGACTCTCTGAATGTTCAGTCATTTTGTTTTTTGAGAATGACTGCTGTCATTTTCAATGGCACTGATGTCAGCCTCACTGGTCTGTAGTTTCCCTGGATTAACTCAGGAAACCTTTTTAAAAATTAGCATTATGTTGACCACTATCCTATCTTCAGGTAGTATAGACAATTTTAATCATAGTTTACAAATTTCTAATAGAAGGTTTGCAATTTTATTTTTGAGTTCTTTCAGCATTTTGGGATGTAAAGCATCTGGTCCAGGTGATTTGCTACTTTTTAGTTTATCAAATTGCTATATTACATCTTTTTTGTTTATTTAGACAGATTTGTATGCCACCTTTTCCTTAAATCAAGGTGGTCATGTCACATCACAGTTGGAGGGTTACATTTAACTTTAGGGTACATGTAAACATTTAGACAGTACAGTTACTTAACAGTATTTAGACAGTACAAATGAGGTAACATTTAACAGTATTTAGACAGTACAATTGAGGTAACATTTAACATAATGGTATTTAGTAACGTGGTATGATATATTTGTGTATGTTGATAGGATGGGTGTGTGTTTAGTTGGCGGAGGTAGTAGTGTTACTGTTTGGGTAGGGGATGTTGCCTGAATGCTCATAGGTTTCTATAAATAACCATATTTTGAGGTCTTTGCGGAAGTCTGTGAGGTCATCTAAAGCTCTCAGGCTCGTTGATAGGGAGTTCCATAGTGTGGATGCGAGTAGTGATAGTGCTGTTTTTGAGGTTGATTGTTTTGTTTTGTTATAGCCTGCAGGTGTGCCGATCATGTTGTTATTATTGGTTCTTCTTGGTCTATTGCTGCTGTCCCTTGTTATAACATTTTGGAGTACGTCTACTGAGAGATGGTGAATGACTTTGAAGATTATCGTGATTGTTTTGTATTTAGCTCTTGCCACCATTGGAAGCCAGTGTAGTTGTTGTAGGATGGGAGTGATGTGCTCGGTCCTTGGAGTATCTGAAATGATGCGTGCTGTGGTGTTTTGTACCATCTGTAGTGGGTGGAGTGTCTGCTGAGGAAGGCCTTGATATAGTGAGTTTCCATAATCAAGCAGTGGTGTAATAAGTGCTTGACACACTGTGCGGAAGTGGTCTTGTCGGAGCATTGGTTTGATTTGTCTGATTGTTTTCAATCGATGATATTCCTTGTTTACAGTTTTGGTGATGTGGGATTTTAGGTTCAGAGCTCTGTCTAGTGTTATGCCCAGATACTTAACTTCTTCTTTGACTACTATGTGTTTGTCTAGGATGCTGATAGTTTGCGGAGGTATGAAGGTGGGGTTCCTGGTGATGAACATTGCCTCAATTTTGTTGTAGTTGACTGTTAAGTTGTTGGCTATGAGCCAGTCATTCATGTCTTCGAGGCATTTTGTTATTGTTGTAGTATTTAGTGCTAGTAAGTTGATTGGAGCGTAGACCATGATGTCGTCAGCATAAATATGGTAGTGTAGTTTGTAGTGCTTGATGATGCTGCAAATTGGCTGTATGTAGATGTTGAAGAGCATTGATGATAGGGCTGAGCCTTGAGGTATTCCCTGTGTGACGGGGAATTGTAGTGATTTCTTTTGGTCGCATTTGACTTGTTGCGTTCGCCCTTCCAGGTATGATGTAAACCACTTCAAGGTATTCTTGCATAGACCTATCTGTTGTAAGCATTGCAATAGCTTAGCATGTGACACAGTGTCGAAGGCTGCTGAAATGTCCATGAACACTAGCAGGAATCAGTTTTTTTATGTTGTCCATGCCTCTTAGGAGATTGTCAAAGAGGGAGGTGAGTAGTATTTCTACGCCGTGTTGGGGTTTGAATCCATGCTGATATATGTCCAGAGGGGTATTGATATCTATATGGTCCTGAAGTTGCCTTTGGACTGCTTTTTCCATGATTTTGGCAAGGAATGGCAGGCTGGAGATGAGACGGTATGATTTTGGTTCGGATGGGCTCAGATTACCACTTTTAAGTATTGGTTGTATCATCGCGTGCTTTAGGGGTTGCGGCATGTATCCTTGTTGGAGTGAATCTTTGATGATTTTTTGAATGTGATGAAAGAGCTGGCTTTTTGTGGCTTTGGTCCAAGACACTGGGCATGGGTCTGATGGTGAAGTTGTTGTGTTTAGTCCAGATATAATGTCTTCTACTTGTTGTTTTGTTGGTATGTTGAAGCTCTCCCATGCTTGATGTTGTTTTTTTATCGTGTGATCCTTTTTTTTGTAGTGAATCAGAGATAGTTTGTTTGGTGTTTCTTGACTTGTAGTCTGCATATTTTTGTGGGTCAAGATGGTGGGTGCTCTGTTGCGTGTCGTCCTTGGTGAGCTTTTGGACAATGCTAAAAAGTTCTCTTGGTCTATTAGTAGATTTCATGATTTAAGTTGGTATGGTGTTGCTGTTTACGCTCATTTATTAGATTGTTATATTCCAGTTGTTTGTCTCTGTATTGTGTTAGGAGGTTGTGTGATTTGTCCCGTCTCCTTTTTCTTTCCAGTTTTTTGAATGTGCGCTTTGCAACTCTGATTTCGTGTGAATACCATGGGGTGTTGGATCTCTTGTGTGTTTGTGTTTCTTTGATGGCTGGGGCAGATGCTGCGTTGGATATTATTGTGTTCCAATCTTCTATGTTAGTTTATGTTTACGTTTATGTTTATTGAGATTTGTTTACATTTCTCTAACATGTCACCTTTAAATAGCATTTTTGGCATGGGTAACTTTTCTGCATCTTCTTCAGTAAGGACTGAAGCAAAGAATTCATAGTCTATTTGCTATGGCCTTGTCCTCCGTTAGCACCCTTTTACCCCTCTTTTATCTAATGATCCAATTGACTGTCTCATAGATGTTTTGTTATGAATGTACTTGAAAAAGTTTTTAGTATGCATTTTTGCTTCCATGGCAAGTTTCTTTTCAAATTCTTTCCTAATTCTTTCCTTGTCTGCCTTACCAATGCCTTGCATTTAACATGCCAGTGCTTATGTTTCCTGTTTTCATCATTTGGCTTCTTTTTCCATTTTCTGAAAGATGCTTTCCTAATTTCTGTTAGCATTTCATCCATAGAGATTCTACAGTGTATTTTGTTTCTTGCAAAACTTATCTTGTTTGATTCAATTACCTTTTTAAAATATAGTGCCACCCTTCCCCAATTTGATCTACTCTATCATTGTGATATAATTTGTACCCTGGTAGCACAGTGTTCTGTTGGTTTTCCTCCACCTACTAGACCTTGAAGGTGCCAATTATATTTATTTATTTAACATTTCTTATATACTGCCTTTCATGATATCAAGGTGGTTTATATTGAACAAACTGAAATTACATTGAACAGGGCATTCCCACCATAAGAGACCTCTTCCAATTCAGAAAAGAATTAAAGACCTACCTGTTCACTGAACACTTCGAAGTCCCCTACTACCCCAAAGCTAGCTCCACAACAAACGTGGTCACACATGCACAAATTCCCTTAATCCAAACAATGTAAACACAAGCCTGCCCCCCTCCACACACACGCCCCAAGACGACATAAAAAGGAACTAAATTCCAACACCTACACCAATTTCTGACCAACACAACACACACACCACACACTGTAAATATATATTTGTAAAAAGTTAGATGTGTTTGTTTTAATACCTACAAAGTTTATATTACTGTTCAATGTAAATAGTTGAATTCTATTGTTCTATGTAAAATGTATACAAACTGTGTACAAGACTGTTAACATGTTATATGTAAACCGCCCTTGATCTCTGGAAGGGGCGGTATAAAAGAAATAGTTAAATAAATAAATAAATAAATAAAATAAATAAATTATAACTTGGAGATAACTATTTTTACAGGGAAAATGGGCAATGGAGGGTTAAGTGGCTTGCCCAAAACCACAAGGAGCACCTGTGGGACTAAAAACCTCAGTCCTTCCGGCCCAAGGTTGCTGTTCTCTAGTGGGATTTGAATCCCTGAACTTAGGTAATTTGCCCCAACCACTAGGCCACTCCTCCTCCGTTCATTCTCTCCATTCATTCAGTGCTATATATTCTAACTCTCCCATCTTGTTTTTCAAACTTCTAGAATTTGCATACAGACATTTCAAAATATGTTTTTGTTCATATTAACATTCTGGCTATTGGACGACAGGGGTAATTTGGAATCTTTAAATTCTGTCTGCTTTTTACTTAAAGGCACTTGAGTTACTTGTTACCTTTTTTGGAACCTCTCTATCGGGATGCCCTAACTTCCCTGTTATGCTAGTATCCTTCAAATATACATCATTCCAAACAATCTGCTCTTTGGTGACTGCTGGCTTTCCCCCATTTTCTACTTTAAAAGCTGCACTATCTCTTTTTAAAAGGTTAATGCCAATAGCCTGATTCCATCCTGATTAAGGAGGAGCCCATCCTTTCAGAAAAGCACTACCCTCTTCCCAAGAATATTGTCTAGTTTCTAACAAATCTAAAACCCTCTTGGGTCCTGCGCATGAAATGGGAAGCATTTCTGAGAATGCTACTCTGGAAATTCTGGATTTCAACTTTCTATCTAAAAGTTTAAATTTGGCTTCCAAAACCTCCTTCCCAGATTTTCATTTGTTCTTGGCACCAACGTGTACCAAGACAACAGGCTCCTCACCAGCAGTGTCTAAAATAGTGCTTTTCAAACTTCCATCACTTATAACCCCATTTTAACAATTGAAAATACACATGACCCCAGATTATGAAATCAAAATAGCAGTTCTCCAGTCTCCTTCCTTTCCTGCCATTCATTTAAAACAGGAAGGCAGCAGCAACAGTACTAGCAGCATCAGCAGCTGTCAGCATAGGGTTCCTTGTGTCAATGTGCAGTGTGTACTGATAGATCTCAGTACTCAACATGAGTTTCCAGTCTAAGAGGAAGCTTACCCAGAAGGAGCAAGGGCCTATGAATGTTCACTAGCTCACAGACCACATGCTAATTGGTGACTTGGCATAGGTCGCAGTAAAATCCAGAGAGAGGGAAATGGCCATGTTTTGTGACCCCATCCACTGATGATGTGACCCCATTTGCTGTCCCGACCCTAAGTTTGGGAACCACTGGTCTAGAACCTTATCTAGGTGACACATGAGATCTGCCACTTTCACACCATGTAATAAGAAGGTTTTCAACCTATGAATAAGGTGACATTTTACTTACCAGATAATGTCCTTTCCTTGAGTCCTGCTGGACCAGTCCAGAAAAGTGGGTTGTGTTCCCCTATCAGCAGGTTGGTGGAGACAGAGAGCCAAAGAAATGTCCAGATTTCAATGACATCACACCCATGCCACTATTCAAGTCAGCTACCAGAGGGACCTTCAATATCCATCCCAAAGTATATAGGAGAATATGGTAGAACCTCAATGTGGGAAACAGTGCGTGATCAAACAGTAGAGAACTATGCACTGCAGGAGAGTAGTCCTTATGCACTAGCTGTCTCCTACCAGTAGCCAAGCCGAAAGTGAGAAGGGAGCTGGTCTTCCAGGATGATTGGCCCCTGGCACAAGAAGTCCCGACATTGAGGCAAACGAAGAGGTGATACATGTAGGAGCCTCATCAGACTTTCAAAGCATGTTCTCCTCAGTAAATCAGGCTCCAAGAGAAACATTTGACTAGGTGACACACTATACGCCAAATTATATGCCCCAGTTGTGGCCAAGGAGGAAACACAGCAGGCATTGCCTTGGGCAGAGCTGGACCATGGAGACTATGCCCTTGGACCCTGCCTTCATGCAGCAAATAAAGCAGCAGGCCACTTTGGCATTGGAGTGGGTCATCATCAGATCCATCTCGGGGTGACTCCAACAGTGAAGAATCAATTGAAATACCTTCTGACTCATCTCCCATTCTCAGGGACCCAGTGAGTGCCAGCTGAGAGTCTGCCTTCACATTGTCCACCTCAGCAATGTGCTGAGCCAACAGAGCTCAGAGATTCTTCTACATCCAGGCAAACAAGAGAGCCATTTCCAGGGCCACTCTGGCACTCCTCATGCTACCTAGCCAATAGACACAAGCCACTGCAGTGGCATTGTCTGAAAACACTTGAACTGCCTGGCCAGGGGCCAGAAATGCAGAAGAGCAAAAACTGATGGCCCTTGCGGTAGTTAACAGACACAGTACCTCCCTGTGGTTCAAACAGCCCTGGGCCATTTGCTTTTGGCAATGGGCTCCCCAGCCCCAAAAACTAGCCTCTGTCACCAGAAAGATCCATGAGCAATTGTCCAGTGGCATGCCCTTCTTCAGATAATTGCGCTACTGACACCACTGCAGGCTGGCCTCCACCATCAGTGGGAGCAGGAACCTTAGCTCAAATCCCTGAGATCTTGGGGACCACCAAGTCAGCAAGGGCTATTGAGGCAGCCGCAAATGAGCACGCACCCATGGCACCATCTTAATTGTTGCCACCATCAATCCAAGGAGCTGTAAATAATTTCACACTCTGAGAGCTTCTTCTAGCAGGATGACTCTGCCCACTTGAGTATTGAACCATGCACCCAGGAACTCTAGGGATGGAGAAGGCACCAACAGGCTCTACCCCCACTTGAAGACCCAGTAGAGGCTTTCCAAGCAGGCCACCACGTGGGTGGATAACTGATATGCCTCTGACAGAGGATGGACTTGAATAAGCTATTTGTCCAGATATGGGTTCAGACAAGTACCCTGGCTTCATAGCGCCGCAGTCACCACTGCTATGACCTTAGAGAAGTGGAGAACTGAATGGAAAGGTGGCAAACTGAAGATGAGAGCCAAGCATGGCAAAACGCAGATACTTTTGCTGATCCTCCTGGATCGGGATATGAAAAGATGCTTCAGCTAATCCAGCTATGCAGGGAATGCCCTCAGCACACCACTTAAACTAGTGATCTCAAAATTTCCATCCAGAAGCGCAAGTGCGCGTTGACACCTTTGAGGGCGAGAATGGACTGGAATGAGCCATCCTCTTTCTTTTTTTGGATGGAGTATCTGTCAGTGCCCTGATCATCTGGAGGAGTGGGCAACACTGCCTTTAGGAGCAGCAACTTGTCCAAAGCGATTCGAACAGCTGTCCTTTATTTGGACACCCACAGGGGAAAATGAAGAAAGCAGCCAGAATCGACTCTTTGCATTCCAGGACATAACCATACTGAATGACATCAAGCACTCAGGGATCCTTGTTGACCTGAGCCCCTTCCTGAAAGAGAAGGTGAAGCCTGCCTCCAACCAGAGGAACCAGGGAATGGGCCCTCAATCTTTTCATTGCATGGCCCGAGAGGGACCTCCTCTGGAGGAGACCGAGTCCCTGGGCCCACAAACACCTCAAAAAGACTGAGAATGAGCCTGAAATCCAGAAACAGAGGAGAAGAAAGGCTTTTGAGACCAAGAGTGACGAGAGCCTCAATATACTCAGGAGTTTGACTAGTGTGTCCATGAGGGGCAGGCAGAGACTGATGGAAAAGGGGGGCTCCTGCCCACATCCTAGGCCCCTCAGACTTGTCCTCCAGAAGGCAGTAAGGCTTATTTTGCCAAGATATTTTACCATCTTCTCCAAATTGACTCCAAAAGGAAGCTTCCCTTTAAAGGCCAGTTGGGTCAACTGGGCTTTGGAGGATGTTTCAAATGTCTAGTGATGAAGCCCAAGTCAAGGCTATGTCACTGTCAAAAGGATGAGGTTATATATGGTATCAGAAAGGAAGGCTGTGGTCAGCTCCAAAAGCGTGGTAATATAATATGATTTGGAGCCTGTGCCAGAAGACATATGAGATGAGACTTGAAGACTTAAATATGTATACTCTAGAGGAGAGGAGGGACAGGAGAGATATGATACAGACTTTTAAATACTTTAAAGAGAAATAATGAACAAACAAAACTTTTTCAAAGACGGGGAAGCTGTTAAACTAGAGGGCATAACATGAAGCTGCAAGGGGGTAAATTGAAAGGCAATGTCAGGAAATACTTTTTCACTGAAAGGGTGGTGGATGCTTGGAATGCCCTCCCGATGGAAGTGGTGGGGGAAAATACACTTACAGAATTCAAAATGGCATGGGACAAACAAAGTGGATCCCTTTACAGCAACAGGATAAAATCAAAATAAACTTAACTGTCTCTTATATCTCAACAAATAGGGATGACCTGTACAGAGCAGCAGGTGCACCTACTCTTGCCACCTTGCTGGGCAGACTAGATGGACTATGCTGGTCTTTATCTGCTATCATATACTTTGCTACTGTGTTACTATGCCAAGTTTCATATCATTTTTGGAGAGTTATTTGTCCCCAGATGGACAGGCAGACAGAGAGACATTCTTGATCCCTTTATATAATTCTTTCCAACTTCCATTTGGTTGGAAAGAATAATAAGATACCAAAAACTCTTAGGGGTATGTTTACTAAACTGCGATAACATAGCAGCGGCTATGTTAACGCTCGTTAGGTAACGTTAACGTGCGCTATGTAACGTGCGTTAATGTTACCAAATGAGCGTTAGCGTTCCCGGCTGTGGTAAACACCGCAGAGGGTGGAGAGAGGGCAGAGAGAAGGGGTCAATGGGTGGGGAGTGAGCGGGGAGAGGCTCCCTGCACACTAACGTGCTGAACTGAAGGGCTGAATCCTACCGCGAATGAAAACCTGCCGTTAGATGCACATTTGCAGGAGAGAGAAACAATTTCAATGTCAGCAATGTACAGCATAGGCAGGGAGCCCAAAAAACGTGATAGTAGTGCTCCATTTGCAGCAACAGCATAGTGCCCAAGTATGAAAGGCCACTATGGCGATGGTGCAAATGGGGCATAGGGGGCTGCAGGAGGGACATGTAGCGGGAGCAGCTGGGGCACAGGGTGGACTAGGCGGGCGCCTAGGTGCCACATAGGAACATAGAAACCGGAAATCAGCAGGACAGCAGCTGACAAAGGCCAAACACAATCCACTTACATCTACCTGGTCCACCCGAGCTAATAGTTGACAGGGCACTAACCTGACATCCCCCCAGCCAACCCTCCCCCAAACGGAAGGGACATACTATTGGTAGGCGGTGATGGGGGGATGTGAGGATACTCATGTATGCCCCTGCCCCAGACCCCGCTCCCTAGGCGACCACCTACCCACACAGTGGATGGCCTGGGACTGCGCACTACCAGCACTGACAGCATATGGTCATGTCAGCATGGCGGGGAGGGTGTGCCCGTGCTGGAGGGGGCAGTGGCACCGGCCTGCAGTGGACCAAGGCCATGCCCTGTACCAGTATGTGGTGTGCAGTGCAGCATAAAAGGTCTGGCTGAGGAAAAGTGCAGGTAGATCCAGGGACTACCATGCATCTATGGCAACAGCGTGGTGCAGTACACCCAGCCAGTATGTCCAGATGCAAAGGATCACAGGTTCAAGTCCCAGTTGTGGTTCCTGCAGAGCATGTCCCTAAATTTTACCACAACATAAAGTGTGGTCCTTTTCGTCCAGAGCTCAACCAGTAGGACTATTTCTCAACTCTGTATCAAAACTTGAAAGTAACCAGCATTCTTGGTTGACTGATTATTTCTCTACGTAGCACTCACAACTGATTATAAAAGTGGTAAGAGAGGTCTCAGAAAAATCGGGCATTTAATGACCATACACATTGTGGTCATAATCAAATACAGCCCTTGTTCCCGACACCAGGCTGCGCGCTAGAAAAATGTGTTTCACCTTGTACGGTTTCCTCAGGGGACTGCAGAAGCACTACAAAGAAAATTATCTAGTTAATGCATACTTTCAATACACTAGCAGATTCAAAACAGACAACGTTACTTTAGAGGAATTAAAAGATGAAACAGCTTTACCCATGACACAAACAGTACTGTTCCCCAGAAGCCTACTTTCTCCAACTACGAATTTTGAACTGTCGAGTGGTTTTTCCCACATATAGCAGATTGCAAGGACAGCGTATGCAGTACACTACATGAGTTGAAACACAAGTAGTCAAGCTTTTAAGTTCATATTGTACGCCTTTATGGCAAAATTCAACTAATTCTTTGTCGGCTCTTCTGATTATTATATCTGCATTGTTGCTGTATAGGGATTTAATTGTAAAAGATATGTCACGTATTGAAGCATCGCAACGAGGTTATTGTCATCATTTGAGTTATAGAGAAAGACAGACGTTACAAGAACTCCGATCCCGGAGTTGACCATACAATGTGTATGGTCATTAAATGCCCGATTTTTCTGAGACCTCTCTTGCCACTTTTATAATCAGTTGTGAGTGCTACGTAAAGAAATAATCAGTCAACTAAGGATGCTGGTTACTTTCAAGTTTTGATACAGAGTTGAGAAATAGTCCTAAATTTTACCATACAATGCAGATACAACAGCAACATGTGCAAAGCCCAAAGCAGCGGCGAACAAGGGCACAAACACCCACTCACACAGGCTCCACAATCCAAAGATGCATGGAGAGTCAGGCTGTTGGCCCCAGCATTGAGCTGCAATTATCACCAGAGCACTACTACTACCTCCTGCACAGTTTAGCAATGTCGGCACTGTGATTAGGACCAGTGTGGTGGGCAGGGTTGCCAACCACCCCTTTCTTTTCACAATGCTACAATAGGAGTGTGTGTGTGTGTGTGTATGTCTATCCATTGTTCTGTGGCTGCCCACCCCTCACTGGGCCCAAAATGTCCCACTGTTACCAGCGTTAGCCTGAATTTGTGCATAATAAGGAGCAAGGTATTGTGGGTATGGCCCGGACAGGGAGGATTGGCAGGATGCATCTTCACAGGGTGTGGGGCAATGGCTGGGACACTGTAGTGCCCGACCACCACCTGCATGGACAGGGTGGCCACAGCATGGCATGCTGGGAGGGCACTCACTCTGACCGAGCAGTGGCCATGGCATGTCTAGGTTCCCACATAGCACTCTACACTTTCTGCCTACAGTGATGCTTATGTGATCCTAGTGCTGGGGGTCCCAATCACTGAAATACCTGCTTGGTGCACATAGTTTCTCTCTAAGCATGCACTATGGATTGGCTAGTAGACAACCTGCTGTTAGAGTGTGTATGGTTGGAACACCTATAAGGTGCAGTCTGACTGTGCTGTCTGATGGTGACTGACAGACAGTGGTGTGAAGCAGTTGGGGTTTTCCAGACATAACCCCAGCATTGCTGCTGGTTTTCTGCTGCCCGAGTCACAGGTATGGCTTTGGCCCACCAACCCTGGAAGGCTGTCTTATACTAGCAGGATGGAGGTTGCTTCACTGGGGCTGGGGCACCTGTCCCTTACCTACAAAAAGGGTGATGTGGGCCCTTTGCAGTATGTAGTGTATACCACTTTGACCTATAAAGGCACTGCTACACAAACCTCTTGCAAGTCTGGAACTAATCTGGGTGGTGTCTGGTCCCAGAGGGCCACATGTGACTGCAGGATACAGATGGACACCAAATTACCTTCAGCTGCACTGCAAGGAACACCTGTCACACACTGGTAGTGATGGGGATGTACAGCAGGACCTATCTCTAGCACCACATGTACTGCGGACCTAGTGCTGGGCACCCATCCTATCCCTCAGGGTGAACACAGAACCTGCACAATGGCATGTTCTGTAGCTACTCTGTACCAGTATCACACAGAGTCAGTTCGCCTTTCCAAACTGAGGTACCGGAGAGGTGCAGACCCCATTTGGTGATCAGCTGTAGACAGCTATTCAGCATGTGCATTGCATCATGAGTACTGGTGGGGTTACCCTATCCTGGCCCTCAGAGCAGACAGTTTGTGCGGTAACCTGCAGTCCTTCTGTACCCAGCCGTTGCTGTGACATACACCACAGAGGTATAGCCTATTGGTTAATACAATGCCATTCTCGGCAGTGTTCATGGGTTCAATTCCTCATTGTTCCCTCCTCTCATGCCTGTCCTACTCAAACAGTGTGCATGCCTGTAACAGCCATATTTTTGCAGATCTGTGCTGCCAGCCAATAATACCCTCGCCACAATTGCCAACATTCCCTTGGTCCATCTATCTACATCTCTCAGCTGTGTAGAGTCCTGTCTGCCTGTGCAGGTTGCCACCCCATGTCCTGCACTGCTACCCTTTCCTGCATTGCGCCTCATCGTGCTTGCCTCGCCTGTGCCTGATCTGCATGGCACCACCACTCTTCTGTCCACCCATCATTGTAACTATCCTGCCACCACGGCCTCCACTGGGGGACACGTATTCCCATCGTCTGCCACGAACTGTCTTTCCGGTACTTTACATTGCCAACATATGGCAGGTCCAGCGGCTCCCAGCTCTCCCTCCTTCACTCACCTGTTCATTGCCTTTCCTGAGTGCTCTATCTAGTGTTAGGGCTACATCTGTCTCTGTTCCTCACAGGTCATACATGTCATCCTGCGGCACCTTGCAGCCCTTGGGGCACACTAACCTAGGGCACCGTAACCTTGTTAGACCACCTTAACCTATGGTTCCATAGCCCAGGGTGCCTTCTACGGTGCCTTATCCAGGGGTGCCTAATACGTCACTTAGCCTAAGGAGCCCTATAGGGCGCCTTAAGAGGCCCCTTACAAAGCACCTTACAAGGCATCTTATATGGCACCTTACAAGGCACTTTATAAGGCGCCTTGTAATGCGCGTTAGTCTAAGGTGCCTTGTAATGTGCGTTAGCTGTTACGGCCTGCTGTAATGATGCACTGCTCACGCCTTTATATGGTCATCTGTACCTTTACCACAGAACCTAACGCAGGTGACATTACCGCAGTTTAGTAAACATACCCCTTAATTTTATGTCTTCACATCCCCTTGTCTCAATAATTGCTGCCAAGAGAAAGCAGTTTTTGCCCATTTCTCTTGGCAGAATAGATCTAGCTCAGTCAGTTTGGCTGGGGATCATCTGTGCATTGTAGTCTTCAAGTCTCGCCACAGATTTTCTATTAGATTCAAGACTGGGCTTGGAGTGAGCAAGTTGAGGTCACTTACTTTCTTCTCTCTGATCCACTCCATTGTTGCTTTTGCATTGGATCAGTATATTGCTGAGTTTCTCTGTCTTTACTGATGAAAAGCATCTGCAAAACATAATACTGCTAACACCATGCTTTGCTGCTTAGCATTAAGACCAAAAGGTTCCAGGTTAGTCGCATTAGAATACAAAACTTTCTCTCATCATATTGCTTTTCTTCAACATTGGCTTCCTTCTGGTCACCCTCCTGTACAGGCCATCTGTGTGAGTTTATCTTGAAAATATTCAAGTCATTTTACGCAGACTCAGGCAGAAACCTCTATAGTTTCTATGTTGAATTTATTTAAAGTAATCATGCACGTCACAGTTTCTGTTCTCAGCAGTTTCCTTAGCCCATGGCTACTGATTTTGAAAGGCTGCCTTAACCGATGCAGGGCTTTGGCTTTGTAAGCTGTTTCCGCTTTATAATTTTGGGCTTCATAGTGCTCCAAGCGATATTCAAGCACATTGAAATTTCCATATATGCATCCCCTAATCTATTCCTTTCAATAACTTTTATCCTGAAGGTCTCCCACAGCTTTATTTTTGGCATGTTCAAACCTCTGCTTCAAGTTCACTTCATAGAACAGAAATAGCTTGTTTTCTCATCGGGAGTATTGTAAGGGGTTCAGCTATTATGATCAAATACAGGTGGGCGTGGACTTTATTTAATTCATTATGACATTGTTAAGGCATTTTTTTGGAAATGAAGCTAATTTGTGCTTGCTATGATAAAGAATGTGAGAGGCCTTATGCAATTAAGGGGGGTAGTTACTAAGGTGTGCTAATCTTAAGGCTCATTTATTCATTGCTAACAAAGGTTAGTTTAGTACTCGTACCGGTCCCATGATATTCAATGCAATCTAGTTACCAATAATGCATGTTAATGGTGATTTAACACATGTGTAATGTTAGCACATCTTTGTAACTAGCCCCCTACTTTTTTTAAGTCTTACTTTAAGTTTTTAGTTTCAAAATTTCAGAATGACATCAAGTATAATACTTCTATATACTTGATGTCATTCTGAAATTTTGAAAATAAAAACTTAAAGTAGGACTTAAAAAAAAGTAGGGAGCTAGTTACAAAGATGTGCTAACATTACACATGTGTTAAATCACCATTAACATGCATTATTGGTAATTAGATTGCATTGAATATCATGGGACCGGTACGAGTACTAAACTAACCTTTGTTAGCAATGAATAAATGAGCCTTAAGATTAGCACACCTTAGTAACTACCTCCCTTAATTGCATAAGGCCTCTCACATTCTTTATCATAGCAAGCACAAATTAGCTTCATTTCCAAAAAAAAAAAAAAAAAAGTATAATACTTCTCCCTCACTTGGTTTGCAGCTTGTCGTGCTGTGAGGGCTTGTGTGCATCAGTGATGCTGAGAGCTAAACTATCGGTAGTTTAACTACTGGCAGGGTCTCCCAAGATGGACAGGTCTCAGCTGAGATGCCAGACCAAGACAAACCACCCATCTAGGCAGCTGCAGAATGGGATAGTGTTGATGGCGGAGGATCACATTTCTGTGACAACGGCAACAACACCAAACTTAAACTGCGCGGAAGAAAGGCCCGGCAATCTACTTCTGTATCTTGCCATGAAAACCCAATGGATAGTTACAACAAAACAAATTCTGCTGTAGTGCTGGAAGATGAGACCCCCAGGTTGGAAGGCACTCAACTAGCTACTGGGGAAGAGCTGAAGACTTTTCAGAGTAAAGCCAGCATTTATGATGTGGTTGGATCAAAGCCCTCGGGACGTCTGACTGCTGATGTAGCTGCGCATGAAATGAGAGTCGGAAGCTGTAAAGATGTCTTACACATTGGAACATGGAACGTACGAAGCATGAACCAAGGGAAGTTGGAGGTGGTCAAGAATGAAATGGAACGTGTACAACGTGATCTGTTAGGTGTCAGCGAACTGAAATGGACTGGCATCGGGCACTTTGCATCAGATGATCACATGGTCTACTATGTTGGAAATGAAAGACAAAGAAGAAATGGTTTGCATTTATAATAAAGAAGAAACTTGCAAGAACTGTAATGAAATACAATGCAGTCAGCGAACGCTTAATCTCTATTTGTCTACGAGGAATGCCTATCAACACAACTATAATTCAAGTATATGCCCCAACAACAGCTGCAGAAGAGAATGAAATTGAAGAGTTCTATGAACAAGTACAAGCTGAAATTGACAGAACATGCAAACAGGATATCCTGATAGTCATGGGTGATTGGAACGCAAAGGTTGGCAACAAAGAAGAAGACAAAGTAGTTGGAAAATATGGACTTGGCAACAGAAATGAAGCTGGAGAAAGACTGATAGAATTCTGCAAGACCAACGATCTATTCATCTCGAACACCTTCTTCCAGCAACACAAGCGGCGACTGTACACATGGACTTCACTCAATGGATTGTATAAAAATCAAATTGACTTCATCTGTGGAAGTCAACGATGGAAAAGCTCTATAACATCAACAAAGAGAAAACCTGGAGCTGACTGTGGTACAGATCATCAACTACTAGTATGCAAACTCAAGCTAAAGCTGAAAAAGAGCAAACCACTCATGAATGCAGCAAAATATGACCTTGAGAATATACCACTAGAATTTAAAGACTGCCTGCAAAATCGATTTGCTGCTTTAGATACAAATGATAGAGTTCCAGAAGAGTTATGGAATGACATCAAGAAGGTTGTGTTGGAAGAAAGCGAGAAGTCTCTACAAAAGGTAAAAAAGAAAAAACAGCCAAAATGGATAACGGAAGAAACTCTGAAAATTGCCCAGAAACGCAGAGAAGCTAAAGCCAGAGGAGAAAGAAAGACAATCACAGAACTCAACAGAGATTTCCAACGTGCAGCAAGACAGGACAAGGAAAAGTACTACAATGATGCATGCAAGGAAATAGAAGCAGAAACTATTAGAGGAAGAACAAGATCAGCTTTCCTAAAGCTACGAGAGTTAAAGAAAAAGTTCCAGCCTCGAATTGGAATGTTACAAGATGCTCAAGGTTCTATGTTGAATGATGCTGAGAAGATCAAGAAAAGATGGAAGGAATATACAAAGTTTTTATATGATAAAGATCAAGTGGACCAACAGCCGTTTCAACCTGTGCCTTATGATCTGGAACCATTGGTGATGAAAGAAGAAGTTGAAGCAGCATTGAAAGCCTTATCAAAGAACAAAGCACCAGGCATTGATTGCATTCCCATAGAAGTATTACAGCAATCTGATGCAGCTGTTACCATACTTACAAGGCTCTGCCAAGAAATAAGGAAGACAGCATCATGGCCAACTGACTGGAAAAGATCTGTGTTTATACCAATACTAAAGAAAGGTGATCCAACTGACTGTGGAAATTATCGCACAATCGCTCTCTGATCCCACATGCCAGCAAGATTCTACTGAAGATTATTCAAAAAAGACTACAATCATACCTGGAACAAGAACTACCTGAAGTGCAAGCAGGGTTCAGAAAAGGGCGAGGAACGAGAGACATCATTGCGGATGTGAGATGGATCCTTGAAAAGACTAAAGGGGGGGCGGAGCCTGATGTCCAGCGGGATGGTCGCATAACGCTGAGGCTCCCGAGAGGCCTACTCAGAATCCTGAATTAACACCGTACATACTTGGAACTTCTACTCTGATCTTGCCGGGGCACATTGGTGAGATGGCGGGGACCAAACCCACGCGCCTGGAATTTGGATCTCCAGCGGCTTCTCACGGCAAACGTTCCAAAACTTAACCTCCGTCCCCGCAGAAGGGGCTGGCCTTGCGCGAGGGCCCCGAAATGCAGCAGGAAATCCTCGCAGAGATTAGAGGGGTCAAAGACCTCGTGCAGTCAAACGGTGAAGCACTCCGAGCGCTGCGGGAAGATTTTGGTGTGCTGCAAAGCAAGCTAGAAGGGCTTTCTTCGCGTCAGGACAAAATGGAGAGCATATTGGACTCCCATGCGGCCTGGTTGTCCAAACTCGACAAAGTTGAACGTCAGGTGCGGGCCTTGCAGAAAGAAGTGGAAGATGGCAATAATAGAGCGCGCCGCAACAACATTCGACTCGTGGGCATACCGGAGGGAGCGGAATCGGGAGACATGAAAGTGTTTTTATGCAAAATCCTCCCTTCCCTGCTCCAAATCACCTTTACCAAAGATTTGGAGATCGATCGCGCTCATCGTGTACCCACAAGCATAACGCTCAACAGGAAGACCCCGAGGCCTATCATTTTTCGACTTTTGAGATATCAACACGTTGAGCAAATTCTAAATGCCTCTCGGGCAAAGGGCCATATGGAGTTTGAGAGCCACAAGATCTCCTTCTATCCCGATTTGGCTAAACCCACGGTCGACCGCCAAAAGCGCTTTCTGGAATTCCGGCCGAGGCTTCAACAACTACAAGCACGCTATGGCCTGATGTACCCGGCCAAGCTCCGAGTCACGCTTCACAATCAGACAAGAACATTTGAGGACCCTGATCTACTAGCGGAGTTTTTGGATTCCAAAGAAGCCGACTTGATGCGCTGACTTTCAGAATATTCCTGCAAGTATTCTCATATCCGCTGTACCTGCCATATTGGATCTGCTGCAGCCCAGCAAAGAGTCTGGCGAGGGCAGTTTGTTGCCTTACTTTTGATGATATCTGTGACCCGACTCCATCTACCCACAGTAGCCTCGATGAGTATCAGAGACAGTGTTAATTATGGACTCTGGTGTTTCTTTTCTTTTTTTTTCATGTCTTTCTATTCCTCTCTAGGGCCTCCTCCCGCAGACATATGGTCGCCATATTCTTTGGGGTTTTGCTTCTTCTCTAAGATACTTTGGTACATACTTTTCAATATGGGGTGTATTAGCCAGAATACTCGGTGATTATGTCATTGTTGCACAGATTCTGATTATGTTGTATGTTTTCAAGCGCCCTTACCTAAAATGTCTATTACTGATTGATGGCACCATGTAAGATTTTCTCATTGAACGTAAAAGGAATTAATAATCCGATAAAACGGAAGAAAATCCTAAGCTACCTAAGTCAGGAAGCTGCGGATCTGATTTTTCTCCAAGAAACGCATTTAAATTCGAAGGAAACTCTTAAACTCAATATTAAACCTTACATGGTGGCCGCCTATTCCCCAGCCGTTTCTAAGAAATGTGGGGTTGCCATACTGGTTAGGAAATCTTTGCATGCTACTATCATTGCGACTAGCTCAGATACAGAAGGTAGATGGTCCAGAGCTCACCTCAAGATAGGTAGCCTTGAAGTTACATGTATATGCCTTTACGCTCCTAATGTGGATGACCCTGCCTTTTTTGCTACCATTGCTCAGGTTGCGCAGGCCTCTGCAAATACTTCATTGATAATTGGGGGGGATTTCAATCTAGTCCTTGATCCCCTGATTGACAAACAGCCGCCTAGGACAAGTGGTCCCCCCAAGAGTCACACCACGCTTACCTCCCTGATCAAAGATCTTGCTTTAGTTGATCTATGGAGGTTATTACACCCCAATGAGCTTGACTTCACCTTCTTCTCTTCCCCTCATAAATCCCAGTCTCGCATAGACTTCTTTCTAATATCAAAACTGTTAGTTCCTCAGGTGGACACTGCAAAGATTCACTCCCAACATATTTCAGATCATGCTGCCATTTCCTTTCAACTACACACTACTGCACCCCAAGGGAATTCGGGGGCCTGGTTCTTTGATAGAGCCCTGTTAACTCAGCCAGAGTTCCAGTTAGAAATTCGAGCAGCCATACAGGATTACTTCCATTTTAATCTACCCCAGGATACTGCGAATTGGGCTTGGTGGGAGGGCTTCAAAGCGGCCATTCGAGCAACGATCACTAGCTATCAAATCCGCCTGCGGAAACAACGTAAACAGCAGCTACTCATACTAGACCAACAAATAAAAGCAGGCGAACGAGTTCTAACTTCACGTACTGATCCGTGTGTATTAATTCGATTACAGCGTCTCCGTTTTCAATATAATTCAATCCTCTCAACTGCAGCTTCTAAGAGTATTGAGCTTCAGCGAGGGACATATTATCGTGAAAATAACCGAGCCGGTCGACTCTTAGCCAACGCCTTGAAAGGTCAAAAAGAAGCCAAACGCGTAGCGGCCCTTCGAGCTCCACAGGGAGGGGGCATAGTGACCACAGACTCCGACATTGTAGAGCTCTTTCGGGATTTCTATACCCGCCTATATCAATCTGAATGTGAGTTCTCGTCAGAGACATTCGAGCGATTGCTTTCTGGCATTCAGCGGCCGACTCTCTCTGAAGATGATAGGGATGCGATGGATGAACCCTTTTCTACTTCAGAGATCCAATCTGCCCTAAAACGAACAGCCTCGGGCCGTGCCGCAGGGCCCGATGGTCTCCCGACCGAATTCTACAGAACGTTCAGTGCAGATTTAGTTCCCTATTTAAAACTCTATTTTACTGCCCTTGCGGTAGATACATCCTCTTTGGGATCCTTTTCTGCAGCTAATGTGGTAGTATTTGAGAAAGAAGGTAGAGACCCGCTACTAACCGCCAACTACCGTCCAATCTCCCTACTTAATGCCGATTATAAGATCTTCGCAACGATCTTGGCCACCCGGCTATCTGACAGGATGGCCACCCTAATTCACCCCGACCAATGCGGTTTTATACCCGGCAGATCAACTGCTGACAATGCTCGGACCTTGTGCCATGTGCTATCCAGTGCTGCCAATCTAGATCATCCATGGGTGGGTCTTTCCCTGGATGCCGAAAAAGCCTTTGACCGCCTAGAATGGCCCTTCTTATTTGCAGTTCTCCGATGGTATGGCTTTGGGGAGGGCTTCCTCCGATATCTCCAAGTCATGTATACTCAACCCGTCGCCAGTATTTGTGTAAATGCCATCAAGTCTCAGCCATTTAATCTCCAAAGAGGCACGCGTCAAGGTTGCCCCCTATCACCAATGCTCTTTGATCTAGCTCTTGAACCCCTAGCCCTCCTTATTAGACAGTCCGCACGTATTCGAGGTGTCCCCTTCAGTCATAGGGAGATTAAACTCTCTGCATATGCAGATGACCTTATGCTTTTCGTATCCCTCGATTCGGTTCCAGCTGTCTTGGATCTGATTGACGGATACTCACAATTATCGGGCTATAAAATTAACTGGACCAAATCTGTAGCATTCCCACTGAACCGCTGGGTACATGAGGCTGACATGCAGGCCTTTCCCTTCCTTTGGCAATCCCGGATGGTGAAGTATCTCGGGGTCCATTACTGTTCTCCTTTAGAAGACACTATCAGTTTTAATGCCAAAGAGGTAGTCTCCAAAGTCCGTGAGCTCACGAATCGTTGGTCTCCCTTATCTCTTACATGGTGGGGCCGCTTAGAAACTGTGAAAATGATGATAGTCCCCAAAGTGAACTACATTTTAGAAATGCTGCCATGCTTACTCCCGCTACATACTTATAAAGATATTGAGGGCCTTCTCGTCCGTTATCTCTGGCAGGGCAAGCCACCAAGGATAGCTAAACAAAAACTACAGTCTGCAAAGGAAAGAGGGGGTACCAGATTTCCTGATTTTCTTAGATATCATCAAGCCTTCCTACTTAAGCAAGGTGCCCGATGGCTAGATGCCTCAACAGACAGCAGACCAGTTTGGCTTGACATAGAAGAGGAGCTTAGTAGCCCAATTCCGTTGACCCATCTCCCCGGTATGTCCTATCAAGTAGACACCCGCCATCCACCAATGATTGTCGATACTCTTGCGGCCTTTAACACTCTCATTCTATCACTGGGCCCGAACGTATGTCCTCAGGACGGACTCCCGCTATGGAATAACCCCAGAATTCAAGTCCTAAATAGAACGATAGCATGGAAACCCTGGTACTCAAGGGGGATCTGGACACCCCAACAGCTTTTCTCTGCAGCTCGTTGGAAAACCTTTTCTGATTTACAAAAGGAATTTGCGTTACCAGCGAAACACTACTTTCAATTGATGCAGCTTCAACACTGCCTCAAAAGTGCTCGAATCATGCCGCCCTCTGCCCCTACTGAGGAGGGGCTATTAGACATAGTTCACTCTATTAGTAGTACACATGGGGTAGCCTCTAACTTTTATAAAATATTATGTCAGGGTACAGACATGGCCACTTTTCGAGCCCAACAAGCCTGGGAGCGCGAACTGCAAACCACTTTAACCCCTGTGCAATGGAGCGTTTTCTGGAGCAAAGTAGTGCGGGTTTCCCGGTCTGCCTCTGTTACCCAAACTCTCTTCTTTTTTGCACACAGATGCTTTTATACCCCAGAAAAAATAGCCAAATGGAACACAAATGCTAGGGACCAGTGTTGGTCTTGCCATACTGCTGTGGGAACCTTCGCTCATGTTATTTATGAATGTCCTCAACAACAGGTTTATTGGGGGCGGGTCTGGGGTCGTATTCAATTTATCTTACACCTTCACGAACCTCTCTCTTGGAAGATCGTGGGACTCCGCTCTGTGGCGGAGGTCCCCTCTCTTCCTAAGAAGGGTCGCTTTCTCCTTGATTTCATGCTGGGTATAGCCATATGCTTAATCACGAGGAATTGGAAGGATAGCTCTCGACTTACTGTCAATGAATGGTGGAACCTCGTCTGCTTATATAGTAAATATGAGCAGATACCTCGGAGAGCTATTCCCCATGCCCAACCGCACTCTCACTTGTCTAAATGGCAGATGCTTAATGATTATGTACACTCTGCTCATTGCTCCAACATGCCTGTATAATGTGTACTCATCATGTTTCAGATCACCGTTAGGTTTTGTAACACAATAATGTAAGTACACGCCCGTTTCGGGAATGATTAGTTTTCTAGAGAAGAAGCAGGGGCGTGGTAGGGGTTTACTTTGGTGTATGTATTACACTTTATGTATCTGTCTTTTAGCTGTATGTCTTCCTTTTCCTTTGTTGTTATAAAATGAAAATAAAGAATTTAAAAAAAAAAAGAAAAGACTAAAGAATACCAAAAGGATATCTATTTGTGCTTTATCGACTATAGCAAAGCTTTTGACTGTGTAAACCATGAGAAACTCTGGGCCACATTAAGAAGCATGGGTATACCAGAACACCTGATCGTTCTCTTGCACAATCTGTACATTGATCAAGAAGCAACAGTTCAAACAGAACAAGGAGAAACAGAATGGTTTAAAATAAGCAAAGGTGTAAGACAAGGCTGCATACTTTCCCCCTACCTGTTTAATATATATGCAGAACAAATCATCAGAGAAGCAGGATTGTATGAAGACAACAGAGGTGTGAAGATTGGTGGAAGACTCATCAACAACCTTCGCTAAGCTGATGATACCACATTACTGGCGGAAAGTGAAGATGATCTGAAACATTTGCTTCTCACAATCAAAGAACATAGTCTCAAAATGGGCCTGCATCTTAATGTAAAGAAGACAAAGATCATGACAACTGGCATAATCAACAGGTTCATCGTCGAAGGAGAAGAAATTGAAATTGTGAATAACTTGAACCTACTTGGATCAACTATCAATAAAGAAGCAACAAGCAGTCAAGAAATCAGACGACGCATTGCTCTTGGCAGAATGGCTATGAAAGACCTAGATAAGATTCTCAAGAGCAGAGATGTCTCTCTCCATACAAAGATTCGACTTGTTCAAGCCATGGTATTTTCAATAACATCATATGGATGTGAAAGCTGGACAGTGAAAAAGATAGACAGGAAGAAAATTGATGCCTTTGAATTATGGTGCTGGTGGCAAATACTGTGTATACCATGGACTAGAGGAGATCAAACCTAAGCTTTCTTTAGAAGCTCAGATGACAAGACTTCGACTTTCATACTTTGGACACATCATGCGGAGAGAGAGATCATTAGAGAAAGACATCATGCTTGGCAAGATAGAAGGTCGACGCAAAAGAGGAAGGCCAGCAATGAGATGGATCGATACAATAACAGCAGCTACGGGTACCAGTCTGTCAACAATAAGCCGCCTGACTGAAGACCGAACACAATTTAGGATAGCTATCCAGAGGGTCGCCATGAGTCGACTCCGACTCGACGGCACTTACAAACAACAACATAATACTTCTATGAGAAAGCACATAAAAAATCACAAATAATATTCCATATTAATACACAGTAGAGGAACGAAAACATGCCTGCAAAGGCATAATCAAAACAAAATAAATAAGAAATAATCCAAACTGAGAAAAATTAAACAATGCAGTACAGCAGATTTCCACCCCACACATTTCAACCTTCTGTATTCTGCGTAGACTGTGCCAAATTTTTCTCAGAATAAAAAAACAACAACCCTTAATTAAGGCTCAAAGAAAATACTTCACATTATTTATTCTTAGGGGTATGTTTACTAAACCGTCTTAATGTGCGCTCTGCCACATTATCGTGCAATAATGGTGCTTTATCGGGCGCAGAGGTACCTTAGCGCGCGATAACGTGCGCAGCGGCGCAAATGAGTGCTGAGGGTGCAGAAAGGCTCCCGGAGGGGGGAGTAAGGCTCCCCAGGGGCGGAGAGAGAGGGTCAATGGGTGGAGAGTGGGAGGGGAGAGGCTCCCTGCACACTAACGCTGTGAAATTCGAGGCTGAAAAATAACGCCAGTGAAACCCTGGCATTAGAGCTGATTTAAAGGGAAAAGAAACCATTTCCGTCAGCAATGTACAGCAAAACCAGGGAAACGTACAAAAAGTGATAAGTGTGAAACATGTGCATGGAACAAAAGGGCAAATAAACAGTGAAAATGACCAGCAGAAAATGTAATAAAAACATAACCACGCTGGCCAGTAGTGATTTTAATGGGAAACATCAAAAAACACTCCCGAGAAAGCTCCAAAAAAAAGATATGAATTTTGGAAGGATCTATGCTCCATCCCCATACAAGGTGAATGAGCCCACAGTGAAATTGCGCTGAGCAGGGTTTTCCCTCTCCATTGGGCAGGTTTCCTATGGCGTGCATATGTTCTGCAACAGCAGGGCGGGCATGTCAGAATGGGCAACTGGACAGATGCTTGAAAAGGGGACAAAGAGGCTGCAGGCGGCACATGCTGTGGTGCAGCTGGGCCACAGTGCGGAATAGGGTGATGCCTAGGTGGCCCATAGGAATGCTGAAACAGTAGAGCAGCCAGACAGCAACTGATGAGGGCCCAACATGGGCACGAGTGTGCTTCCCACAGTGTCACAGGGGATAGTACCCAGCAGGTACCCCCAAGGTCACAGAACATTGGCAGGTGGTGCTGGGGGGAAACGTGGACAGCTATGCAGGCACCCCTACCCCAGATCCCGCACCATAGTCAGCCGCCTACCCACACACTAGATGGCCTGAGACTGCGCTCAACCAGCACCACCAGCAGAAGGGCATGTCAGCAGGGTGGCAGAGGGGTACTGGTGGTGGAGGGGGCAGTGGCAGTTGCCCAGAGCAGACCATGATCTCGGTCTCACTCAACAGAGGGATTTGGCTAACCAAAAACAGAAATGTATATATCCCTCCAAACGTACCAAGAGATGCTGTAAATTAATTAAATTCCACTGCTGTCAACTGTGACCATATGCTAGTCATAGGAGTTTAACAGAACCGGGGTCTCAGACAATAACAGCAACATTCCTAAACATATTTTCTTAGGGAATGTGTTGCATTTTTGCATCAATGATCTCTCCGGTTGCAAATTGTATGTTAAATCAAGCAGAGGTACAATGATCTAAATGTCTTTTGAATACTACTCAAAAATCAAATCTTCACAATTGATATTCCAACTTGTTCTTTGCTGAGATTTTGAAATTTTTTTATCGCTGTAACTCAAATGTGCTTATCTCAAAAATAGAGTAACAAACTTCCCCAACGCCACCATTCAGGTACTGGCTTGCGTTTCAACTCTTCCACAGGGGAAGCTGTTAGTTCATGATGTTGGAGTGGAGGAGTGGCCTAGTGGTTGGGGCAAGGTACTTCGGGCTGGAAGGTCGGGGGTTCAAATCCCACTAGAGGACAGCAACCGTGGGCTGGAAGGACTGGGGTTTCTAGTCCCACAGGTGCTCCTTGTGGTCTTGGGCAAGCCACTTAACCCTCCATAGCCCATGTTCCCTGTAAAATAGTTCTCTGTGTGCTGTGCTTTCCTGTCTAATCAATGTGTTTATACCTCAAAAAAAAAAATTTCCTGTCATGTTTTGACAATTTCCAATCTGTAATCAAACCGCTGCTGATCGCTGGAAGTAGCGGTATACAAATGTATACTAAATAAATAAAAATAAATGATGTAGCACTATCTATAAGTGAAATGAAAGAATTGTAAATTCAAAAAAGGTGTCAGTCTAATTGCCAAAAAATGTATTGTTACACAGGATGATCCAAATCTATGTTCTTACCATCAGTTCCTTATACCAGATATCATAGAGCAATGCGTACTCTCATGGCTGCCTGCTAGCCTATCGGCTTCTCTTCGGACGCTGCGCATGCGTATTATGATTATGTCTTGAATTTAAAAAGCTGCGCGCAGGTGTAAATGTATAACAGATAATCCGTCCCTCCCCAACTTATCAGGCTCATTAAATTAAATGCAAGCTCCCCACTCTATCGTGTTGTTTAAACCGCTTGGAATAACTGATTGAAGTTTATGAATCCATATTTGTTCTTGAATGAGTAGAGTTTTTGCTTTGGATTTTCCCGCCCTCCCGACTGTCACTAGTTCAATGCTGAAGCATCTTAGGTCCTCAAATGTGTGGTGATGTTGTATACAATGTGCTACCAGGGGGGCCTCCAGGACACGACATTTTAATCTGCTTCGATGTTCGTTCATGCGAACCCGGAACTGTCTAATGGTTTTACCAACATATAGCAAGCCACATGGGCACCTAATCCCGTAAACAATGTGGTCAGAGCTGCATGAGGTGGAATCTCGCAATTCATAAGTTCTACCATGGTATTCAAAACTGACAATTTCTTCAGATATAGAACAAATGTTGCAGCTGCCACATTTCGTGTGACCTATTGCTCTCCCCTGTACGATCGTCGAAATTGATCGTAACTTGGCAGGACTGAGTTTCTCCTTTAAATTTTGATGGCGTGTCCAAACACATCGTATAAATTTATTTTGTAACCCAGGTAAAGTACTTAATACATTTTGATGGCGTTTTATAATGCGTTTTATACTGCCACTAAGTGGGGAAAATTTAGTAATGAAATTAATGTGATCCGCATCAAACTGTTCTGGGGCTGCAATAATATATCTCTATTGTTGTACAGGGCTCGTTTATAAGCCATTTTAATGATCGAAGCAGGATATTCTCTATCTTCAAAAGTCTGTACCAGATTTTTTGCTTGTTTTTTGTATTCTTCTAAACCAGAGCAGTTTCTGCCCGGTATGAATCAAAGACGGTGGAATTAACCAAACAAACGCAATTGCTTCATGATGATGTCAAACAGATCAAAGCAAAGAAGCTTAAACGGGATTTCAGTGATTACATGGTGGGATATGTTTACCCATGGCAAAACCCAAAGAGAAGATTTAAGAAACCACAAAAACAGGTTGAGTTCGAGACATCATCAGACGAAACAGGCTCTTCCGATTCTGCTAAATCGTCATGAGAGGATTTTCCAAACGAAGAAGTAGGAAAAACGAAGAAGAAAAATGGGGGTCGTGGAAAGCAAAAGGGCAGAGGAACAAGTTGACAACGCGACTAACCAGGGAGCAGAATTTTACTGGCTGGCCTGGGGCTGTCAGTGCAACCTCTGCGCAGTCTTCAGTTATAAACATCTCACATTTTCATCTGACTAGAAATCATCTTACAGTTTTAGATAAGGGTATGTCGTTTGTTCCAGAAATCCGGTTTGATAGCTTTCAGTTCAGGGTGGATATTGAAAGCCTAATGAGGAAGCTTCAAATAAAATTGTTTTTTGCGACCACCGAGTCCAACAGCTCAGATACACGTCATCTAGAGGAAGTAGGACGAACCCCACTACCGATTAGATCAGCATGGATGCCTCCGGGACCCATACATCCTGTTTTGGCTCTTTTTAAAGATCTGGTAATACGAGATGTAGCGAAATTAGAAAGTGAATGCAGATTGACATCGAAGATTTTTACGCCAGCTGAGAACATAGCTTTGAAAGAATTGCAAACCCATCCAAACATAGTGATTCGCCGAGTGGACAAAGGTGGAGCTATAGTGATAATGAATAGATCACAATATCTGCAGGAAGCTGAGCGACAATTATCACAAGTAGATACATACCGCAGATTACCACGGGATCCTACATTGGATCTTCAAAAAGAAATCAAGCTCATTACATCTATGGCTTTGGAAAGCAAGTTAATCACCAAGAAAGAGTGGAGTTTCCTTAACGAATCCTCCCCCACTATAGCGCGATTCTACCTGGTGCCAAAAATACACAAAGACGTACACAATCCGCCTGGTAGACTAATTGTTTCCACAAAAGGAACATTATTGAAGCCACTGTCAATCTATATAGATTCTTATTTGAGACCGTTGATGGTGAATATCCCCTCTTATATAAAGGATACATCGCACTTCTTACGTTTGTTAACAGAACATCCAGAATGGGCTTTTATGACAGACACATTGTTGGCAACACTAGATGTTTCTGCCCTTTATACGAACATCCCCCAAGAAGCAGCTTATGATGTGATTATGTCATCTTTGCGGGCTCAAGGTGATTTGTACGATGAGCATGTCGAATTTATTTCTCACCTTGTCAAATTCACGATTTTTCAGAATTACTTTGAATTTGAAGGTATTTTGTATCAACAGAAGTCTGGGATAGCCATGGGAGCCACCTGCGCCCCGTCAGTAGCCAATTTATATATGGAAGCCTATGAGCGCCAATGCTTACTGTATCACCATATAAAGACTGTCTGCTATTATGGAAACGTTACATCGACGATGTGTTTGTATTATGGAGGGGTGATGCACAACAACTACAAGATTTTATATGGTGGTTGAACGGCGTGAATCCAAGTATACAATTTACACATACTTTTCATGAGCAGAAAGTTGTTTTCTTAGATGTGGTGGTTCAGAAGGGAAACCAGGGCTGGGTCACTTGTGTTCACAAAAAAACAACAGATAGAAATACGATTCTTCATTATCGTAGCAAGCACCCTAAACAACTGCGTGACAGTCTCCCTCTATCACAGTTTATTCGATATCGCAGAAACTGCTCTGGTTCAGAAGAATACAAAAAACAAGCAAAAAATCTGGTACAGACTTTTGAAGACAGAGAATATCCTGCTTCGATCATTAAAATAGCTTATAAACGAGCCCTGTACAACAATAGAGATCTATTTTTATTTTATTTATTTTATTTATTTGAGCACATTTTTATACCGCTCCTTCCAGTGATCAGCAGCGGTTTACATCTAACAATTAACTCTGCATATGTTTAGCAGTTACATAAAACTGTAGGATAATAACATTAGAACATTAGGATAACTCAATAAGTAGAACAATAATAACTGTATACATAAAACTGTGAGATAACACTTTTGAACATTAGGATAGCTCAATGAATAGAAAAACTATATACATGAAATAATGTCAAACATACATGT
Organism: Ichthyophis bannanicus; assembly: GCA_033557465.1. Lineage (NCBI taxonomy): Eukaryota > Metazoa > Chordata > Amphibia > Gymnophiona > Ichthyophiidae > Ichthyophis > Ichthyophis bannanicus. The sequence continues at coordinate 63,713,559 of CM066039.1, read as the reverse complement.
TATATAATTAACTATATACATTATTTGTGAAGGGTAGTATAGGTAGATTTTTTTTTTTTAATTTGATTCTCCGCGGATTTGAAAAGTTTTAACTGACAAAGGTGTAAGAGATCTCTGACAAGTTGATTTAATCCTGGAGTTACTTTATGTTATTTCTGTCAAATTGAAGTATTCCTTGAACAGATGTGTTTTCAGGCTCTTACGGAATGATATGAGATCTTTGTTAGTTCTTAAGGTGTCTGGGAGTTTGTTCCATTGTATTGGAGCAGTGTAAGTGAATGCTCTATTACTGGTGAATGCCTTTGATTTGCAAATGGAGAGGGGGGTTTGTAGTGTATTTAGGTTGTGTGTTCGTCGTTTCCTGTTGGTGTTTTGTGATTTTATGAGTGTGGCAAGATAGGATGGGGCATAATTGTTTATTAGTTTGAATGTAGTGATGATTATTTTGTACCTGATGCGTGCATGTATAGGTAGCCAGTGAAGTTCTCTTAGGATAGGTGTGATGTGATCTGTGAATGGTACGCACATTAGGATTCGGGCTGTTACATTTTGTGCCATCTGGAGTATGTTTGTAGTTTTTTTAGGCAGGCCTTGTAATATGCCATTACAATAATCCAGATGTGGCATTATGATTGCTTGTATTATTGATCTAAAGTCCGATAGTTCTAGGATGTTTCGTAAGGGCTGTAGAGTTCTTAGTTTGTAGAAAATGGTTCTATTTAGAATTCTTAGGTGGGTTTCCATGTTAAGTGTCCTATCTAGAGTGACACCTAGGTACTTTAGTTCTTGTTTAGTGTTATAAGTTGTATTATTTAGTATGATTGTGGGGGGGTGTTTAAACTCTGGGTTTTTGGAGATAAACATTACTTCAGTTTTTTTGTGATTGATAAGCATATTGTTTTGTTGGAGCCATTGTTGTGCTTCATTAAGGCATTTTTCTAAGGGACTGTAATCCGGGTTACATATATCCATTTGAGTATAAAGCATTATATCATCTGCATAGAGATGATAGTCAATTTTGTGTTTTTGGAATATTGTGCAGATTGGTCTTAGATATAAGTTAAATAATATAGCGGATAATGATGAGCCTTGTGGGATACCTTGTGTCTGAGGGAAAGTATTGGATAGGTTTTTATCAAAGTAAACTTGTTGTATCCTGTTTGATATATACGACGAGAACCAGTTAAGGGGGGTTCCATTTATACCTATTGTTTCTAATCTTTCAATAAGGATCTTATGATTCACTGAATCAAAGGCTGCAGTTATGTCGATGAAAATTAGGACAAACATTTTTTTGCAGTTTTCAATGCCTTTATAAAGTTTGTCAAATAATACTAGAAGTAGTGTTTCTACTCCATGTGATTGTCTGAAACCATATTGCTGAGCATCTAGTGCATTTGTGTTATCTATGTGGTCTTGCAATTGGTATTGTACGGATTTTTCAATGATTTTGGCTATAAAAGGTATACTTGATATGGGTCTGTATGAGGATGGGTCTACATTGTTAGTGATTTGTTTTTTAGTATTGGTCGTATTAGAGATCTTTTTAGTTCTGTTGGCATTTTTCCTTGTATTAGAGATTGGTTTACAATATTTAGTATTATGGGTGAGATTTCTGCTTTAATATTCTTGATCCAGTCTACTGGACATGGGTCAAGGGGGGATGTGGTAGTGTTTATATTTGTGATGATGTTGAGAAGTTGTCTGTTATCTATTGGGTAAAAGTTTTCCCACTCTATTGTGAGTTTATTATTTTGTGTTACCCTTTGGAGTATGTTATTTTCAATTTTATGGGAGATTTTTTCTTCGCTGGTGTTTAATTTTTTAGAATAGTGATCAGCCAGTGCTTGAGCGTTTATAGGATAGTTTGAATTAACGTCTTTTGTAGGTTTAGTGAGTGATTTTACAAGCTCAAATAATTCCCTTGGTTTATTTAATGCATTAGTTAGTTTTTTGGTGTGGTAATTCTTTTTTGCCGTATTTACTATTTCTTTATAGGATTTAAGTAGTGATAAGTATTGTGTTTTGGTTTCAGTTGATTTCCTAGCTCTCCATTTTTCTTCCATTTTTCTGAGATCTTTTTTTGCTTTAGCTATTTCTGCTGTGTACCAAGGTTCCGACTTTTTTTTAGGTTTGTTGTTTTCATGGGAGGTAATATTAGATGTTTGTTTTGAAACTGCTTCAATTCCGTTGTTCCATTGTTTTATCAAGTCTTCTAAATTTGAGGTTTCTGTTTTTACATGTGAAAAGATCGCATTTATTAATGTGTCTTTATCAGGTTTTTTAAACAAGCTTTTATGTGTGTTATTAATAGATTCTATATTGTGTGATTGCAATGGTATTTCAAATGTGAATTGTATAAGATGATGGTCTGACCATGGTACTTGTGTTATTTTTGGTGTTATACTTGTTACTGTGGTGTTAAAGTATTTCTTGGGAAGAAACACTACGTCTAAGATATTTCCCTTGTCATGTGTGGGAGTTTGAATTATTTGTTGGTAACCCATTTGATCCATGGCTTCACTAAATGCAGTAGTTTGTGTGGTATTAAGTGAAGCAAGGTTTATATCGCCCAGTATCATCTGATATTTTTTTAAAGGTGTTTTGCATATTTCTTCAAGGGCTGATGCTAATGTTTCATGTTTTCCAGAAGGTGGTCTGTAAATGAGGGAAATAGCAAAGGTTTTGTTTTCCACTTTGAGGATATCTATTCCTTCGAGTGGTTTTTGGGCAGTACAGGTTAGGTTTAGATTTTTTCTTGCTATTATTAGTACTCCACCACCTTTTCCTTTGTTACGGGGGCAGTTAAATATATTGTATCCTGGTGTACTTAGTGTATTGAGGGGGACTGTGTCCGATGGAGCGAGCCATGTTTCTGTGATGCATAGTAGATCTGGTTTTTCATCCGTAATAAGGTCCTGTATTATGTGTATCTTGTTTTTGATAGACCTGGTATTTATTAGTAGACATGTTTGAGGGGTTAGCGTGTTAGGCTTAGTGTATGTAATATTATGTGTAGGTTTGATTGTGATTAGTCTTGAGCGAGATTTTGTTACCTTTGGGTTAGATTGGGGTGAATTATGTTTGGGTTTATATGGAATCCACTGGGTGAGGTGTGGTATTTGGTATATGTGTATGAGGCTTGGTGGTGAGTAGATGGGATACGTGTGTAGGTATGCTTGAGATGTTTTTGTAAGTATGATGACACATAGCAGGGTGATAAGAAGTATATTTCGGAATTCCATCTTTATCTTTTATGGATAGGATCTTATTTGTGTTTTGTGAGAAATAAGTGTATTAGGGTCCTATTTGTATGATCTGGTATGATATAGAGTTTAGGTCTTGTTATCTTAATTGTCTTAAGAGTGTTATTATTTGAATCAGTAGTAGGGGAAAAGCCACAAACTCTCATTGGGTGTTCACGCTGCTGTTTATAGGTTACTGGCAAATTATTGACGAGGTTGTTAGCGACAATACAATGGAGGTTAGAGTTGATAGGATTACTGGCGATAGTATCAAGTTATACAAGCAGTGATAGATTACTGGTAATGGTAGCAGTAACTGATTTTAACTTATAGGATTACTGGCAACAGTATAGGCAACTGGTAATAGTAACTTATTAATTAATAGGATTACTGGCAACAGTATCAAGGTATACAAACAGTGATATGTTACTGGCAACAGTAACTGTTATTGATTAACGGGACTACTGACAACAGTATCAGGATATACAAACAGTGATAAGTTACTGACAACAGTAATTTTAGCACTCTTACTATTAGTACTGTTACTAGCACTATTAAGGTTATTGGCAACAATATGTAAGTTAGGTAGTAATAAAAATGTAGAGACTATACTTGTGAAGTTATACTTGCGATAGACAGCAGGAGCTAAAACTAATTCCTGAAAAAGAATGTTAGGTCAGGATCCTAATGCTTGGAGTCTTATTTACTGGCGTCAGATAGTTTCATATGAGTAAGGCTGTATCTATGTTGTTGGTGGTAGAGTTCAAATCGCAGAGGAGCTCACGCTGTTAGATCTTTTTTGAAGGCCAGGAATTAATCATCCTTTAGGTTGCTTGGGCCAACTGCCTAAGGGCCACGCCAAAGGGCCCTCTGGCGAGGCCCTCAGGCGCGGGCCCGTCGGTGCGGGTGTGCCAGGTGGCGCCCTCTTTGAAATGTGCTTGGCTTGCCCCGATTGGGCAAGAGGCTGCTTCTGGGCTGTCCCGCTGCAGGAAACAGCTCGATCCCTCCAGGGAGAGCACGCAGGGGATGAAAGGGCTGCAGGTCAGTGAAGCGCCCTCTTTGAAATGTGCTCGGCTTGCCCCGATTGGGCAGAGGCTGCTTCTGGGCTATTATTACAGCCCCAGAATAAAACGGAACAGTTCGATGCGTATCACATTAATTTCATTACTAAATTTTCCACACTTAGTGGCAGTATAAAACGCATTATAAAACGCCATCAAAATGTATTAAGCACTTTACCTGGGTTACAAAATAAATTTATACGATGTGTTTAGACACGCCATCAAAATTTAAAGGAGAAACTCAGTCCTGCCAAGTTACGATCAATTTCGACGATTGTACAAGGGAGAGCAATTGGTCACACGAAATGTGGCAGCTGCAACATTTGTTCTATATCTGAAGAAATTGTCAGTTTTGAATACCATGGTAGAACTTATGAATTGCGAGATTCCACCTCATGCAGCTCTGACCACATTGTTTACGGGATTAGGTGCCCATGCGGCTTGCTATATGTTGGTAAAACCATTAGACAGTTCCGGGTTTGCATGAACAAACATCGAAGCAGATTAAAATGTCGTGTCCTGGAGGCACCCCTGGTAGCACATTGTATACAACATCACCACACATTTGAGGACTTAAGATGCTTCGGCATTGAAGTAGTGACAGTCGGGAGGGCGGGAAAATCCAAAGCAAAAACTCTACTCATTCAAGAACAAATATGGATTCATAAACTTCAATCAGTTATTCTAAGCGGTTTAAACAACACGATAGAGTGGGGAGCTTGCATTTAATTTAATGAGCCTGATAAGTTGGGGAGGGACAGATTATCTGTTACACATTTACACCTGCACGCAGCTATTTAAATTCAAGACATAATCATGATACGCATGCGCAGCGTCCGAAGAGAAGCCGGTAGGCTAGCAGGCAGCCATGAGAGTACGCATTGCTCTATGATATCTGGTATAAGGAACTGATGGTAAGAACATAGATTTGGATCATCCTGTGTATCAATACATTTTTTGGCAATTAGACTGAGACCTTTTTTGAATTTACAATTCTTTCATTTCACTTATAGATAGTGCTACATCATGAACTAACAGCTCCCCCTGAGGAAGAGTTGAAACACAAGCCGGTACCTGAATGGTGGCATTGGGGAAGTTCGTTAATCTATTTTTGAGATAAGCACATTTGAGTTATAGCGATAAAAAAATGTCGAAATCTCAGCAAAGAACAAGTTGGAATATCAATTGTGAAGATTTGATTTTTGAGTAGTATTCAAGAGACATTTAGGTCATTGTACCTCTGCTTGATTTAACATACAATTTGCAACTGGAGAGGTCATTGAAGCAAAAATGCAACACATTCCCTAAGAAAATATGTTTAGGAATGTTGCTGTTATTGTCTGAGACCCCGGTTCTGTTAAACTCCTATGACTAGCATATGGTCACAGTTGACAGCAGTGGAATTTAATTAATTTACAGCATCTCTTGGTACGTTTGGAGGGATATATACATTTCTCTTTTCAGAGCAGACCATGGCCTAGCCCTGTGTAAGTGGGTGCCATGCACTGCAAAAGAAAGGCCCTGTCTGACGAACAGTCATGGTATCACCAGGGAATGCACTGCCTCTGTGGCAACACAGTGGTGCAGTGCACACAGCCAGTGTGCTCAGAAACCAAAGGTTACAGGTTCAAGTCCCAGCTTTGGTTCCTGCCAACCCAGTCCCCATATTTTACCCACTACTTAAACGTGCTAATACAGACAGAACCTTTATTGCAGATGACATAAACATGCCCAAACACCTGCATTTTACCCTACAGAGCACAGACACCATAAACATGCGCATTACCTAGAGTAGAGTCTCACAAATGCAATCCTGGAGGGCCAAACACCATTCAGGTTCCATGCTGCCTCCAATAAATATGGCTGTCCTGCATTTCTATGCACCGCCCCCATGGTATGCAGATGTATCTCATGCATATTCATTAGGGACACCATGAAAACCCGAACAGTGTTTGGCCCTCCAGGACTGGAGTTGGGAACCTCTGCCCTAGAGCAGCGGCCAACATGGGCAGACACACATGCATCCACAGGCTCCATTATCCAAAGCCTCCTGGAGAGGCAGGCTGCGTGCATCTCCCAATAATAGCACTTGCATACCTTAGCAATGCCACCCTAAACATGGGAAAACTGTACACAGCTATCAAAAGGTTGCTATGATAACTGACAGATAGCATTTCCTACGTTAAGCACAATTGACTGATTGAGCTGCCTAATAGCAACCTTTCTGATATCTGTAGAGTGTGCCTCAGGTCTGGTGTCTGACAGAGTGACCCCAACAGTACTGCTTATCATAGCTATGCCTGCATTGTGCCCAGGACTGGTGCAGTGGCCAGGGCTGCCAAACACCTCTATAGTTGCACAATGCTGGTATAGGTGTGTGGAGTGTGTGTCTGTCTATCCAGTGTGTGGTGGCTGCCAACACCCTCCACAGCCCACACTGCTAGCACTGTTGCCAGTATTGGCCTGCCAATGTGCATAATGAGGAGCAAGGTACTGTGGGAATAGCCTGGATAGGGTGGCCTGGCCTTGCTGCATCTGCACAGGGCATAGGGCAATGACTCGAACATTGTAGTGCCCGGCTACCACCTACACGAACAGGGTGGCCACAGCATGTCCTGCTGGGAGGTCACTCTCACCCTGACTGAGCAGTTACCACAGCATGGCTAGGGTCCCCCATAGTGCTATACAGCATTTTTCTCATGTGCTATTTATGGGTTTTCTTTTGGGGCCCAATCACTGATGTATCTGCTTGGTGTGTATGCTGATATCCCAGTTCTGGGTACATGCATCTGCTCCAGGAACATGCACTATGGACTAATGAGCAGACTGTCTGTAGCTAGTATGTGTCTTGCTGGAACACTTTGCAGGGTGCAGTGGCTGTAGGCCTGCTGCTGGAGAATGTCAGATAGTGGTGGGGGGCAGCTGAGCATTTTCAGGCCTACTGTCTGTCTGCTATTGCTTTTTGGATGTGTACAGGTCTGCATTGACTGTCCTGTAGGGTGTCTGTTCCCCAGCAGGAGTGGGGTTAATGGTCCCCTCTGCTGCCACCATTGCAGGGGGGTAGAATGTGGATCTGTTGTTGGGAGATCCTGTTTCCTACCTGGAGCCCCAGAGGGTGGGTTGGGTGGTGGTACATAATCTGCCTATGGGTCTAAACACCTCCTCCCCTCCCCTCTTCTCCACCTACATCATGTAACCATGGCACCAACACAGGATATGCACTATTCTGGGTGCATCATAGTCCATACAGCTGGACATGACTGATGGATACAGATGCATCCTAGGTGTGTCTGCAGGAACTACCTATCACACGCAGTAGCACTGATGGGGACCTGCAGCATGGCATATATCAGCCATGAAAGGTGCTGTGGACCTGGTGCTGTGCCAGTAACACACACTGTCAGTTCCCCCTACCAGGCCGAGGTGCTGTGGGGTTGCATACCCCATCTTGTGATCATCTGTAGACTGCTGATTTGCATGTGCAGTGCATCATGGTTACGGGTGGGTTAACCCTATCCTGGTAACCACAGCAGATAGTTTGTGTGGTGATCTGCAGTCCTTCTGTAGCCAGCCAGGGGTTTGCTAGCAGCTGTAGCCCACTGGTTACTTCACTGCCTGTACAGCCAGAGGTCATGGGTTTACACCCACGGTGGGGTTATTTGATAGGGCTGTCTGAGGCATTGTCTATTTTTAATGTACATTAGTGCTGCCAGCAAAAACACTCTCAGAGTACTGTAGCCATAAGGTGCTTCATAAGGCGCCTTATTGGGCACCGTATAAGGTGCCTTATAGGGTGCCATATAAGGCACCTTATAGGGCGCCCTATAAAGCACCTTCTATGGTACCTTATAAGGTGTCCTATAAAGCGCCTTATGAGGTGCCTTATAAGTTGTCCTATAAAGCGCCTTATAGGGTGCCCCATAGGGGACATTATAGGGTGCCGTGGTGGACAGTGCACTTTATAATGTGCCCTATGGAGTACCTTATAGAGTGCCTTATGTGGCACCTTAGGTTACGGCACGTGTGGCTGTGTTTGCTGGCAGCAATAATTAAAATACAAATAAAATGCCTCAAGAAACAATACTTACATGTCAAAGCTGATGCCTCAGCCAGCTTTATGCATTAGGCACACTTGGGGATTGAACTCATGACCCCTGTATCATCAGTCAGTGTATTAACCATTGTGCTGCACCTCTGCTTCTATGTTTGCATGTCTGGGCACCTACTTAAGATTACCGCGCATTAACACGCTTAGCAGCACTTCGCCCGATAATGTGCGCAGCAGCGTGTGTTATCGCGCGATATTCCCGTTTTGCTACTTTAAGACTGAAACACCCACTCCTTTTATGGCAGCCTGCACACTATCGCCGGGCGCACGTTAAGACGGTTTAGTAAACATACCCCTAAGTCAACTCTCCAAGTGGTTTATAGTTTATTAAATCTTAATAGATTGCTCTTTGAAAGTATCAGAGCAGTTCATACAAGCATAAAAATTAATTACACATTAAAATAACAGCAGAAAAGGAATGCCAAATAATAATTGTAGAGTAGAAATATGTGAAGAGGTTCAGACTATCTACTAGAAATGTGCACTCATTTGAAATGATATGGGAAATAGCAACATTTCCCTTATCATTACCTATTTCTTATAATCTGTAAACTACATGAAAAAAAAAGCAATTTTGTTTTTTCCTCCTAGTGTTATCATATCCTGTTATAGCCTCAAATTGGTACCCGTTGGACTGGAAGTCACTGTTATACTTCCTTGGGGGGATGGGGGCAGAGGGAAGTCACTATTATGCTTCCTGGAGGGGCGGGGGGGGGGGGGCAGAGGGAATGAAATGACCTGGTTCTATCCAGTTTATGTTTAGCTGTGTCTTATATCATTGGTAACTTTCATTCCTGATCGGCCCAAGCTTTCTTGCCTTGAGCTTTGTAGGAAACCCTTCCTGGATTTTTTGCCTTGTGAATCTAGAGATTCAGACTTTTGCCATAAATTCTGTGAAACCATGCTTTTTAAGCATGGCTTTATAGAAATTTCTGAACAAGCTCACTAACTCGACAACCAGGATGGAGCAGGCTTGGTAAATATATCTGATAGTATTATAGTAATTGGGAGTTTCACACAAGGATAGATCTACCAAGTTACCCAGTTGCATTCTGAAAGCATAGTGGTATTTGTAGTCCCTGATTCTGCCTCTTTAAATTGGTGCTGTATGACCCATTATGCTCCAGGATAGGGTTGCCTGAAAGCCAGAACTGCCCTAAAATCTCTCTCTTGGAACTGGATATCTTGGCAGCTCTGCAAGGATGTAAGTTCACAAATTCAACAAGGAAAAGTTTTCAAAAAGGGTTCCAGGATATTTTTCCCCGGACTTACAGGGATAGGAACATGGCACAAGAAAAGTCTTAGTAGTAAATCGGTAAAGTAGGAGTCAATTGATTCAGAAAACAAAAAAATCCAGGAAGGATTTTACACAAAGCTCAACACTAGACAAGAAAACATGTGCCATTCAGGAAACAGGAACTGATATTACCAGAAATACAAGATACAGCTCAGCACTGGCTGGCTAGAGCCAACCCTCTTTCCCTTCTTCCCCCACCCCACAGGGTGCCTGATTACTTCTAGATGCCTATTGCCTTCCAACCCAATGGGCATCAGTTCAAGGCCAGCCCATGGCAAATTTTAACAAAACTAAAAAAACCTCTCAAAATTTTTTTAAATTTGCCCAGTCTGAAAACCTCTAGTAATCTTTCAGTCATTTTTTTTTGTTTGGGCAGCAGCCATAACCACTTCTTAATTAACATAATTGTCCAGAAATGAAAATTTATAAAAACAAAATGAAACAAACCCCCCTCCCCCTGCAAATGACACAGGGATTATCAAAAATGAATGGGGTTGTTTACTAAGGTGGGCTAACACATGCGTTCATTCACCATAAGAAGCTGACCTGCAAACTAAAGAGTCAATAAAATACCTGGGAGTTACTGTGGATCAACGTCTGGATATGAAACGCCACATAAGCAATATAGTCAAAGCCGTCTATTTTAAAATCCGTTCACTCAAGCACCTATGCTCCCTGTTGGACCCAGATGATTTCCGAACCATATATCAAGCACTGATCCTGCCACATTTTGACTTTGCAAATGCCATCTTACAAGGGCTCCCCCAATCCACACTAACCCCCTTACAGTTGGCCATGAACGCCGCAGCCAGGGTCATCTACGGAGCAGCCAGAAGCGATCACGTGACTCCCATTCTCAAACAGCTACACTGGCTACCTATTCATGGGAGGATCACCTTCAAAACACTTCTATTAGCATTCAAGGCAATCAAAGGCATTTCCTCCTCCTCATTTACACATCTTATCCACATTGTACCCCCCAACAGATCCAGAAGAGCAACAGCTGTCAACCTGCTAATCACACCAAAGGCATCGACAAAGTGCAACAAGACAACCACAAACAGGGCGTGCAGTTTCTATATCCCCAAATGCTGGAATGCTCTACCCCCTGACATTAGGGCCATAACCAATCTATATCAGTTCAGGAAGGCACTCAAAACCTACCTCTTCCTCCAATACTTCCCAGCCAGCAATTGAACCTAGATACCCTTCTCAAGAAATGACCCACTCTAGAAATGCCCTCATATTCATTATCTGATTTTTACCTATCCTTGCTGTGTAAATAGCTTATGTATATAGTTTACCCTGTTATCCAAGTTTGTATCCCTGTTCGATGTAAAACCTGACAACTTGTCGTTATGGTAGCTATGTTATGATGTAAACCACGCTGATACCGAATAGTGCGGTATATAAGAATCTGTAATAAATAAATAACACATTATTTTAGTATACTGTAGAGCGGTAAATTAATATATGTTAATATTAGTGCATCTTATTACCTAGCTCCCAAAATGTTTCTGTCTGCACAACTCTACTATCTACTGACTAATCCAATCCCACAGCTCTGGCTTTGCCTTCACTAATGCCTCTATGAACAGGCAAAAGGATGGGAGGAAGGGCACTCTCCGGAGTCTTCAAAGTCTCTTACATGTAATTTTGGAGAAGAAACTCACAATGATGGGAAGACAATAAAGGACAATTCAGTAAATATAAATTCAACAATCTGGTTCTGTTTCTCAAATTTTATAATTGGCATTAGTAGCATCATTCTCCTGTACTAGGAGGGGAGAAAAACTGGCAGACCCCTATTCCAGCACCCTCATTTTCTCAGCCACGGCAAGATGGTCAGATTCTCTAGTCTGTATTCTGGAATATGATAAAGAATTATTGCTGAAGATGAAATAGTTTCTTCCAAAGAGGCCATAACCACCCACAAACCAGCCAGGTAACCTGAAAAGACTTCTAACAGTGGAATCTGATGATAGTCGAGGAAAACAGTACTTCATGGGATGGAGTTTCCTCAGAATCCAATATCTTTTTCTCCAGATTCTGTTGATCCTCCAGTATGCCTGATGTTAATTTTATAGCCTTAGGAAATACTCCTCTATGCTCTAACCTTGCTCTATCATAAATCACATCAAACACTGAGATGCCCTCATTAGCACATCCTTCAGGAAAGCATAGTTACTCTCCTGTAACAGGTGATCTCCGGGAACAGGAGGAATCAGTCTTTGCATATGGGTGACATCAACACTGACGGAGCCCGGTGTGGGAACACTCCACAGCATCCAATAGGAATGCTTTTGGGAGCATTGCTCCACTCATGTGTGCCTCCCTTCCTGCCTTCCCTCCTGGTCTCCTCAGTCAGGTAAATAGCAGAGACAAATAAGAAAAAGTACTAGGAAAAATAAGGGGACAACTTGAAGGGGAGGTAGGCAGGTTATGAAGATTGATTCCTGCTGTTCCCAGAGATCACCTATTACAGGTGAGTAACTATGCTATCTCCAGGAACAAGCAGGAAATCAGTATTCACATATGGGACTCCCTAGCCCAAGACAACCGAGTGGGAGAAAGGGTCCCGGAGCAGCCAATGGTTGCAGCAGGGATCCGACAAACTCAGCCCATTCGGAGCACTCCTCGTGAAGTAGTCGGATGGGCAGTGGGCAAGTTGTCTAGATTTGAAAAAGGTTACATAGAATAGATTGTCCAAATTGAGCATCACTTCTGGAGTCTTTATCTGAGCAGTAGTGAGCTGCAAAGATATGCAGCGAAGACAATGTAGCTGCTTGGCAGATTTCCAAAATAGAGACAGACCAGAGGTTAGCCACAGTGGCAGCCATGGCTTGGACATTATAGGCTGAGACATGATGCTGTAGAGACAGTCCAGCTTGTGAATAAGATATGCAATCTGAAATTCAGGTTGAGAGTGTCCTCTTGGAAACTGGCAACCCTAGATGACTTTGGTCAAAGGAGACAAAAAGCTGAGAGGATTTACGATGACTCTTAGGGGTATGTTTACTAAACTCTGTTGCTGTGCGGGTCCCCGTTAGTGTGCATGTGCCATATAAGGAGTGGGCGGTTCAGGCAGAAAAAAGAAAAAAACCCGACCGTGCGTGTGTGCGTCGCGCTAATGTGCGGAGCCCACATTAGCGCGTGGGAAGGCTAAGTGGGGCGATGCTGCGCAACCAAACAGCAGAGCCGTAGTACAACGGTGAAGACACTGACCTATGGTGCAGGGGCCATGGGTTCAAACTCCCATTGCACTCAACAAAAAAGACCAGCTGAGGCATCAGCTTTTATGGGCAAAAGTGGTGTAGGAGGCATATTGATTATGGGCGGCAGAAGGCGGCACACTCTTTTTTTATACGGCATGAGGCGGCGCACTGTTCATTGTGGGCGGCAGATGGCGGCGCGCTGTTAATTTTGTGCATCACAAGACGGCGCGCCGATGGCTACAAGGCTGCGCGCTGCGGCTCAAACACAGGACCAGAGCCACAGCACAATGGTGAAGACACTGAGCAATGGTACAGGGACCAGGGGTTCAATCCCTCACAATGGCCAGTGAAAAAGGCTAGCTGAGGCAGTATGTTATATGTTGTGGAGTGCTGTAGGAGGCTTTTTAATTTTATTTTGTGATAACTACTAGCAAACGCACTCTCACAGCATATTAATATAAGGCGGCCCATAAGGCACATGTTACAGTGCACCGTCCGCCAAGGCACCCTAGAATGTCCCCTATAGGGCAGCATGTATGTTGCGACACAGGATAATGTATAGTGCACCCTATATGGCTGGCAACCGTAACGTGCCCTATAGGGCACCCCATAAAGCACCCTCAGAGGCACCTTATGGGCACAGTACGCTGAGGGTGTTATTGCTGGCAGCAACATATGTACCGTAAATTAAAATAACTCTTTGGACACCCCTATCACAGAACCCCACTGTGGGTTTGAACCCATGACATCTGGATACACAGGGAGTGACGTAACCATTGGGCTACAGCTCTATAGCTGTAAGCAGTCCCTGGCTGGCTGCAGATAGCCTGTACGTCACCTCACTGACAGTCTGCTGTTGTGAACCAACCATACCCATGATGCACTGCACATGCAAATCAGCTGTCCACGATTGAACACAGGATGGGAAATGCACCCCTAAAGCTCCCCGGCCTGGTAGGGGGAAGTGTCCGTGTGCACCCACACAGCACCTCGGCCTGGTAGGGTGTCCTGAGTGGGTGGACAAACGGCAAAGAGTAGCTAAACACCATCACATTGTGCGGTTACTGTGCTCACCCTGAGTGTGAGATGTTGCGCCCAGGACCAGGTCCACAACACCAGGCATGGCTGAACATGGCCATGACAGAGCTCCAAAGCAGCAATAACCTGTGGAATAGGTAGGTGCTGCATACAACACCCTGGAGATCCCTGTGCAGAGGGCAGATCCCCCAAGTGCAGTTCCATACTGCCACATTGCAATCTGGTCATCTGCTGTTTCTGAGAGAAGCTCATGGCAGCATGTTGGCAGACAAGTACATGTGGTGCAGGGGGCAGTGGCTGCTAGCCACAGAAGACAGAGGCCTAGCCATGTGCAGGCTGGCACAGTCCACTGCAACAGACAGGCCCTGCCAGATCCACAGTCATGGACATTCCAGGGAAACCAGCCAATCTGTGGCTACACAGTGGTGCAGTGCATGCAAGAACAGAAAGTCACAGGTTCAAAGCCCAGCTGGGGCTTCTGCCAATCCTAGCCACATATTTTTCCCACACCTACACAGTGATAGTAAGGACACACCTTTCATGTCGAGGACATATGCAATGGTAATACGTCTATCTTTTACCCCACTGAGCACAGACACCATGAACAGCGGCAGTACCTAGAGCAGACTCTCCCAAATGCATTCCTGGTGTGCCACACACCAGTCAGGTTCCATGCTGCCACTCATACAAATGCCTGTGCTGTATATCTATGCACCACCCCCATGGCATGTAGATGTAGCTCATGCATATTCATGAGGGACAGCAGGAAAACACGAACAGTGTGATGCAGACCTGGACTGGGGTTGGGAATCTCTGCCGTAAAGTAGCAGCCAACAGGGGCAGACACACCCACACCCACACCCACACCCACAGGCCCCATTGGCCAATGTCTCCTGGAGAGGCAGAACAGTGGACCCTGCATGCATCTCCCAATACTAGCACCTGCATACCTTAGCAATGTCACCCTACACCTGAGGTATACAGTACACAGTTCTGAGACGTTTGCTAGGAGTACTGGCAGATAGATATCCATACGTTACGCACATACTGCTACTTGACCCCATCAGAACAATCTGTTAGGTGTTTGCGGGGCGTGCTCCAGGACTGGCCTCTAACGGTGTTTACCACCCTGGGGAGTGACCCCCAGCAGTACTGCGTACCATATCCATGCCTTGCCGTGCCTAGGACAGGTTTGGTGGCCAAGGCTAATTACCTCCTCAATAGTAGCACCATGCTGGCATAGGTGTGGAAGTGTGTGTCTGTCTATACAGTGGGTGCTGGCTGCAAGCCCCTTCCACAGCCCACACTGCCAGCACTGTTGCCAGTATTGACCTGCTAATGTGCATAATGAGTAGCAAGGGACCATGGGTATATCTCAGACAGGGTGGGCTGACCAGGATGCAGCTGCACAGGGCATAGGGCACTGGCAGGGACATGGTAGTGCCCGGCCACCACCTACACAGACAGGGGGACCTCTGTATGTGCTGCTGGGGGATCACTCTCACCCTGAGTGTGCAGTGATGGCAGCATGGCTAGGCACACCTATAGTGCTGTATTGTGTTTTTGTCATGTGATATATATGGGTTTCCTGTTGGGGCCTTTTCACTGACTTATCTGCTTGTGTGGGCATGCATTTCCATCAGGACCAACCAGCAGACTGAGCACAGATGGTATGTGTCTTGATGGAGTGCCGTGCAGTGGCTGATGGCTTGCTGCAGGAGAATATCAGATAGTGGTGGGATGTGTCTATGAATATCCAAGCCTAATGTCTGTCTGATATTGTGTTATGGATGTGTGTGGAGCTGCTTGGACTGCCTGGTTGGGGGGGGGGGGGGTGGTGTGCTTCCCCAGCAGGACTGGGGTTGATGGTTGACTCTACTGCCATGGGAGGGGGGAGAGAGAAAGAAGGATAGTATGGGGATCTGTTGGTGGGAGGCCCTGTCTTATCGGGGGGGGGGGGTGTGTGGTGTTCCACTAACTGTGGCAGATAGCAATCTCCAAGATGTTTATGCAGCACCTACCTATTTCACAGGTTATTGCTGCTTTGGAGCTCTGGCATGGCCGCATTCAGCCATGCAAGGTGTTGTGCACCTGGTCCTGGGCGCATCATCACACACTCAGGGTGGGCATAGTAACCGCACAATGTGATGGTGTTTAGCTACTCTTTGCCATTTGTCCACCCACTCAGGACACCCTACCAGGCCGAGGTGCTGTGTGGGTGCACAAGGACACCTCCCCCTACCAGACCGGGTAGCTTTAGGGGTGCAGTTCCCATCTTGTGTGCATCTTTGGACAGCTGATTTGCATGTGCAGTGCATCATGGGTACGGGTGGCCTAACCCTATCCTGTTTACACCAGCAGACTGTCTGTGATGTGACGTGCAGGCTATCTGCAGCCAGGCAGGAGCTTGCTTACAGCTATAGAGGTGTAGTCCAATGGTTACGCCACTGCCTGTGCAGCCAGAGGTCATGGGTTCATACCCACAGTGGGGTTCTGTGATAGGGCTTTCCAAAGCATTTTTTACATTTACTGTACATATCTTGATACCTGCAATAACACCCTCAGCGTACTGTACCCATAAGGTGCCTCTGAGGGTGCTTTATTGGGCGCCCTATAGGGCACTTTATGGTTGGCATCCATATAGGGTGCACTATACATTATCCTGTGTCGCAACATACATGCTGCCCTATAGGGGACATTCTAGGGTGCCTTGGCGGACGGTGCACTGTAACATGTGCCTTATGGTCCGCCTTATGTTAACATGCTGTGAGAGTGCGTTTGCTAGTAGTTATCACAAAATAGAATTAAAAAGCCTCCTAAAGCACTCCACAACATAAAATATACTGTCTCAGCTAGCCTTTTTCAATGGGCATTGTGAGGGATTGAACCCCTGGTCCCTGCACCATTGGTCAGTGTCTTAACCATTGTGCTGTGGCTGTGTTCCTTTGCTTTAGCATCAGCGCACCGCCTTGTGGCCATCAGCGCGCCGCATCCTGCTGCCCACAATTAACAGTGCGCCGCATCTTGCTGCCCACAATGAACAGTGCGCCGCCTTATGCCGCCCCAAAATGAACAGTGCGCCGCCTTATGCTGCCCCACAATGAACAGTGCGCCGCCTTATGCCACCCCAAAATGAACAGTGTGCCGCCATATACCGCCCCAAAATGAACAGTGTGCCGCCTCAAAATTATTTTGCCTCCTGACACACATTTTCACATTCAAGGTGGTGCCTCAGCCAGCCTTTTTGGGCTGCACACACTGGGGTATTAAACCTGTGGCCCCTGCACCATTGGTTATTGTCTTCACCGTTGTGCTATGGCTCTGTTCCTATATGTGCCCAGCAGCGCCCCACTTAGCCTTCCCACGCGCCAATGTGGGCCCCGCACATTAACGCGACGCGCACACATACGGTCTTTTTTTTTCCTTTTTCGGCCTGAACCGCCCACTCCTTATATGGCACAGGCACACTACCGCGGCCCCGCACGTTAGGAATGTTTAGTAAACATGCCCCTAGGTTTTGAGTTGGAGCAAGGTGTGACTTTGATAATTTATGAGAAAACCTAAGTCCTGTAGAACATGGATGGTTTGTTGTAGGGCAACAGTTACTGACTGAGCAGCATCTGCCCTTATCAACCAGTCATCTAAGTAAGAGAACAGAAAGATCCCCAAGGTTTGAAGGTAAGCTGCGATGACAGCCAGACACTTTGCGAAGACTCTTGGTGCCGATGCTAGCCCAAAGGGAAGGACTCAATATTGATGATTGTTCTGAAATACAAATCTGAGGGACTTTCTGTTGTTTGGGTGGATCAGGATGTGAGTATAAGCACCTTTGAGACCCAAAGAGTATAGCTAATCGTTTGGTTGGAGGTAAGGAAGAAAGGTACCCAAAGAGATCATCTTGAACTTTTCTTTGTTGAGATTTCAGAGACCTAAGATAGGCCTGTGGCCTCCCATCTTCTTTGGGATTATGAAGTATCAGGAATAGAACGCTAGGCCATGCAGCCATGCTCCTTAGGAAGGAGTCAAAAACTCTGTGTAGGTTGAGCTGCAGATGCAGGTTGAGGTTTGATAACCTTGGGTTTCCGAGATTGCTTTGGGCCTTGCTGTTTCTGCTGTTGCTGTGGAGCAAAATGGGTGGAATATGAATCGTAGGGTGGATAGCAATGCCTCTTTTTAAGGTTGAATGTTTTTCTAGTAGCAGTCTTCTTTTTCGAAGAATCTGCTGTCTTCCTTGAGAGCCTCTTCATGGTGAGGTCATCAGTTTCTATCTCATCTGCCTTCACTCTCCACCTCTGGCCAAATAGATTTTCTCCATTACAGGGTATGTTGATCAATTTATCCTGGACCATTTGCTGCAGGTTAAATGCCTAGAGAGCCAGGCTGTCCTCCTAACACCATTTCAGGATGCAGCAGCCCTGTTATTGGCCTCAAAAGCATCAAAGGCTGCTCTTATCAAGAATTTTGATGTGTTCTGGGCATGTGCGACTAGTACCTGGTGAGGTGCCTGTTTGTCAGAGGGCAGCAGGGTGGTGGTAAACTCAGCCAGGTCCCTCGAGACATCCCTAAGGAACATGTCCATATAGAACATGTAGGAGTCAATTCTGGCGGATAACATTGTAGCCTGGAAAGCTTTCCTTCCAGAGGCATCAAGGGTCCTTGCCTCTCTTCCAGAAGCACCAAGGATTGGTTTTTTTTGGCTCTAAATTCTCCTCTTGGCAGATTCAACCACCATAGAATGGTGAGGGAGTTGTGGCTTCTGGAACCCAGGAGAGGGAGGAACCCTGTAAAGGGTGTCAAGTCTCTTACTGATCGCAGGGGTTGATATGGGAGAGTCCCATATCCGAGTCGTTAGATTTTTAAGGATGCTATGCACCAGGAGGGTTGCAGCCTCTTTCGGTGCCAATGGATACTGAAGGATATCCTGCTCTTCAGCTCTTGGTTCCATCTCGGTAGCTACTGAGAACTTCAGAACTGCTGCTATTTCCTTAATAAAGTTCTGGAAGGACATGTCTTCAGCAGTGACCGGTTTCGCTCATAGGGAGGTGATGGATCTGACAGTATGTCCCGTTGTGGATCAGAATCAATGGATTCCTGGTCAGAGACTTTTGAGCCGGAATCAGAGTCCTGCAGAAAATCAAAGTAATCTCTATCCGGGCCTCAATACCTCCGATGATCTGAAGATCTAGGCAGTTTGGACATAGAAGGCATCGGGTGAGGCAGCATCAAAGGCCTTGATACTGGCTGCTCTGCCAAACGCAGCAAGGCGGGCAACGTCTGTGGAACTGTACTGATGGTTCCATCGTTGCCTCTAGTCAGTGTCAGAGGTATCGATACTAGCTGTGGCATACTCAATGATGTCAGTGCCACCACTGCTAGAATTGCTGCGATGCTCCTCGATGGCGATGACATGCTCATCAAGCATTGTTATCGGGGAAGGAGTGGCTCTGGACACTATGGCCTGGGCTACAACTCCCAATGCAGTTATCGGGGTCTCTGCCAAGGACTGAGCCTTGGGGGGCATCCCTGAACCCCTGTATAGCTTTGTAGGGTGAGATCTCCTGCCAAGGCTGTTTAGCTGAACGATCTGCATTGGAGTGGGGTGAACGTCGATGTCGATTCTGGCGCTCAGTGTCCGATGCTGATGCTGACCTCGGGGTTGATGAATGGGATCTCGATGCCAAAACAGATGTCATCTTCGTCTTATGTGCTGGTGACTCCGAGCGATGCTTATTCTTTTGTCTATGTGGCGATAGGAGAAACAAGAATCCACATCGTGGTCTGGGCCTAGACACTTAAGGCACCAGTCATGCTCATTGGTGATCAAGATAGTACTTGAACATTTAGAGCATTGCTTGAAACCACTTCAGGACTTGTCATTTTGGAAAATGAAGGGAGGCAAAATCATATTGGGAATGGGGCCCAAGTGGGCGCTAGGCCCAACATAAATTCTGAAGAGAAAAATAAAGAAAAAATGAAAATATATGTAAAAGAAAAGAGAAATGAGAACCAGAATTGATGGGGAGTCGAGTTGGTCAACGGGAAGGCAAAAACTGAAGTATTCGATGATACCCCTGGAAAAATTTGAAGTCTCTTCACATGGTGAACAAGGGACAAGATCCCGATGACCCACAGGAAAAAGATGACTGAGGAGACTAGGAGGGAAGGTGGGAAGGCAGGCATGCATGCATAGAACAATGTTCCGAAAAGTATTCCTACTGGTTGCTGGGGCGTGTTCTTGCGCTGGGCTTCGTTGGAGCCAATGTCACCCATATGTGAAGACTGACTTCCTGCTTGTTCCTGGAGATGCCATCCTTTGAGCTGCTCTCAGGTACAGATGTGCATCTAGTTCTTGCAAGAAAAACAATTCATTAGCCAGGCATCAGCAATGTTTCAGCATCCAGTGAGGGAACAATCTCTGCTTCACTGTCAACAGTGAACATATCTGGCAACTGGTTTGATCAGCTCTGCAGCAGCGCCAGAATGGGGTGCTCAAAACAGGAGTGAAGGGGGGAAGGCTATCACACTTTCCTTTTCCTCCTCCCACATAGGGCAAAATTGAAGGTAAAAGTCTACACTTCTAGCAGAGACTAGGGAGCTCAGCCACACCCATTACCATGCTAGGATGTCATCTCAGGCACCATTTGGGTAATTGATTTTTAAATATTTCTATAATTGTTCTTTCACAATGAAAGTGCAGCGTATCTTGTGCAGATCAGTAAAAAAACACATCTACTTTAATGCATTTTTAAATGTATTTCTTGAACAGTGGAATGCAAAAAATACACAAGGAAGGGTGTTAAGGCTCTTACGAGGCACTGTATATCTGACATATTGCCATTTTGGACACAAGAAATGTATGAGTGGCACATTCAGCAGTGGCAGCTAGGCAAAATAAAGTGCCCAGTTGCCGCCACTTTGAGACTGGATATTCTGTGGTGAAAGATATTTAGTTTCCGCTACTGAATATCCAGATCGGCTGGGCACTGGAGACGCTGTTCAGTTAGCAGCAATCCAGCCGCTCACCAAATAGCACTATTCACTTGTCCTAACTTTTAACTACTGAAGCCAGGACCTTACCAAGCCACCCTGTGCGTGATGAACGAATCTGGTGCTTTCTCTCCCTGCTAGGTCATATGCAGTAACTCACTTTTTGAGCTTCCTAGAAGTCCGGGGATATCAGCGCCCCTTCCTTACTTGCGCCCTGTGTGGCCACGCCACTTGAACAGCTGGTACAGTCCCAGCTGAAGCTTTCCGGTAACCGGAACGTGGTCGTCACTGACCTTGCTCCACTCACAGACCACCTCAGTTTTAACTGGCATTTCTTTGGTGGCATTTCTTTTAGCGGCACTGAAGATCTCGGTGACCGCATTTTATCCAGTTAATAGGTCCGCTAACTGTATAAAATGTTTTGAAAGTGTCTCTTATATTTTTGGATTCCCTAAGGTTACATTTTAAAATTGAAATGCTACTTGTGGAAGCGGGCTTATTTGTAACTCATCTGCATTGACTCCAAGAAAATCTAATAACTGTTTTTTCTAATTTATCGAGAATGATCAGCTTGAAACTAACAAACTTCAAATATGTATAGTTTATGAACAGTAACAAAAAGTGCAAGCATGTGTTACAGAATATTTTTCTACCTACAGTCAGTGGATAACTGTTCCAGACCTAGCAATCATTCTTTCACAAACCTGTATCTGCTGAATTAAGGCTTAGGGGTATGTTTACTAAACCATCTTAACGTCGCAGCGGTGGTATTATCGCGTGATAAGTGATGTTATCATACGATAATGTAACATTATCGCATGATAACATCACTTAGCGTGCGATAACGCAGCGGCGGCGTTAAGGCACACTAACGCTGTAAATTCCAGGTCTGAAGGGTGGAGTAAGGCTTCCCAGAGGGCGGAGAGAAGGGGTCAATGGGCGGAGAGTGGGAGGGGACAGGCTGCAGGCACACTAACGCTGTGAAATCCGGGTCTGAACACTAACGCCAGTGAAACCCTCCCGTTAAGGCACATTTGAAGGAAAGAGAAACCATTTCAGTCAGCAATGTGCAGCAAAGGCAGGGAAACCCAGAAAAGTGATAGTTGTGATACATGTGCAGGGAACAAAGAGGAAAATAAACATATAAAAGGACCACAACCACATCTAAAATCCCAATAAGCAAGCTGGCCAATAGTGATATTAATGATAAACATAAAGCAACACTACTGACAAAGCGTATAAATTAATATATCATATTTGGAAGGGTCTATGCTCTGTCCCCCTACAAAGTGAAAGATCCCACATTGAAATAGCGCTGATCAGGGTTTCTGTCGTTTAGACTGGGCAGGTTTGTTATGGCGTGCACATGTGCAGCAACAGCAGAGTGGGCACGTAGGAAAGGGCAACTGTACTGATGCTGTAAATGGGATACAGGGGGCTGCAGGCGGCACATGCTGTGGTCCAGCTGGGGCACAGTGCAGGCTAGGCAGATGCCTAGGTGGCACATGGGAATGCCAAAACTGTAAAGCAGCAAGACAGAAACTGAGGGTCCAACATGGGCACGAGTGTGTGTCCCACAGTGTCACAGGGGAGATTACCCAGCAGGTACCCCCAAGGGCACATAACATTGGCAGGCGGTGGGGGGGGGGAAGCACGCATGTCCATGTAGGCACCCTTACCCGAGAATCCACACCATAGGCAGCTGCCTACCGGCATACTGGATGGCCTGGGACTGCGCACCACCAGCACCACCGGCATAATGGCATGGCAGCATGGTGGCGGAGGGGTGCTGGTGGCGGAGGGTCAGTGGCATCTGCCCAAAGCAGACCATGGCCGAGTCCCATTTAGGTGGGTGCCGTACAATGCAACACAGGGTCTGTCTGATGAACAGTCATGGTATCCCCAGGGAATGAACTGTGCAGTACACACAGCCAGTGTGTTCAGGAGCAGGTCACAAGTTCAAGTCCCAGCTGTGGCTCCTGCCAACCCTTTCCCCATATTTTACCCAGCTAAACCATGGTAATAAAGACGGAACCTTTATTTCAAATAAAATAAACATGCCTGAACACCTATATTTTATCCTACAGAGCACAGACACCAATACACATGTGCAATCCCTAGAGCAGAGTTTCCCAACTGCAGTCCTGGAGGGCCAAACACCATTCAGGTTTCATGCTGTCCCTAATAAATATGCCTGTGCTGCATTAGTATGCACCGCCCCATCGTATGCTAATGTATCTCATGCATATTCATTAGGGACAGCATGAAAACCTGAACGGTGTTTGCCCCACCAGGACTGGAGTTGGGAACCTCTGCCCTAGAGCAGCGGCCAACAGGGGCAAAAATACCCACACCCATAGGCTCCTCTATCCAAAGCCTCATGGAGAGTCAGGCTGTTGGGCCCTGCGTGCAGCAGCATCTCCCAATACTAGCACTTGCATACCTTAGCAATGCCGCCCTAAACTTGGGAATACGTTACACATATATCAAAAAGTTGCTATGATTAATGGCAGATATCAATTCCTAAGTTAAGCACAATTTGCTGATAGAGCTGCATCATAGCAACCTTTCTGATATCTGTGGAGTGTGTTTCAGTTTTGGTTTCTAACAGTGTTTACCACCCCGGGGAGTGACCCTAACAGTATTGCGTACCATAGCCATCCCTGCACTGTGCCCAGGACTGGTGTGGTGGCCAGGGCTGCCAAAAGCCTCTATATTTGCACAATGCTGGCATAGGTGTGGGAGTGTGTGTCTGTCTATCCAGTGTGTTGTGGCTGCCCACACCTTACTCAGCCCAAACTGCTTGCACTGTTTCCAGTGTTAGCCTGCCAATGTGCATAATGAGGAGCAAGATACTGTGGGTATCGCCGGACAGGGTGGCCTGGGCAGGATGCATTTGCACTGGGCATAGGGGCAATGGCTGGGACATTGTAGTGCCCGGCCACCACCTGCACGGACAGGGTAGCCACAGCATGTCCTGCTGGGAGGCCACTCTCACCCTAACTGAGCAGTGACCATGGCATGGCTAGGTTCCCCCATAGTGCTATATAGTATTTCTCTCAAGTGATATTTGTGGGTTCTCTTTTTTTGGGGCCCAATCACTGACTTATCTGCTTGGTGTGTGTGCTCATATCCCAGTTTTGGGTGCATGCATTTCCTTCAGGAACATGCATTATGGACTAGCTAGCAGACTGTCTGCAGTTAGCATGTGTATGGCTGGAACACTGTGCAGTGGTTGGAGACTCACGGTGCTCACTGCTGGAGAATGTCAGATAGTGGTGGGGGGCAGCTGAGCATTTCCAGGCCTACTGTCTATCTGCCATTGCCTTATGGATGTGAACAAATCTGCATTGACTGCCCTGTAAGGTGCCTGTTCCCCAGCAGGACTGGGGTTGATGGTCCCCGCTACTGCCACCATTACAGAGAGCTAGAATGTGGATCTGTTGTTGGGAGATCCTGTCCCCCCACCCTGAGCCCCAGAGGGCAGGTTAGGTGGTGCTACATAATCCGCCTATGGGTCCAAACACCCCCCCACCCCTTCACTTAAATCATGTGACCTTGGTACTCACACAGGATATGCACTATTCTGGGTGCATCATAGTCCACAAGGGCTAGACTTGACTGGGAAACATGGATAGACACAGGTGTATCCTAGGTGTGTCTGCAAGGACTACTTATCACACACTGGCACTGATGGCAACCTGCAGCATAGCCTACCTCAGCTAAGCCAGGTGCTGCGGACCTGGTGCTGGGTGCCCCACCTCACCCTCAGGGTGAGCACAGTACCCCCACAATGTGTCGGTCTGTAGCTACTCTGTGCCAGTAACACACATGATCAGTTCCCCCTACCAGGCCGAGGTGCTGTGGGGGTGCATTTCCCATCTTGTGATCATCTGTAGACTGCTGATCTGCATGTGCAGTGCATCATGGGCACGGGTGGGTTAACCCTATCCCTGTAACCACAGCAGACAGTTTGTGTGGTGACCTGCAGTCCTTCTGTAGCCAGCCAGGGGTTTGTTAGCAGCTATAGAGGGGTAGCCACTGGTTACTTCACTGACTGTGGAGGCAGAAGTCATAGGTTTGATCCTACAGTGGTGTTATTTGATAGGGCTGTCTGAGGCATTTCCTTTTTTAATTTAGATTAGTGCTGCCAGCAAAAACACCCTCACAGTGCTGTAACCTTAAGGTGCCTCATAAGGTGCCCTATAAGGCACCCTACAGGGAACATTATAAGGTGCCTTGGTGGACAGTGCATTTTATAATGTGCCCTCTGGAGTGCCTTATAGGGCGCCTTATGTGGCACCTTCGGTTATGGCACTGTGAGGGTGTGTTTGCTGGCAGCACTAATTTACATTAAAAAAGAAAATGCCTCAGACAGCACTGATTTAAAGTAAAGGGTAATGCCACAGACAGCCTTACTCATTAAGCCCACTGGGGGATTGAACTCATGACCCCTGTTGCACCAGTCAATGTATTAACCATTGTGCTATACCTCTGTTGCTGTGGGTGCAGGTCAGCACGCCTAATTAAGGCTAACACGCGTTAACTGCCACGGCTCTCTCTATCGCGCGATAACGGACTTTATCGTGCGATAACCCGAAATAAGACCGTAACGTCCACTACCTTATATGGCATTCGTCACAGTAAGACTGCGACTAACGCCGGTAACATTAAGACGGTTTAGTAAACATACCCCTTAGAGTAACACTAAAGAGCGTGAAATTAGTAACCAAGCAAATATGTGCAGAAATTAACGTTTTATTATATTATATAGTAGTAAAGTTTTTTTTAAGTGCATGAATAAAAAGTTAGTGAAATTACAGGAGGAACAATCTATATAGCAATGATAGGTGCATTCACTGTGCATCTGAAAAAAAATCACTTAATTTGGCCTAAAACTTTGTGTTCAGGTCCCAAGATTCTGATATCAGAACCTGGATAACACTGATTAGAACCATAGGGCTTTACAATAAAAGCTAAAATATTGACCATATGATGGCAAAAAGTCTTTATTTGTATAGTTAACTTATTTTCTTCTAGCTACTTTCCGATGAAGTTGGTGGCGCTGTGGAGGATGACCTCCTTCTTGATAAGGACCGTGAGCGCTCAGCACTGTAGACAACATGCTTGTCATAATTTTGCAGCTGAGCTTCTACTATGTCCCTCTGCTGTTGGCTGATTGTTTGACTTATCAGTCCAGGGAGAGCTTGAATGCTACCAATCAATGTCTCTAATTTAGTCTCTAGAACAACAATCCTCTTTTCAAAGTCTTCGCTTCTTTCATTTAAATCAGAAATCATGTCATACATGATGTTTTGTGTCTGAAATGAGAAAACAGAAATGCAAAAAGTCACTTAGAACTGCTGATCTTCAGAAAAACATTAAGATACAGAAAGTGTAAAAGCATCTGGTTAGTGACATACAGCAGGTTAATTAGTCTGTGTTAATAGCTCATGCTAATGACATACAAATGAGTTTCACATTAATTTGCAAGCATTAACACAAATGTTGTCACAAAAATATAATAGCCACCACTACATATACAGAGAAGTTCCCTATTCATGAATTTTCAGCAGTCCTATTGCGAAGGTGCTGCTGAAAATTCTTACGGGGCAGCCCATCACTATCCGGGTGGGGCAAGGGCTGAACATGAGCATGCCATTTAATACCATGGATAGTCAGCAATATTCAGCGGCTTTCCATAGAGCCACGTGGACTAATTTAGGTCAGCAAAAACTGTATATTGTGATTTTGAAGAACGGTTTAATTAAAGAAAAAACCTATGGGAATTTCAAAAAGGGGCTTCATCACTGAGTTTGTTTAAGGGGTACATTTATAAGAAACCGTTAAGTACATTCTTTACATATCTAAGTACAGGCATTTACATGAGACCTAAGGCTGGTGTCAGTCTCTGCGCCTTAAATTAACACACATTTTCCCCATTTACACCTGTATTTCATAAAGTCAAGTATGCACCTACTTGATTTTATAAAATAGGCATGAAATATGCAGGGTTGGCCTGTCCACTAGGCGAACTTGGCGGTCGCCTAGGGAGGCAGTCCCTGTTTGGGCGGCATCACTACCCCAACCCCCCGAGAAGCGGCAGCTGAACTGCTACTTCAGTACTGTGGCAGGCTTTAAAAGTCCCGTGCACGTTGTGCAGTTCCAGTCTGCCACTCCTGCCCACCCTCCAAGAAAGTTGCATGGGGGGGGGGGGCAGGAGCAGCAGTCCACGAGTGTGCATGCACGCAGGCACTTTAAGGCCAGATGCAGCACTGAACCTGGCTTTCCTTGATCTTGACCCACTGCTTTAACCATCAAGTGATTCCCCCAAGCCAGTTCTTGTAGCACTCACCAGGAGCCAGCCTACTCCCTGTTCTTGGTGAATTCTATTTAGCATATCTCATTGACCAGTTAATTATTTTTCCAGATCGATTCCCGTGCACACTGATACTGGAGTCTAAATATGGCACCCTTAGAAAAGGCCTGCAAACCTACCTATTTAGTGTGCAGTCATAAGTTTTCACAGTTTTAAACTTGATTTAAGGATATGCTGTGTTCCACTTCTAAGTATGTGTTGTGTTCTTTTGTGAGTAAGCAGTGCTATGTGTTTTGATGTTTAGAACTGGGCACTGCCTTGCAGTGGCTTTTAGTAGGAAAGGTGGTTTATTTATTATTAAATTAAACTAATAAACTTAGGATCCATTAAAGGATTTCCTGAAATCTAAGTACACTACATGTTTATGTTTATTTAAAATTTGCTATACCACTCCCTCTTTATACATCAGAGTGGTTTACAATACGCTAAAAGAAAAGAAAAAAACCCCAAAATTTCATAGTTAAAGGACAGAAAATTTCAGAAAGCAAAAATGAAAATATAGATAAAGTTACAATATCATTGGGAATGAGAATCTCAGACGTACAAGGTTCTGAAGTTTAAGGGGTATGTTTACTAAACCGCGCACAGTAGCGTACGCTAATGATGCACTTAAGTGCTCTTAAGTGCCCCGCATGCATGCACGTCACAGTAACGGGCCCGCGCACGTGTGCGGGGCGCTGATGTGCGATAGAGGCGGGGAAAGGCGTAAGGAGGGCGGAGGAAGGCCCCCGAGGGGCGGAGGGACGGGGTCAATGGGTGGAGAGTGGGAGGGGAGAGGCTCCCCGCACAGGAGCGTGGCTGAATTTCGGCAAAAAAATACCGCGAGTGAAAACCTCACGTTAGAGCTGATTTAAAGGGAAGAGAAACCATTTCCGTCAGCAATGTACAACAAAACCGGGGAAACATGCAAAACGTGAGCAGTGTGATACATGTGCACAGAACAAAATAGCAAATATAAATTGCAAATGACCACAACAAATTCCAAATAAATTATAATCCAGCTGGGCAACAGTGATATTAATGGGAAACCATAAAAAACACTCCCAGGAAAGCTCCAAAAAAAAGAAATGATTTTTGGAAGGGTCTACGCTCCGCAGACTCATTCAAAAGCACTGCATTTTAATGGAGCTTTCCTGGGAGTGTTTTCGAGGTTGCCCATTGATATCACTGTTGCGCAGCTTGGTTTTGGTTTTCTTCCCCTTTTCTGGAGGGCATTTGTGAGGTTTATTCGCACCTTTGTCCCCATACAAGGTAAAAGAGCCCACAGTAAAATTGTGCAGAGCAGGGCGTCTGACTCGTGCGGCCAGGTTTCCTATCTCCAGAGACTGCACTGTCTCTGTGGCCACAGTGTGGTGCAGCAGACACAGCCAGTACCTGTAGGACCAGAGGGTCACAGGTTCTAATCCCAGCTGGGGCTCCTGCCAACCCAGTCCCCATAGTTTTACCCACCACTAAACAGTGATAGTACAAACACTCCTTTATTGCAGAGAACATAAGCATGGTTCCAACACCTATATTTTACCCTACACTGCACACAAACCATAACAATGGGCATTACCTACAGCCGAGTCCCCCAAATTCAGTCCTGGAGTGCTACAACTCAATCAGATCATATGCTTTTTCCCAGATAGGGACATGTCTGCATGTTGGCGGAAAGGTACAGGTGGTGGAGGGGGCAGTGGCTGCAAACCACAGCAGACAGTGGCCTAGGCCTGTGCAGGCTGGCACCGTCCACCACAACAGACAGGCTCTGTCGGATGTACAGTCATGGACTCCCCAGGGAACCCAGCATATCTGTGGCAACACAGTGGTGCAGTGCACACAGACAGTGTGTGCAGGAACAGAAGGTCACAGGTTCAAAGCCCAGCTGGGGCTACTGCCAATCCAGTCCACATATTTTTCCTACAACTAAACCGTGATAGTACGGACAAACCTTTATTGTTGAGAACATACGCATGGTTCATACGCCTATATTTTACCACACCAAACACAGACACCATAAACAGCCGCATTACCTAGAGCAGAGTCTCCCAAATGCAGTCCTGGAGGGCCCCACACCATTCAGGATCCATGCTGCCTCTAATAAAGATGCCTGTGCTGCATATCTATGCACCACCCCCATGGTATGCTGATGTAGCTCATGCATATCTATGAGGGACAGCATAAAAACCCGAACAGTGGTTGGAACACCAGGACTGGAGTTGGGACACTCTGCCGTAAAGCAGCAGCCAACAGGGCCAGACACACCCACACACACCCCCAAAGGCCCCATTGGCCAATGCCTCATGGAGAGGCAGGACATTGGGCCCTGCTTGTATCTCCCAATACTAGCAGTTGCATACCTTAGCACTGCCACCCTACACCTGGGTATATGGTACACAGCTATCAAACGTTGCCCATGATAACTGGCAGATATCAATTCCTACGTTAAGCACATTTTGCTCATTGATCTCCACCATAACAATCATTGTGATGTCTGCGGTGTGCGCTGCAGGTCTGGTCTCTGACAGTGTTTACCACCCTGGGGAGTGACCCCCAACAGTAGTGCGTACCATATCCATGCCTGTACTGTGCCCAGGACTGGTGTGGTGGGTATGGCTGCTGGCCTCCTCTATAGTAGCACAATGCTGGCATAGGTGTGGGGGTGGCTGTCTGCCTATCCAGTGTGTGGTGGCTGCAAACACCTTCCACAGCCCACACTGCATAATGAGGAGCAAGGTACCATGGGTATAGGCCGGACAGGGTGGCCTGGCCAGGGTGCATCTGCACAGGGCATAGGGCACTGACTGGGACATTTTAGTGCCCGGCACCACCTACACAGACAGGGTGACCTCAGTATGTCCTGCTGAGAGATCACTCTCACCCTGACTGTGCAGTGACCACAGCATGGCTAGGCACCCCCATAGTGCTATATAGTATTTTTCTCATGTGATAGATATGGGTTTCCTTTTGGGGCCCAGTCACTGATTTGTCTGCTTGCTGTGTATGTTGACATCCCAGTTCTGGGTGCATGCATCTCCACTGGGAACATGCACTGTGGACTAACTAGCACACTGTTTACAGCTGGTTTGTGTTGTGATGGTGCAGCTTGCAGGGTGCAGTGGCTGCTGACTTGCTGTAGGAGAATATCAGATAGTGGTGGGGTGCAGCTCACCATCTTCAGGCCTAATATCTGTCTGCTATTGTGTCATGGATGTGTATAGAGCTGCATTGACTGCCCTGTGGGGGTGTCTGCTTCTCAGCAGGACTGGGGTTGATGGACCCCTCTACTGCCACCTTTGCAGGGAGGAAGAATGTGGATCTATTGATAGAAGACCCTGTTTGCCACGCTCGGCCCTGGAGGGGGGGGGGGGGGTGGTGGTAGTACATGGCCCACCTAGGGGTCCATGGGGCTACACCTGACTGAGTCAGACAGATATATCCAAGGTGTTTGTGCAGGAACTACCTATCTCACACATTAACACTGCTTTGGACCTCCAGCATGGCCTCTTTCAACCATGGAAGGTGTTGTGGACCTGGTCCTGGGCGCCTCATTGCACCCTGAGGGTGAGCACAGTACCCGCACAATGTGACGGTGTGTAGCTACTCTGTGCCAGTAAAACACACGGTCAGTACCCCCTACCAGGCCGAGGTGGTGTGTGGGTGCACATGGTCACATCCCTCTACCGGGCCGAGGTGCTGTGGGGGTGCATTGCCCATCTTGTGTTAATCTGTGGACAGCTGATTTGCATGTGCAGTGCATCATGGGTATGGGTGGGCTAACCCTATCCTGGTGACCACAGCAGACTGTCTGTGTGGTGACGTGCATACTCTCTGCAGCCAGCCAGGGGCTTGCTAGCAGCTATAGAGCTGTAGCCCAATGGTTACTTCACTGCCTCTGAAACCAGAGGTCATGGGTTCAAACCCACAGTGGGGTTATATGATAGGGTTGTCCAACACATTTTTTTTAATGTACATATTTTGATGCCAGCAAAAACACCCTCAGCGTACTGTACCCATAAGGTGCCTCTGAGGGTGCTTTATAGGGTGCCCTATAGGGCACCTTATGGTTCCCGTCCATATAAGGTGCACTATACAATATCCTGTGATGCAACCTATAGGGTGCCCTATAGGAGACATTTTAGGGTGCTGTGGCGGACAGTGCAATTTCTAATGTGCCCTATGGAGTGCCTTATAGGGTGCCTTATACGGCACCTTCCATTACGGCACATGAGGGCGTGTTTGCTGGCAGCAATTAATAACATAAAATTAAAGTGCTGCAGGACAAAATATGTACAATGCAAAGCTGATGCCACAACCAGCCTTACGTATTAGGCACACTGGGGAGCAAACTCATGACCCCTGTATCAGCAGTCAGTGCCTTAACCATTGTGCTCCACTGCTGCTCCTCCTTGCCTGTCAGCACACCTACTTATGCTTTTTATTCCTTAAACTGCACAGTGCTGCCATAAAAAACAGTACACTGACCTTGCGGTACCTCATACGGCACCCTCTAAAGCGCCCTATAAGCAACATTCTAGGGTGCCTTGGCTGACAGTGCACTTTAAAATGTGCCTTATAGGGCACCTTATGTTAACATGCTTTGGGAGTGCGTTTGCTAGTAGTGATAATTAAAATATGAATAAAATGCCTCCTAAAGCACTCTTCCCCTTAATATGTTCTGCCTCAGCCAGCCTTGCTCATTGGGCACTTTGGGGGATTGAACCCCTGATCCCTGCACCATTGGTCAGTGTCTTAACCATTGTGCTGTGGCTCTGTTCCTGTTATTGCACATCAGCGCGCCGCCTTATGCCGCTCAGTATTAAAAAGCCTCCTAAAACATTAGCGCACCGCCTTATGCCCATCAGCGCGCCGCCTTATACCGCCCATCATTTAAATGCCTCCTAAAATAATGCTTCAGCCAGCTGTCTCCATTGGGCACTGTGGGGGATTGAACCCCTGACCCCTGTACCATTGGTGGTTGCCTTAACCATTGTGCTGTGGCTCTGCTTTTTTTTTCCTGCACATCAGCACGCCACTTATACCGTCCAGTATTATAATGCCTCCATAAACATTAGCGTGCCACCTTATGATGCCCAATATTTCTGCGCCTCAGCCAGCCATCTTCATTGGGCACTGTGGGGGATTGAACCCCTGATCCCTGCACTGTTGGTCAGTGTCTTAACCATTGTGCTGTGGCTCTGCTCTTTTTCTTGCACTTCAGCGCGCCACTTATGCCTCCCACGCAGCTATCTCATGCGCTAAGGTGCGGGGCGCACATGGGCACTGCACACCTTAGCGCATATGTAAATTCCGGCTTTTCTTTTTCAGGACAGAACGCCCACTCCTTATATGGCACCCGCACACTACCGGGGCCCGCACTTTACCGGGGTTTTAGTAAACATACCCCTAAGAGTCAGTCCACCTCTTTTTAATCTCAAGGAATTTCCAGACTAGATTTCGTGCCCCTTTTATTAAACTCCACTAAGGATTTGCCATTAATACACTGATCACATGCAACACCCTCATATTAGCTGTCAGAGGTATGTCCTGTATGTCCCTGGCAACTAATGCATGCTGACCAACTACAGCATGTGCTCCATTACGATAGGTTCATGTAGCGATTCCTATAGAGGCCATATTAGGCAACATATGTAATCGTCTGGGCTCTCACACGAAGGCACTTTGCATGCCCACAATCCACCCATCCCCCACTCCATCCCATGCTGGCTGATTAGCAAATGTATTAGCACGTGGGTATGGACCAGGTCACACATTAGTCACGGATGCTCTGTTGCTGTGCATTAAAATGTCTGTTAACCAGCTAACGGGCTTTAATAAAAGGGGCCCATGATGCTAATACAAAATAATAGGTTTTCAAGGCTGTTTTAAATTTGGGAAAGGAAGACTCTAATCTGATTTCCTGAGGTGAGGAATTCCAAACTTCTGGTGCTAGGTAATAAAGAGCTGCTTGTCATGTGCTATCCAGATGTGTCCCAGATCTTAGAAGGTATCTATTCTGCCATAAGGACCAAAGGGTTCTTCCTGGGACATACTGTAGGAGATCAAAATATTAGAGAGATATAGTGGAAAACCTGAAAAGAATGCTTTACAGGCTAATATTAATCTTTTAAATTTAATACAGTAGAAAATAGGAAGCCACTGATGTTCTTTTAGACAAGGCCAGCTTAAGGCGTGAGCCAGTGAAGCCCTGGCTCAGGGCGCACCACAACAGGGGCATAGGAATTCTGCCTCACTGGCTTGCACTCTGACTCTGGAGCTGCGGCACTGTTAAGCACTAACACAGCTGCGGGAACATTTGCTTATTCTTTCACAGCTGCACTGAGCATTAATACTGCCTCAGGAGCAAACGCAAATGCTCCTGGGGCTATGTTTCTGCAGGAAGAGTGTAGTTGGGGTTGGAAATCGGCTGATACTGTGGCTTTGGTGGGGGGGAGCTGAAATGGGCTGAGGGGGCTGGAAATGGGCTGCTACTGGGAATGGGACTGGAGATGGACTGATATTGGCCCTGGGGACTAGGACTGGCAATGGCTGATGCAGGGGCTGGCACGGATGGAACTGGAAATGGGCTGATAATGAGGCTGAAGAGATGGGACTGGAAATGGGCTGATGCTGGGGTTAGGGGGACTGGAAATGGGCTGAAACTGGGGCTGGGGGAGTTGAGACTTTACATGGATGGATAATGGGATGATACTGGGGATGGGACTGGAAATGGGTTGATACTAGGTCTGGGGAGATGGGATTGGAAGAGGACTGTCGGTGGGGAGTTGAGACTGGAAGGGAGATAATTCTAGAGCTGGGGTCCTGGGACTGAAAGGGGGCTGATGCTGGCTAATACTGGGGCTGGGGTGCGAAAAAGAGGGCGATGCCGGGGGAGTGAGAAGGGAGAGAAGGAGAGATAATGTGGGGAGTGGGGAAGAAGCAAAGTCAACCAACGGAAGGTTGAGAAGGAGGGGTATAAGAATGCATACTGGAGTAAGAAGGAGGAAAGACAAGGTTAAGGTATACTGCAGAAGGAAGTAAATAGGTGGGTGCTGGGGAATGGGAGTAGGAGGCAGGAGGGCAGGTACTAGGAGCATGAAATGTGGGAAATCAGGGGCTCTGATAGGTGGAGATGCTAAGATTGGGTGAGAAAACAGATGAAAGACTCTGAAAGAGTCTAGGTATTGGGAGTTTAAGTGGGGACTTAGGATTTGGGTGGGATTGTAAGTGGAGATTTGGAGTTGCTTGGGGGGATACTGGGTACTAAGAGGTTTACCTGACATTAGGAGGACAGTGAGGGCAAGTTGATTGGGTGAAGGGTATGAGCAGGGCTGTGAGAGACCAAATGCACAAATATGGGGAGGGGAGAAGGTTTGAAGGATATGGAGGGGTTGGAAAGGGGTTGGGAGGCAGTTGAAAAGGACAGAGTGCTATGGAGTGGATGAGAGAGCCACAGGAAAAGATAGGTCTTTCTTGAAGAAGGTGAAAGGATAGAAATGGGAGAAGTGAAAGGGGAATGGAAGCCTAGATGGGGCTAAGACATAAGAAAGGGCCTGTAGGTGGAGAGAGGATGAATGCTAGGGAATGAGCTAGGACTGATTAAGGGATGAGAAACAGAAGGTGGTAAATGAGGCTGGGGAGGAGATGGGTACAGAAGGAAGAAATGGGGGAGAAGAAAGTGGGTGAAAGACAGGGGGATAGGATGCTGGCAAAGGAAGGAGACAGATGTGGAATGGAAGGACAAGGTAAATAAGTTTAGGAAATGGAAAGCTGGTAAGTAGGTGAGCAATGAAAAGAGGGGGACTGAAGACTGAAGGAAGGAGAAAGAGGAATGGAATGAAGCTATAGTTATTGTATGCAAAAGGCAAATCAGAGAAATAGAAGGATAAGTAGATAAGAAATGCCATACTGGGTCATATCAAGGTCCATCAAGCCCAGTATCCTGTTTCCAACAGTGGCCAATCCAGATCACAAGTACTTAGTAGTTTCACAAAAAGATACACAGATTCCATAATGCTTGTATTGGGGCAAGCAGTGGATTACCTGGGTTTATGTTCAAACCTTTTTTAAAGCCAGCTACACTAACAGCTTTTACTATAGCCTCCGATAAAGAATTCCGGAGATTGATTATGCATTGAGTGAAAAAATATTTTCTCTTATTAGTCTTTAATGGGTTAGACTATAGCTTCATTGCATGTCCCCTAGTCTTTCTGCTATTTGATATCATAAAGAATTGATCTCCGTATACCCGTTCCACTCCATTCATTAATTTATAGACATCTATCATATTGCCCCTCAGACATCTCTTTTCCAGGTTGAAAAGCCTTAACCTTTTAAGCCTCTTCTCATAGGGGCATTCTTCCATCCCCTTTACCATTCTGGTGGCTCATCTCTGTACCTGTTCTAATTTCACTATATCCTTTTTAAGATACGGCGACCAGAACTGCAGACAATATTCAAGGTGCAGTTGCACCATGGAAAGATACAGAGACATTATACAATAATATTGTTTGTTTTATTCTCCATTCCTTTCCTTATGATTCCTAGCATTTTATTTGCCTTTCTGGCTGCTGCTGCACACTGGGCAGAGGGTTTTAATGTGTTATCCACAATTATGCCTAAATCTTTTTCCTGGATGGTGGTTCCTAATGTGGAATCTTGCATTGTGTAACCATAGTTTGGGTTGTTCTTTCCTAGGTGCACAACTTTGCACTTGTCCACATTAAATTTCATCTGCCATTTGAACGTCCAGTCTTCCAATTTATCAAGGTTATCTTGCAATTTTTCATAATCCTCTTGGGTTTTAACAACTTTGCATAATTTTGTGTCATCTGCAAATTTCACTCTCTCACTCGTTATTCCCATTTTGAGGTCATTTACGAATATGTTAAAAAGCAGTGAACCCAGCACAGATCCCTGGGGTACTCCACTATTTACCTTTCTCCATTAGGAAAACTGGCCATTCAGCCCTACCCTTTCCTTTCTATCTTTTAACCAGTTCCTGATCCACAACAGTACACTGCCTCCTATCCCATGACATTTTAACTTCGCCAAGAGTCTCTCATGAGGATCCTTGTCAAAAGCTTTCTGAAAATCCAGATACACTATATTGACCGACTCACCTTTGTCTACCTGTTTATTCACACCTTCAAATAAATATAACAGATTAGTAAGACAAGACCTTCCTTGGTTAAAGGCATGTTGGCTTTTTCCCATTAACCATGACTATCTTCATGTCCAGTAATTTTGTTCTTTATAATGGTTTCTACCATTTTGCCAGTATTGATGTTAGACTCACCAGCCTGTAGTTTCCTGGATCACTCCTGGAACAGCAAGGCCGCGGGTCCCGTCCGCGTGGCCGCTCCTAACCAGGGGGGTGGCGGGCCGTTCGCCCCGCCCCCTCTCGGTTGCGGCGGCGCGCGGCTGGTTACTGCCCGCGCGGCCGGGCGCCTCATTGGCTCCCCGTGGCGTTTTAAACGCCCGGGAGCCAATGGGAGGCTGGGCCGCGGCAGCAGGGGGGGGGGGATAAGTGGCGCGGGGACCCAGCTCTGCATCGGCAGTTGCTGGGTCTAGGCTGGAGGCTCCTGTTGTGTGCGGGCTGGCTGCCCCGGATTCGACTTGCTGTGGAGGGCCTGTGGCTGCAGCTTGAAGC
This sequence comes from Ichthyophis bannanicus, assembly GCA_033557465.1. NCBI lineage: Eukaryota > Metazoa > Chordata > Amphibia > Gymnophiona > Ichthyophiidae > Ichthyophis > Ichthyophis bannanicus. The sequence goes on along the minus strand of CM066039.1, from coordinate 63,676,595 downwards.
AGCACGTGCTACGGCGCTGTCTTCGGCGCTCCGGGAGGCAGCGATTCAGCGTCGGGGGACTCGGAGGCTCGTGGCTCTCCAGGCAAGTTGTTTTGCACTGTGGGTTGTTCCTCTCTCTCGGCGTAAGGATTGCTTTCATTACTGTTGATTGCTGGGACACACAGAGCGTCCCCTCTCTCCACTAAAAAAAAAAAAAAAAAAAAATTTCTCTTCTCCTTGCCTCCAGCCTATTATTGGCCATGGCTGGCGGGGGCAAAAAGGGGGGTGCCAGTAAGCGCCACGGGACTGGGAAGGCCAAGCCTGCTGGTCCGGGGAGAGGAGAGCCTGTCCCTGCGGGGCGCACGGCTCTTCTTAGCAGAGGGACAAGGGGCAGGGCTTCGAGCTGTGGTCCGACGTCCGACCAGGGGTCTAGCCCGGTCCCCAGGCGGGCAAGTAAGGGGGTTTCGGCTGGTCGGGCAGCTGGGGGCCGGCGTGGCCGGTCACCTGCCCCGGCTAGAGGTGCTTTGGGGCGGGGAGCGGCCCCTGATGGCCCGGGGGGGGCTAATGGTCCCGGGGGGGGAGCGAAGGGGTGGCTCCTCCGTCGGACAACGTGGGTATGGACGCTGCGAGTCCGGGGGGTCCATCTGCTCCCGCTGGGGCGGCCTATTCCCCTGCGTGGGCGCATTGGCAGGGCGGGGGTCAAGGCCCTTCCCGTGCGGATTGGCTAGGGGCGTGGCAGCCGCCTTGGCCAGGGGTGGGTTCGCCTTCGCCTTTCCCTGTTTTTTCTCCGCAGGTTTCGCCCGGCTGGCACTACTGGGGGCAACCGTGTGGGGTTCCTGCTGGACAGACGGACGGTGGGAGGGCGAGCACCAGTGGAGGCCCCGCGTCTTCGGGAAGTGGAGGAGGAGCGGCAGCCTCAGCGTTGACAACACCGGAGACGGGTGCATCTTCTGCGGTGGCAGCACCGGCGGCAGGTGAGTTGGCGGCTGGGGAAAGGGCGGGGGAGGGGGGTAAGAAGCGAGCGACCAAGCGCAAGCGGGGTTCCGGTCGCCGGCGGCGGCGTTCGGGGTCCTCCTCTTCTTCATCTTCGGAGTCTTCGTCCGACTCGGTGTCAGACGACTTGGCCGGGAGTCCGGGGGCCACTGGCGGGGAGGTCGGCGTGGGACAGGTGGGTTCGGGGGTCGGCGTGGGGCAGGTGGGTTCGGTGCCTTCGGTGGCGTTTTTCTCTGAGTTATGGGAAGGGGTACCGAAGAAGCTGCGGAAAAAGATCGTAAAACGTCGTTACGTAGATATTTTCCGCTTACTCGAAGGTCGTAAATGGTCGGGGGATAGCCGACGGAAGCGTAAGGAGGACGAGAAGGCGGGTAGGGTCAAGAGAGTGGCTCGGAATGTCGTTAATTGGACTCGGTCTTTCTTGAGGTTGGCGAGTGTATGGGGTCATTCCCATCCGGAGCAGTACGGTATGCTGTTGGCTTACGCGGACTCTATACTGGAGGCCTCACAGACTCATGACGGTTGGGCTTGGCTCAACTATGATGAGAAATTCCGTGATAAGATGGAGGAGAATCGCCTATTGTCGTGGGGAACCCAGGATATTAATCTTTGGCTAACGCAGATGGCCATCAGACCGGGCGGGGGAAGTATGGGTGGGCAAAGAGGTGGAGTAGCCACCCCTGCGCGGGCGGATCGGCCCTTTCGATCGGGCGTGCCCCCTGTCTTGCAGAGACCTCCAGGGGGGGGAGGAGCGGGGGACCTGTGCTGGCGCTTCAACAAGTCTTCCTGCCCCTTTCCGGATTGCAAATTCCGGCACGCCTGCTCCGTCTGTAATGGGGGTCATTCAGCTCTCAAGTGTGTCAGGAAGAATGGCGGGAGCGGGTCAGCCCCCGGCCACAAGTAACGGGGACGTCTGGAGCTTGGCCCCCACCCCGGTTGCGATTGCTGTGTTAGGCCCCTGGCTTAAGAAGTATCCGAAGCGACAGGTCAGCAGTCTTTTGGAATTTGGGTTCAAGGAGGGGTTTCCCATACCGGTGGTGGGCTGTGTAGGGGTACACAAGGCGAGGAATTCGCCTTCGGTCCGGCGCTTCGCGCAGCTGGTACGTGATAAGTTGGCTACTGAGCTGGCATTAGGTAGGGTGGCGGGTCCTTTCACAGAGCCCCCTTTTGCAGAATTCGTGGTTTCTCCGCTGGGTATCATTCCGAAGAAGGAGCCGGGGAAGTATCGCCTGATACATAATCTCTCGTTTCCTATTGGTTCCTCAGTGAATGATCACATTCCTAAAGTTTTGTGTGCGGTACGGTACGCATCCTTTGATGAGGCCGTGGAGCTGGTACGAGCCTGTGGGCCGGGGTGCTTGATGTCCAAAGTGGATATTGAATCTGCCTTCCGTTTATTGCCGGTGCACCCTTCTGCTTTCCATTTGTTGGGGTTTTGCTTCGAAGGGCAATTTTACTTCGATAAATGCATGCCTATGGGCTGTTTGATTTCCTGTGCGTATTTCGAACAGTTTAGCTCCTTTTTGCACTGGGCATTCGTGGACTGGGTGGGATGCGGTTCGGTAGTGCATTATTTAGATGACTTCCTCTTCGTGGGGCCAGCGCAGTCGGGGCAGTGCAAGGCTTTGTTGGAGGGTTTTGTCCAGTTGGCCCAAGTGTGGGGTGTTCCATTAGCATCCGAAAAGACGGCGGGTCCGGCAACTACACTTACCTTTCTGGGGGTGGAGTTGGATTCTGTGGCGTTGGTGGCTCGCTTGCCGCAAGAGAAAGTTGCGAGTCTGCGGGTGTTGGTCGCCAATGCGCTGGGCTCTAGTAAGCTAACGCTGCGGGAGATGCAGTCTTTAGTGGGGTCCCTGAATTTTGCGTGTCGGGTGATCCCGATGGGGCGAGTATTCTTGCGCCGGTTGTCCGCTGCTACTTCGGGCGTCTCTAGGCCGCATCATCGGATCCGGCTGTCCGGCAGCTTGCGGGCAGACCTGCGGATTTGGGACGATTTTCTTCGTGACTTCAATGGTACCACGGTGCTGAGAGACCCGGAGGTGACTTCTGCGGATTTGCAGTTGTATACGGATGCAGCGGGGAGTTCGGGTTTGGGGATTTATTTTGGGGGCGCATGGTGTGCGGAAGGCTGGCCTCCATCCTGGCGAGCGGTGGGGCTTACGAAGAATATTACCTTCCTCGAGTTGTTTCCCATTTTGGTGGTACTGTCGTTGTGGCCGGATAGACTCCGCAATCGCAGAGTACGCTGGTGGTGCGACAACGAGGCGGTAGTTTCGGTGATTAATAACTATTCCCCAAGATGTCAGCCGGTAGCTGACCTGATGCGGCAGGTGGTGTTTTCATGCTTGCGGTTGAATTTAGTAATTAAGGCTCGTCATATCCCTGGGAGTCATAACCAGATTGCTGATGCTCTTTCCCGTTTCAAGTGGGCGCTGTTTCGGACCTTGGCCCCAGATGCGGACGACGCAGGATCGGCGGTCCCGGAGCATTTATGGCGGATTGGCCTCCAGGAATGATCGAGCTGTTGCGGAAGTCTGTCTCCTCAGCGACATGGGTCACGTATCATCGTGGCTACTGCAGTGTGGTGTCCTTCTTGCTACTCCATGGATGGCGGCCCGGGCTGGCCTCGGATTTGCTGATGGGTCAGTATGTGGCGGCGGCTAAAGAACAGGGCTTGTCTCGGGCCACTACCCGACGGAACGTAGCAGGGTTCGCCTTTTTCGCAAGGGCTTTCGGGTGGGGGGGGCGGGAGGGGGATTTCTAACGCGTACGTTGTTGCGGGGTTGGGAGCGGTCCAGTCCCTCGCCCGGGGATTGGCGGCGTCCTATTACGCATGACCTACTGTGTCGGTTGTGCGGGGCTTTGCCGCAGGTGGTGTCCTCCTGCTATGAAGGGGTGCTTTTTCGGGCCGTTTTTTCGTTAGCCTTTTTCGGCGCATTTCGGGTGGGCGAGCTGGTTTCGGAGTCGGGGCGGCTTCACAATGGGAGGGAGGTGCAAGTGCGTCACGTGCACTTGATCGGGAGTAGGGTTCGTATCCGCCTTGCCCGTTCTAAGACGGATCAGGCGGGTAGGGGTATGTGGGTGGACTTGGCAGCGGTTCAGGGTTCCCCCTCGTGTCCGGTCGCGTTACTGCAGGCGTACTTACGCGTTCGTCCGGAGGTGGATGGTAGCCTTTTTATCCATCTGGACGGGCGGGTTCTTACGCGCTTCCAATTTACCGCAGTGCTGCGCCTGGCTTTACGACAGATAGGTGAGGAACCTGGTGCCTTTGCCCCTCATTCCTTCCGGATTGGAGCGGCAACCAGTGCAGCGGTGGCTGGACTGCCCGATCAGGAGATACAGCGCATTGGGCGATGGCGGTCGGGAGCCTTCCAGAGCTACGTGCGTTTGTAGGGGAGTGGGTGGGGGGGGCATTAACGGGGCTGTTCTTTGTCTTTCAGGTGTGGGGCAGCGATGCTGTTGGATTTTGGGCCACTCCTTTGTCTTCTGGGCGGGTCGGCGAGCAGCGATGCGCCCAGTGGGGCTGAATTTGGGACTTCCTGAGCGGGCGGTGACGATCACATGGCTGGGCGAACGCGGACTCCGGTGGATCCAACTCCTGCCTTTGCTTCGGCACCTCCAGCGTTCCCGAGGCACCCCGGATGTGTTACTGCTCCACTTGGGTGGCAACGATCTCGCTTCATGGACCTGCCGGCAGTTGATTCGAGCAGCTATCAAGGACTTTGGGGTGGTTTTGGGGATGTTTCCGGATGTACTATTGCTATGGTCGGATATCATTCCAAGGCCGTCCTGTAGGGCTCAGCGACGGTGGTCACGGGGTGTGACCAAAATTAACCGTCAAATTGGCCGGTGGGTGGGACAGCAAGGGGGCTGTCAAATTTTTCACCCTTGGGTGGACGTGGACTGCCCGGGCCTCTATAGGCCAGATGGGGTGCACTTGTCCCCGATAGGGCTAGATTTACTCCTGAACGATTGGCAGGCCTTGGAAGGTATGCCTTTGGGGGCGCGGGCTGGTCGCAGCTTACCTTTGGGGGGCGGCTCTGGTCGTGGCTGACCTGAGCCGGTGGCGGGATCCCGGAGGTTTCCGGGGTCCGGAGCCGGTGGCAAGCATGAGGGCGGGGGGTGGGGTACCCCCGACCCGGTTAATCCCTCAGGCTTTTGCTAATAGCATGGCGAAGCCGGAAGAGGGAGGGAGTGGAAAATGTCGGGCCTGTGCCCGGGGGAAGCGGATGCGGCGTCACCTTGCTACTAACACGGCGGGTGAGAGCTCGCTCTGCTTGGGGGGGGGGGGGTTAAAATATGTTGATGTTGGATTATGTGTGTTTAAAAGGTTATTAAAGCTGCGACCAGTTTAAGTCCCAAATTGTTGTCATGTGTTTGTTTTGAATTGCTCTCTCGGGGGAAGGAAAGTGGGGGTGGGGCCTGGGGAGGGGCGAGAGGCGTCGTCCGCCTTACCCGGTTACAGCAAGGCCGCGGGTCCCGTCCGCGTGGCCGCTCCTAACCGGGGGGGTGGCGGGCCGTTCGCCCCGCCCCCTCTCGGTTGCGGCGGCGCGCGGCTGGTTACTGCCCGCGCGGCCGGGCGCCTCATTGGCTCCCCGTGGCGTTTTAAACGCCTGGGAGCCAATGGGAGGCTGGGCCGCGGCAGCAGGGGGGGGGGGATAAGTGGCGCGGGGACCCAGCTCTGCATCGGCAGTTGCTGGGTCTAGGCTGGAGGCTCCTGTTGTCCCGCCCGCCCACCCAGGCTGGGGGAGGCTTTGGGGGGGGTGTTTAGGTTGTTGCAGCTGGAGGGGGGGCTTTGGCGGGATCCCGGAGGTTTCCGGGGTCCGGAGCCGGTGGCAAGCATGAGGGCGGGGGTGGGGTACCCCCGACCCGGTTAATCCCTCAGGCTTTTGCTAATAGCATGGCGAAGCCGGAAGAGGGAGGGAGTGGAAAATGTCGGGCCTGTGCCCGGGGGAAGCGGATGCGGCGTCACCTTGCTACTAACACGGCGGGTGAGAGCTCGCTCTGCTTGGGGGGGGGGGGGGTTTAAAAATATATTTTTTTTGGAGTTTATGGTTTTAAAAGGTTATTAAAGCTGCGACCAGTTTAAGTCCCAAATTGTTGTCATGTGTTTGTTTTGAATTGCTCTCTCGGGGGAAGGAAAGTGGGGGTGGGGCCTGGGGAGGGGCGAGAGGCGTCGTCCGCCTTACCCGGTTACCCTTTTTAAAAAGTGGAGTTACATTGCCCATTCGCCAATCTTCAAGTACTACAGATGATTTTAATGATAGCTCACAGATTACTAATAGTAGGTCTGCAATCTCATATTTCAGTTCTTTCAGCACCCTTGGGTGTATACCATCCAGTCCAGGTGATTTGCTACTCTTCAGTTTACCAAATAGCGGTAACATATCTTCATAGTTTATCGATATTTCTTTCAATTCTTTCGATATATCAACTTTAAAAACCATTTCAGTCATGGGTAACTTCCCTACATCTTCTTCAATAAAGTCTGAAGCAAAGAATTCATTCAGTCTCTCCGCTATGGCCTTGTCCCCTCTTAATGCCCCTTTTACAACTCTATCATCTAATGGTCCAACTGACTCTTTTACAGTTTTTTTGCTACAAATGTACTTGAAAAAGTTTTTATTATGCGTTTTTGCTTCCACAGCAAGCTTCTTCTCAAATTCTCTCTTTGCCTGCCTTATGAATGCCTTGTATCTAACTTGCAGTGCTTATGTTGTTTCCAGTTTTCATCATTTGGCTCCTTTTTCCATTCCCTGAAAGATGCTTTTTTTGGCTACAACAGCCTCTTTGACCTCACTTTTTGGACTTCATTCCATCTTTCTTAAAGCATGGAATACAGCTGGATCTGGACTTCCAAGATAGTATTTTTAAATAATGCCCATGCTTGATGTAAATCTTTAACCTTTGCAACTGCTCCATTTAGTTTTTCTTTACTGTTTCCCTCATTTTATCATAGTCTCCCTTTTGAAAGTTAAAAGGCAGTACTGTGAATTTCCTTGCCATCCTTTCTCCATTTATGAAATCAAACGCGATCGTGCTATGTCAGTTGGAATTCCTACTTAGCCCTTAGGCCTCCTTTAATGCTTGGACATTGTCACACTAATAGCGCCCACACACATCCCTTGTGCTTTGCCATCCAGTCGGTGCTGCAGCTTCTCAGTGTGGCAGAAGAGTTATACTGGACCAGATAGAGAGGGTTGCACATGCCGATACTCTGGAAATTTAGAATAAAATTAACACATCTGGACTGATCATAGAAGGATCAATGTCAGAGAAAGATGTAGTAGAGGAAAGAACAATGACAGGAAGTGTGAAGAAACAGAATACAGATATGGGATTCTGGAAAAGGACTTAAAGAAAACCAACAAGAGGAAGTGGAAATACAGACTGGGACCAACCCAACTGGAAAAATAAAATAATCAGCTTTGAAAATGTGCATTTCTGTTTATCTTTAGAAACATAGAAACATGGTGGCAGAAAAAGACCATATGACCTTAATATTCTGCCTTCCATATCAACTACCATAGTCCCTTTTTTTCCTTTAGAGATTTTCTGTGTTTGTTCCATGCTTTCTTGAATTCAGATTCTGTTCTCATCTCTACTACCTCCACTGGGAGACTATTCCACACATCTACCACTCTTTCCATAAAGAAATATCTCCACATATTACTCCTGAGTCTATCCCCTTTCACCCTCATCCTATGTTTCCTCATTGCAGAGCTTACTTGTAATTGAAAGAGGTTCTCCCCCTGTGCATTTATGCCATGGAGCTATTTAAATGTCTTTATCATATCTCCTCTATCCCGCCTTTTATCTAAAATATACATATTGAGATCTTTAAGTTTGTCCCCATATGGTTTATAACGAAGACCACTGACCATTTTGGTAGCCACCCTCTGCACCAACTCCATCCTGTTTATATCCTTTTGAAAGTGAAGTCTCTAGAATTGCACACAATACTCCAAATGAGGTCTCACCAAAGACTTATACAGAGGCACTATCACCTCCTTCTTCCTGCAGGCCGTTCTTCTTCCTATGCACCCAAGCATCCTTCTGGCTTTTGCTGTCACCTTTTCTACCTATTTAGCCACTTTAAGACCATCAAAAACAATCACAATCAGGTCCCAAGTTGGACCTGATTCTGCAACCGTAGGATCTAGATGCCCTGCACTTGCAGAATCAGGCAGATCAGCTGGTATGCACCGTATACCGATGTGGGAGACATCTTCGACCCTGCCCATCCCCAGCACACAACACTCCAGCTCGTATGTCAGTTCAATGCTGTCCCATCGCCATGGCACTGACATGTCCATTTGGCAGCATGGAATACCATGCCCAACACAGGCTCCTGCAGAATGCTGTCCGGCCATCAGTGGGGGCCATGAGGGCATGCTACACTGGAAGGTTCTGCCCTGGCACATTGCCATGGTGTGCTGGGGGCTGCAACCTGCCAACTGAGCTGTGGCCTGTACTTATTCCATCCTCAGGGTGGAATAAACTGGCTGTCCATGTCAATGCCAGGGTACATACAGAGGCCTTTCATGAATAGCCTCTGTACGTTCTGGCGCTTGGCCACTCCCACACTCTGCCCCCTCCCACCCATGTAGAGCACTCCCCATACAAATGCTTTGTACATACGGGGAGTGTTGGTGGCAGAATACGATTGAGGAGCTGAGTGTGGACTGGATGTCCAGCCCACAAGTTGAAAGTCACTATTCGCAGCTCGGAATGCCCCCCATACTGTACCACTCCCTTGCAATTTTGCATCCCAAATGCATGACTCTGCATTTTTTAGCATTATATCTCAGCTGACAAATTCTTGACCATTCTTCAAGCTTAGCTAGATCCCTCCTTTTTGTTATCTATTCTTTTCTGCGTGTCTACCATATTGCAGATTTTGGTATCATTCGCAAAGAGGCAAACCTTACCCGACAGCCCTTCCGCAATATCACTAACAAAAGTGTTAAAAATAATCAGACCAAGTATAGATTCCTGCAGCACACCACTTGTAACATCCTCCTCCTGAGTGAGCTCCATTTACCTGTATCCTTTGTCGTCTCCCACTCAGCCAATTTTTAACCCAGTCAGTCAGTCAGTCACTTTATGGTTCATCCCTAGGGTGTTCAATTTATTTATAAGTCGCCTGTGTGAAACGGTGTCAAAGGTTTTACTGAAATTTAAGTATACCACATCTAGAGCTCTCTTTTGGTCAAACTCTCTGGTCACTCAGTTAAAGAAATCAATCAGATATGTCTGACAAGACCTGCCTCTAGTAAATCCATGCTGTCTCTTCCGTATTTCATTGCTCAGTATCTGGTTTGCGGGTTTTACATTTCAATTTTTGTCTATGAGGTGTGATCAAAAGCAGGGCTGGCCTGTCCATTAAGCAAGAATGTTTTTTGCACAGAGCCCCGCGTTTCAGGGGGCCCTGCACAAAAAACATTCTACATCAGCCCAGCTAGATTTAAAAGACACAATCCGGCCGCTGCTGCCGCTGCTGCTGTGGCAGTGGCAGAATTGAGCATCTCACGGGGCCCCCCCTGCCCAGCAGAATCCTCCCTGCAGCAGCAGCTGCCTCAGCGTCGGCTGTCAGAGCCGCGAAGGGAGAGCTTCTCTCTCGCGGCTCTGTTAATCCCACCAGGGCTGATGGGAAATCCCATCAGCCCCAGTGGGATTAACAGAGCTGCGAGAAAAGGAAACTCCCTTCGCAGCTCTGAAAAGCCTGCGCTTTGGGAGCTGATGCTGCAGGGAGGACTCTGCTGGGCAGAAGGGGCCCCGCGAGACGCTCGATTCTGCCACTGCCATGGCGGCAGCAGCAGCCGGATTGTGTTTTTTTTTAATCTAGCTGGGCTGATGGGGGGGAGGGGGGTTAGGACTGGTAATGGGCTATTGGGAGGGCTAAGACTGGAAGTGGGCTAATGGGGGGGTTAGGACTGGTAATGGGCTATGGTAATGGGCTATGGGGGGGCTAAGACTGGAAGTGGGCTGATGGGATTAGGACTAGTAATGAGCTATGGGGGGGCTAGGACTGGAAATGGGCTGATGGGGGGGTAGGGCTGGAGGTGGGCTGATGGGGGGTTTAGGACTGGTAATGGGCTATGGGGGGGCTAAGACTGGAAATGGGCTGATGGGGGTTAGGACTGGTAATGGGCTATGGGGGTGCTAAGACTGGAAGTGGGCTGATGGGGGGTTAGGACTAGTAATGGGCTATGGGGGGCTAGGACTAGTAATGGGCTGATGGGGGGGGGGTTAGGACTGGAGGTGGGCTGATGGGAGGTTAGGACTGGTAATGGACTATGGGGGGGCTATGGGGGGGCTAAGATTGGAAATGGGCTGATGGGGGGGTTAGGACTGGAAGTGGGTTGATGGGGGATTAGGACTGGTAATGGGCTATGGGGGGCTAAGAATGAAAATGGGGTGATGGGGGGTTAGGACTGGAAGTGGGTTGATGGGGGATTAGGACTGATAATGGGCTATGGGGGGGGCTAGGACTGGTAATGGGCTGGGGTGGTTGCTAGGACTGGAAATGGGCTGAGTGGAAGGGGTGACTTGAACTGCAAATAGTTGATGGGGATGGGGGCTTGGAATAGAAATGGGCTGAGTGGAGGGGAGCTAGGATTTGACATGAGCTGATGGTGGGGCTAGGAAAGGACTAGAAATGGGCTGATGGGGGGCTGGGATTGGAAATGAGCTGATGGAGGGACTCGGATAGGACTGGAGATGGATGGGGGAGCTAGAAATGGAAATGGGCTGATGGTGTGACTAGAAAAGGATTGGAAATGGGCTGATGGGGGGCTAGGACTGGAAATGGGCTGATGCGGGGACTAGAAGGGAGCGGATGCTGGGTGGGGCTGGAACTAGAAGGGAGCTGATGTTGGGGGAGGATTAGAATGGGATGGAGCTGGGAGAGTGAAATGGAGAGGGGAAAATATTTTGTGTGGGAGGGAAGACAAATCTACAATTGGCCGGGTATTGGGAAAGTAAGTGGGGATTGACGATGGAGGGGTAAAATTTGAGTGGATGAAATAGGAATGAGGAAAGAGCAAAAGGAGAAAGATTAGTATGTTAAAGCAGATGTAGAGACAGAATGGAAAAAAAAACTAGGAGAGAGAAGAAAGGACAAATGGACAGCAGACGATGGAGAGTTAGCAGAAGACACAAAGAAACCAGAAGAAAGTGGCTGGAGCAATTGGAACTAAAAAAAATGCACAAAAGGTAGAAAAATATCTCTTTATTTTGAATTTATTAACTGGAATATGTCAGTTCTGGGAAATGTGCATCATTAACGTCTGTGCTTTGTTTAGTACAAGAGGAAATTAATTTATAGTTTTATTTCTACAGTGTTGTACATTCCAAGTTTGGCTTTTGGGGTTTATTTATTTATTTAGCTGCATTTATATCCTGCTTTTCACTGGGTCAAAGCGGTTGGGGGATACATTTAACACGAGACACATACACTAATACTTACAGGGAATATGGGCAATGGAGGGTTAAGTGGCTTGCCCAAGACCACAAGGAGCACCTGTAGGACTAGAAACCCCAGTCCTTCCGGCCCAAGGTTGCTGTCCTCTAGTGGGATTTGAACCACTGACTTTCCGGCCTGTGATACCTTGCCCCAACCACTAGGCCACTCCTCCAACCACTAGGCCACTCCCCCAGTTTAATTGTCTTCCTGTTTCTAAATTTTTGATTCCTTGTTTGGTGATGGTCTATGTTCTGCATATGTAACTGAGCTGAGGTATTCAGTTTATGTAATTCCTATTTGACATTACCACTTGTTCTCTTTCCCCAGTAGGTCATGTATTGTTATTATCTGCAATGTATTGGTTTAATATTTGCAGTGTTGCCTTTTGATAGGTAGAGTATGGTGCTTTGTGAGTCCTGGTAGTGCTGTTATGATACGGCGGGTTTGCTATGGGTTCTAAATGGGCAGTGTTTATAGTAGTTCCTAATGTGCCTGGCGGTTGGCAATGGATTATGCAAATTATGCCCATTATGCAAATGAGGCCACACACTGAGTCTCCACACATGGCCACGCACCCCTCTTGGGCTGCCCCTCATCAAAAGTATCAAGACTTGTTGTCCACAATGCTATTAAACTGTAGTGACCAAGGGGGATGTTTACTAAAGTCCGCAAATTTGCGCGCCGCAAAATAGCGCACGGCAACGCGGCATTGAAACGCGCAGAAACGCATTTAAACACCCCGCACACGTGCGTGTCACCCCCGCACAGGTACGCGGCACACTAACGGGCCCCGTGCAAGTGCGGGCCCGCAAATGTCCGATAGAGGCGTGGAACGGCTAAAGGAGGGCGGAGGAAGGCTCCGGAGGGGCGGAGGGACGGGGTCAATGGGTGGAGAGTGGGAGGGGAGAGGCTCCCCGCACAGTATCGGGCCCGAATTTTCATGTACAAAATAGCGCGAGTGAAACACTCGCGGTAGAGGGCATTTAAAGGGAAGAGAAACCATTTCCGTCAGCAATGTACAGGAAAACCGGGGAAACCTAAAAAACGTGAGCAGTGTGAAATATGTGCACAGAACAAAATTGCAAATAGAACCCGAAAATGACCACAACAAAGATATTAAAAATAGAAATCCAGCTGGGTAACAGTTATATTGATGGGCAAATATACAAAACACACCCAGCAAAGCTCCAGAAAAAAGAGATGAATATTGGAAGGGTCTACGGAGCGGAGACACTTCCGAAAAACATTTCCTTTTTTGGAGCTTTCCTCGGAGTGTTTGCTATGGTTGCCCATTAATATCACTGTTGCCCTGCGTGGTGATATTGTGTCCCCCATTTCCCGTGGTCAATTCCGGGGTTTATGTGCACGTTTGCCACCAGACAGGGTGCATATGCCCACAGTATAATTGCGTAGAGCAGGGTTTGTGACTCCATCCTGCCAGGCTTACTACCTCCAGGGGCTGCATTGTCTCAGTGGCCATAGTGTGGTGCAGTGGACAGAGTAAGTACCTCTAGGACCAGAGGGTCAGGGGTTCAAAGCCCAGCTGGGGCAATTGCCAGCCCAGTTTCTATATTTTACCCACCACTAAACACAGATAGCGCAGACACCCCTGTATTGCAGGGGACAGAAGCATGGGGAAAACACCCATATTTTAACCAACAACGCGCACACACCACAACAATGGGCATTACCCACAGCCAAGTACCCCAAATGCAGTCCCGTACTGCCACATTCCAATCAGGTCACCTGCTTTGTATGGGAGCATGTTGGCGGACGAGTACATGTGGTGCAGGGGGCAGTGGCTGCTAGCGACAGAAGACAGAGGCCTAGCCATGTGCAGGCTGCCACCGTCCACTGCAACAGACAGGCCCTGTCGGATCCACAGTCATGGACATTCCAGGGAATCCACCCAATCTGTAGCTACACGGTGGTGCAGTGCACACAGACACTGCATGCAAGAGCAGAAGGCCACAGGTTCAAAGCCCAACTGGGGCAACTGCCAATCTTACCCACATATTTTTCCCCCAAGTAAACAGTGATAGTAAGGGCACACCTTTCCTGGCGAGGACATATGCAATGGCAATACGTCTATCTTTTACCCCACGGAGCACAGACACCATGAACAGGGGCAGTACCTAGAGCAGAATCACGCAAATGCAGTCCTGGTGGGGCACGCACCAGTCAGGTTCCATGATGCCACTCATACAAATGCCTGTGCTGTATATCTATGCACCACCCCCATGGCATGTAGATGTAGCTCATGCATATTCATGAGGGACAGCAGGAAAACCCGAACAGTGTGATGCAAACCTGGACTGGAGTTGGGAATCTGTGCCGTAAAGCAGCAGCCATCAAGGGCAGACACACCCACACCCACACCCACAGGCCCCATTGGCCAATGTCTCCTGGAAAGGCAGAACATTGGACCCTGCATGCAGCACCCAAAACTAGCACTTGCATAACTTACCAATGTCACCCTGCACCTGAGGTATACGGTAAGCAGCTCTGAGACGTTTGCTAGGAGCACAGGCAGATAGATATCCATACGTTACGTACATACTGCTAGTTGACCCCATCCAAACAATCTGTTAGGTGTTTGCGGGGTGTGCTCCAGGCCTGGCCTCTGACGGTGTTTACCACCCTGGGGAGTGACCACCAGCTGTAATGCGTACCATATCCATGCCTTGCCGTGCTCAGGACCGGTTTGGTGGGCAAGGCTAATTACCCCCTCAATCATAGCACCATGATGGCATAGGTGTGGAAGTGTGTGTCTGTCTATACCAGGGGTGGGCACCTCCGGTCCTGGAGGGCCGCAGACCAGTCAGGTTTTCGGGATATCCCTAATGAACATGCATGAGATATATATGCATTAGAGATATCCTGCCAACCTGACTGGTTTGTGGCCCTCCAGGGCTGGATTTGGAGACCCCTGCCTTACACCTCTGTCATTTAAGATTGTGAGTGGGCAAGGTACAGATGTCCTAGACATCGAAAGGGTATATAGAATGTGTCACATTCCTCCTCGATTCTCACCACCACCAAAAAGTTGTCTAATAGACAATTTTTTGGTGGTGGTGAGAAGTGAGGAGGACTGTGACACATTCTAGCTAACCTTTTTGATGTCTTGGACATCTGCACCTTGTCCACTCACAATCTTAAATGACAGAGGTGTAAGGCAGGGGTCTCCAGATCCAGCCCTGGAGGGCCACAAACCAGTCAGGTTGGCAGGATATCTCTAATGCATATATATCTCATACATATTCATTAGAGATATCCCGAAAACCTGACTGGTCTGCGGCCCTCCAGGACCAAGTTTGCCCACCCCTGGTCTATACAGTGGGTGTTGGCTGCAAGCCCCTTCCACAGCCCACACTGCCAGCACTGTTGCCAGTATTGGCCAGCCAATGTGCATAATGAGGTGCAAGGTACCATGGGTATAGCCAGGACAGGGTGGCCTGGCCAGGATGCATCTGCACCGGGCATAGGGCATTGGCTGGGACATTGTAGTGTCCGGCCACCACCTACACAGACAGGGTGGCCAAAGCATGTCCTTCTGGGTGATCACGCTCACCCTGACTGTGCAGTGACCACAGCATGGCTAGGCACCCCCATAGTGCTGTATAGTAGTTCCCTCATGTGATAGATATGGGTTTCTATTTGGGGCCCAGTCACTGATCTATCTGCTTGCTGTGTATGCAGGCAGCCCAGTTCTGGGTGCATGCATCTCCATTGGGAACCAGCAGACTGCTTGTAGCTGGTATGTGTCTTGCTGGATTGGCTTGCAGGGTGCAGTGGCTGTTGGCTTGCTGCAGGGGAATATCTGGTGGTGGAGGGCAGCTTACCATAGCCTGGGCTTATGTCTGTCTGCTATTGTGTCATGGCTGTGTATGGAGCTGCCCTGTGGGGGGGTGGGGGGTGTGTTCCTCAGCAGGCCTGGGGTTGCTATTGCCCTCTACTGCCACCTTTGCAGGGAGGTAGAGTGTGGATCTCTTGATGGGGGACCATGTTTGCCATGGGGGCTGTGCCAGACAGGGATATCCATGGCGTTTGTGCAGAAACTAGCTATCTTACACATTAACACTGCTTTGGAACTCCCGCTCGGCCTCCATCAGCCATGGAAGGTGTTGTGGACCTGGTCCTGGGCGCCTCATTGCACACTCAGGGTGAGCACAGTACCCGCACGATGTAACGGTGTGTGGCTACTCTGTGCCAGTAAAACACCCGGTCAGTGCCCCCTACTAGGCCAAGGTGCTGTGTGGGTGCACCTGGTCACTTCCCCCAACAGGGCCGAGGTGCTGTGGGGGTGCATTCCCCATCTTGTGTCCATCGTGGACAGCTAATTTGCATGTGCAGTGCATCATGGGTACGGGTGGCCTACCCTATCCGGTTTACACCAGCAGACTGTCTGTGAGGTGACGTGTAGGCTATCTGCAGCCAGCCAGGGGCTTGCTTACAGCTATGGAGCTGTAGCCCAATGGTTACGTCACTGCCTGTGCAGCCAGAGGTCATGGGTTCAAACCCACAGTGGGGCCCTTTGATAGGGATGTCCACAGCTTTATTTTTATTTACTGTAATATGTCTATGCCGGCAAGACCACCCTCAGCTTATTATACCCATTAGGTGCCTCTGAGGGTGCTTTATAGGGGGCCCTGTAGGCCACCTTATGGTTGCCATCCATATAGGGTGCACTATACATTATCCTGTGTCGCAACATACATGGTGCCCTATAGGGGACTTTCAAGGGTGCCTTGGCGAACAGTGCACTGTAACATGTGCCTTATGGGCCGCCGTATGTTAACATGCTGGGAGAGTGCGTTTGCTAGTAGTGGTAACAAAATAAAATTATCATGCCTCCTACAGCACTCCACAACATAATACATACTGCCTCAGCAAGCATTTTTCACTGGGCATTGTGAGGGGTTGAACCCCTGATCCCTGCACCATTGGTCAGTGTCTTCACAGTTGTACTACGGCTCTGTTGTTTTCTATACCCAACGGCGCGCCACTTTGCCTTTCCACGCGCTAATGTCGACCCCCGCACATTAGCGCGACGCGCACACGTCCGGTTGCTTACTCCCGTTTGTTTTCTTTTTTCAGCCTGATCCGCCCACTCCTTATATGGCACAGGCACACTACCGCGGCCCCGCACGATAAGAATGTTTAGTAAACATCCCCCCAAGTTATGTGCTCTGCGTGTGCAGAGTATAGCATGGCTGCTACACACCTGTACTTTTTAAAATCATATTTGGTATCATGTAAAAACAGTGCGTCAGTTTTACGATAAGTGAAAAAAATTGAACCGTGAATTTGTATTAAATTCTGTCAGAAACTTGCAGATTCATGCAAATAGACTTGTGACAAGATACAGCATATGATGAATGCATGAGTCGTGCTTGAGTTCATGACTGGTACAAACATTTCTAAGAGGGCCGCCAAAGTGTCGACAGTGACAAATGTTCTGGAAGGCCACCCACAAGCAGGAATGAAGACAAAGTTGAAGCAGTGCGTGCCACAATATGCTCAAATCGTTGATTGATTATTGGGGAGCTTTCTGATATGGACATCAGTTTCGAGTTGGTACAGTTCATTCTTACTGTTGATTTGGGTATGAGATGTGTGTCTGGAAAATTCATGCCAAAACTCCTGTCCTCTGACCAAAAAGAAAATCGACTGTTTGCAGGCAGGAAGTTGTTGGAATGTGTTGAAAATGACTCCGATTTCATCAAAAAGATTATTACTGGTACTGAACCATGGGTTTATGGTTATGACACAGAAACTGAGGCTCAGTCCTCACAATGGAAGACTCGACTCTCACAGACCCAAGAAAGTCTGTCAGTTGAGGAGCAATGTCAAGGTCATGCTCACAGTTTTCTTTGATTACCAGGGTATTGTTCATCATGAGAATACTCCAAAAGGCCAAACCATCAATAAGGAGTACTATATCCAAGTTCTGATTTGTTTTGAGAAATGCAATTTGTCATAAGAGGCCAGAGTTGCACAGGCATGGTGAATGGTTGCTTCATCAAGATAATGCCCCAGCTCACGCATCACATCTTGTCCAGCAGTTCTCCGTACTCACATGACTTCTCACCCTGTGATTTTTTCTTGGTTTCCAAAACTGAACTTACCACTGAAAGGAAGGAGATTCAACGACCTGGACAGCATTAAGCAAAATTCGACACAACAGCTTCACAGCAAAACCCAAGAGGCGTTTCAAATTGTTTCCAGCAGTGGCAGAAACGCTGGAGGAAGTGTGTTTTATCAGAAGGCAACTATTTTGAAGGAGACTGAGTGCAATAACTGTCAGTCTTATACTTTTTGTGTTATTGTACAAGTCTTAATGCTTTTTGATCGCATCTCGTATATAAGCTGGTTCATATTTTTTGCAGTTTGGTGTTTCTTTAATTGGTGATGGTTATGTTTTCCATGTGCAGCCAAGATAAGGGATTTTGTTAACATGTAGGTTCTCTCTAGGAATCTGTAGTAGTTCAGCTTTACCTTTGTATGCAGCTTGCACTGCAAGATCAGACCTGAGGGGGGGGGGGGGGGAGCAAAAGCAAATGTTGGCTCAGGGTGCTTTTAGCAATGATGTAACCTGATCAAATTTACACAAGTGTTTTGCTAATTTAAAGGTCACAGACTGTACTGCTTGTAAGTGTTTAAGAGACAATTGTGGCAGACCATTATATAAAGAACTGCTATAGTCTAATCAACAACTTCTAAGTGAATAAATGAGAATAGTGCTGATTTACCCAGATATGATCTGACTGAATGGATTTGCTTCAGGGCTATGAAGCTAGGTCTAGTAATAGCAGTTATTTGTGGCTTAAAAGACATTTGATGATCAAGATAGCAGCCTAGAATTTTTAGAACTAGGAGTAGGGGTAATTTGTGCCCTTGGATGAGGGTGGCTCATCTATAGTAATGAAACGGTCTGTTATCCACATTGCTTGGGTTTTGCAAGATCAATTTGAAGTGATTTTCAGTTAATCAGTCATCTAATTCATGTTGACATGACATCCCTCTACTAAAATCACGCTGCCTTGGATATTGTAATTTGCTGGCTTCAATGTACTGCTTTCTTTCCTTTAGTAATGATTTCAATTGGAATTGAAGTAAACATTTGCTTTTAGATTTGCACAGACCTGGTTTCCTACTTAATTTAGCAGTTAAAGTAGAAATTTTAAATTTCTAGGGTCCTTTCCATAGTGGGCTAACTAACAAGTAGACATAGTTTTCTTTTTCTGTTGCAAGCCTGCCTCTCCATCAGGGTGTGGTTAATATACTCAGCAACTGTTGCCTGAGCAGGCAGAAAGCAGTTGATCCGGTAATTTCCAGTACACCAAGAGAACCTACACAGCTAAGTTTTCTAACCTCTTACTTTTTGGCTGGTTTTTGATATAGATTTTCCTTGCCTATTACCTGTTTTATTCTCTTATATAATACTACTTGTTCACTGTGGTGTGTTAGGGTGGCTGCACAAAAACACAAAAAACAAAACAAAACCAACCTACTTTGCTTTTCCTCTTTGTTCCTTTTGCAAAGGAAAATATTTTTGTTTCTTGAAAATTTCTATCTGTTCACAGCCACCTTGATCTACGGTCTAGTGGCAAACTACCTAAATTTTGGTTAAAGCTTACAATAGGTACATTGCCTATATAGTCTTCATATCATAGGAAGACTTCTGTCCTCCATTTAGGTGGAACACACACCTTTTCTCCTTGTGCTAAAACTGCTTTATAACCATCTTAATCAACATGCTGTGTATTTAGTGCAATAGCTGTGGTGCCTTGATTCTAAGAAGAATCATTTGGAGCCTTAAAGCTTGCCCTATACGTCTCAAGCTATTTGCTATGCATAAAGGTGAGTCAGTTGGTCCATTAGATGATAGAGGAGTTAAAGGGGCACTAAGAGGCGACAAGGCGATAGCGGAGAGACTGAATGAATTCTTTGCTTCGGTCTTTACTGAGGAAGATGTAGGGATGTTACCCATGACTGAAGTGGTATTTAAAGGTGCGGAAGAATTGAAGGAAATATCGATACATCAGGAAGATGTATTACAACTATTAGATAAACTGAAGAGTAGCAAATCACCTGGGCCTGATGGTATACATCCAAGGGTGTTGAAAGAACTGAAATATGAGATTGCAGACCTGCTATTAGTAAACTGTGAACTATCATTAAAATCATCTCTAATACCTGAAAATTGGAGGATCGCCAATGTAACACCAATTTTTAAAAAGGGTTCCAGGGGTGATCCGGGAAACTACAGACCGGTGAGTCTCACGTCAGTACCGGGAAAAATGGTAGAAACCATCATAAAGAATAAAATTACTCAGCATGTAGATAGTCATGGCCTAATGGGAGACAGCCAACATGGCTTTAGACAAGGAAGATCTTGTCTTACTAATCTGTTATGTTTTTTTGAAAGTGTGAATAAACAGGTGGACAAAGGTGAGTCAGTTGATATAGTGTATCTGGACTTTCAGAAAGCCTTTGACAAGGGCCCTCATGAGAGACTTTTGGCAAAACTAAAGAGTCATGGGATAGGAAGCAGTGTATTACTGTGGATCAAGAACTGGTTAAAGGATAGAAAGTAGAGGGTTGGGCTAGATGGTCAATTTTCCCAATGGAGAAAGGTGAATAGTGGTGTACCCCAGAGATCTGTGCTGGGTCTGCTGCTTTTTGACATATTCATAAATGACCTGGAAAGTGGAATAACGAGTGAGGTTATCAAATTTGCAGATGACACAAAATTATTTAAAGTTGTTAAAACCCAAGAGGATTGTGGAAAATTGCAAGAGGATCTTGATAAATTAGAAGACTGGGCATCAAAATGGCAGATGAAATTTAATGTGGACAAGTGCAAAGTTATGCACCTAGGGAAGAACAACCCAAACTATGGTTACACGATGCAAGGTTCCACATTAGGAACCACCACCCAGGAAAAAGATTTAGGCGTCATTGTGGATAACATGTTAAAACCCTCGGCCCAGTGTGCAGCGGCGGCCAAGAGAGCAAATAGAATGCTAGGTATCATAAGGAAAGGAATGGAAAATAAAACAAAAGATATTATAATGCCTCTATATCGTTCCATGGTGAGACCGCACCTTGAATATTGTGTGCAATTCTGGTCGCCGTATCTTAAAAAGGATATAGTGTTATTAGAAAAGGTTCAGAGAAGAGCCACCAAAATGGTAAAGGGGATGGAAGGATACTCCTATGAAGAAAGGCTAAAAAGGTTAGGGCTCTTTAACCTGGAAAAGAGACGGCTGAGGGGAGATATGATAGAAGTCTATAAATTAATGAACGGAGTGGAACGGATAAACGTAGATCGATTGTTTACGTTATCAGAATATAGAAAGACTAGGGGACATGCAATAAAGCTACAGGGTAAACTATTTAAGACTAATAAAAGAAAATATTTTTTCACTCAACGTGTAATCAAACTCTGGAATTTGTTACCGGAGGATGTAGTTAAGGCTGTTAGTGTAGCTGGGTTTAAAAAAGGTTTGGACAAGTTCCTGGAGGAAAGGTCCATAAACCATTATTAAGAAGGGACCCAGGATATCAATGCTTGACCCACTACAAGCATTGCGGAACCTGTGTCTTTTGGGGAAACTGCTAGGTACGTATGACCTAGATTGGCCACTGTTGGAAACAGGATACTGGGCTTGATTGACCTTGGTCTGACCCAGTATGGCATATCTTATGTTCTTAAGAATTGGTTTTATTAAGGGAAGAATTAGCTACAGTGAAACACATCTCTCCTAGAGTACAAACTGAAAGCAATCCACCACCGCTCCAGCAGAGAATCAAATATCCCAGAAAATGAGCACTCCAAAATTGTTGTTATCATCCACTTGGGTACAAATGACCTTGCTAGAAACTGTGCCTCTACAGTTCAAAGGGACTTCCAGATTCTGGGAGAGAAACTCAAACCTGTTGTTAACACCATAGTATTTTCAGATGTTCTACCTGTTCATGCTAAGGGGGAACAGAAGTTGCATCACATAACCAACTTTAATACATAGCTCTTAACTTGGTGCAAACAAGAAGGATTCAGATATATAGGCAACTGGGGAAATAGATAGAACAACAAGAAGCTATACTATGTTGATGAACTGCATCTCTCTGTGGCAGGGAGAAGGATCCTAAGAGAAAAATTTAGACAATATGTGGACAAGCATTTAAACTAGGGAAAGGGATTGACGGATGGAAAAGAAGTAGTTCAGGACGTCATTCCCAGCAAAACCATAATAACATTGAAAACAGTTACCATATTAACCCACACATCAGTGACAAGTGGGAAGAGGAGTGTATAATAAAAATCATGCAAAAAAAAAAAAGCAAGTCAGTCAACAGTTGCTGGAAGGCAATGAGCACAAATGCTCGAAGCCAAAGAAAATCCTGGAGAAGGACCACGTATACTGACAAATATACAAATGGGAATGGAATAGATACCACACTATTCACAGAAGAGGAGGTGTTTGAACAGCTTGAAAAACTGAAAGTGGACAAAGTCATGGGACCAGATGGGATACATCCCAGGATACTGAAAGAGCTTGGAGAGGTTCCGGCAGGGCCTTTAAATGACGTTTTTAATAGATCCTGGGAGACAGAAGAGGTTCCGCAGGACGGAGAAGGGCTGATGTGGTAACTCTTCACAAAAATACTACTACTACTACTGAGCATTTGTATAGCACTACAAGACGTATGCAGCGCTGCATAGACATGTAAGAGTCCCTGCTCATAAGAGGTTATAATCTAGTCAAGGCAGACAACACAGAAAGTGTAGACAGGGATACATCTAGGCAGAATGGTAAGGAAACACAAGGAGATCAGGTGAGTCAAGATCCAAAAGCAGCAGCGAAAAGGTGAGTTTTCAGCCTGGATTTGAAAAAAAAATGGTAATAAAGAGGTGATAAGCTATAGGCCGGTAAGCCTTACCTCAGTGATGGGAAAAGAAATGAAGGCACTCCTGAAAGAGAGAATAGTGGACTTTCTAGAAAGCAACAGGTTGTATGATCCAAGGCAACATAGTTTACCAAGGACGGTTATGCCAAACCAATTTGATTGAGTTCTTTGACTGGGTGACCAGAGAATTAAATCAAGGGCATGTGATGGATGTGATCTACCTAGATTTTAGCAAAGCCTTTGATACTGTTTCTTATAGGAGGCTTATCAATAAACTGGGCAGTCTAGGGTGGGTCCCAAGGTGGTGAACTGGATCAGAAACTGGCTGACTGACAGATTACAGAAGGTGGTGGTAATCCCGTAAGAAAGGAAGGTGAGTAGTGATGTGCCCCACGGATCGATCCTGGGACTGGTACTGTTCAATGTATTTGTGAGTGATTATTACTGAAGGACTGAAGGGAAAAGTCTGCCTTTTCGCAGATGACATGAAAATTTGCAATAGAGTGGACTCCTCTGAGGGAGTGGACAACATGAAGAAATATCTACAAAAGCTGGAAGAATGGTCTGATGCATGGTAGATAAGATTTAATATGAAGAAATGCAGAGTTATGCACTTGGGATGCAGAAATCCAAGGGAACTGTATGTGATAGGAGGTGAGGTGTTGGTGTGCATGGACCAGGAGAAGGACCTCAGAGTGATTGTTTCTGAGGATCTCAAGGTGGTGAAATAATGAGACAAGGCAGTGGGCCAAAACCAGAAGGATACAGAGAGGGACAACCAGCAGAAAGAAGGAGATATTAATGCCCCTGTACAAGTCATTGGTGAGACCTCACTTGGAGTATTGTGTTCAATTTTGGAAGCCATATCTCACAAAGAATATAAAAAGACTTGAAATGGTTCAGAGGAAGGCAGCCAAAATGATTTGGAGCCTGCGCCAGAAGACGTAAGAGAAGAGACTTGAAGACTAAAAATGTATACCCTAGAGGAGAGGAGGAACAGGGGAGATATGATATAGACGTTTAAATACTTAAAGGATATTAATGGACAACAAACCTTTTTCAAAGAAGGGGCAGCTGGAAAACTAGAGGGCATATGGTGAAGCTTCAAGGGGTGAACTGAAAGGCGATGTCAGGAAGTAGTTTTTCACTGAAAGGGTAGTAGATGCTTGGAGTGCCCTCCCAATGGAGATGGTGGGGGCAAATACAATAGCGGATTTCAAAATGGCATGGGACAAACACAGTGGATCCCTTTATAGCAAGAGGATAAAATCAAAATAAACATAACTATTTCTTTTACCTTAACAAATAGAGGAGAGTGAGCTGCACGGGGCGGCAGATACAACCCTAAATAAAGGCATAGAGGGGGTGACCTGCACAGAGCGGTGGGCACACCTACTCTAGCCACCTTACTGGGCAGACTAGATGGACCACACTGGTCTTTATCTAGTATACTATGCTACTATATTAATTTCTCATTATACAAGTCAAACTAAATGGACTGTAGTTATTAGCCTCCTACTCATTCCTACTTTTTAAGGCCTGCTTGTCTCTGGAGTCACCCTTATCTGCCAAAAATGATGGGATGAAACTGTCCGGGGGGCTGCTGGAACCTCTCTAAGCTCTCTTAATGAACTAGGGTGTGGCCTCCTTGCCATATTTGCTTTCATTTCCACTACTTCTCTGGGAAAGAAATGCAAGGCAAGGAAAGGCAAAGCCCTGTCACTTCTACTTACTTTTGCCAAGTCCACCAGTGTGTTTGCTTGATCATTCAGCTTTCGTTGTTCCATTTTTACACTTCTTAATCTAAAAAAATGAAATCTGCAGTTAGATGTTTCATTAGCATATCACATTTTTTGAATTGCATGCATGTAACTTGCAAGAAAAAAATAATTAAAATGGGCAATGTCTTGGGCACTTCTGTGCCAAATCCAAACCGGTTATGTTATCATGAGATGCATGCTTCTTTAACACTAGAAATCAGAAAGCGGAAAGAAAGAAAAGATGATGTCCTCAAATTACTCTTTCCCGTGGTTCAAGCTGAATTCAAGAGAGGGAGATAAGAATTAACTCACATTTTATGAGAAAAAAAAGCCAAAACATTCCTTAAAGCTTTAGTATCATGACAAATAGGCATAGGAAGAAAATGAAATATTTAGGACTCCGCAGGTGATTTCAGAATAATTAATAGTCTTCCTATGCCTACGTGACTAGATACAGGTACAGTATTAGCCCTGATTAGTCTGGAATGGATTGGGTTAGAAGAGGTGTTTGAACCTGATGAAAATTCAGTGATAAGTGATATTCCAACTGACTCAAACATTATCTGACCAGCAGCTAAAACCGAGGATCTATTGGCCCATTTGCTTATTTGCCTTGTGTTAGCTTGTTTGTAAGTCATCCCTAATTAGCATTACATTTCGAGGACAATCAAATATTTTCCTAGAAGTTACTGAAGCATATCTGACTTGTGTTGCAAGTCAGTACAAGCTGCAGATACACACTGTGGAAAGGAGCCCAGGGCTCTGTTCAATTGCACTGTATTCTCCAGGCATATTTATCTTTCCTATAAAAATGTTGAACATACGGGTACAAAACTGGAGCATCAAACGAGATGGATTGAGGCCTTAAGAGGTATTTAATATTTTGCTAAACGTTTAGAGGATGCTAAAAGTAGCTGTGGTATATACTAGAATTGCTAAGTTTATCTTGATTAAGTTGCTAATTTACATGCTTTATTTTTTGCAATTATCGTTGCATATTGTGGGAATTTATTAGGAAAGTGTGCAATATATAAAGGTAGTAATTCTATATCTGTGCGGCTACATACTTTCCCCTGTGCACACTTTGGTTAATTTGCAAAGCAAAAGCATGCGACATTTATTCTAGGGAAAATATGTGCACACATTTACACCTGCTATTAGGTGCACACGATTTTTGGGAGCTCTTTTGCACACATATGCATATGCATGCACAAATGTTTGGGTATTTAACATGCATATACATGTGCCTATGCAAATAGATGCTAACCCATCCCCACCACCACCCCCAGGGCTCCCTCCGTTCAGCCAGGGTAAACTTAAGCATATACCAACTTTATGCTGATAGGTTTTACCGGTAAACCAGGCATTTCTGTAAGTAAAATACTACTTTACCCAAAGAAAATCTTTAGAAAATTATTATTGATCAGGGAAAATCCTAGCAGGGAAGTTTACGTTTTATCTATAGCCTACCATACAGTAGCACAATTCAATACCAACGATGTGCAATACTATCAGAGTTCTCCAAACACAACCCTGGATTATTGTTCAGAAGGGCATTATCGACTGCTATCCTAAACCTTTTAAATAAAAACAAAAATAAAAACAAAATAGGACCCAAACCTCTCCCCCCCTCAAAGTTCTCTCTCCAGGATTAAGAAAAATCATAGGAAATCTAATAAAAGCCACAATATTGAGGGAAAACCCTTCATAAGTGACAGTTCAACAATAAAACATCAAGATTAAGGCTTACAGAACATCAAAGAGTGCTACAATAATACAATTAAGGGTGGCAGAACATCTTTTTTTATGGAAGGGGCCTAACAAACCAATCTGCAGCCTCATCCCCAAGCTCTCTAGTTGCTGATGTTGTATTGGGCGAAATATTGGTTGGGTCATGGCCCCAATGGCTATCTCCATTCTGCTGCCTATAAAAACACAAATCAATGTCAGAACAAGCCACCCATAATTGAAAATGATTTTGGACA
The DNA here is from genome assembly GCA_033557465.1 of Ichthyophis bannanicus. Lineage (NCBI taxonomy): Eukaryota > Metazoa > Chordata > Amphibia > Gymnophiona > Ichthyophiidae > Ichthyophis > Ichthyophis bannanicus. The sequence goes on along the minus strand of CM066039.1, from coordinate 63,650,493 downwards.
CATCTAAAAAGATCAAGAGAGAAGATCAGAAAAGCAAAGGCAAGCATCAGCATTGAGGAAACGAATGCACTTCATAATCAATGATGCGGAGACCCTATATGTGAAACAGAAAAGCTTTCAACTTTGTGCAGAATGCCATCAAATTAAGCTAATTCCATAGTTCCAATGAGAATTTATTCCACAAGACTGATGCAATCACTGAGAATACCCTTGATGTTCAACACTGTAAAAACACCTGAAAATATGGTGGAATGTCAAGCAAGCAACGTTCACTTGACGTTGAGCTTTTCTTAGCCTCTCTCTCAAGTAATCAGGCCAATCAATTCTCTGAATTTAAACATCAATACCAGCAGTTTAAACTGAATTCTCTCCCATATGAGAAGCCATTGCAACTGCACCAAGACTAATCGAGCATGTTCCCAGGTTCTGTATCCATTCTCTCATGTCATCTCTTTTGCTGATGTTACAATACTTCTTTAGGCCTGCAGTATTTATCAATAGGTGACTATTGAATAGGCACCCACTCAGTACTTCAGTAGGTATCTTTTGAGCTATACTGTGCAGTATTCTTCAATAAGCGTTTAATGAGCAATATTGTGTGCGCTTAACGACACTGGGAAAAAATTGGAGGATTTTCCTGACATTTATGGTTAAAAACAATTGCATAACCCTTGTGAACCATTTTATGTATGATCTACTACACTCTGCCTAGGATTTTAGATAGTGTGGTCTATAAATGGTTTAATAAATAAATAAATAATAACACTCACATCACATGGGATGTGGAGGAGTAGCCTAGTGGTTAGAACACTGGCTTAGTAACCAAGCAACCAGGGTTCAATTCCCACTAGCACTCCTTGTGGCCTTGGGCAAGTCACTTAACTCTCCATTGCCTCAGAAGAAAGGCCTGGCAATCTACTTCCGGTGACACTGCCAAGAAAACCCAGGAGCTTCTGAGTCGCCAGAAGTCAGGACTGACTTGAAGGCACACATTACATTTTTTAACACTCACATTATCTATGAGGTTGTTTCACTAATCTACATTAAAATATTCTTGACTTTCAACATCAAAGAACAATTATATAAATATTCAAAAAGTTATTAAGAATAAAAACCAAAATGTCTTGATGATATGAGTTTTGAGTCCCCTTGACTCAATATTTGGTAGAAGATTGTTCTACAGAAACAGTAGTCATCAGTCATTTCACTTTTGCTTTTTGAGTTGGCTAGGGATTATCTGTAGACTGCAGTCTTCAAGCCTTGCCACAGATTTCATGTTCGATTCAAGTCTGGGCTTTTACTGGGCCAGTGATGGCCATTCACTTTCTTCTTGCTGAGCCACACCATTGTTGCATTTGTTTTGTGTTTAGGATCATTGTCCTCCTGAAGGGTGAATTGTCTCCTTAGCTCCAGGTCTATAGTAGACTGGAGCAGTTTTTCCTCCAGAGTCTGTCTGTACTTTGCACCATCACTTAATCTTCACAAGCTTTCCTGTCCTCACTGTTTTAAAGAATCTTCACAACATAACATTAACACTACAACACTTTACTGAAGGGATGGTGTTAGCAGCGTGATGATATGGTGTTAGCAGGGTGATATTATGGTACTAGCAGGGTGGTGTAACTATTGCCTAGCACTGAGACAAATGCTGCACTTTGGCATCATCAGACCACAAATCTTTTCCCCACGTGTGTGTACTGTCCCCTAAGAGTTTCTTTCAGAGTTTTTTTTTCCTGTAATTGTTCTTTCATGTTGAATGTGCACATTACATTAACACAGATCAGTGAAGTTACTTTAATGCAATCTGAACTGCATTGTTTAAACAGCAGAATGTGAATAAGATGCAATGATGGGAAGACTTTTACAAGGCACTGCACATCCAATGCCTTTAATAGTTTTAGACTGTACTTTGTTTAAAGCTACAACCTCATGTATCGCCTACAAAAGTTTAAATTGGAAATCTTTAGGAAAGCCCCTTGGAAGCCTTTTTACCAACCTTGTAAAATGATGTTCCCTTGGTACCACTCAGGTCTATGCATTCTGAAGCAGCAGCTAAGTGCTGCTGAAAGATCCTGGTGGAAATCCAGTCAGCTGCTCTGGATATATTTAAAGAGCATCACTAATATTATATTACCCCAGTTTTATCTGCTAAGAGGACACATTATTCCTCTTTGATAAGGAAATCTGTCCACTATCCCAGAACTATTTTCTATATTGCCTTGCAGTTGTCCACCCTTAACTCTTCACCTTCCTTTAGTTCGGGCTCCAGTCCGTCTCCTGAAATACTGGTTGCACATTATTACGACAGCATGTCTACTGTCAAGAAAGACATGCCCTTGGTCCAAACCTTTGCTCCTTCTAACTCAACAGAATCTGTTTCATCTAGCATGACACATACATTGTCCGATTTTGCTCCAATTGCAGAACTTAATTTGCATAAATTAGCTTTGATGATTAAGAAAACCATCTGTCCCTTGAACCCTATTCCTTTTGCTTGGCTCACTGAAAACTCACTAGGGTTAATGTCCATTCTTAATTTCATCATCAATAAAAAATCTTACCACTGGCTAACTTCAACAAGCTTTGAAAATAACTCTGATTTGTCCTAGTTTTAAAGACCTTAAACATGACACTTCTGACCTTATTAAATATTGTCAAATCTCAAATCTGCATTTCCTTTCTAAGCTTACTGAACGTTTAATCCTATTGAACATACATATGCCCTCCATCCTCATTCGTTTGGATTCCAGTCCTTTCATAATATGGAACAATCATTACATCAGTGAAATCCATGCTGCCCTTGATCAAGGAAAGATTGCTTTAGCCATTTCATTAGACCTCACAGCAGCTTTTAAATTAGCGGATCCAACATTCTCCTCACCCGCCTTCACAATGCTGGCCTTCGAGGGAAGGTAATGTCCTGGTTTACTTCTTTTCTCTCTGACCGCAATTTCAAGTTACTGTAGGCCACTCAATTTCTTCCCCCCATTCTCTACATTGTGGGGTCCTGCAGGGCTCAGTCCCCTCTCCCCTACTCTTTAATGTCTTTCTAAGCCCCCTGGCAACTCTTATTTAGACAGCAGGAATTTCTTCTTACATATATATGAAGATGACATTTGTCTTATTGCCTTTGTAGATAGTGTGTCACAATCTTCCTCAAGTAAATAGCTGTCTTAGAAAAGTGACTATAAAGCTCCAAGCGAATGCTTTTAAGCTCAACCTCTAAAAAAACAGCCACCTGAACATATGAAATACCATATTGGATCAGAACAAAGGTCCATCAAGCCCAGTATCCTGTTTCCAGCTGTGGCCAATTCAGGTCGCCAGTACCTGTTAGGTGCCCAGCAGGAAGACAGATTCCATGTTACTTATCCCAGGAGTAAGCAATGGATTTCCCAGTCTACTTTAATAGTGGTTTATGGATTTTTCCTCCAAAACTCTTTTAAACCCAGCTACATTAATAGCTTTTACTACATTCTCCATCAAGAAATTCCAGTTTGATTACAAATTAATTGAAAAAATATCTTCTCCTAGTTGTCTTAAAAGTACTACATTGTAGCTTCATTGGGTGTCCTTTAGTACTTCTATTTTTTGATGGAGTAAATAAATGATCTACATTTACCCATTCCACTCCATATATTATATTATAGACCTCTATCATATCTCCCCTCAGCCATCTCTTTTCCAAGTTGAAGAGCCCTAACATTTTAAGCCTTTTTTCATAGGGATATCCTTCCATCTCCTTCACCATTTTGGTCACCCTTCTCTGTACTTTTCCAGTTCTCCTATATCCTTGAAGGGATAGAGAGGCATTATAATATCATTGGTTTTATTTAACATTCCTTTTCTTATTATTCCTAGCATTCTATTTGCTTTCTTGGCTGCGGTTGCACACTGGGCAGAGGGTTTCAATGTACTATCCGCAATGAGCTCAGATCGTTTTCCTGAGTGGTGATTCCTAATGTGGAACCTTGCATTGCATAACTGTGGTTTGGGTTGTTCTTCCCTAAGTTCATTACTTTGCACTTCTCCACATTAATTTTCTTCAGCCATATGGATGCCCAGTCTCCTAATTTCTCAAAGTCCTCTTGCAATTTTTCACAATCCTCTTGTGTTTTAAGAACTCTGAATAATTGGGTGTTATCTGCGAATTTGATCACCTCACTTATTGTTACCATTTCTAGACCATTTATAAATATATTTAAAAACAGTGGGCTTAGCACAGATTAGTACACTGCTTCCTATCCCATGACTTTTAAATTTCCTTAAGAATCTCTCATGTAGGATCTTGTCAAAGGCTTTCTGAAAATCCAGATACACATGAAGTGGCATTTTACAAATTGCTTCCAAGTGCAACCTGGTATGTTAAAGCCAGAATGTTTGAACAAAAAAAAAAGGCAGGCATGTCCAAGTTCAAGCACAATTTAACAAACGTGGATGTGCTTATGTTGTTTCTTTTTTTGGTCATTTGGCTCCTTTTTCCATTTTCTGAAAGTTGCTTTTTTTGGCTATAACAGTCTCTCTGACCTCACCTCTAAACCATGCTAGTAGTCGTTTGGCCTTCCTTCCAACTTTCTTAAAGCATTGGCTATATCTAATCTGGGCTTCCAAAATAGCATTTTTAAACAACGCCATTCTTCATGTAAATCTTTAAGCTTTGCAGCTGCTCCTTTTCATTTTTTCTTAATCATTTTCCTCATTTTATCGTAGTCTGCCTTTTGAAAGTTAAATGCTAGTGCTGTGGATTTCCTTGGTGTTCTCCCTCCATTTATTAATCAAATGCGATCATGTTACTGTGCCTAGCGCAGTAACATGATAAATAAACTCATTACACCTGCTGAATTCCAACACTCCATCACTCGCTGCACCCTCCCTATGGAACTCTCTTCCTGAACATATGAGATCCACAAAAGACATTAAGGACTTCCGCAAGACGTTAAAAACATTTCTGTTCTCTGAACACTACGGACCCTTCCAATGCTCATAACCATCTACTGTCAACCAGCCCTCCTTTTATTCCTACCATTACCCCTTACATAAATTGTATCTAACCTCCTAATGTAAACCACTTTGATTGAAGGAAAAGGTGGTATATAAATTTGGATAAATAAATAAATATTATGATCACTATAGCCAAGTGGCCTCAACCCTGTTATCTCTCACACCTGATCCTGCGTTCCATTTAGGACCAGATCTAAAATAGCTTCCCCTCATGTTGGTTCATGAATTAGCTATTCCATGAAGCAGTCAATTATTTAATCTAGAAACTTTATCTCCCTAGCATGTACTGATGTGACATTGACTCAGTCAATACCAAGGTAATTGAAATCACCCATTACTGTGTTGTAATTTTTGTTAGCTTCCCTAATTTCTTTTAACATTTTGTCATCCATCTGTTCATTCTGGCCAGACGGATGGTAGTACACCCCCACTGCCACTGCCTTTCCCTTTTTACATGGGATTTCTATCCATAGAGATTCTACAGTGTATTTTGTTTTCTGCAAAACCTTTATCTTGTTTGTTCATCAACCCCTCTGCTGCTCCCCCCCCCCCCCGCCCCTTTCAACAATACCCCTATATTGCTTCAAATCTCCTTTAAGTATTTGGTCATTCTTATTGATTTGGAACTTTCGCTGCACAAATTAACCAGTTAACTAAATCCTCATTCATTACACTTCATCGTTTTGGTGCATTACGGCCTTTCTCAGATCTCAGTGCACAGACATCTATTCACTTCAGCGAACTTATAGCCCGCCTGGACTATAGCAATGTTATATACTCTGGACTTACCACCCATGAATTAAGAAGACTTCAGTCATTCCAAATTACAGTGATACATGCCTTATCGTGCAAAATATTGGTTCATGCGACTCTTTTTTCATCCAGCATCATTGGCCTCCTGTTCTGTACCGCATACAATATAAGATTCTCACTTTGATGCACAAGGCCCTTTAAAACAAAGCTCCTGATTATCTTTCAACTCTTTTCACTCTATATGCTCCTCTGCACTGTTCACATGGAGATAGACTGTTTATACCCCTTCCTTCAAAGGCAAAATTTAAATCTGCCTGAAACTCAACTTTTTTCTTTATGGCTCCATCTGTGTGGAATAGCCTTCATTTAACTATCCATCTAGAGCCTACTGCTGAAGAATACAAAACTTATAAAAACATTTTTATTAGAACAGGCATTTGGGGTTGGGCTGGGCTGGGGGATTGACCACGATTTGTCTTCTCGTAGACCTTTTCTTTTTACTTTCTTATTGCAATTGGAGTTCTTTTCCTTTTCTTTCCACACTTTTGTTTTACATATGTAAACCACTCTGTATGTTTTTGCAAAGGTAGCATATGAAAAGAAATAAACTATCAACTATAATTAAGCGGGACCTCTTATTCCGAATGATTCACCAAGCCCATGTAATTGTATTAACGCTAGAATAGCCTAAACCCCCCAAAATATTTGTAATGGATACACAACCAGAGACACTGCCTCCTCCCATTGGTCTCTGACACACTTCTTATCCAAAGTAAAAGGGAAAGCCTGTATCCCCCAAGAAGATATTTGACAGAACTATCCTCAAATACAGTATTAACCATATGATTGAGGGGAGGAAAAAGACCAAAGAAACTGATCTTTAAGGCTAAAAAAGCCTTACATCCATCTTCCATCACTGCTCATAAAAAACCTCCACACTTTCCTTTAGATAACTTTCAAAAACAAAAAGCTTTCATAACAGCAACCAATCCCAACATATTCTCACTTCACCTATTAATTGCTATGTTTGAATCTCCCCAAAAGGGATTACTTCCCCTCTCTTTAAATGAATGCCAGCAGATGTCATCAACTCCTATGCTATGACGCCATCAGCGTTTCACATCCAAAAACTGCAGCAGGGAGAAGGAACTTACAGAAAAACAAAGAACAGGTTGGAATCCCAAAGGGAAAACAAAAGAACAAAAAACAAAAAACCTCCTCAACCTAACAAACTCTCTAAACTAACATACATTTAAACGGTTCCACCTGCACTGTTGAACAATATTAATGAGGTCAATCCATTGTTACCAAACATCATCCAAAGACAAAAGTCACAAACATCTGATGAATAGATAGTATGGAGAGTTTCAGATGTTTGTGACATTTATCTTTGGACAGTGCTTGGTAACCTCATTAATATTATTCAACTGTGTAAATGGAGCACTTTTAATGTCTATTAGTTTGGGGAGTTTAAGTTAGGTTGAGGGTTTTTTATTCTTTTGTTTTCCCTTTGGGATCGCAACATGTTTTTGTTTTTCCAGAAGTTCCTTCTCCCTGAAGCAGTTTTTGGATGTGAAATGCTGACAGAGTCATAGTGTCAAAGTTGATATCTGCTGGGATCATTCACAGGAGTTGATGACATCTGCGGGCATTTTTGACTCCTTCCTCTCCTTCTCGAAACACATTCAACTGTTAGCTAAAACCTGTAATTTCATTCTTTATAACATCAGCAAAATTAACCCCTTCCTTTCTGAACACACCGCTAGGATACTTATCCACTCTTCAGTCACCTCCCGGCTTGACTATTGCAACCTCCTCCTTGTTAAACTCCCTCTGAATCATCTCTCCCCTCGTCAATCTGTTCAAAATTCAGCTGAGTGGCTCATCTTCCGCAAGCCCCGTTATGCTCATGTAAGCCCTCTTCTCAAGGCGCTTCATTGGCTCACTATCCGTTTCCGTATCCACTTCAAATTTCTCCTGCTGATCTTTAAATGTACTCATTCTGCTGGTCCTTCCCTACCTTTCCTCTCTTATCTCTCCCTACATCCCTCCCCATGAACTCCGCTCTACTGGCGGATTACTTCTGTCTGTGCCCTTTTATTCTACTGTCAACGCCAGACTTCGATCCTTTCACCTTGCTGCTGCTTATGCCTGGAACAAACTGCCGAAGTCTATACGTCAGGCTTCATCTCTGGCCCTCTTCAAATCCATGCTAAAATCTCACTTCTTCGAGGCTGCTTTTGAATCCTGTTATGCTTGGTCTCATATCTATCTCCTTATCTTTCCCTGGATGTATCCTTGTCCTCAGCCTTTGTGTTGTGTGTCTTGACTAGACTGCAAGCTCTTACGTGTGCCTATATAGCACTGCGTATGTTTTGTAGCACTATATACTGTAAATGATACGTATTAGTAGTAGTATATGTCCAAACTCACCCACAGAGATTTCAATCCTGTCCTTGCCCCAATCCTGCCCTGACGACTGTCCATTTTAGGCATGCTATCAGTCTATATACTTTCAGCCGCATGCCTGGGAGGCAATAATCAATCAATTTTACAAGAGTAAATACATATTGATTTGTTTAAAAACTTTTGATTATCACCCCCTCACTTTTAACCTAGGTCAAGAGAACTGCTATCATAAAATTGTGCACTTAAAATATATTAATATACATCATTAAATTGATCAATGGCTCAAATTAGAATTTCATGTTTTAAATTTGTAAATAATAGTGCATATTGTATGTATAAATTCAAATGATCTAATCTTCATGTATAGCACATGCTACTGGTCAGGAAATTTTAGCTGCAATAGCCAGGAGAGATATAGTAAATGGCATCGATTTGGGAAAACAAATATATCTGAATGGAAATTTCTTCCTTATGAATTTCACTTATCACAGATACGATCATGATTTTGAATCACGTTTCTATGGCAGCAATCAGGCCATTAAAATTCACATAGAAAGGATCTGTTTGTTGCATGCAGACACTTGTTAAATTCTGCAAATGTTTAAAGTAACAGCTCATTCAACTTACTTCCGAGCTCTATTTTCATTTTGTTGAAACAAAAAGACAGAACAAAAGAAAAGAAAATGTAAAATATACCAAAGCAAAGTAGCTTGAGGGGGTAAAGGTCAATTAAGATCCTTTTAGTTACCACAGAGAATCAGGGGAACAGATTATCACACCCATGAAACAGAACAATACACTCAAAAACACACACACAAATTATTAGTCAAAATATCCAAAGAAACACAATTCTGCTTACATTTTTCTCACTCTTCTGTCCTAAAAGGCCTATTTACTAAGCTGGGTTAGGTATTTAAGTTGGAAATGTGCTAACTGCTGTGTTCAACAAATAAGGAGGAATGCGTGGGACTGGGCAGGGCCTCTTCCTTATAATTAATGCGAAAGTCATCACCACACATTAATTACTAATGTGGTAGATTACATGTGGAGGCCAATTCTGATTGCGGCATGTCCGGGCTGCCCAGATGTCCAAAATCTGGACAGCCTGGATATGCACCTGATTCTGCTTCCGCGGGAGCTAGACGGCCCCGCAGGAGCAGAATCGGGGCATAGGGCCTGGATATCCCGGATGTGCCCCGATTCCGGCCTGCCATACATCCATGTTTTTCCCTGACTAGCCCAGCCAGGCTTCTGCATGGAGCTGCGGTGCTGTAGCGTCCCATCACCAAGGCACCATGGCTCCATGCAGGAGCCCTGATCGCCTGCACTGCAAAAACTGCCCTGTTCCTCAATGTCTGACCCCCAATGAGGCCTTCTGAAGCATGAAGCTGGGATCGGGCTGCGGGGAACCCCCTCCCCTCCTCATCTGCATCCTAGGGTCCCGGCATGTCTGCCCCCTGCTGTTGGGGGAGGGGGGACTTATTCCACCTCGGAGGTGGAATAAGTCCCCCATCTAAGTCAGCCAGCCCGGATGTACAGGGCTGTCACTGGAATAGGCCCTGTACTTCCGGGTTCAGGGTCACGCCTCCGGCTCACCCTCGCTCCTCCATCAGCCTGCCCCCTTCCTCCCTCATACAGAACTCCCCACATATCTCTGCTATACATGTGGGGAACTCTTTGGCAGACTGGGACATATATCCCCACTAAATGTGGGTCAGAATCTACCCCAAAGCATTTAATGCTCCCTAAAGAGGTGCAGCTAAGTGTATCATGCATTCTTGTTCATATCATTAATGCATAGTAGTGACTTTCTCTGAGTTAATGGCATAGATGTATTCCACACAGTGCTGGGAATGCTCCCGAAATTTAATGCAGAGGTTTTGCAGTTATTGCCTTTTTAATTTGAGTATTATCGTGCACAAACACCGAAGCCTTCCCACAGCTTAGTGAATACAGGCCTAAATGCTCTTTCAATATGTCATTTAACTTGCATCATCCTAGTTTATAAAATATAAATAGCAATTATGAAAAGAAAACATGAGGCAGCACCTAGTCAGAGGACCTATGGTGTAAGACAATTGTGTAAGAAAGGGGGTACTTTAGTCAATCCTGAAATTTTCAGAAATTCCTACCTGTTGTTTGGGTAAAACCACATGTGTACGGCCTGCATGCATTTAACTTTACCTGCTTTTTGAGGAGCTATTCCCAAGGAATGGCTTTGGACTTGCATATACTTTTGAATTTCAGAAAGTATGCATGCTCTTTACCTCAGGAAATTATGCAGATCAAATACCAGGTATAAATGTGCACACATAGGGGCAGGTTTACTAAGATGTGATAACGTTTTGCAGGTATTGTGCATCGAGAGTAGAAATCAACGTGCTATGTGCAACAGTAATGTGCTAACTGTTGGGAGCATGTACAGCATGGCCCCGGCAGATACTGCATTGATTATGTTTATGTTTATTCAGTACTTGATTTTCTGCCTTAGGACCATAATGCACGCCGACGGCCATTGTGCTTTATGCCACTCATTATGGTGGCATGAAGTGCACCCGTGCTAACTGCAACACTGATGGCAAATGCGGCAAACTGCAACACTGACGGCAACCCCCATGCTGACCACGCTGTGCTGACCAGCCTGCACTCCACCACTAGCCCACCCATTTCCCTCCTGTCGCACGCTAAGCAGATAGCGCAGAATGAACCCCACGTTGCCTTTTAGCACACAGCCAAGCACACTTTAACAACTAGCACAACTTATTAAACATGCCCCATTGTTTCCCTGAGGTGTCAAAGTGAAAGTAAGCTCCTACCTTTTATCCAGCCCCTAAAAAGATCCAGCTGAAATAACTGGATATTTGGTATATATATATATATATATATATATATATATTTAAAGAAAGGTCAGGATTGACTAAAGGACCTCTTTTTTTACATAAAGTAACAAATAACACTAACATATGATCAATTTACCATCTGTTCTTGAAAGAAGTTGCTTTACGCAGTTCTTCTGAGTTGGTGTATTTGGGGGGTGCATCCTGACGCTGTACTTACAGTATATAAAAAAGAACCATGCCACATAGCACCACCACCAACGGCACTCCTCAGAGGACACTAAATGGCATCTCCATAGTTATGACATTTGAGCACAGTGATCGCATACAACCAGTGACTTGTGGCAGAAAATATGGAGAGGCTCAATCAAACAATGGCTGCATTAAGATGGTTCATAGTTTATTTCATTTAGGGGGTCATTTACTCTCAACTGCCACACACTAGCACCACTAATGCACATTATTTGCTGCAGAGACCATTTTTATGCCGTGGGCCCTCTGGCAAGTAACGCACATGAAAGGCATTAGCATATGATAATTATTAGTAAATGACACCGTCTGATTTTGCCAACTGAGACCATTTAATGCACCACTGGTCTCTTTGCCAATGAAACTTATATTTTCTACTTGGATTAGATGCCTTAATGTTATAGATGCACAATGGATTGCTACATGCACTGCTATTTGAATTTATCTGAAAATATATAGATTACTGTGCTTTCACTACACATGGACTTATAACTTCACATGGGATCTAGTTACTGAAGTGCATCAAAACACATTTTAACATGTAATACACTTTAGTTACTGTGAAATTCATTCATCTGTGGACAGGAATTTTCTCAGTCCTGGGAAGATGATTTTAGTCACTGCATGTCATGAAAGGAAAATTGGCAGCTAACCTTGAGTTTGCTCCACCGCACCAGAAACGTCAAAGCTTTCTCCTATTTCACACATTCTAAGTAGCTAGAAAGCTTTACTCCCTAAATTATAACACCCCAGGGCCCATTCCCAGTACTACTCCTCTTGGCAGTCCTGCCCCTGTCTCTAAACTTCACTGTAAATCAAAATGGCATCTGCTGAACTGAGGCTCCATTTTCCCTCTCACCTGTGAGGTAAAGGAAAGCCTCAAGTCAACTGATACAATTTTGAATTATGGCACAGTAGGGCAAAAATAACTGGGAACCATTAGGGACCCAGAAGTTCCTTAGAGTAAAAGACGGTGTCCAGGCCAGCATGAGAGGGGTAAGGAGTGCCAGAAAGGGGGTTACTTTCTTGGGTAAATGGATGGGAAGTGGGTTCAGAGATGGGTTGAGGTTATCATGGGGGAGGGGCTTTGATATGGGAAGTGCTTTAACTCAATCTTGAGGGGCAAACTTGGTTCTAGTTGCAGTATTACCTGTTGAGACCCAAGGTAGCTAATATTGCATATGCCCACTGCTAGCAAATCTGTGTGTTCCTGGCTATGGGAACAAAAACTGCTGTATTCATTAAACTGCAGCACTCAACAGTTTGGTGAATTCCATAGTAACTAAGTTGTGTTAAAACCAAACTGTTGACTTTGTAAATGAGTATTACTAAAACTGATCATTGTACCTTTAAAATGCTCAGCAGAAACTGAAGGGAAAGCTGGGGAAAAAAGGGATTAGAGATGCTGAAGTATCCTGTGTTGATGTAACCAGCTGCAAGCTTTTTGCTTTTTTCTGTTCAAAGTATTCAAGTTGAGGTCTATTAAATTTATTGCTTTACTTCACTCCAGAATGGTTTTGCCCTTCTGATTTGAACAATAAAAGTCAGTGATTTTCCACCAACTTTCATGTGCTAAAACAGGGGATTATCAGAAAAGAACAGTTCAGAACGATACACTACTCTCAATCTGATCCTGAAAGACCAGGATCTTGATGCAAACTTGCTAGAGGAAATCCCAAGTGAGATGAATCAGGAAATAGGAGCTGCTCAGTTATCAGAATCATATACCAGAATCATATACCAGACCTTTTGCAGTTTCGCAAAGCTTTGAAACACTACCTCTTCCTTTTATCTTATCCAGTAAACAATAAAGACATCTCAACCAACCCACAGACCTTCCACTCATACACATACAATACAGATACCCCACAGACCACATACACACAAAACTGAAGCCATGATGATATTATGACTATGTTTATTAATTATATACCCTGTTATCCGAGTTATATTCTCCTGTTTTCTGTAAACACAAAGTACTGTTGAATTGTGTATCTCACTGTTTTTTGTGAACCGCGCTGATGCTTAATAGTGCGGTATATAAGAGTCTATAAATAAATAAAATATCATTCCATGGAAGACACATGCCAAAAGGGTAATTTAAAGGGAGAAGAATGACATGTGTCACACATGCAGGCCACTGTCTTGCCTGGCAAGTTGTGAAGCATCTCATAGAGTAATTTTTTGAAGAAATATGCTACTGGCAGGGATTGTGGAGCCAATATGAAACAGGTGTTCACAAAAAAAAATCTTTCAGCAACACAAGCAGCAACTATACACATGGACTTCACCCAATGGATTGTACAAAAAATCACATTAACTACATCTGTGGAATTCAACGATGGAAAAGCTCAATAACATCAACAAAGACAAAACCTGGAGCTGACTGTAGTACAGATCACCAACTACTAGTATGCAAACTCAAACTGAAACTGAAAAAGAGCAAGCCACTCCTGAATGTAGAAAACTATGACCTTGAGAATATACCACTGGAATTTAAAGACTGCCTGCGAAATCGATTTGCTGCTTTAAATGACAGAGTACTAGAAGAGGGGATGACATCAAGAAAGTTATTCTCGAATAAAGTGAAAAATCTCTACAAAAGGTGAAAGAGCAAAAACAGAAAAAGAAATGACTGAAGAAACTCTAAAAATTGCCCAGGAATCACACAATATTTTAACAAAATCAAGGAAAATAATCTTAAAATGGGCCTGCACCTTAACATAAAGAAGAGAAAGATCCTGAAACTGGCAAAATCAATAAGTTAATCGTTGATTGAGAAGAAACTGAAATACTTGACTTTAACCTGCTTGGATCAATAATCAATAAAGAAACAATAGTCAAGAAATCCAATGATGCATTGCTCTTGGCAGAATGGCTATGAAAGACCTAGACAAGATTCTCATAAGTAGAGATGTCTCTCTCCATACAAAGATTCCATTTGTCCAAGCCATGGTATTTTCATTAACATTATATGGATGCAAAAGTTGGACAATGAAAAAGACAGACCTGAAGAAAATTGATGCCTTTGAATTATGGACTGTCCAAAGAACTAAAAAGTCAGTATTAGAGGAGATCAAATCAAAACTTTCTTTAGAAACTCAGATGACAAGACTGACTTTCATATTTTAGACACATCATGCGAAGAGAGAGATCATTAGAGAAAGACATCATGCTTGGAAAGGATGAAGGTCAACACAAAAGAGGAAGGCCAGCAATGAGATGTATTGATACAATAACAGCAGCTATGGATGCCACTCTATCAACAATGAGTCGCCTGAATGAAGATCGAATACGCTTTAGGAGAACTATTCAGGGAGTTGCCATGAGTCAACACCAACTCAACGGCACTTAACAACAACATCAGTAGCAGATAAATTAATTACTTGAAATCCTACAATGCAGAACAGTAAAAAATCTGTAAATTCTCCTAGAGAGATTCAGATACAAGGATCTGATGATTCAACAAACATTTAAATAAGCTTTGGAACATAAGCCCTGTGAAGAGATCCACTGATATGCTTGCCTTACCAGGACTGGCCCAAAGGTTCTGCCGCCTCAGGCAGAAGCCACTGCTGCTGCCACCTACTCCTCCTGATGCTGCCACCACTCTCCTAATCCATCTTCTCATCTTGTGGTGGTGGTGGTGGGGGGGGGCAGCAGAAGAGGCAGCGTGACTCTGTTTTGAAAGTGGCAGCACATATTCATGTCGCTGCTTTCAAAATGGAGTTGTGCTGCTGCTGCTGTTGCTCCCCTGCCACCATAAGATGGATGGGGGGTGGGGGGGGGGAGGCAGCAGCAGCATGAGCTCATTTTGAAAGCAGGGGCATGTATGTGTGCCACCATTTTCAAAACAGTTGTGCTGCCCACCAGAGTATGTATAACCAGAGTGAAATTCAGGTGAACAGCCTGGAATTGAAGGGAGCGATCAGATAGTTATGGTGTGGTAGGCGACGGCCTATGATCCATGCTAATTGAACTAAGCAGACAGGCCTAAGCAGCTTGACCTGTAACTGAAGCCTGTAGTTAGGCCCAGAGGAATGAAAACCCCCCTGAATGATGACACCATAGAATTGAAACTTAACTCAGTTTAACTGAACATAGCTAAGCAGAAACGAAACTTATAAAAGACAGAAAACAGCTCTAATTGGTACTGATAAGAGAGCACAGCTTCTATGGAATTAATTAACTCTGCAAAAAGCAAGGTTACAGTGCCCTGCTTCCCATATGTTTTAACAAGCTAAGCGACCTTGGAGGAGAGATGTAACAAGTTAGAGACACTGACCATTGTAATTGGGACTAGAAGGGGGGCAACCAGGTGCTGAGCCCAGACCAGAGTCCCGATTGGGTAGCCATATCAGTACCGGGACCAATAGATGGGTGAGAGGGGTTACTGGGACCAATGAAAAGTTTGCCTATGTCCAGAATGGGAAAGAAAGCTATAAAAGTTGTTGTTTTACTAACAGCCAGTGCTCAGCCATTTTGAAATTGCTTATTGCTTGAGCCATGTGCACATTAAACTGGCTTGGATCCTTGAAACGACTCCTGGTTTTATTTATTGCATGCTTATCTGCTGCTACATTTCTTGGTGCGTTGGCCGGGAAGTGCGAGTGGTGGATGGTGTTCAAGTGAATAAATCCACGTAATTCGCCTTGAGGTTTGGTCCAGTTGGAACCATGCCAATCCGACGCAGGGGAATTTCCCTGGGCCCACCGATCCTCTTGTATCGGAGGGAGTTCTGCCTGGCCTCGGCAGGCACTGAGTCCAGCTGGCCAACACTTCCGACCCGGGGGGAGTCCAGGATCCAACTCAGAAGCTTGGGAACCAGATCTGGTAAGTATAGTTTTGAAAACCTGTCTAGACAGATGAGTTAGAACTGCAGTTTGAAACTTTGGTATATGCGCAAGGCGAAGCTATCGTCCTTCTTGTTTGGTAAGACTTAAGTCTTTGTTTGAAAATCCTTGCATGAGTATTCGCGAGGTACAGCTGTTATAGAGAATCATGATTCAGCCTAGTCAGAGCAGACAGGACTGGGTTTTTTGGTATGTCTAGACAGAAATAGAAAGAGCAGTACTGCCATTGGAATTTGGAATTTGTAATCTCGAGATATTGGGAATTGGTAAGAGAGCTTGATCACCTCTCAAGGAAGGGCCGAGTAACCCCGCATGGGAATTCGCCGGGTGAAACCCCCATCCTTTTTGTAATTGGGAAATTGGATAAGACTAGTCAGAATAGATAGAAAGGAATGCATTCTGAGATATGTTGCTAGCATGACTGTGTGAATGAAGTGTGAATGAGAGGTCTGGCAGCACGGACCAAGCGAGAGTGGACTCTGGACTAGCGCAGTTCCTAGCCGGGTGACTGCGTCTAGGTCGCGAAACGGAGGAAGCGTTTGGTGTATTGTCCGTCCTACTGTGTATCTGCTTTTTGTTCTCTGTTGAAACCACAAGTTTCCCTTCTGTTATAAATGTGAGATTATTCTGTTGGGTAATTTGTGACAGTTTACCGGTTAAGAAAATAGTATTAAGAAAGGAAGAAAGAAGACGTAAAATGCTACTTTAAAATCAAGGACTTCTCTCCCTCATTCTGTTTTCCTAGAGCACAGACAGTGTGAAAGCTGACAGGGGGCGTGTCTGAAGGAAAGAATGTACAGTGTCGTCTTTCTAATCCTATGCAGGCTTAAATCTCAATGCTGTTAGTTTGTGCTTATTTCAGGACAATTGTACCTGTTCTGCTATGGTTATGTAATATATATATCATTTATATATCATTTAATAAGAATGTTTAGTCAGGATTGTGGGTCCCGATAGTTTTTGGGACTTAGCCTGGAAAGGGTTAAGTTCTTATTCGAATGCCGGCATGTCTCTGTCTGTGTCTCTGTGTGTGTGTGTGAAACTGTGATTATTTCATTTCCAGTGAGCGGAGAGGTGTGGCTCACACAGCTTATTAGGGAATGAGACAGCCGTTCCCGATTGAGCAGTCTCTCTTGCTTGTTTAAAAAAAAGGATTCATTCAATCAAAGTGTGATAGGAGATGAATTTATAATCTGTTGTTTCAAAAACTAACGGCAGATTGCAACCTGAGAATGAATGGTTTAAATTCTGAGTGAATAAGACAATTGTGTTAGGATTTTATCTTTGAAACTCTGTACTAGTTACTAATGAACAAATCAGTTAGCTACACTGACCTTTACAATATTGGCTTTTAAGATAAATTAATCTGTTTTTCTGTATTTGAAAAAAAGGGAAAGGTGTGCTGTACTTTATGAAAAATATCCGGAATGTCTTTTGAATATTTGCTTTCTGAACTAAAAAAAAAAATAATTTCTTTTGCAGAGACATGCTGATTACGGCTGGCAGCTAGTTGCTATTTTAAGAACTGTATCTAAATTGTATGTCTGTGCTCAATTTAAGCTTATGTTTACGGTAATAAGGTTTTTTAAATAAGTGTCCTTTCAAGTATGATCAAGAATTTCAGTAAGGGATTTACTGAAGACTATGAAATGTCTCTGTCCCAATCAGGAATGCTATGTGAAATCCTGCTAGTATTTTGCCCCAGAATCTCTAGATATCCTGTCTCGTCACTCTCTCCCTGTAAGTAGTTCTGTTCAGAGTGCTTAAGGGGGGGATGGAGCCCAGTCCACCGATGATGTCACCCCCCCGGTGGGCGTGAACTAATGTGCCCACAGCAGAGAAGTAGATCATTTAAAAAAAAAAACAACAACCTCCTGGATAGAGCGTTGCTAGGAGAAACAAAACCCAGGAGAGGGGGGGGGGAAATCCACCCTGTAGATTCCCTAGTTTGCCAGCCACCTCCGCAGGAGGGGGATGTGCACCCCCTCTGAACCAGAAATGAAAGTCAGCTGACCAGACTTGTTTAGAACTGAAAAAAACTGCATTATACACTGAGAAGCCTTAGGATTTGATTGAACTAATGAACAGTATAATGCAGACCAGTAGCCCAGGAGAAGTTGTGTTTTTGTCAGTCAGTCCCAGAGAGATACAAAACAGAAATGAAACTGGATGGATTTGCGGGCATGATAGTTACTGCAAAAGTTGATCAGAAAAGTATGTGGATTGTTGAAGAAGGACAGAGAATGTAAGAATTGTAAGATGGAAAAAGAGAACAGATCTTTTTGCTGATATTTATTTGAATGATGTGGAGGAGGTATTCCTAATCGAAGGAGCAGCGGACGTGAAAACTGGGTGTGAGTGCGCCCATTATAGAAAAAGAAGGACATTAGAGAAGTGAATGCCCGTATCTTGACTCCTCCCCAGGAGGGGAGGAGGGAGTACTTGATTGCAAAGTCATAAAACAATAAACCAAGCACAGTGTTTCAGCATGAGAGTGAAGTAGCTATAGCGTGAGTGGCAGCCGAAGAGGGCTACAGCATGGATGAAGACTAGGCCAGACCGGACTCTCCAGTTTCCCTGGGTCCCCAGGAGTCAGTCTGAAAAATAGGGGACCAATATATGGACTTTTATGGGGGATACAGGAGCAGAATACTAAAGCCAGTAGCCCCTGTGTTTTTCTAGATGCATCACCATTATCAGAGCTACTGGGGCTAAGTCCGCAAAGCCTTTTTTGCAGAACCGCATGTGTGAACTAAAAAATAATAATAATAATGTACCAGTTCCTGTATATGCCTGAATGCCCTATTCCATTTTTGGGCCGAGACCTGCTTGCAAAGCTTCAAGCACAGATATCCTTTGTTGAAGGGGAAAAAAATGAAACTCAAAATCTGCTGGCCTGATGGTGTTAACTGTCCCCCAAGAAGAAGAATGGCGGTTCTATTCACCTGCATCCAAAGCAACAAGCTGTACACTTACCAACCTCATAGCCCCACCTGGAGGATGGGCAGAAGATAATCCACCTGGCCTAGCGAAGAACATAGCCCCTGCCATTGTCACCCTCAAGCCAGTCAAGAAGCCTGGGACAGGTGATTACCGCCCAGTGCAGGATCTAAGAAGAATGAATGATGCAGCTGAAACTATACAACCAGTGGTACCAAAATCCTTATATTCTCTTGGAACTGATCTCTGCTGAAGATATATATTTTACCATTCTGGACTTAAAAAAGATGCCTTTTTCTGTATACGCTTAGCCCAAGACCCCACTACAAGGAGGTAGGGCCAACTCATCTGGACAAGATTACCTCAAGAATTCAAGAACTCGCCTCACTCAGCAAAAGATTTGACAAGTTATCCAGAAACTCCAGAAAAAAAAAAAAATTCTACTTCAATATGTGGACAACTTGCTTATAGCCACCAACTCAGAAAGTGAATGTCCACAAGCCACCAGTGAACTCTTGCACCTTTTTAATGAGGCTGGATACAAAGTCTCAAGAGCCAAAGCATAATTATGTCAAACAAGTTAAATACCTAGGATTCCAGTTGTCCAGCGGAATTCGACGCCTGGAACCCTTACCAGAACGCAAAGCAGCTGTATGCAGTATTCCTACTCCAACCACCAGGAGGCAAGTGAGAGCCTTCTTGGGTGCCACAGGGTACTGTTGTATATGGATCCCCAATTTCGCGCTGCTAGCAAAACCATTGTATCACATTGTATCAAGCTACCAAAGGAATGAAAAAGTCTCCATTGGAATGGGGACTTGAATAGGAATGCAGTCTTTTGATCTTTGAAAACCGCTCTGATGTTATCACCAGCTCTGGGTCTACCAGATGTCCAGAAAACCTTACAGTCTCTATGTTCATGAGTCGCAAGGAAATGTTCTAGGAGTGTTGACTCAATCTCTTGGACCTTATTTGAGAAGCTGTTACAGCTACAGCCTTCCTAGTAAGCAAAAACTAAAAGAAAAATCCCTTTGAGACAGAATCTTCAAGTTACTGTACCACACTCTGTTCTAACCAATATGAAATACAAAGGAAACTACTAGCTAACAAATCTATGAATGTTGAAGTATTAGAGTATGTTGTGTGAAAACCCCAGATACAACTGAAGGGTCAGTCAAGCTTTCAATCCTGCTATGTTGTTATCAGTTGGTCTTGATCCCCTGATCATGACTGTTTAGAAATTATGGACACTGTATTCTCAAGCCGCCTGGATTTGACTGATGTCCCTCTGGAGAACCCTGAACAGACTTTCTTTGTGGCTGAAGGCAGTTTCATCATCAATGGACATTGTTGTGCTAGATATGCAGTGGTGACCCCTGATTTGGTAGTTGAGTCCTCAGCCCTGGCCCCAGAAACTTCACCACAGAAAGCTGAACTGATAGCCCTCACTAGAGCACTAACAATAGGAAAAGAGCCCTGTCTAAATGTGTACCCAGATTCCAAGTATGCCCTTACAACCTTGCATGCATATGGGGCCCTGTACAAAGAATGAGGGTGGATAACCTTAGGAAGCAAGTCCATTAAGTATAGCCCCAAGATATTGATATTAACAGATACATACTGCCTATAGATCTCAGAATTTAGGAAAAGTAGAATGTATGAATAGAACCCTGAAATCTCAGTTGTCTAAACTTTGCCAAGAGGTTTACCTGAAGTGGCCCCAGGTTCTTCCCATAGCCCTTCTTAGGATATACTTAGCCCCTGCTAAGTCTTTAGGAGTTTCCCTTTTTTGAGATTCTGTATGGGCAACCCCTGCCTATTGTATAGGAAATAAAAGGAGATATGAGACAGATAGGATCTGAAATTATTAGACATGAACTATTGGTTTTAAGTTCTGTTTTGCAGAAGTCTTCATACCTGGGTACAAAATCGATTACCCATCAATTTGCCTGCACCCCTGCATCCTTTCAAGCCTGGAGTCTCGGTGTGGATCAAAGAGTGGAGAAAGATACTGTTAGCCCTGCATTGGAGGGGACCCTATGTCGTCATCCTGTCAACTCCAACTGCAGTAAAAGTCGCAGAATTTGAACCTTGGATCCATCATAATCAAGTGAAGCCAGCAGCTGCTCTTGAACCTGATCACTGGACTACTGTACAGCATCCTGAGACTCCATTGCACCTCACCCTACGACAACAACCACGGACCTAAGACTTATTGGTCCCTCAGAAACTGCACTATTTCAAGACTGTTTGTTTATCTGAAAGTAAGCTTCGCATCTGCAAAAAACTGCAATCATCAGAAAGAGACTGTGTTGTGTTAAGAAATTGAATCTTCTAAGAGACTGTGTTTAAATACTCTGGAAAGACTGTTTTGATCTTCTAAAGAGTGAACTGCTCTAAGGAAGCAATAATAGCCTAAGAGACTATACTATGATATTTTAAGAAATTGAGACATCCCAGAAGACAGTGATACTTTGGAATCTACAGCCCTACTCCTGCCAAAGAGCTGGTAGGTCTACGTACGGCAGAAGCTTGAGGATCTACAATCAACTCTACCTTTGTGAAATCCGATAGTTCCTCCAATTTTTCAGAAACTATGCCCATTATGAATTATTATTATTGCTTTATTCTGGCAACAGTCTTGGAGTGCTTTGAAATGACTTTTGCCTTGCCTCCCTGGGCAGCCGGTATAAGTACAACATGAACTGGACCGAAGGTCACTCAGACCTTGTTTTATCATTCTTCCTATACTTGCATGTGGTGCCATTGGTATATATTTCTCATTGTTACTAACATTCTGGCTAAAATGTGTAAATAGTTGAGTATGTTGTCTAGTTAACCGATCATATACTCCATGTAGATAGTTCTCCCATTTTAAATTTGTTTTTTCCAAGTTATGCTCCTGTTATATGTAACACCGAACAGCTTGTTGTTCTGGTTTTTGTTTTGTTCTCTGTAAACCGCGCTGATGCCGAATAGTGCGGTATATAAAAAATGTAAATAAATAAATAAATAAAATAAATAAAATACTCTCCAATCCAAAAGTTGTTCTAGATCTTGACTTTCTACAAGGCTATGCAAGCCACCGTTGCAATTCCTCATACCACCACCAGAACTTGTTTCTTGAACTTGCTGGAGCAATAGCATCTAGTCTCCACACTTCTGACTGTTTCTATTGTGGAGGAACTAAGATGGGAGATCAGTGGCCCTGGGAGACGCAAGAACTGAACTATTCTATCCTATACAATCAGACTGATTTACATAATACTACTAGTGAGTGGGTATTGGCCCACCCCATTGTTGACAGTTTGTGTTTTGTTCGGACTGGACCACAATCTACTACGAAGGATGGACAGCTGGTCTGTCTAAATCAGAAGCTTTACGACAGCACAACAAAGATGCAACTGAACCTTCTAATCCTTTAGTTCTTTTTCCCACTCTTGCCAAACTATGGACTTTGACTATCTGCTTGTTGCTCCCTTGTTTTTTGCCACTTTGCTTGCGAATGATAACTTCAGTTATTAATAACACTGTAGAGCATAAGGCAGCTACAAAGATATTAGCTATGTGAACTTACTACCCTATACCACAGAGTGATACCTTTACCTAGTATTATGTGATTTGATTCTCACACCTTATTAACATGCGGGTGAGAATAATCAAAGGGGGGAATGTGGTAGGCGACGGCCTATGATCCATGCTAATTGAACTAAGCAGACAGGCCTAAGCAGCTTGACCTGTAACTGAAGCCTGTAGTTAGGCCCAGAGGAATGAAAACCCCCCTGAATGATGACACCATAGAATTGAAACTTAACTCAGTTTAACTGAACATAGCTAAGCAGAAACGAAACTTAGAAAATATAGAAAAACAAGTTTAATTGGTACTGATAAGAGAGCACAGCTTCTATGGAATTAATTAACTCTGCAAAAAGCAAGGTTACAGTGCCCTGCTTCCCATATGTTTTAACAAGCTAAGCGACCTTGGAGGAGAGATGTAACAAGTTAGAGACACTGACCATTGTAATTGGGACTAGAAGGGGGGCAACCAGGTGCTGAGCCCAGACCAGAGTCCCGATTGGGTAGCCATATCAGTACCGGGACCAATAGATGGGTGAGAGGGGTTACTGGGACCAATGAAAAGTTTGCCTATGTCCAGAATGGGAAAGAAAGCTATAAAAGTTGTTGTTTTACTAACAGCCAGTGCTCAGCCATTTTGAAATTGCTTATTGCTTGAGCCATGTGCACATTAAACTGGCTTGGATCCTTGAAACGACTCCTGGTTTTATTTATTGCATGCTTATCTGCTGCTACAATGGAAGCACTTTGTATTCTATATTGCTGAAACTAATTTCTGATAATGCAATGCAATGTGTGCCTTTGAGTCAGTCCTGACTCCTGGTGACCCAGAAGCTCCTGGGTTTTCTTGGCAGTGTCACTGGAAGTAGATTGCCAGGCCTTTCTTCTGAGGCAATGGAGGGTTAAGTGACTTGCCCAAGGCCACAAGGAGTGCTAGCAGGAATTGAACCCTGGTTGCTTGGTTACCAAGCCAGTGCTCTAACCACTAGGCTACTCCTCCACTCCCTAATTTCTGATAATACTGCACTTTAACTTAGGCAACAGTAGGATGTAGTTCAATTTACTTAACTCCATTGGTATGGGAGTTCATTAAGTGTGCTACTGAATTTCACATTTCTGCAGATGTTAAAGGAGATCATTGTAAAATTAAATAGCTGCTTGGAGATGGTAACCACCTGGATATGCCATCATCATATGTTATGAAATGTGAAGAAGACATTAGCTATGTGGTTGTCATCGAAGAGGATATCATTGACTGTTTTTCCATATTTGAAAGGCCATATAATAGGAGCCATATACACGGTTGCAAGCCTGGGGTTGAAACGCGATGAATTGAAGATACAAGAGCATGTTTCAGTCAACTCAATCTGATTTGTCAATTGCAGCCCTATTTCGCACCAGCAAATTTGGCGGTGAGAGTCCATGCCACAGTGACAAGTAGGCTGAACTACTGCAACTTCTTATATCTGGGGTTGCAACTGGTGCAAAATACAGCTGCTAGGCTGATAACAGTGGGAAAGAAGTGAGATTATGTAGTCCCATTACTGAAGAGAAGTCACTGCTTCCCAATAGAACTGTGGATGAAGTTTAAAGTTTTAGGCCTTGTGCATATGGCACTATAAGGTTTAATCTGTTTACTAATAAAATAACAATAAACAGAGGTCAATACATAGCTAGGCATGAGATGGATGGGGAAGAATATGGGAGGTATTGCACCTGTCCCCCAGATTATCATCAACACCCTATTGTGCAAAATGCAAGGTAAAGTAATGCTGAGGGCCAATGTATCGCTGGCCAGGGCCTTCCAAACTGGTTTGCAATGGAGGAAGGGTGCAGTAAATGCTAGGCTGGTAGAAAAACTTTATGTCATATGTACTGGGGTGCAAGCAGATACAGAACTACTGGGAAGGGATCAAGGTTATGTGAGTAAGGTGTTACAACAGGCTGATCTGCTGGACAATATGGGGGCTTTGTTGGGAGATTCTTAAGGCACTACATACAGAACTGCAACACTATCTGGTGACTCTCTTGGATTACTATGCGTCAAACAGACCAATCAACCAACCAATCTGCCAACCTGGAAGGGTCCTCGGGGACCCCAAGCTTACACTGGGGGTATAAGGAGAAATAAACCCAGTGTCCCCACTATTATTGCTTTTCACATTGTAACTGTGAAGGCCCCTGGCATATTTTGTGAAAAATCAGATCACAGCACTAGTGACTGCAAGGAACTGAGCAGAGGCTCAAAAGGCAAGGGTAATATTGTGTGTTCTTAGGGCCCCCTTTATTGCTTGATTCTGAATAATGAAGGGAGGTTTATGTTCTGCATGCGGGAAGAAAATGCAAAAGGGGAGACACCTTCTGTAGAAAATGACATTTTCGTATCTGTTTCATCAAGAAGTGCATGTGCAAAGACCTGGCATGGAGCTCTCTTTATATAAACTGAAAGGAGATATTTTAAGGGCAACCAACCTTTTTGTTAAAATGGTAAATAAAGGTTAAAGGAAAAGGAGACCGCTATGGCTTTCGAAAGAGGTAACGGAAAAAGTGAAGAAAAAGGGGGAGGCCTTCATGAAATACAAGAGATCACAGAGAGAAGAAGACAGGCATCTATATTTGGAAAAACTCAGAGAAGCTAGCAAAGTAGTCAGGAAAGCAAAGATTCAAAAAGAGGAGGAAATAGCCAATGCAATAAAATGGGGGGATATGACATTTTTCAGATATGTTAGTGAGAAGAGGAAGGGCAAAAGTGGTATTGTCAGACTCAAGGGTGAAGGGGAGGAATATGCAGAAGCTGATGAGGATAAAGCGGAATTGCTTAACAAATATTTCTGTCCTGTGTTCACAGATGAAGAACCAGGATCAGGACCTCAGAAAACACCCACAAACAGGAACAGAAGTGAGGGACATCTTGAACAATTTTCAGAAGACTGTGTTCGTGAGAAGCTAGCTCAACTTAAAGTAGACAAAGTGATGGGACCGGATGGGATACACCCTAGAATACTGAGGGAACTTGGGGACATTCTAGCAGCTCCACTGACTGACCTTTTCAATGCCTCGTTGGAGTCAGAAGTGATGCCAAAGGACTGGAAAGAGGCTCATGTGGTGCCTTTACACAAAAGCAGAAGTAAGGATGTGGTTGAAAACTACAGGCTGGTCAGTTTAACTTCAGTGGTGAGTAAATTATTGGAATCGCTGCTGAAAGAGAAAATAGTGAGGTTTCTGGAGTCCAGCGGATTACAGGATCCGAGGCAGCATGGATTCACCAGAGGCAGGTCTTGTCAGACAAATCTGATTGACTTCTTTGACTGGGTGACAAGGGAGTTGGACCGAGGGAGAGCCCTAGATGTGGTGTATTTAGATTTCAGTAAAGCCTTTGACACTGTTCCTCACAGGCGACTTATAAACAAACTGAGCACCCTAGGGATGGACCCTAAAGTTACTGCTTGGGTTAGAAATTGGTTGGGTGGGAGGTGACAAAGAGTACAGGTAAATGGGGCTCACTCTGAGGAGAAGGATGTTACCAGTGGTGTGCCCCAGGAGTCTGTCCTTGGTCCGATTCTTTTTAACATCTTTGTTAGTGATATAGCAGAAGGGCTGTCAGGTAAGATTTTCCTTTTTGCGGATGATACCAAAATCTGCAATACAGTAGACACCCAGGAAGGTGTAGATAACATGAGGAGGGATCTAGCTAAGCTTGAAGAATGGTCTAGAATCTGGCAGCTGGGATTTAATGTTAAAAAATGTAGGGTCATGCATTTGGGCTGCAGCAATCCAAGGGAGCAATATAGTATAGGGGTGAAGTACTTTTGTCCACTAAAGAAGAGCGGAACCTGGGCGTGGTTGTGTCTGATGATCTTAAGGTGGCTAAACAGGTAGAAAAGGTGACAGCAAAAGCTAGAAGGATGCTTGGGTGCATACGGAGAGGAATGGCTAGCAGAAAAAAGGAGGTGATAGTGCCTCTGTATAAGTCTTTGGTGCAACCTCATTTGGAGTATAGTGTGCAATTCTGGAGACTGCACCTTCAAAAGGATGTGAACAGGATGGAGTCGGTGCAGAGGTTGGCTACTAAAATGGTTAGTGGTCTTCATTATAAAGCATATAAGGACAGACTTAAGGATCTTAATATGTACACCTTAGAGGAAAGGCGGGATAGAGGTGATATGATTGAGATGTTTAAATACCTCCATGGCATAAATGTTCAGGGGGAGAGCCTCTTTTAATTGAAAGTAAGTTTTGCTACGAGGGGACATGGGATGAGGGTGAAGGGAGATAGATTCAGGAGTGATTTGCGGAAATATTTCTTTACGGAAAGAGTGGTGGATCCATGGAATAGTCTCCCAGTGGAGGTGGTAGAGATGAGGACACTAACTGAATTCAAAAAAGCATGGGATAAACACAGAGGATCTCTAAAGGAAAAATAGGGGACTGTTGTAGGTGTTGATATGGAAGGACAGACTAGATAAGCCATGTGGTCTTTTTCTGTTGTCATATTTCTATGTTTTTATTTTTCTAAACTGCTCAAGCATGGGCAGAGGACACCCAGAGAAGACATGATGGAAGAAGTCCGAAAAGTTTCATTTTTGAGGTCAATTCCAGGGCTTTGAACCCTCTTGCTGAAGAAGAAATGGCTTCATACTTTTATAGCAGAAACTTCAGAGATGATCCAAAGAAATAAGGGCAGATTCATCCTGAGGAATTTCCAGGATACAAAGAAAGACACGGAGTTAGAAGTTCTGGAAATGCCCAAAATATGCAATGCAGGAGGCGGAGCCAGCTGGACTCCAATATGGCTGCTTGAGATTTTTCTCCTCCGGCCCCCACCTACCATTCACTTATATCCCCGGGATTATCCCTCGATTTAAAGTGTGTACCTCGATTCGGTGTGTCTAAATATGGCTGGGAGCAAGCAAACACGGCTGGAGTTTAGTAATCCACCTACTTCTGGCTCAAAACGGTCCAAAACGGACCCGCTCTCTCCTCAGAAGCAGGCCTCTTCACAAGATAAACCGGAAGGCTTGCTGGAGCTGCTACAAGAAGTACGGGCGATTCGAACGCGGGTGGACCTGAACGGGGACACTCTGGCTGAGATGCAGGCCGACATGAAAGAGATGCGGTCTCAAATGCAAACGCTCTCTTGCCGGCTGGAAAAGGCCGAAGCGGCGATCACCAAGTGTGAGGAAGGAGCCCTACAGTTTGCGAAATCGTCCCGGAAGGTGGAATACCTGGAGAGGTCTATAGAGGACATGAACAATAGAGCTAGATGCAATAACCTCCGTCTAGTTGGGCTCCCGGAGGGTCTGGAAGGGAAGGACCCGATCCGGTACTTGGAATCTTGGTTACCGGGGTTTCTACATCTCGACTTTGCCCGGCCTTTGGAGATAGAGCGGGCGCATCGAATACCGACCTTTGCCAATGCACAAAGCAGTAGACCGCGACCGCTGATCTTTTGTCTTCTGCGCCATCAGCATGCAGTGCAGATTCTGGCGGCGGCAAAAGGGAAACAACTCCTGCTACCCGAAGGTCAAAAAATATTTTTCTTCCCGGACTACAGCAAGCCCACGGTGGAGAAGAGGAAGGCCTTCCTCGCGCTCAGACCCCGTCTACAGCATCTACAGGCCCGCTATGGTCTTGTGAACCCAGCGAAATTTAAAGTTACCTTGCATAATGTGTCCAGGACATTCGAAGATCCGCAGGCTCTTAAACGATACGTAGAAGAGCAGGAAACTCTCATGATGCATCAGAATTAGCCGTGTGAGGGACTAGTATTGTAACGGCGCAGCCGGTGGAGTGTAGAGGCACCTTGGACGTCAGCTGCTATCTTGCCCTAACTTAGGTCTCATCGCAGGGTGGATAGCCAGGCCTGCCCTCAGAGTGTAAACTGGGCTTTGACCGCCTGTGCCCGTTGATCGTTGCCTCTTCGAGCTCCTAGCCCTCTTCGAGGGATACCTGGATTACTGTGTGCTGTGTGTAGTGTTTTCTTAGGGATGTTCTGTCTTAAGTTTTTATATTTAGTCTGTTGTTTAGGTAGGGTGGTGGGTTCCGAGTCAGCCATGTTTTCTAGTCACGCTGACTTACCTATCTATTTGGGAATGGGTGTGTGTACTGTATGTAGGTTCTCTGAGGTCAATGGGGCTGATGTGTTGGTGATATATGTTCAACAGTTCTTTGTATATGTAGGGAGTAGTATCACTTTTTGCTTTAAGATGCAATGGCTACTAGACTAAAATTGTTATCCCTCAACGTCAAGGGTCTCAAGCACTGTTCCCTCTAAGCTGTGCGCGTGTGCGCGCGCACACACCTCGCCGAGCGAGCGCACATACTTTACAACAGAGCGCACAAAAATTACAGCTCTGATTCTGATAGAACACAACACAGACGTCTTAAAATTTAAAAGTTATGATTGTAATTACTAGAAATTTCCCGCTTCATTTAGTAATCATCTATTTTCATTTAATTTGATTAAAATCAGTGTGGTGTACATACTGTATTCTGATGTGTAGTCAAATTTTAAAGTATATAACTCCGAGTGTCGTTATGTGGCGCACAAAAATTTAACTTTCCTTCAAAAGCTGCACACAGCTGATATTTTATGCGCACACAGCCTACAGAAAATTAGAGGGAACATTGGTCTCAAGTCCCCGGCCAAACGACAGAAAATCCTGTCTTATTGTGGGAGACAAAAGGCCGACATATGTCTTTTGCAGGAAACTCACCTTATCCCCGTGGAAGTGAGCAAATTAGAAAATAAACAATTTACTGTCATAGGCTCCTCTCCTGCTACTCTTAAGAAAAATGGGGTGGTTACGCTAATGAGGAAAACGCTGGGGGCCAAGGTTGTCAGTTCATCCCATGACGAGGGGGGAAGATGGGCAAACTCCCTCATTCAGGTTGGAAACCAGTCTCTCCTAATTTCTAATGTTTACGGTCCGAATTGTGATGATCCTTTCTTTTTCCGCTCTCTTTCGGGTAGCTTACAGATGGAAACATTGGCTCCTATTATCGTAGGGGGCGACTTTAACACAGTGGGGGACTCGCTTGTAGATCGTCTTCCTGGGAGAGTTGAAAAACCTTCTAAAACATCTTTAGCTCTTCAGGCTCTCTGCGAGTCTTCTGGTTTGGTGGACGTATGGAGAGTACTCCACCCAACGGGTAGGGATTTTACCTATTTCTCCCCTTTCCATAAGTCTTCCTCACGTATCGACTATTTCTTGGTTTCAAAATCTTTGGTATCTTTGGGTTGTGCTGCTGGCATTGAAAGTATTTGTATCTCTGACCATGCCGCTGTCTCTCTACAATTTGACTTACAAGGATTAGAACGACCTGCACCGACCTGGTCGTTTAACAGGGCTTGGCTAGCTGTACCTTCCTTTCAGACAGAAATCCTGGAGGCTATACGACTCTATTTTGATGATAATAAGGTGGGAGACACTACGATCTGGGCCTGGTGGGAGGCGTTTAAGGCTACCCTTCGGGCTGCAATTACCAGTTATGCGATTCGGGAGCGTAAAAAAAATAAAGCCCACTTATTGGCCCTTGAAAGTCAGATTAAGGCGGGGGAAAGATTGTGGGTTAAACACCCTGACCCTAGTATCCTACTTAGACTCCAAAGGCTAAGGTATCAATATAATGAGGTAGTATCTTCAGAGGTAGAACAAACTCTGTTACAGCAATCGGCCAGATTCCATATTGAGCGAAACAGAGCAAGTAAAGCTCTGGCTACGGCATTGAGAGGGAAGCACGAAAAGAAAAGAATTGTGTCCCTGCTGGACGACAACTTAGTACAGCAAACGGCGAGTGAGCGCATATTAGACGAATTCTCTAAGTATTACGGGAAGCTATACTCCTCAGATATCAGCCCAGATTTAAATGCTTTCACATCTTTCTTGGGAGACCTTACTCACCCCTCCGCGTCTACACGGCAAGTGGGGGATCTGGGTATCGCTTTTTCTTGTAAAGAATTACGTGCGGCTATCAAAGGAATGCCCAGGGGCAAAGCCACCGGTCCCGATGGAATTCCAGCTGATTTTTACCAGATTTTTTGTGACGATTTACTTCCTTATCTCCTGATCTATTATACAGAGTTAATCAGGGGACAGGGCACTACTGGGAATTTCTCTGAGGCTATTATTGTGGTCTTGGAGAAACCCGGGAAGGATCCCGAGCTTGTGATGAATTACCGGCCGATTTCCCTACTAAATTCAGACTACAAGATTTATGCAAGCATCTTGGCACAGAGGCTTACCAAAGTCATTGGTGATCTCATTCACCCGGATCAATGTGGCTTTATTCCTGGGAGAGCTACGTCGGACAATGCTCGGCTGCTGTGTAACTTATTAGAGAGGGCCTCTAGTAGTCCTTTGCCTTACATTGGTCTCTCACTCGACGCGGAGAAAGCATTTGATAGGCTGGAATGGGCTTTTCTTTTCCAGGTACTACAGTGGTTCGGTCTTGGGTCCGAGTTTATTAAGATGGTTAAAGTCTTATACGCGGATACTAGCGCTCGTATCTTTGCCAATGGCATTTTTTCTAATACGTTTTCGCTTTATAGAGGTACTAGGCAGGGTTGTCCCCTCTCTCCCCTTCTGTTTAACCTTGCATTGGAACCGCTAGCTATAGCTCTTAGGCAGCACAAGGAGATCACAGGCTTTAGACTAGGGGACTTGCAGGTGAAACTCTCTGCTTACGCGGACGATCTCCTGCTTTTCACCCAGCCGGCAGAGGTCCCCGCAATTTTATCATTAATCGAGAGCTACTCCGCGATTTCTGGGTACAAAATAAACTGGTCTAAATCTGTTGCTTTTCCACTGAATCAAGTCTCTAATTTGAGCTTTATGGCGGAGTTCCCTTTTCGGTGGGTCGCAGACAAAATTACTTATTTGGGTACCCAGTATTGCGCCTCCCGGGAAGATACTATTTCTTTTAACTTGACGGACCTTCTCTTGCTGATCCGTAAACGATCTCTCTCTTGGTCCCCCTTACACCTTTCATGGTGGGGTAGATTGGAGACCATTAAAATGACTCTCACTCCCAAAATAAATTATCTGTTGGGCATGTTGCCCTTCGCTCTCCCCCGTGGCGCCTATGGTGAGCTAGAGCATTCGTTATTGGCCTTCCTATGGAATGGGAAACGCCCAAGAATAGCTACTAAGAAGCTTAAGGCATCCAAAGTGGAGGGGGGCGTTCTCTTTCCTGATTTCCAAAGGTACCATCAAGCCCTTTTGTTAAAGCAAGGGGCCATGTGGTTAGAGGCTGAGGACCATGAGCATAGACCTATCTGGCTGGCAGTAGAGGAACAGCTGGCGGCCCCTTATCCCCTGCGGCATTTGCTAGGTATGCAATTTCCAAGGGATTCTGTGTCAGGGGGGGTCATTTTGGCTACACAGGAGACTTTCTTACAGTTTATTCGGCACAAGGGGGCCCAAGATGTCCTTTCTAAGCAAACACCTCTGTGGTGGAATCCCTTGTTTAAGATCCGGAACCGAGTATTTGCTTGGCGCAGGTGGATGAGCCGTGGCATCTGGGTGTTAGGTCAGATGTACGATGAACAGGGATGGAAAGACTTTTCAGTTTTACAGAGGGAGTTTGCCCTTCCCTCCTCTTGCTATTTCCAGTGGTTACAACTTAAGCACTGTTTAAATGCTAAGGGTGTGCGGGGTGGGGATTTGGCCTCTGTTGGGTTCCCTTATTCTATCCTTCTGGGGTCACTTGGTCTAAGGGGGGCCATGTCTTTCCTTTATAGATCAATTAGAGAGTGTACCCCAATAATCAACCGGGGACTAGTTAAGACTTGGGAGTCGGACTTGGTTGCTGGGACCACGTCTGCTACCTGGAAGTCCCTGTGGGGGCCTGTCACAAGGGTGTCACGTTCAGCGGCACTTACTCAATCCATGTTTTTTTTCTTGCACAGGGCTTATATTACCCCCGTTAAATTATCTAAATGGGACAAGTTGTCGGCTGGCAGATGCTGGTCCTGCCAATTTGAGTTAGGCACTTATAGACATATGTTTTTTGACTGTCCCTTGCTCCAAGGTTTTTGGCAAAAGGTGTGGGCTCGGATACAGAGTATTTTAGATATCTCCTACCCTTTTTCAAGCACCATGGTGCTGTTAAGATCTGCTGAGCCTTCCTTGGACCTTTCTAAGGAACAGGCGTTTTTGCTTAATTTTATGATAGCCATTGCACTTAAACTTATTCTTACCCACTGGAAGCATTTTCGATTATTGCATTTTGACTGTTGGTGGAATCTAGTCTGTTATTATGCTAATCTTGAAAAATTGTATAGCAAGCTGCACTGTCCGGGTAAAGCGATGTTAACTTTACATAGATGGACATGCCTGGATCAATATTGTGCCCGTTCCTCCGTCTCCTGAGGCGGGCTTCTCTCCAGTTGGCTCTCACGATGTCATTCTTATTTCCCTCTTACTGTTCTATAGTTGTCAATTGCTAATGTCGCTTAATTGGCAGAGGACATCCCGCATTGTTTCTCAGAGAACCTGGGGGGGTGGGAGGGGGGAGTTTTGATTTTGATTTTTTTGTCCTTGTTCTGTAGGTTTTGATTTAGCTATTTTGTTTGGGTGATTTGATGTGTATATGACTTTTCACAATTGCAACTTTGTATTGTTTTTGGTTTTCTTGTCTTGATGTCTTTAAAAATTTAAATAAATGCATTAAAAAAAAAAATATGCAAAGCAATTATGAAGATTCCAGAAGAAACTTTATCATGGGACCTGAACAATAAATGAATATACCTTGCTGTCTGTTGGGCAATGCAGGAATTGGAATCTAAAATGATATTCCTTACTTTTTTTCTTTAGGTGCTGTCAAGTCGATGCTGACTCTTGGCAAACCAGCAGCCCCTTGTACTTTCTTGGTAGTTTGTGACCAGAAGTAGATTGCCAGACTTTTCTTCTGAGGCAATGGAGGGTAAAGTGACTTACCCAAGGCATGCCACTAGGAATCAAATGCTGGTCTCTTGGTTACTAGACCACTGCTCTAACCATTAGGCTATTCCTCCACTCCAGCCTTTACTACTGCAGATTTTTATTACAGGGTCATGGCAGGCAGAGTGGAAGATCTGGGGGAGGCACTGACTGCTCTGGAAAGTATATCTGGATAGACACCAAGGGCCAATGGAAGTGTCACAGATATTAGAGTCATGAAAATCAGCACCAAAGTAGATGGCATCACTTCTGACCCACTCCATGCAATCTGGGAAACAGAATGTCTGGGTATTACTAGAGAAACAAGGAGAAAACAGAATCTGATGAGGGGGTACTGTAATGATTTTCTGCTGCTGTAGAATATGAAGAGGACAGATATGACATAGCGATACTTTGACGATCCATTCACTCAAACTTACATGGCAATTTTATGGTCGCTAAGATAATTTCATTAAGAAATTCTGCAGAGATATTTTGTACCGCAGATAAAACACTGTTATCCAGGAATACATCCAAGAGGGAATGGCAGAGGATGTTTATGGAGCAAGGGACTCCAATAGAGATTACAGAGGTGTGGCGTACAACCTTCCTCACTATGCAGTAAAATAAGAAAAGACATGACTACTATCACGCCATGAGTAGTCTTTGATGCATCCTCACATGAGGAAGGATGCCTTTCAATGAATGACTGTCTCCTACCTGCTAAAACAACTATCTAAGAACCCCCACACAAGGTGAAATCAAAATCAACATAAAAAGGCCTTGGTGCAAAAAACTCTATAACATTATCTTTTTGTCGGAGCCAACCTGGGCTAAATTTGAAACCAAATTTGTTCAAGATGATGATAATTTCAGATACATCAGACAGTAATAATGGCAGGCATCAAGAGGGTTTTTCTACAGATACACCTAAAAGAGGAGGATCAAGATTCAGTGAGATTCTGTCAACTTGATTATTGTCCCCCCCCCCCTTTTTATGTTAAACCGCTTTGACCCGGTGAAAAGTGGGATATAAATGCAGTTAAATAAATAAGCAAATTCTAGTTGACATGAGAATGATCTGAACAAGGAGATAGTGTTGTGTGCTGTGAGAATAAATATGCTCCTCTCTAGAGCATTACCTAGTCTCTTTCTTTTAGCAGCAACTTTCAAGCATTATCTGAATTCATAAGACAAGATCTATGCTCAGACTACTCAAAGCCTGAATTTCTTTGTGTATGACCTTGTGATGGGAATCAACAACGACAAAAAGGCTTATCAGATGCCCAAAGAAGCCAAGAAGATTTTACTGTTGGCAAGAACTGACCTATAAAAGTGAGTGACAAATTCTGGAGAACAGTACCAGCACTAGCAAGAGAACAAGATTGACTGAATCACAGTGCTGGAAAATTGTGCAGCATTATGGAAAGTTTTAGGCCTGACATGGAAAACTGGGCTAAATAAATTAGTTTTTTAGCTGAAGAGTTCAAGGGAAGATGAAGGAACACCAAATGTATATTACAGATTTCAAATAGAATCATGGATTCAAAAGGGTTCTTTGCAACCCCTATTGTCAGAATAAAATACCATTCTCAAGAAAGCTGGGAAAACAACATAGAGATTATGGGCCCCACTCTGACTAATCTGACAAGTGGAACCAGTGGTGCATAGAATTCAGCTCTACATAGTCTTTGATGCCAGTGAGACAGCTGTGGAGCAGAGGTTTACCTACACCAATATTGAAGGAATTGTGTCTACCATGTTATCAATCAGAATCTGCTATCAATCCCATCACTTAAGACAAAATATATGCAGCATATCACTAACAAAGCCTTTACCCTCTTTGCTCCTACAAGTTGGAATTCCCTACCGGAGTCCATTAGATCAGTTCAGACCATACAAGATCTCAGAAAGAAGCTAAAGGTAAACTTCTTTATTGAACACTATGGGACTGATAACATCACCTAACAACAAACTTCCAAGAAGGTCATCAACAAAACATTCTCGGAACAAGTCTCTCCCCCCCCCTCCCATTGTTTATTCCTAGTTATATGAACCCCCCTCTAAGTTCTATGTAATTCCCTGATCTTAACTCACTTGAGTTTGTCATTAGTGTTCTTTATAAACCACTTTGATTTTAGTAAAAGCAGTATATAAAACTTGTTAAATAAATAGTTACTTCCAAACCCTGTGTACTACCCTTAAAAATGGTAAACGTATGTTTCTTGGAGTTGTTAGGTGAATCTATTCATGTGGACTAACTCCATTATAGTGCTATCTTGGATTCAAGGTGCACCAAAAATGTGGAAATACTTTATAGTGAACAGGGTCAATGAAATTCAGATTCTCTGTGCACTGTCAGCAAAGCCACACTGCAGTAGAAGGACATATCTAACAGATCTCTTCACTAGACGACAAGGAATAACTGAGTTGAAAGAAAACACTAGCTGAGGACATGGGCCAGAGTAGTTGTTCCTGGACTAAGTGAGTGGCCAGGAAGAGTATTCACCTACAATCATATTACAAGAAGGAGAGATGTGTGGACTGGGATATGACAGGTGTCTATAAATTAATGGATGGAGTGGAACGGGAAAACATAGATCGGTTATTTACACCATCAAAAAGTAGAAAGTCTAGAGGACATGCAATGAAGCTATAACATAACTCATTTAAGACTAATAAGAGAAAATATATTTTTACTCAACATGAAATCAAACTCTGGAATTCATTACCGGAAGATGTGGTAAAAGCTGTTAGTGTAGCTGGGTTTAAAAATGTTTGGACAAGTTCCTGGAGAAAAGGTCTATAAACATAAACATAAAGAGGACCTGGGAAATCCACTGCTTACCCCAGGACGAGCATTGTGGAACCTATGTGCCTTTTTGGGAACCTGCCAGGTACCTGTGACCTGGGCTGGCCACTGTTGGAAACAGGATAGTGGGCTTGATGGACCTTTGACTGACTCAGTATGGCATTTTTTATGTTCTTTTGTGTTAAAGACATTTAACCATGTGATAATACAAATCAGCTGCTATGATTAGGTATCACAGCCATCGTATGTATTAAAGAAATACCACAGGCTGAGAACTATATTATTGTTTGGTTTTGAGGCTTATTTATATATTAAATGAATTTATATTCCACTATCTCTCCGAAATGAAAATGAAATGAAAGTGGATTGCAAAAAACATATACAGTGAGTGAATCACTTAATAATAAAAAACATAACATATACATCACATAATATCATGATAGACATCTTTGAGTCAATGCTGATTCCTGGTGACCCAGCAGCCTCCTGGGTTTTCTTGGCAGTGTGACCAATAGACTGCCAGCCCTTTCTTCTGAGGCAATGGAGGGTTAAGTGACTTGCCCAAGGCCACAAGGAGTGCTAGTGGGAATTGACTCCTGGTTGCTTGGTTACCAAGCTAGTGCACTAACCATTAGGCTACTCCTGCACTCTATCATGATAGCCATTACACATGCAAATAATAAAGTGAGCATAAAGAATCAACTTAAGACTGTAAAGCCAGAAAACAACCCAGCTATTCATTCATCCCATAATAAGCCCAAAATAAATAAGTCCAGATTCTTATGAAAATTTACAAGGTCAGAAATAGACCTCAAACTATCTGGAATGGCATTCGAAAGCCCAAGTGCATATACAGAAAATACTCGGGCACATGCAGTTTGGCTATATTTTGAGAGCAAAATAGGGATAGAAAAAATATTTTGCATGCAAGACCATCATGTGAGAACAACCTAAGGCACCTGAAAAGTAGACATTAGAAAATGTGCAGTTAGACCATGCACAACCCTGAACACAATCATTAAAATCTCATATTTAATTTGACTAGCGATAGGTAGCCAATGCAATTGATGCAGTAAATGCATAATAGGCAAAAAATATGAAAGCTCAACAATGATGTGAGCAGCAGTACTTTGTGCCAACTGTAAAGCACGAACTGCATATTGTGACAAACTCTGATAAATGATATTACAAAAATCAAGATGCAGTAAAACCAGTGCTTGAAAAACAGTACAGAAACCGCTATCATCAAGTAGTGGGTGAAGAAGCCATACCACCCTCATTTTATGATAAACACTTTTAATGACACTGCTAATATGAGCATGGAAGTTAAGGTGCTGAGTTTCGGCAAACACGCCTGCATCAGGGGTCACCATATCCAAGACTCCTGATGCTGAAACTTGGCCAAGTCAGATCAATTAATATATTATTGATTGAAGAACTTTTGATTGTTGTGGCTGTGGCCAATCTCTATTTTTGGTTGTTCCTTGCATCTACACACTGGTTGGTTACAGAGATTTCCTTCCACTTCTCTTTCATTTTATGATCTTCTTCATCTCAACGTAATTCACAGAATAGTCGCTTGGGAATGACACCTCTATAATCAATGCCATTTTGGAATTCTTCTCCTTTACCACTGTGTCCGGCTTCCTTACATCCAGCTTTTTGTCGGTTAGAATGGGGATATCCCAAGTGATCATAACCTCTTTATTCTCCATAATTCTTTTAGGGTCATGATCCCAGTGCTCTTCTGTGACAATGATGTTGTCGTGTTTACAGAGTTTCCAATGAATGAGATGTACTACTTTATTGTGTCTTTCTGTATAGAATTTTTTGACATCAAAACCTCACAGTCAGCTACGAGTTGAGCCACTGCTTCCAGCTCTTTTTTACAAAATCTATGTGTTGTTGTTGTTAAGTGCCAACAAGTTGGTGTCAACTCATGGCGACCTGCTGGATAGCTGTCCTAAATTGTATTCAGTCTTCAGTCAGGTGGCTCATTGTTGATAGAGTGGCATCTATAGCTGTTTTGTATTGATCCATCTCATTGTTGGCCTTCCTCTTTTACGATGACCTTCAACCTAGCCAAGCATGATTTCTTTCTCTAAAGATCTCTCTCTTTGCATGATGTGTCCAAAGTATGAAAGTCAAAGTCTTGTCATCTTAGCTTCTAAAGAAAACTTTGGTTTGATCTCCTCTAATACTGACTGGTTTGTTCTTTGGGCAGTTCATGGTATAGACTGTATTCTTCGCCAGCACCATAATTCAAAGGCATTTATTTTCTTCCTATCTATCTTTTTCACTATCAAACTATCACTTCCATAAGATGTATTGAAAATATCATGGCCTGAACAAGTTGAATCTTTTTATGGAGAGAGATATCTCTGCTCTTGAGTATCTTGTCTAAGTTCATTATAGCCATTCTGCCAAGAGCAATGCATTGTCAGATTTCTTGACTGCATGTTGTTTCTATAGTGATTGATCCAAGCAGGTTAAAGTTGTCTACTACTTCTATTTCTTCTACATCAATGATGGACTTATTGATTTTGCCAATTGTCAGGATCTTTGTCTTATTTACATTAAGTTGCAGGCCCAATTTAAGACTATGTTCCTTGATCTTGAGAAGCAAATGTTTCAGATTGTCTTCACTTTCAACCAATATTGTGATATCATCAGCATAGAGAAGGTTGTTGATGGGTTTTCCACTAGTCTTCACAGTTCAGTTTTCTTTATACAGTCCTGCTTCTCAGATGATTTGTTCTGCATATAAATTAAACAGTTTGGGGAAACATATGTAGCCTTGTCGTATCCGTTGCTGATTTTAAACCATTTTGTTTCTACTTGTTCTGTTCAAATTGCTGCTTCTTGATCAATGTAAAGTTTGTGCAAAAAAAACTATTAAGTGTTCTGGTATACCCATGCTTCTTAATGTGGCCCAGAGTTTCTCATGGTTTACACAGTCAAAAGCCTTGCTGTAGTCATTAAAACACAAGGATTTCCTTATGGTATTCTTTTGTCTTTTCAAGGATCCATCTCACATCTGCGGTGATATCTCTCGTTGCTCACACTTTCCTGAACCATGCTTCGACTGGTATGGTTGTTGAATGATCTTGAGTAGAATCTTGCAGGCAACTATGTGATAGTTTCCACAGTCAGTCGGATCACCTTTCTTCAGTACTGGTATAAATACAGATCTTTTCCAGTCTGTTGGCCATGATGTTGTCTTCCAAAGTTCCTGGCAGAGTCTTGTAAGTATGGCCACATCCAATTGCGGTAATACTTCAATGGTAATTCCATCAATGCCCAGTGCTTTGTTCTTTGATAATGCTTTCAGTGCTGCTTCGACTTCTTCTTTCATCACCAATGGCTCCTGATCATAAGGTATAGGTTGAAATGGCTGTTGGTCCACTTGATCTTTATGGTATAATGACTCTGTATATTCTTTCCACCTTTTCTTGATCTTCTCAGCATCATTCAACATGGATCCTTAAGTATCTTGTAGCACTCCAATTCGAGGATGGAATTTTCTCTTTAACTCTCATCTTTTCTGTAATCTGCTATCCTGGGCTGCAATTATCAATTTCTTATCCTTCAGTTTCAGTTCACCCCTCCTTAACCATTCATGTGTCCGGTTTTGATTGACAAAGGGTTCTTGGAGTAACACTTTATATTTCCCACTGTATTTGTGTATTTGCTCCTTGTTTTTCCTTGTTTTCTGATCTAATTCTTCAAAGCTTTCTTTTCTCTTTTTTTCCACAAATTCTGTTGCTTCCTTCTGTGTGTGCTTGTGGATTTTCACTCATTCCTTCTCATTCTGTGTCCACCATTTGAGATTTCTGGTGCTTATTTTGCTGAACCATAGTACAGAAGATGTAAAGGTTCAGTGAAGAAGGTCACTCTACATTGTATTGTTTATCTTTGCAGTCATCAAAAGAGATCACAGAAACAAATTTCTGGGCTTAAGAAGATGTATAGTGAGATAGGCTGTACAAGGTACTGTGTTTTGACAATGTTAAAACCTTTAAAAGCGTAGACCTGGACTTAAAGGAATTATGAAAAATGCTCAGCACTGAAGATCTGAAAGGATTCTACACTGAAAAGGGAATCACGTGGAAATTCATCATAGAGAATGGTGTCTGATGAGAAGGATTCTGAGAAAAAATGGTACATACAGTAAAAACATGTTTAAGGATAATATTAGGAAAAGTATCTTTGTCATTTGAAGAGAGTGGCACAATCATTGCAAAAACAGAGGCTATAACCTACTCCAGCCCGCTGACCTTTACTTATGATAATGCTGAAGAGTACAGTTACTTACCCCAGCAGATTTTGTTACTGGAAAAGGTCTTACAGCTCTAGCAGAGCAGAGTTCTTTCAGAGAGTCTCAACATAATCTTCAAAAGATTGTGTTGACCAAAAGAAGAACATGGTGGATGGAATTTGGCAAAACGATGCAAGGAATATTTGCTTGATTTGAGGTCTGCTCACTGAAGTATAGGGAGAGAGTCTACTCATACCACCAAGATTTAGTATTCATTAGTGAAGACAAATTGCCAAAACAAACATGGAAGATGGATAAAACTGAACAGCTCTTTCATGGATGGGACAATAAGTCCACTCTTGTTCTTTAAGGTTGTCTTTAGAGAACTACGCTAAACTGTCCATTCATTAACTTATCCTCTTGAGATAATTTACTTGGATGAACCCTTAATGGAGTTCATTGGAAGGGATGATGTTGAACTCTAAATGTATAATACTACAACTGATGACTGTACTTTTAGAATTCTCAGCAAAAACTATAAGGGAAGCTGTGGAATGAGGGATGTGGTTTATGATTTATTAAAATTTGCTACAATGCCCTTCATAACAGCAGAGTGGTGTACATAAAAACAACTCAAGAAAAATGAAAGGAACACCAATAAAATGATAGCAAAGGAGAAGAAGAGATATATAAGAGAATGACTAAGAGAAGGAGGATAGGAGAGGGTCATGAGCAAGAGGAAAGATTGAAAGCTAGCTGAAACAGGTGAGTTTTAAGATGGGACTTAAACTTGGGGAAGGACAGTTCCAGGCAGAGATCAGTACGCAATGCGTTCCAAGGGCTCGGACCCAGAAAATAGAAGTCAGAGTGATGGGTAGATTCGCAGTGGGTGCAAGAAGGGGGGAGGAAATTAAGGTGATTGGCGTGAATGGAATGAAGAAGTTGCAGAGGAGCATGGGGAATAATATGTGAAGAGGGGTAAGAAGGAGTGCCAATGTGTAAGGTTTTATGAACCAAGGTGAGGGGCTTATATTGAATCCAGTATGAGAGAGGTGGGAATCAATGAGCAGTGGAGTAACATGATCAAATATAGAGGCGTGGTGAAATATCTGGATGACTGTATTCTCCATAGTTTGTAAGCATTTAATCTGATAGAGAGGCCAGCATAAACAACGTTACAGTAATAGAGATGGGATATGACCAGAGACAGAAGCAGAGTAGCAATGGCAGAGTTGGGGAGAAAGAGCGAATGGAATATATATAATAGAGGGCAAAAAAGGAATGTTTCCCTATGGCACTGATTTGTTCATGGAAAGTGAGGCCACTGTCGAGGATGACACCAAGGTACCAGGGGGATGGGAGAGGCATTGAATGAAGTGGATAGTCAGGGGACATTTGAAGATCCAGTAAGCCAGGTAGCAGAGGTTTTGGAGGGGTTCAATGTCAAATGGTTTGTTTGCTACCACAGGGAAACTTGGGAAAGACAGGAGTTTACAACAGTGAGATCCGGGGACACTGGATATATGTGAAATAGTAGAAGAATGTCGTCAGCGTAATAATACGCCACGATCCAAGTTGTTGAATGAGGGCGGTTAGGGGGGCACGAAAAACACTGAATAGGAGGGGGCAAGAATTGAACCCTGGGGAATACCACAGGTAAAGGGGAAAGGAGTGGAGGTGGAGGAAGGATGGTTTGATTGTCACAGATGGAGAAAGTTATTTTTTTTTCAGATCATCTGCAAGCTGCTCAAATTCAAGTTTATCTAGGATCTTGGATAAGAAGGGCAGATTAGAGATGGGGTGATAGTAAGCAGGGGTA
Organism: Ichthyophis bannanicus; assembly: GCA_033557465.1. NCBI lineage: Eukaryota > Metazoa > Chordata > Amphibia > Gymnophiona > Ichthyophiidae > Ichthyophis > Ichthyophis bannanicus. The sequence continues at coordinate 63,608,064 of CM066039.1, read as the reverse complement.
GAATAATCCAGGGAGAGATTCTTCAAAAGGAGGTGAGCCAGGGCAGTTTTCCAACAACAGGCAAAAGTGCCTGTGATGAAACTATTATTGAAAAGTGTCAGAATTTGCAGAAGAAGGGCCAGAGAGTCAATGGGGATCCTAAGAGGAGGGATGGGATCTGCATCACAAGTGGTTTTCGAGAAGATGACAATGGACTTTGTGGGGGATTTCATATGGATGATGTTGAAAGATGACTAGGGGATCTGATGCGTCCAAGGATGAGGATGAGTTACCTAAATGTGAGGATATAGTGGGGTCATTGAAGACATCAGAAGGGAATTCCTGATGGAGATTAATGATCTTGTCATGAAAGAATTGGCCCAGATGTTCAGTCAAAGGAGCGGTGCTGGAGACAACCAAGGAGAGGTGTTTGCAGTAGATGAGATACCACAAAGTAGTTTTTTTGGAGCAGTTTGAAGAGTCGAAGATGAATTTGGTGAATTCTTTTTCACTGCAGTTATTGCGTTTTTATAGTAAGTATGAAGGTCAAAAAAAGTGGACGACGCAGTAAGGGTATGGAGTTTACACCATATCTGTTTGGCTTTGCGAAGCTAACAGCGGGCCAGGCAGAGACCGTGGTAATACCAGGGATGGTGATTTTTCCAGGGTAGGCGTCTAGGGATTAAGAGGGCCAGTGAATCAAGAGCTGCATGAAGGACCGTGTTCCAGGTCTCAGCATGGGAGTCAACAGAAAGGGATTCAAAATCAGAAGAGAAGAGAAAATCGGAGGGGGGGGGGAAGACAAGGAGAGTGTCAGGACTAGTTGAACGCCACAGGGGGCAGGTCCCACTGGGGGGTGAGTGAGTGGAAGCGGTCTATGGAGCAGAGAGTGGGAGAGGCAAAAGAAAACCCCCTAGGGAATCCGTCCAGGTGAGTGACAGGTTAGAAAGAGAAGACAATCACAGCAGATTCGATCATTAGGCATGTAGATAGCTGGATGGCTGGTGGACGTGAGGATCACCTGGTAACATGCCTGCCTGGTGCGAAGGTAGCGGACCTCACATGCCACCTAGATAAGGTCTTAGATAGTGCTGGGGAGGAGTCTGCTGTCTTGGTACATGTCGGTACCAATGACAGGAAAATGTGGTAGGGAGGTTCTGGAGGCTAAATTTAGGCTTTTAGGTAGGAAGTTGAAATCCAGAACTTCCAGGGTAGCATTCTCCGAAATGCTTCCTGTTCTATGCGCAGGACCCAAAAGGCAGGCAGAGCTCCGGAGTCTCAATGTATGGATAAGACAATGGTGCAGAGATGAGGGTTTTGGATTTGTTAGGAACTGGGGAACATTCTGGGGAAAGGAGGGGCTCTTCCAAAGGGATGGGTTTCACCTTAACCGGGATGGAACCAGGCTACTGGCATTAACCTTTAAAAAGGAGATAGAGCAGCTTTTAAACTAGATATTAGGGGAAAGTCGAGAGTCGCCCAAGAGCGGATGGTTCGGAAGAATGTATCTTTGAAGGATACTACCAAAAGCAGAGAGGTTCCACAAAAGAGTAAAGTAGCCCAAATGCCGTTGAGTATGGAGCAGACAGAGCTTAAAGATCCTAAATTACCCATGTCTAACAATAGCCAAATTAATATGAATAAAATACATTCTCTAAAATGCTTGTATGCAAATGCTAGAAGTCTAAAAAATAAGATGGGAGAGTTAGAATATATAGCACTAAATGAAAGGTTAGATATGATTGGAATATCAGAGACATGGTAGAAGGAGGACAACCAGTGGGACACTGTGATACCTGGGTACAAACTATATCGTAATGATAGAGCTGATCAAATTGGTGGAGGGGTTGCTCTCTATGTTAGAGAGGGCATTGAGTCAGAAAGGATTAAAGTTTTGCAGGAAACAAAATCTGCTGTAGAATCTAAATGGATTGAAATTCCATGTAAAAGGGGGAAGGCAATGGCAGTGGGGGTGTACTATCGAGCGCCTGGCCAGAATGACCAAATGGATGATGAAATGCTCAAAGAAATCAAGGAAGCTAACAAAAGTTACAGCACAGTAATAATAAAGGGTGATTACAACTACCCCGGTATCGACTGGGTCAGTGTCACATCAGGACATGCTAGGGAGATAAAGTTCCTAGATGAAATAAATGACTGCTTCTTGGAGCAGCTGGTTCTTGAACCGACCAGAGGGGAAGCCATATTAGACCTAATCCTTAGTGGAACACCAGATCTAGTGCAAGAGATAAGGTTGTTGGGGCCACTTGGCAATAGTGATCATAGCATGATCGCCTTTGATTTAATTAGTGGAGGAGGGATAGTAAGGAAATCCACAGTACTACCTTTTAACTTTCAAAAGGGAAACTATGGTAAAATGAGGAAACCAGTTAAGAAATAACTAAAAGGAGCAGTTGCAAAGGTTAAAGACGTACATCAGGCTTGGCTGTTGTTGAAAAATACTATCTTGGAAGCCCAGACCAGCTGTATTCCACGCTTTAAGAAAAGTGGAAGGAAGTCCAAAAAACTGCCAGCATGGTTTAAAGGTGAGGTCAGAGAGGCTGTTGTTGCCAAAAAAGCATCTTTCAGGAAATGGAAAAAAGAGCCAAACGACGAAACCTGGAAACAGCACGAGCACTGGCAAGTCAATTGCAAGGCATTGATAAGGCAGGCAAAGGGAGAATTTGAGAAGAAGCTTGCTGCGGAAGCAAAAACGCGAAGTAAAGACCTTTTCAAGTACATTCTTAGCAAAAAACCTGTGAGAGAGTCAGTTGGTCCATTAGATGATAAAGGGGTTAAAGGAGCACTAAGAGGCGACAAGGCGATAGCGGAGAGACTGAATGAATTCTTTGCTTCAGTCTTTACTGAGGAAGATGTAGGGATGTTACCCATGACTGAAGTGGTATTTAAAGGTGCGGAAGAATTGAAGGAAATATCGATACATCGGGAAGATGTATTACAACTATTAAATAAACTGAAGAGTAGCAAATCACCTGGGCCAGATGGTATACATTCAAGGGTGTTGAAAGAAATGAAATACGAGATTGCAGACTTGCTATTAGTAATCTGTGAACTATCATTAAAATCATCTCTAATACCTGAAGATTGGAGGATCGCCAATGTAACACCAATTTTTAAAAAGGGTTCCAGGGGTGATCCAGGAAACTACAGACTGGTGAGCCTGACATCAGTACCGAGAAAAATGGTAGAAACCATCTTAAAGAATAAAATTACTCAGCATGTAGATAGTCATGACCTAATGGGAGACAGCCAACATGGCTTTAGACAAGGAAGATCTTGTCTTACTAATCTGTTATGTTTTTTTGAAGGAGTGAATAATCAGGTGGACAAAGGTGAGTCGGTTGATATTGTGTATCTGGACTTTCAGAAAGCCTTTGACAAGGGCCCTCATAAGAGACTTTTGGCAAAACTAAAGAGTCATGGGATAGGAGGCAGTGTACTATTGTGGATCAGGAACTGGTTAAAAGATAGAAAGCAGAGGGTTGGGCTAAATGGCCAATTTTCCCAATGGAGAAAGGTGAATAGTGGTGTACCCCAGGGATCTGTGCTGGGTCCGCTGCTTTTTGACATATTCATAAATGACCTGGAAAGTGGAATAACGAGTGAGGTTATCAAATTTGCAGATGACACAAAACTATTTAAAGTTGTTAAAACCCAAGAGGATTGTGGAAAATTGCAAGAGGATCTTGATAAATTGGAAGACTGGGTATCAAAATGGCAGATGAAATTTAATGTGGACAAGTGCAAGGTTATGCACCTAGGGAAGAACAACCCAAACTATGGTTACACGATGCAAGGTTCCACATTAGGAACCACCACCCAGGAAAAAGATTTAGGCATCATTGTGGATACCATGTTAAAACCCTCAGCCCAGTGTGCAGCAGCGGCCAAAAGAGCAAATAGAATGCTAGGTATGATAAGGAAAGGAATGGAAAATAAAACAAAAGATATTATAATGCCTCTATATCGTTCCATGGTGAGAACGCACCTTGAATATTGTGTGCAATTCTTGTCGCCGTATCTTAAAAAGGATATAGCGATTTTAGAAAAGGTTCAGAGAAGAGCCACCAAAATGGTAAAGGGGATGGAAGGATACTCCTATGAAGAAAGGCTAAAAAGGTTAGGGATTTTTAACCTGGAAAAGAGACGGCTGAGGGAGATATGATAGAAGTCTATAAATTAATGAACGGAGTGGAACGGGTAAACGTAGATCGATTGTTTACCTTATCAGAATATAGAAAGACTAGGGGACATGCAATGAAGTTACAGGGTAAACTATTTAAGACTAATAAAAGAAATTTTTTTTTCACTCAACGTGTAATCAAACTCTGGAATTTGTTACCGGAGGATGTAGTAAAGGCTGTTAGTGTAGCTGGGTTTAAAAAAGGTTTGGACAAGTTCCTGGAGGAAAGGTCCATAAACCATTATTAAGAAGGGACCCAGGATATCAATGCTTGAACCAATACAAGCATTGTGGAACCTGTGTCTTTTGGGGAAACTGCTAGGTACTGTCATGCAGCGAGGGCTGATGAAAGCCAAGATGGAAAAAAAGAAGCTGTTTGTCAGAAAGAAAAAGATGTGCACAAGGTGCAATATTCACAGGGACCAGCTAGAGGGAGCAGGAGTACATTCAGAGAGACTGAAGGGCCACGCCCAGCTGGTCAAGAGCACCTGACAACCAGCTCACTATCCTCAAAGGCAGGAGTGCTTTATAAGGAGAGGAAGGAAGACTGGAGGGGGAGGCCACAAGGAGCTAACGGAGAACCACCTCGAGCTAAAGAAGGACTGGCTCAAGCTAAGGGAGAACCGGGTCAAGCTGGAGAGAAAGCTGTTTGCTGGCAGAGGCGAAAGCACTACACTAATTGCAAGCAGGAACCAAAGGAGAATCAGCTGGGAAAGCAGAGCCAGGCTGAGCAGGGAAGCCAGGATTTGGGCTTATGCAGAAACAGGCGCTTACCAGGGGAATTGATTCCAAGGCTGAAAGGTAAACCAAACTTTCAAAGCAAAGATTGGCACCAAGCTTCTGAGTGTGGGAAGCAAGCCAAAGGAGAAAACCTCTCGTCTTCATGCTGCTGCAATACAAGATATGCTAATTACATTCCTATGAAGAAAGCTTTACCTTTTAAAAGTTCTTTTGAAGGTAGTGTAAAACCTTTGAGAAGAGAAAGCACAGCTAATCCTAATATAGCATGTGGCCAACACCCCAGGCTAGGCCCAAGACACTGGCAAGTGCTTCAGGAGATATATAAACCTCCAGAACGTATTATCCAAGAAACTGATGACACAGAGTTAGACATATCTTCTCCAGAGCCGATGCAAGTGGAACTGGTTGAGCAGTTATCAGAGGAAGAGATGGATTGCTCTCTCTGTGTTTCCAGTAGCATAGAGTCTTTGCTAGACTTATGAACTGCCTGTATTATCTTCAGAGTGTCTTTAATTTGCTAAGCAGAAGAATAATGAAAATGTGGTTTCAAGCTGGAAGCTATTTTTGAGCACTGCTAATACTGTGAAGTTTAACAGTTTTTCCTTAAACACCGAGTTTCTTTCATTCCTGAATTTAAGGACATTTGCTTTGAGTTGTAACCCAATTTTGAATCCAAGCGTAAAGGGAATAAATACCTTTTTCATCCCACCACTCTGCTTTCATGGATTTCTTTAAGGATTGGAGCTAAAAACCACTAAGACCAAGTTCCACTTGGTTCTTAAAGGTCTCTCCTATCATAATAATACAATTTTATGTCCCACTTGCCCATGCGACCACTGGCCACCAGGGGGGTGCGCGACAGTACATATGACCTAGATTGGCCACTGTTGCAAACAGAATACTGGGCTTGATGGACCTTGGTCTGACCCAGTATGGCATATCTTATGTTCTTATGTTCAGAGAGACAGCGGGAGTCATGACAAAATCTAAGGTGTGGTCATCAACATGAGTTGGGAACAGGACATGTTTAATGAGAGAGAGATCAGAAATAAGAGTAAAATAGTTTATCGTGGAGTTTCTGAGGGGAGTCAAAATGAACACTGAAGTCCCCTAAGATGTGCGGTAACCATTTCCGATAGCATGAGTAGGAGGGAATCTCAGAAAGAGGAGCTAAGGGAAGGAGGGACATAGATTTGTAAGATGTGAGTGGCATGGGAGAATGGAAGGTGAACAAATAGAGATTCAGGGTAGTGCAAGGTAGGGGAGTTTACTTTGACAAAATAGCGTAGTTACTCACCTGTAGTGACTCCCCAGCTCCCGGCTACCATGAAGGACAGAAGTAAGACCATGCAAATAGTTAGGAAAACCTAAACTGCAAGGAGGGTAAAGCAGGGATCTGTCAGACCCAGCCCCTCAGGCACACTCTTCATAAAGTAGTTGGCCAAGTATGGTGGGAGGAGGTGTAGTTAAACACCGAAAAGATGCCGTAAGATGGCTTGGCCAAATTGTGCATCTCGACTACAGTCCTTATTGAGACAGTAATGGGCAGCAAAGGTATGCATCGAAGACCAAGTGGTTGCTCAGCAAATCTCTGAGATGGAGACAGAGCGTAGGCTGGCTACTGTGGTGGCCATAGCTTTGACATCATGGGAAGTGACATGCCCTTGCAGGAAAAGTCTGGCCTGTGTGTACACAAAAGATATGCAGTCAGCAATCCAGTTAGAAAGGGTCTGTTTGAAGACTGGGGCTAGGGTCAAAGGAGACAAAGAGCTGTGAGGATTGACGATGACCCTTAGTTCTATCAAGATAGAAAGTGAGAGCTCTTGTGCAATCAAGCATATGCAACGAGGCTTCCATCCTAGAAGAATGAGGCCTTGGAAAAATGGTTGGGAGAGAAATGGATTGATTAAGGTGGAAAGGAGAAACCACCTTTGGTAGAAACTTGGGATGATTCTGGAGGACTACTCTATCATGGTGGAAGCAAGTGTATGGAGCTTAGTCCACCAGAGCTTGCAACTCACTAACCCAATGAGGAGAGGTGAGAGCAATCAGATAAATGACCTTCCAAGTAAGGAACTTCAGTGAAGCCGTAGATAGTGGTTCAAAAGGGGGTTTGAGCAGTTGTGACAGGACAACTTTGAGGTCCCATGCTGCAGCAGGATGGCGGATTGGTGGTCTTGTTAAAAGAAGGCCGAGCCTAAAGTGTGTCACAAGTGGCTTTGAAGAAATTGGGTGATCTGCAATTGGGCGGTAAGAGGCCAAGCCTGCACTAAGGTGGACTCGCACCAAGTTAGTCTTTAGTCCAGATGTGGAGAGATGAAGAAGTTATTGAAGTAGGTATTCCACTTGACAAGTGAATGAGGAGAGTTTTCTGGGAACTCCAGAGGGAAAACCTATACCATTTAAAGGTGTACATATGCCTAGTAGAATCTTTTCTAGAAGCCAGTAAGACCTCTGTCATGTCTTCTGGGTGACATAGGTAAGACAAGATGAAGCGTTCAGCAGCCACACCTTCAACTGTAACGCTTTCAAGTTGGGGTGAAGTAGTGCCCACTGGTTTTGCGAGAGAAGATTGAGTGTTTGCCTGAGATTGAGAGGTTTAGCCCATGGTCAGCTGAAGGAGTAAGAGAAACCAAGGCTTATGGGGCCAGAATGGGGTGATGAGAATCATCTTCCCTCTGTCCAACTGCAATTTGTAGAGAATCTTCAGAACCAGTAGAAGTGGCGGGAATGCGTAAAGCAGGCTTTGACCCCAGTGAAGCCAGAAAGCATCTGAGGCTTTGCTCTATGGTGATGGGATTCTTGAACAGAATCGAGGGAGTTGGGCATTCATTGGAGTAGCAAAGAGATCGATGATGGGAATTCTCCATAATCTGAGCAAGAGTTGCGCAGTTTCCTGAAGAAGCATCCACCCGTGTAGACGAAGGATATGGCTGAGATTTTCAGCTAGCTGATTCTGCTCCGCCAGGAGATAAACAGCCTGAAGAAGAATCTGATGAGCTATTACAAAAGTCCAAAGTCAGGATGACTCCTTGCAAAGAAGGTGAGAGCCAGTACCACCCTATTTGTTGTAGAATATGGCAACCTGGTTGTTGGTCTGAATAAGTACTGTCCATCCCAAAAGGTGGGCACAGAAGATGTGGAGGACATTGACAATTGCTCGGAGTTCTGACAGTTGATGTGATAAAAGGCCTCTCGTGGGGACCACTGGCCTTCTGTGGTGAGACCTTGTAGATGGGTTCCCCAGCCTTGCTTGGATACATCGGTGGTCAGGGTACACTGCAGTGTAGACATTTGAAAAGGTAACCCTACAAGAAGATTTTTGGCAGTGCTCAACCAGTTGAGGGAGGTCACAAACTGGGGTGAGAGGTGACCCATGGACTGTGTCCACGGATATGAGAGGGTCCATTGCCCCGGTCGCATGTGAAGATGGGAATATGGAACAGTATGGACTGTGGAGGCCATGTGACCTAGGAGACATAGCATGTCCCTTGCCATGATACTGGTTTGGTATAGGCAATGGCTTACCAAGGAAATGAGACAATGAAGGCAGTCCTCTGGTAGGAAGGCTCGAGCCTTTGCAATATCCAGAAGAGCCCCTAAGAAATCCAATGTTTAAGAAGGCATCAGGTGTGACTTTGGATAGTTGACAATGAAGCCCAAATGCCTTTGAGTACAGAGCAGACAGAGCTTAAAGATTCCAAATTATCCTTGCCTACCGATAACAAGATTAATATGAATAAATTCAGTCTCTAAAATGCTTGTATGAAAATGCTAGAAGTCTAAAAAATAAGATGGGAGAGTTAGAATATATAGCACTAAATGAGAAGTTAGTTATGATTGGTATCTCAGAGACATGATGGAAGGAGGACAACCAGTAGGACACTGTGATACCTGGGTATGAACTATATCGTAATGATAGAGCTGATCAAATTGGTGGAGGGGTTGCGCTCTATGTTAGAGAGGGCATTAAGTCACAAAGCATTAACGTTTTGCAGGAAACAAAATTTGCTGTAGAATCTCTATGGATTGACATTCCATGTAAAAAGGGGAAGGCGATGGCAGTGGTGTTGTCGACCGCCTGGCCAGAATGAACAAATGGATGATGAAATGCTCAAAGAAATGAGGGAAGCTAACAAAAGTTACAGAACAGTAATAATAATGGGTGATTTCAATTGCCCCGGTATTGACCGGGCCAGTGTCATGGCAGGACATGCTAGGGAGATAATGTTTCTAAATGAAATAAATGATTGCTTCTTGGAGCAGCTGGTTCATGAACCGACCAGAGGGGAAGCCATTTTGTACTTAGTCCTTAGTGGAGCACCAGATCTGGTGCAAGAGATAAGGGTGTTGGGGCCACTTGGCAATAGTGATCACAGCATGATTGCGTTTGATTTAATTAATGGAGGAGGGATGGTAAGGAAATCCACAGTACTACCTTTTAACTTTCAAAAGGGAGACTATGATAAAATGAGGAAAATAGTTAAGAAAAAACTAAAAGGAGCAGTTGCAAAGGTTAAAGACTTACATCAAGCTTGGGTGTTGTTTAAAAATACTATCTTGGAAGCCCAGACCAGTTGTATTCCATGCTTTAAGAAAAGTGGAAGTCCAGAAAACTGCCAGCATGGTTTAAAGGTGAGGTCAGAGAGACTGTTTTTGCCAAAAAAGTATCTTTCAGGAAATGGAAAAAAAGAGCCAAATGACAAAAACGGGAAACAGCACAAGCACTAGCAAGTTAAATGCAAGGCATTGATAAGGCAGGCAAAGAGAGAATTTTTGCTGTGGAAGCAAAAATGTGTAATAAAGACTTTTTCAAGTACATTTGTAGCAAAAAACCTGTGAGTCAGTTGGACCATTAGATGATTGAGGGGTAAAAGGGGCAGTAAGAGGGGACAAGGCTATAGTGGAGAGACTGAATGAATTCTTTGCTTCGGTCTTTACTGAGGAAGATGTTACCCATAACTGAAGTGGTATTTAAAGGTGATACTGCGGAAGAATTGAAAGAAATATCGATACAGCAGGAAGATGTATTACAACTATTTGATAAACTGGAGAGTAGCAAAACACCTGGACAGGATAGTATATATCCAAGGGTGTTGAAAGAACTGAAATATGAGATTGCAGACCTGCTATTAGTAATCTGTGAGCTATCATTAAAATCATCTGTAATGCCTGAAGATTGGAGAATCGCCAATGTAACGCCAATTTTTAAAAAAGGGTTCCAGGGGTGATCCGGGAAATTACAGACCGGTGAGCCTGACGTCAGTACCGGGAAAAATGGTAGAAACCATCATAAAGAACAAAATTACTCAACATGTAGATAGTCATGGCTTAATGGGAGCCAGCCAACATGGCTTTAGACAAGGAAGATCTTGTCTTACTAATCTGTTATGTTTTTTTTGCAGGTGTGAATAAACAGGCAGACAAAGTTGAGTCAGTTGATATGCCTGCTATCACTGTAATACTGGTAATAGTGTTTTAGCTTTTCATCCATCCTGTACGCTCCAATCAGCCTGCTATCACTGTAATACTGGTAATAGTGTGTTAGCTTTCCATCCATCCTGTAAGCTCCAATCAGCCTGCTATCACTGTATTCACTAATTGTACATTTAAATTTCACTTACACATACAATATGGCCTTACTCTACATTATAACATTTACCTTCTACCTTATCACTATAGGAATATGTAATGTTACCAGCCTACACACTAGCTATAATAGAATACCAACAATCCATAATCACAGAAGAAAGTGGTCTGATACTCCCTTCTACAATTCTAGAGTATCTACCCAAAATTCCCACCATCATCTGTTACTCATCTCATTACAAAACACCACAAAAAAGAAACAAGTAGGAAATCCAATTCCCCAATATCTGAAATGTGCATTAATAAATGCTCGATCCATACGCAAGAAATGGCCTATCATCTCTGACATAATTTCATTACATAGCCTTGACCTTCTCCTAATCACTGAGACATGGCTTTCTTGTGCTGACAATGTATTAATCAACCAATTTTTGCCTTCTAATTTTTCTATACATACATGTCATAGAAGTGGCAAGAGGGGAGGTGGTGTTCTAGCCATCACCAAATCTGACCTTCATTTCAACCTTAAAGAAGCAACAAGCTCATCACTCCTAGATACTTTTACAATAGCAAATAAATGTTGTTCTTTCACTTTACTATACCGCTCTCCTTCTTCCAATTCTGATTCTCTATCTATGATAATTGACTTGGCCTCCAATACACAAAACCCCCACATAGCAAGTTGGGTGCTAGGAGACTTTAATCTCCCTTCTCTCCAAGACTCCCATGTAACAGCTTTTCTTGAAGCTCTACAAGTTTTGGGGTATAATCAATTAATTAAAGATCCAACCCATATTAAAGGTGGTATATTAGATCTAATATTTACAACTGAAACAACCGCCAATTTACCATCTATCTTGGATCTATCAATCAACCCAGTTCCATGGTCAGATCACAAACTAATTATATTCAAGGCTAGATGTAACCAAAAGGATGAAAGAGGAATAAACGACCATCCTAGTACCCCTCTGAGAAGATTCAAGCCATTTGACAAAGACCTAATCCTAAAATCAACACTTCCACTAACCAACTTACCAGAGTGCAGCATTGATGATTTAGTTTCTAATTGGAATAGTACTTTCAGTTCGATTGCCACATGTCCGTCGACCAACAAACTACAAAGCAAGCGACACTCTGCTATATGGTACTCATCTGAGCTGAAGGCCTCGCGCACAACCCTAAGGAAACTTGAAAGACGATGGCGACACTCACACTCTGAAGTTGACAGAGCTGTATATATCCAACATCTCACATCTCATCGCATGGCAGTTACTGAATCAATGAGACGTCACCATGCAGTCACTTTAAAAAGATCTCTGAACAAACCTCATGACCTGTTTGCCATAGTTAAGCGTTTGACAAATGAACCTGCCTCACAACTTAAATATGAAATACACCCTCAAATATTTGCTAACTATCTACAATCCAAACTCTGCCAAATTGACAATAACTCGGCTCCTAACATAGTCCTAGTTCCAGTAGATCAAACCCTACTCACTATCTTCTCAATACCATCTAAACGACAAATCGAAGACACCATTGCTTGCATAAACATGACCACCGCTCATACTGATCCTTGCCCTGCGTTCTGGATCAAAGATCTACGAGCTGATCTCAGTCCCATCATATCCAGACTCATGATTCAATCATTTACAACAGGAACTTTCCCTCGTACCCTTAAGCAAACATCCATAAGGCCATTACTAAAAAACAACAAACTTGACCCTCTTAAACCAGAATCATATAGACCTATTTCAAGTATTCCATTACTAGCAAAAAGTTTGGAAAAAGAAGTACAAAAACAAATTCAGGATCATATAGATCTTAACGCCCCACTGGACTCATGCCAGCACGGTTTCAGAGAATTCCACGGTGTGGAAACGCTTCTAACTACTCTGTTCAGCAGCTTATTATCAGGAATTGATAACATCCGCCAAGGGTTCGTCCTTGTTTTTCTTGATATCGCAGCCGCTTTTGATTCTGTTAGCCATGAACGCCTCCTTGAGCGTCTCAAAGGGAAGGGAATTACTGATAAAGCACTTGAGTGGTGTAGATCCTACCTTTCTGACAGATGGCAACAAGTACGATCCAACGATACTTCATCAGATCAGTTTCATCAAAAACAAGGGGTCCCTCAAGGCTCATCCCTTTCCGCCCTTATGTTTAATATATACATGCAGCCTATCTGTAACCTGATTCGATCCTTTAGAGTTAACTGCATGATATACGCGGATGATGTACTTTTATATTTTCCTTTTACAACTGAGAACCCTGATCTCAATCCATTAACTAACTGCATAAATGAAGTATCCAACTGGCTACAATCCCAAAATCTAAGGATCCAACACAAGAAAACGGAGGTGTTATTTATTACACGTAACCAAAATTTCACTGCTCCATCCTTTTTGAAAGTGAATGATGCTAACCTCCAGACCAAGACCACCATCAGATACCTCGGTGTCACTTTAGACCAGAAATTAGATATGAAAGCACATATTAGTAATATTGTAAGAGCAGTATATCACAAAATACGCTCCCTTAGACACCTTCGATCCTTGCTAGAGCCAGACGATTTTAGAACCATCTATCAGGCGCTAATCATACCTCATTTTGATTATGCGAACTCAATTTTACAAGGTCTTCCACAAACCACCTTACACCCACTTCAAATGGCTATGAATGCTGCAGCTAGAGTCCTTCATGGAGCTTCCCGGAAAGACCATATCTCACCTATTCTAAAACATCTTCATTGGCTCCCAATTCAAAGTAGACTCACTTTCAAAATTTTACTAATTACATTCAAAGCCTTCAAAGAACTCTCATCTTCATCAATATCAGACTTGATCCAAACACCACCCCTCAATAGAGACAGAAGGTCAGTAACACTCAATACTCTGTTAGTCCCTAAATCAATATCACAGTGTACCAAAACTACTTCAGACAGGGCCTTTTTATTCTGTGCACCAAGGTGTTGGAATAGCCTCCCTCAAAACATCCGAGCAATACCAGACCTTTTGCAGTTTCGCAAAGCTTTGAAACACTACCTCTTCCTTTTATCTTATCCAGTAAACAATAAAGACATCTCAACCAACCCACAGACCTTCCACTCATACACATACAATACAGATACCCCACAGACCACATACACACAAAACTGAAGCCATGATGATATTATGACTATGTTTATTAATTATATACCCTGTTATCCGAGTTATATTCTCCTGTTTTCTGTAAACACAAAGTACTGTTGAATTGTGTATCTCACTGTTTTTTGTGAACCGCGCTGATGCCTAATAGTGCGGTATATAAGAGTCTATAAATAAATAAATAAATAAATAGTGTATCTGGACTTTCAGAAAGCCTTTGACAAGGTCCCTAATCAGAGACTTTTGGCAAAACTAAAAAGTCATGGGATAGGAGGCAGTGTACTATTGTGGAACAGGAACTGGTTAAAAGACAGAAAGCAAAGGCTAGGGCTTAATGGCCAATTTTCCCAATGGAAAAAAGGTGAATAGTGGAGTACCCCAGGGATCTGTGCTGGGTCCGCTGCTTTTTGACATATTCATAAATGACCTGGAAAAGGGAATAATGATTGAGGTTATCAAATTTGCAGATGACACAAAACTATTTAAAGTTGTTAAAACCCAAGAGGACTGTGAAAAATTGCAAGAGAATCTTGATAAATTGGAAGGATGGGCATTAAAATGGCAGATGAAATTTAATGTGGACAAGTGCAAAGACAGGAATGGAGGCAGATCCCTACGGCTTTGCTTTTAGACCTTGCTCAAATCACATTATGTGAGAATTATTTTTGTTTCCAAGGTCTATTCTATAAGCAGATAAAAGGGGTGGCCATGGGGTCATCTATGGCCCCCGATATCGCGAATTTGTACGTTTTTAATTTCGAGGAAATGTTTATTAAAGACAATCCATTCAAAAATAATATGAAATTATGGCTTAGGTACATAGATGATGTCTTCATGCTATGGGAGGGGCCGGTATCCATTTTGGAGGAGTTCAATATTTGGATTAACACCTTGGATGATAACTTGCGTTTCCAATTGACCTTTGATGATAAAAAGATTTCCTATTTGGATTTACTTGTTATAAAGACTAATAGAGAATTTATTACTACACTTTACAAAAAACTAACAGATTGGAATCAGCTGCTTCATTTTCATAGCTTTCATAACTTATCACTGAAATATAATCTGCCGGTAGGTCAGTTTTTGAGGATTCGCAGGATATGTATGCACCTCAGATCAGGAATTCAAAGAACAAGCGAAGATGATGACTGAAAGATTTCAGGCTAGAGATTATCCTTCTATCCCTTTAAAACAGGCATGTAATAGAGCGATGCAATGCCCACGTAAAGAGTTATTACATAAACAAAAGAAAGATAATGATGTGGGTATGGTATGCCCATTGCTGTATTCCTATCAGTCCCATCGAGTAGCCAAAATAATTAAAGTATTGGCATCTGATCCAAGCGATTCCCACATTTTATGATTCAAAGATTACAATAGCATATAAACGTAATGCCAATCTGAAAAATATGCTAGTTCCGACCGCCCTTACGGAGAGAGCTTTTTTATCTCGACATAAAGGTCATTTCCAATGCGGTAATTGTTCTGTGTGTTCTCATGTACTTGTAGTTAGGAAACAATTTGTTCATCCTGTCAGTGGTCGTGTGTTTCAGTTGGATGACTTTTCTAACTGTTCCACCAGCCATGCCATCTATGTAATCCAATGTCCCTGTATGAAATTATATGTAGGTAAGACAACTCGCCCTGTTCGCAGTCGGATCATTGAACACAGGAGTTGTATCAAAAGAGGAGCAGTAGACAAACCCCTTGTTTGCCACTGGCAAGAGTTTTTGCATAAAGTTTCAGAATTGAAATACTTTATTATTAAAAAAGTAAAAATCAACTGGAGAGGAGGAGATGTTGATAGAACCATTCATCGTTTGGAGGAGCGATATATCTTTAATCTTAATAGTTTGTCGCCTAATGGTTTAAATAAGGATAAAGACCTATCAGTATTCCTATGAGGCTACCCCGCTCTACTTCCCGGGTATATAGTGGGTCTTTCTAAACAGCTAAGAATGCAATGTGACGGTTCCCTTATACGTGTAGACATCTTTTGGTGTTGGAGTTATATGGTTCCCTTTGACCTTGGTGCAGGGTAAGGGCTTTTTGACCTTGAAACATCTAAAGTTCATGCTGCAGAGCATTTATGTGTAATGGGTTGTTGGGATGGTTTAGTATTTTGGTTCATGTGATATGCTATGAATTATGTTTGCATATTAATGGTTTTATGCTAGGAGATCTCTCTATGTATTAAGGTTTTGTCCTTTTACATCCTTGAGGCTTTCGGTGGTAAGAACTAGTAAACGATGCAGTGTTCTGCTTTACCTCATGCAACGTCATCTTGTTTGCATACCGCAGGCAATATCTTGATTCAGTACACAGATGCCGGCGTTTTTTACTTTCACTTCTGCACAAGCGGCAGGGACCTGTTTTACTGAGGTGTTCAAGTGGACAGCAACTTATAAGTGAGTTACCGGTGTACAATGTCAATGCAATATATGGGATATGTACTTCGTCGTGTAATTTGAGAATGAACACAATTTGAGAATGTACAATATCTGGAGGAATCATTAGATATATGGATTTATAATAGCAATTGAATTGCGCTCCAGAAATGTAACAGCGTGGTGTAGTCTCGCTTTCACAATTTACGTTGAGATGTCGGCGTCTATTTTAACTAACGTTTTGGATGACTAATGTTGAGCCTGTATTTGAAGTACAAAGATTTCTCCAATCCGTTTTATAATTACAACCAAGGGACTCCGTTTACTATAATCTTTCATCATATGGCATCGGTTGGTAACACCGTTTTATATATAAATAGCAGTGCGGTGTTAGATAAAAATATATGCGTGCTGACATGTCCTTTTATTTCACCATACAAAACCCGGCTCAGACACTGCAGATTTTCTAGTTACTTCTTAGATTTATTTTTATTTATTTATTTATTTATTTAGTATACATTTGTATACCGCTACTTCCAGCGATCAGCAGCGGTTTTGATTACAGATTGGAAATTGTCAAATCATGACAGGAAATTTTTGAGGTATAAACACATTGATTAGACAGGAAAGCACAGCACACAGAGAACTATTTTACAGGGAACATGGGCTATGGAGGGTTAAGTGGCTTGCCCAAGACCACAAGGAGCACCTGTGGGACTAGAAACCCCAGTCCTTCCGGCCCAAGGTTGCTGTCCTCTATTGGGATTTGAACCCCCGACCTTCCGGCCTAATTTTTTTTATTACCGTTGACCAGTATGGACTTACAAGATCAGGGTGGATCGGGAGTAGCGACCATCACATCCATAGTCTATGTTACACAAAGCTTTGATATAACATGAGGTAAATTAGGACTGGATATTATTTTGCAATGAATAAGCTCTGTGTCCTTCCTCCTTTTAGCGACAGGTCACTGTCGACCTTTTGGAGATATCATTTCTGAATGAACATCATCGTGCTCATAGGTAATAAACTTTAGGTGTAATATCTATCCCACTGAAACTTACCTGAATAATAGGCACAGTAAATAATTGAAAGTTATATGATGATACACTTATCCATATGGTATTCTCCCCTTGTCCCTCTTAGTGAATAGAGCACCATGGAGGCATGATTGTTTATGAAGGTATGGAAGTTATTTATTCATTTATTAATTTTTTATGATGTTCTTGTTTTTATATGTTTTAACACCATGTTAGCATATTATGATGTTTCAGATTTGGATTATTCTTTTAAATATCTTTTGACGATTTAGCTCATTATTTATTTATTTTTTATCACTGATGTTTCTTTGTTATAAGATGTTTGTCTTAGCATATTTTTGTGCTGTTGCTGATCTTTTAATTGATTTATATAATTATTTATTTATTTATTTATTTATTTATTATGATTGATTATAAATGTTTTACACGTATTTTACATGGTATTAATGTATTTATGATATTAAGCTTTCACAAGCATCCTTAGGTATGATGTATCTTTTATGGTTTAGTAATATGGTTGTAGTAAACTCATTTATCTGTTTATTGTTATTGATGTAGCCTGCCCCTGAAGAAGGCAACGAAACACGGCCTGTGTCGGGCCATAGGCTTTTACTGTTAATAAAGAATATACTTCCAATCGCTATCCACGTTTTTGTACTGGGACTCCTGTAGCACGTGGTTCTGTGCTTTTTTGGTGGCACCCAAGTGCAAAGTTATACACCTAGAAAAGAACAACCCAAACTATGGTTACACGATACAAGGTTCCACAATGGGAACTACCAGCCAGGAAAAAGATTTTGGCGTCATCGTGGATAACATGTTAAAACCCTCCACCCAGTGTGCAGCAGCGGCCAAGAGAGCAAATAGAATGCTGGGTATCATAAGGAAAGGAATGGAAAACAAAACAAAGGATATTCTAATGCCTCTGTATTGTTCCATGGTGCGACAGCACCTTAAATATTGTGTGCAATTTGGTCGCCATAGGATATAGCGTTATTAGAAAAGGTACAGCGAAGAACCACCAAAATGGTAAAGGGAATGCAAGGATACTCCTATGAAGAGAAGCTAAAAAGGTTAGGGCTCTTCGACCTGGAAAAGGGACGGCTGAGGGGAGATATGATAGATGTCTATAAATTAATGAATGGAATGGAACAGGTAAATGTAGATCGATTGTTTATGTCATCAGAATATAAAAAAAACCTAGGGGACATGCAATGAAACTACAGGTTAACCTATTTAAGACTAATAAGAGAAAATATTTTTTCACTCAACGTGTAATCAAACTCTGGAATTTGTTACCGGAGGATGTAGTAAAAGCTGTTAGTGTAGCTGGGTTTAAAAAAGGTTTGGACAAGTTCCTGGAGGAAAGGTCCATAAACCAATATTAAAAGGGACCCAGGATATCACTGCTTGACCCATTACAAGCATTGAGGACCTGTGTCTTTTGGGGAGACTGCTAGGTACTTATTACCTAGATTGGCCACTGTTTGGAAGCAGGATACTGGGCTTGATGGACCTTGGTCTGACCCAGTATGGCATATCTTATGTTCTTATAAGTCCAAATTCTGTAGAACCAGAATGGTGCAATGAAGTGATGTGGAGACCATCTGAGGGGTATCTTCTCTGATGAGCCAGGCATCTAAGTAAGGGAAGACAATGATGCTAGGGAACGGAGGTAGGCCGCTATGACTGCCAGGCACTTAGTGAACACCCTTGGAGCTGAAGCCAATCCAAGGTGAAAACATGATATTGACAGTGGTGCTCCTGAAAGAAAAACCTGAGGTATTTTCCAAGGAAGAGGTGGATCAAGATGTGTGTGTAGGCATCCTTGAGATCAAGAGAGCAGAGCCAGTCTCTTTCCTGATGGTAAGGAATCAAGATCCCTAACAAGATCATTTTGAACTTTTCCCTCACTAGGAATTTGTTGAGATTCCGTAGATCAAAGATAGGCCTGAAGCCCTTTGTCCTCTTTGGATTGAGGATGTAATGGGAGTAGAACCCTAAGTCTTGTTGAGGGAGTGAGACTTCTTCAATGGCTCCATGAGTTATTAGAGTGGCAATCTCCTGCTGCAGCAGATTGGAGTGAAGGAGATCCATGGGAAACTCGCCCACCAAGTAAGTGGGGGGGGGGGGCAGATCTTTGAAACTAAGCTGTTAGCCCACACTCACCACTGTCAAGGTCCAGGGTTCTGAAATTATGAAGGCCCATCTGTAAGCATAGTGAGTTAACCTGCTTGCTATGTGGGAGGATTGGTACTGGCTATGCCCTCTAGGAATCAGTCAAACACTAGCCTGAGGTTGTGGCTGTGGAGCTGGGTGAGGTTTCACAGTCTTAGGTTTTCTGGGCTGATGATTCCCCTATGGTTTCTGATGGGGCTGTTGAGCCTGGTAGGAAGAGTAAGAAGGGTAGGAAGGGTAGTACCTTTTCTTTTAGGGATAAAAGGTTTTCTTGGCAGAAGCCTTCTTTTTACCAGGGTCTGCTGTCTCTGGGATAAGTGCTTCATGGTGAGATCATCGTTTTCTATCTCACCGGCTTTCTTATGCCATCTTTTGCCAAAAAGATTCTCTCCATTACAGGGATATTGGCCAGTTTATCTTGAACCCATTGTCAAAGATCAAAGGCCTGAAACAAGGCTGCCTGTCTTGCTCCAATGCAGGCTGCTGCTGTTCTACTAGTGGCCTCAAAAACATCAAAAGGTACCCTGGTCAGAAACTTGGAAGTGTTATGAGCATAAGACACCAGAGCCTCATATGGGGCTTGTTTGTCTGTTGGCAGTAAAGAGGTAAATTCAGAGAGGTCTTTTGATACATCCCTCAAAAACATGCCCATATAGAGCATGTAGGAGTTAATTCTGGACCCAAGCATAACAGCTTGAAAAGCTTTCCGGCCAAAAGCATCGAGTGTTCTGGATTCCCTGCCCAGGGGAACTGATGAGTGATTCTTAGAACTTTTAATCCTTCTCATAGCCAATTCCACAACCATAGAATGGTGTGGCAGTTGTGGTTTCTGAAAGCCTGGACATGGAGGAACTCGATACAGAGTGTCCAGTCGCTTGATGATGGATGGAACTGTTAGTGGTGCTTCCCACATCCGGAGCATTAAGTCCTGGAAAATGTTATGGATGGGAAGTGTAGCAGCTTCCTTTGGAGCTGAGGGATACTGAAGAATATCAAGTTCCTCTGCCCTTGGTTCCAATTCCATTGTCACAGACTCTGAGAGCCTCCACCATGTCCTTGATAAAATCTTGGAAGGACATGTCCTCAGGGGGTGATCGGCATCTTTCATGTGATAGAGACGAATAAGAGGGAATGTCCTGGCACAGCTCAGAATAGAGAGACTCAGCATCGGAGTTCAAAGAAGTGGTACCAGAATCCGGGAGAAAGTCAAAGTAGTGGCTGTCAGTACCATGGTATCGACGATGCTCCGATGCCGACCTCGAAGCTTGGTGCTTATGGTGTGAGATATCAGAATCAGGATGTCCAGCACTTAATGCTCCAGAGTGCCATGGGGCAGGTTGAGGTTCAGTGCACAATTGTGCCGACTCTCTGAGCAATGCTCCTGAAGCTCTTGATACATCAACATCAAGGGATGGTATCAGAGCAGTGGAACACGAGGTTCTCGAAGGCCCCAGCACTACAGCCACCAGGATCATGGCCAGACTCTTCTCAATAGCTTGGGCACTGCTATTAAGGGAGACTGGAGTTGACTGGGAGGAACTGAGCATCGAGCCCAGTTCCACTGTTCCAGATCAAGATACCAGGGGCTCAGCCGAGGACGATGCCTGGGGAGCATCCCTGAGCCCCTCTGAAGTTTTGGTGGAAGCATCCTCCTGCCAGGGCCGTTTTGTCGGATGCTCAACTCTGAGTCATCTGAAAATGAATGCCAATGACGATGTCAAGCATCGGAGTCTGATGTCAACACCGACATCAAGGATCGGGATCCCTTGCCTGCTGATGCAGAGGTCTTCGATACATTTCCCGGTGAAGCAGATCGATGCTTGCTGCTATGTTTGGACTTGAATGATGTATGGGAACCATGTGACAACGTCGATGGTGTGGAGGGCACCGAAGAGTGTGCTAAAGCGGTGGGAGTCTGACTGAAACAGCTTTACCCTTTGTTGTTCCTGTTCTTAAGTACCTATGGTGCCATTTCCTGATAGTGGGTACAAGAAGAGACGTTGTGGTAGGGGTCCAAACATTTTAAGCACCAGTCATGCTGATCAGTCACCAAGATAGTACCCCAACATTTAACATAGTAACATAGTAAGTGACAGCAGATAAAGACCAGCATGGTCCATCTAGTCTGCCCAGCAAGCTAGATAGTTCAGAAGTTAGATGGTACCGTTTATTTTGCTTTTATCCTGTTGCTGTAAAGGGATCCACTGTGTTTGTCCCATGCCGTTTTGAATTCCATCACCGTGTTTGCCCCCACCACTTCCATCGGGAGGGCATTCCAAGCATCCACCACCCTTTCAGTGAAGAAATATTTCCTGACATTGCCTTTCAATTTACCACCTTGCAGCTTCATGTTATGCCCTCTAGTTTTACAGCTTCCCCGTCTTTGGAAGAGGTTTGTTTGTTCATCATTTCTCTTTAAGTATTTAAAGGTCTGAATTATATCTCCCCTGTCCCTCCTCTCCTCCAAAGTGTACATATTTAGGCCTTCAAGTCTCTTCTCATAAGGCTTCTGACGCAGGCTCCAAATCATTTTGGTCGCCTTTCTCTGAACAGTTTCCAGTCTTTTTACATCTTTTGCAAGATATGGCCTCCAAAACTGAACACAGTATTCCAAGTGAGGCCTCACCAGTGACTTGTACAGTGGCATAAGTACCTCTTCCTTTCTGCTGGTAATCCCTCTTTGTATGCAGCCCAACATCCTCCTGGCTTTTGCCACCGCCTTGTCGCACTGTTTTGCCACCTTGAGATCATCAGAGATAATCACACCAAGGTCTTTCTCCTGAACCGTGCATACCAACCTCTCACCCCCTATTGTGTACTTTTCCCTTGGATTTCTGCTACCTAAGTGCATGACACTGCACTTTTTCACATTAAATCGTAGTTGCCAAGCATTAGACCAGTCTTCCAGCTTTTGTAGAATACTTTTTAAAACCACTATGTGGATTTTCCATCGTGGCACAAAAGAATGGAGGCAAAATTAAATTGGGCGGCCCAAATGCTAAAGAAAAGAAAAGAAAAAGAAAAATTGAAAATAAAGAAAAGTACTGGACGATGTGGTACCATTCCAGTTGACGGGAAGGCAAGCACAAAGTACCGAAAGGCACCAAAAACAAAACTTTGAAATATTCTTTCACACTGGGGTTAGGACAAGGTCCTAATGACTCTGCGGGAAAAAGATAACTGAGGAGAACTGTTGGAAAGGCGGGAAGGCAGGCACGCATGCGTGGAGGGATACTCCCAAAAGCATTCCTATATGCGCATATCCCATATGTGAAGACTGACTTCCTGCTTCTTCCTGGAGATGCCGCAATTCTTTGAAGAGGACAGCAACACCCTCTCCTGCTCTAGATATGTGAGAGGTGGAGAAGGCATGAAAAGCAGAGGGAGGGGGTGTAGAGGAAGAAGTCCTTGCACTCTCTGAGCCAGATCTCAGAGAGAAACAGAAGGTTCAAGAAATACTGATCAGTAAGGTCTGAAGGAGTGCACACAGTAACCAAGGAGGTGGGGGGGGGGGGGTGAGGGCAGCACCTCAAGTGAAGTGTGTGGGGGGGGGGGGTGTTGCAGATAATCTGAACATTGGGCCGACAGCCAGTAGGGACTCAGGAAGGAGAAGCGGGGCGGTGACCCCAGAGTATGGGGATGGAACAGACCATAACAAAAAGGACAGAAAACTTAATAAAAGCCAATAAACCTCAGTAGGAGGGTGAGTAAGGGAGACAGGAGTAAATGCAAGGCCATAAAAAGTCAGTGTTACATGAGCCACCTGAGCCGCCCCAAGGCGCTTGTCTAAGGAGCAGGACCTGGCTCCTCAGGCGCTTGGAATGCCATTATGGTGTTTGATTTAAGGGTGTCTTCCAGGTCACATGATCGGACATCAGTAGGAAGCAGCAAAGAGGCACACAGTGATGGGGACATATCCATCAGTTGCATGCACTTTGCTTTTCTCTGTTCAAGGTATCCAACTTGAGTTAAAGAGTAAAGTAAAAGTTATAAATTTAATAGAACTAACTGGATCCTATATTTTGAACTATAAGGCACTTTTGCTGAATTTTACACAAAGAAAATTAAAATTCTGTGCACAAATGTGAAAATTTTGCACACAAGATTTTAAAATTCTGCATACTTTATTTGTACTTTTTCTGTGCAGAATTCCTCCATCATAAGGCCTGGTCCCCCCAGCTTTTTCCCATCTTAGGCTTGACCTTCTCCGGCTCTTTATCTTTCCCCAATTTAACCTGAACATACTCCTCCCCTTGGCATGTTCAACTCCACATTTTTTCCACCTCCTCTTCAGAGTTCACAACCTCTATCTTTTTCTCTCTGTTTTCCAGTTCTATCCCTCTCATTTCTCCAGCTTTCTCTCTCTGCCCCTAGTCTTCCTTAACCCTTCCAGCTTTCTTTCTCTCTCTCTGCTCCGCTTATCTTCATCTTCCCTGTCCTGAGCCAGACCCTAGATCTCTCTTCATTCCCAAGCTTTCCCTCTCTCCCTATCCCAGCAAACCCATAACTCTCTTTAATCTCCCTAGTTCTTTCTCCCTATACCTCTTCAAGACTCTTAGCCCTCTGACCCCACTCAGTTCTCTAGCCCTGTCTCCCAGCAAGATCTTGAATCCTCTCTCTATCCTCAGACTTCTCTTCATCCCTCTACTTCTCCCAAGTTCTCTACCCCCCCCCCCCCCCCCCCCGGCACAGACTTCTAGCTTTCTTTCTGCCCCATGGCATAGATAGTCAACACACTCTCTCCCCCTCCCTAGAATGATCACATGGTAAGAGGAAGAAAGTGGCTACACACCAGGCCATGTCCTCCTCCTCTGCTTCTTAGAGTTTGACTGCTGATGTGTCCCATGCGGTTTGAAATCTGCAGTTAGGCCCAGGATAGCAGAGAAGGAAATGGCCTGATCTTTAGTCACTTTCTTCCACTTCTTGCCAAGATCAGCGCTAGTGGGGGGAGGGGACAACCATTCGAGCTGATGTTACTTCTGTGGCTACCTCCTGGTCCTTCTCAGGATCTTGCATGGGAAATTCTGCAAAGGAACATAATTTGTACTGCATTACCCCAGGAGTAATGAAAGGCCATTAATAGGTTCTAATCAGCAGTTAAGTACGGTGCAACCACAGTAATAAATATGTTTTGTCAGATTAACTCAAATAGCAATGAATACGTTTATCAATCCACTCAGTGATTTTCAATGCAGTAGAAGGTGCATGTGTGTCTGCGAAGTACGTGCTGTTTTGTTCTGAAGGCAGAACTCAGTAAGTAACAGCAGTTTACAGATATACAGTAATGCTGCGAAGGTGAATGTGTTAATTTGTTTTTGTTAAAGAGGGTGGGAGCCGGGGGAAGAGGCGGGCAATGTCAAGGTTAGGAATACTTTCTTACAGTTGGGTGAAAGACTGATTTGGAAATGGGAGTGGGGTCACCAACGAGGGATGTTTTGCTATGAAGGTGGTCTTGTAGGGGATGCTGTACTGTATAGGGGTATTTTAGCTCTACCAGGATGGATGCTGTAATGTGTGGGGGTGCTTAACTTTGCTGGAGTGCTGGGGAGGGGGGGGGGGGCAAACTCAGGGCTAGCTGTCTTAACATGTGCGACCTAGGGTGGCTGGGAATGAACATTAAAAAGTGTGTTAAGCCAGCGTGCAGTCGGAAAAACAACCATGGCTTTTATGCAAGTCACATTAATATGCTAATCAGCTCATTAGTGTGCTTTTCAGACTGAGCTCATCTGCATTTTTAACGCGGAAATCAATGTTCAAGCAAAATCAGGATGCACTAAACCATGTTAGTGGTTATAATGCTGGCTAATGTTTTGATGCACATTAATGTCTACAACAGCACTAATCCAGGGTAGTAAATAGGCCTTTAGCATTAGCTAGAATTTTGTTCAATCTGATTTCTGCTAGAAACAGCTATTTCATTAAATCAGTCTGCATCCTTTCTATAACATCTCAGACTCTGCATGCTGATTTAAATAACACCATCAAGACTTCTTTTTCTTTGATAACACATAAACAGAGGCACAATAACTTATTCATCAAAGTACCATAAAATAGCCACATTATTTTAATGACATTGCTTTCAGTAAAAAAAGAGAATTATTTCATCCCTTAATTTCTGAGAGACTACAATTAGATTCCAGAGGAAAGGTATTGTAGGTCACAGTAAAGAGGCACCCACTGGAATATATACGTAAGTGAACAGTCATTGATTCCAGAAAGAGGAAACAGGAGGGTAACAAAGAGCAACAAAAAATCTCTAGCTAATGTACACATTAATATCCAGTTAATGTTTAGATTATTCAAATTCCTAGCTTTGCAGTATATATAGACTGTTTAGGGCCAAACTATACAACTGCATATGAACTTTTAAGTGTGCGTAAGAATACTTGTGTATATTGTGGTTGAATACACGGTTATTATGTGGTTAAAAGTATGCATGTGTCTTTTCACATTTTGAAAAGATGGCATAATTTAGCCATGTTAGAGGCACGGCTACAACAAACACTCTTTTTGGGAAATTTAAGGCATTTGTGTTGTATCCAAACATTCCTCCAAAATGCTTTCCCCCAGGAATATCCCTTTTCTATCTAAGCTAAATGTCCACTCACTTTCATATGGTTGACGAATGGTTAACTCTATTTGTTTTATTTGTATTTGCACATAATACAGATACAAGCATAATATAAACAAGAAATGCCTCTAGAAAATATTACAAGACATATTAACAAATATACATATGCATATATAGCCATAGCCCACGTCAAGGAAAGAAAGGGAGCACATAGTTAAAAATAAAAAAAAGAATAGGAAAACAAACAGAGATAAGGAGAAACTTCCCCCTTAACCCTATCACTTATGAGCTTACTACAATCAAAAGGACCAAAAACACCCCTCACACTTCCTTCTCTGTTAGGAATTTCTCTAATTGAATAGGATCATAGAACACATACGTCATACCCTGCAAAGATATAATATACTTGCAGGGGTAATGCAAAAAGAAAGTTGCCCCAAGCTCCACAACTTTAGACCTCAAGGCCAAGAAAGACCTTCTAATCAACTGAGTACTCCTGGAAACATCCAGGAATACATTAATTTTCTGACGACAAAATTTTGAATCCTTATATTTTAAAAAGGATTTCAAGACCCTAAGCTTATCAGCGACAGATACAAAGGAAACCAACAAAGTTGCCCGCTTAGCAATCTCATCACTTGAATCCTCCAAGAATTTTGTCAAGTCCTGGTTGATATCAAGGGACAGGCTATCAAGCCCCTCCCCCCCCCCCCCCCCCAGCATCCAGTACCCACCTTCCAATAGGCAGAAAGTAGCATCTCTGAACAGAAATCTTATCTTCAAACAATAATATTTCATGAAAATACTTCTCTAGTAAAATTTTAGGAGATAAAAACATAGTCAAAGGAAAACTGAGAAAACGCAAATCGGATGATCTAGCAGAATTTTCTAGAGCTTCCAATTTAGAATGAATAGACAGGGAATCTTTAATAGAGGGAACACTAGTCTGTTGGACAACCTGAAGTTGTCCCTCCAACCTGGAAATTGTATTAGACATCTCAATCATCCTATTATCTACGTCCTGAAATTGCTGTATAGACTGCTCAGAAAACAAACATAGGGACTGAACAGTATTAGAAAGTTTGGAGTCTATATTAGCAATTGCTACCCACAAATCTTTTAAGGTAATATTTTGAGGTGGAACAGACAAAAGAGAAGCTGCTTCCGCATACACTACAGGAACCGGGAGTGGTCGATGGGGAGAGGAACCCGGCACCCCAAGCGAAACAACAGTTGAGGAAAGCTGTGGAACAGGGCCCAGAGGGGGGGTCCTTTCTAGCGAGCTAATAGAAGCCCCTTCAGCTGACAATTGCAAAGGAAAAACAGGTCCAAAGTGTTTATCCAAGGGCCCTATAACTTTGTGGGGATCCTGTAACAAGGGAGCCTGTGCGATCTTTTAGCCTTGCATTTCCCCATCAAGGATTCAAACTTCCTTAACAGTACAACACCACAGTACCTTGTCACCAGGAGATGGACTACTCCCACCAACTCATCACCGGGTCATCGAAGGGGCATCAAAGGGGCATATGATGCCCCTTTAGACATGCCCCTTCAGGCCATGGCCCAGAAGGCCTATGGAGAAGATTATCAACTATCCTAGGGCCTCAAATGCTGAATCAGGGAGGAGGGAGAGGAAGGTTGACCACCCAGATGCCTGTAGCGTCTCACTCCCCGATGGAACAAGCACCTTTCAGCAGCGCAGCTCACCAAGCCCAAGTGAGAACTCCCGATCTTCCCTTAACTCTATTTTTATTAATGGAAAAGGGCTTAAGTCTTGGATAATTTCCCCATTATTGTCTATCTACTCTTGATGCCAAGTGGAGAGTTTAGTTTGTTCAATGCTTCCTTTAGATGGGCTAATTCTAATACAATTCTAGAGCCAGGAGGCTGATGTACTAAGTTGCAAACTTTTTTCACCAACGTGACTGCACATCTAAATTTTCAGCTTCATATATTTTTTTCAGGTAAAGTCCTTTTTTGCAAAAATATTGGCATGCTTTTCCCCTTTACAATAGTAAACGTTTTCATATAGGGGCCTATGTATTAACCTGTGAAAACGTTCATGGGTAAGTACCTGTTTCTGCAAAATTTAGCCAGGCGAAGCAATACGAAATTTAGCTAGGAGAAGCTCTTGGCTTATTACATCCTTAGCTAAAGTTTGCATGGGAATTTTCATGCATTGCCACAGACAGGAACCTTGTGCTTTCCAAGTTGTAGCAATGTGTGTTAAATAAATTTTTTAAAATTCCCCTTTGCACGGTAGCATGAAAAAATTAAGCAGCCTTCTGACCTCAATCGGAGGTCCTCCAGGACTCCCTCCCCTAAGGGCATCTCTTCTTCCTGGTGGCCCCTAAAGGCCTGGCACAGGGCTAAAACCTTGTAAAACACCTCCCCTCTGGCACTGACTTACCCCAAGGGATCTTGGCAGTAAAAGGTAAGAAGCGATCGCCACTTGCTCATATCCTGGCAGCCAGCTATCTCACAATGATGCCAACTGACCCCTAGTGGTAGTCTCGTGATACTAACACCAGGGGTCAGATGGCCATATAGTGGTAATATTGCAAGACTACCATTAGGGGTCAGATGGCATCCCCTTTTTAAAAAATATTTCTCTATTTGGGCATTGAAATATTACAGACCGAGAAACAAAGCTGTGCTCTTTCAGAAATCAGTGTTCTAGTAATTACACAACAATCAATAGATAATAAGCAGCCATATATAGACCGCAATAAAACTGGGCAACAAAGCCTTGGAACTGCATCTTCTTCCTCCATCCCTTTCTATGTTTTTGTTTGACACCCCTATACTCACTCTTCCTTTCTCACACACTCACCACTCATCATCATACACACTTCCCCTCCCCCTCTAACCCTCGTCTCTCTCACCTGCATCTTGTTCTGTGGGATTAGTCTTCATGAAGAGATAATGTGTCTGTTTGTATAGTATCCATTTTGGCTTGCGTCAAAACTTATAATTCTGCAGCTCAAACAAGGCCATCTCATGTATTCAAGATACCCAACATTAGATAGGGGGTTCTTTTTCCTCTACCCAAATTTTTAAAATAACCCTCTTCACCAACAGTAAAGTGGACAAATTTATGCTTAACGTTTAGTACTTTCTTGTCTGGAAGGTGTTCATCGTTTCCTGAAGTACTAAGCTATAACTCCAGTTTATCAGGACTTGTATAAGTGTCTCTATTGATGTGAGTGTTGTGACTCATAACTTTGCCAATCCAATGCACTCCATAAAATAGTGAAGTATAATCCCCTTAGCTGCCTTACATTGATCAGATAAATCTCCACTCCACAGTTTTAACTGGGCCCCCATGCCTTAGCTATGTGAAGGCACATTTCGCAAGGGATATCCAAGTGCAATCTAGGATGTCTAAGCCAGCCCTGTTGGGAAAAAATGTAGGCACATCCAAGTTCAGGTGCAATTTTGAAAATGTGTGCCTGCCCGATATGGATGTTTGCATGACAACCTATACAGACGTCCCCGGCTTAATATTAATACTGGGGGACATCTAAGAGACATGCTGAGGCAGTTCAAACACAAGTTTCCAAAATAAAATAAAATATATCATTGTGATTGTGGAGAGTATTGAGGATTGTGCTCTACACCCTCCAGATGTTTTAGGGCCCAAACGAGCATTTTTCCACTCTAAAAATGTTTGGGGATGTCTACGACCAAATCATCACCCTTGACAAGTCGCTGACACCCCCACCCCCTGCCTATTTGGACGTCCCTGCAGTGAAGACATCTTAAAAAGCCATTTGTAAAATGGCTGCAGGGTATCTCCATGATTTTGATATCCACATGCATGTTTTGGATGCCCAAATCATGTCTAAGCCTTTTGAAATGACCCCGATAGGCTCTGTAAAGTAGCTTGAACTGCATTTCCCACAGAGCTGCATCTCTAGTTAAACTATAGGTACGTACCTGCAAGGAATTTCTCCAACTCTCAAGCTTTAAGTACTTTAGCTACTTTTTAGGCCCAAGTCCCAGCTAGCTGATCAAGTTAGTCTGCTCTCATGAATCTTCTGCTCACGTTATACCATATTGCTAACTTATTAAAAGATGAGGACGCTATTATAAATGTTACATCTAATTCACTCTATTCCAAACGGCCTTTCTACATACCACAGAGTAACCCGTAGTAGTGTCTAGCTTGAAGAAATGTAAACATGTGTGAATTTGGAACGCCCCATTTTTCCTTGTCCTGATCAAAAGAGGGAAATACATCCCCATTCACTTTCTGCAAATTCCTACATCTTCTGTTTTTTCCAAACCTGAAAAACTGAGCTTCCCAACTCCAGCAACCGGCACCATTCTGCGATAGGCAGCCGCCAGGCAGGTTTGGCCCAAGGTATTGCCACTCTAGGTAAACTCTAAGCCTTATACCCACCCTGGCTGTCAGAATCGATTGTTTAGCTTTGACTGCCTTGCTCTTTGCCAAAATCCCCCCCAGAAGCTGCCGCCCTAGGCAGCCACCTAGTTGGACTAATGGTTGGCCTTAGCCTTGCGGCCAGGGTAGGAGCAAGTAGGGATCATTGCTGCACTCATGTTGGAGTTTGGGTGGGGCATCAAGCCCAGTGGCATACCAAGGTTGGGACAGTGGGTGTTGCCGCCCCGGTGCCAGCCAAGACTGGGATGCACCCCCACCGGGCCTATGTAGGCAGTGCGTCAAACTTACCATAAACCTGGCTTGCCATACTGTCTCCGCTCCAGGCCTGGCCTTCTCTTTTCACAATTTATGAGGCTTTGGCCTCAAGAGAAGAGAAGACTCGGTCTGGAGCCTAGACAGTGCAGCAAGCCAGCTTTATGGTAAGTTTGCCGTGCTGCCTCCATGGGGGGGTGCATTAATGTGCATTAATGTGTGGCGGTGCAGGTCACGTTGGGTGGGGAGTGTCCATCCCTGGTGCCAAGGGGGCTGGGAACGCCACTGTCGGGCCCACTGGGCCACCAGGAAGATAAGGTCTCCATAGGGAAGGAGAATCTGAAGAGATTTCCTATTTAGGCCAGAGGGCACTTCAATTTTTGTATGCCATTACATGAAGAGTCATTTTGTTTGGCGTTCAAGTCTTCTTCATATGCTCATTTTCATATTTTTATACAGCATTGAGCTACTCTGCATAATTTTGCATAGCTGCAGCTCATTAATACCAAATTTACCACTACTACTACTATTACAGATAATCTGGTCCTTGTGGCCTTGGGCAAGCCACTTAACCCTCCATTGCCTCAGGTACACTTAGATGAGTGCACCAAGGGACTGGATAGAGATATAGAAAAGGAGTGGGCCCAAGACAGATCCTTGGTTTACACTAACTGAGAGTGGCATAGCAGTAGAGGAGGATCCACCAGAACAAACACTGAAAGACAAATGAGAGAGATTTATTCACTCCAACCGCATATCCCTTCCATCCCCTCCTTAGTGCACCTAGAATCCACTCGCAATTCTGCCTTCTTCTTCCTTGGTCCCAAATTGCGGCATTCTCTCCCCCCCATCCTCCGACTAGAACTTTCCTTTAACAAATTCAAGTCAATGCTAAAAACTCACCTCTTTTGCTCTGCCTTTAATCTCCCTCCACCCCTCCTTGCTGAGGTCTGCCGCTCTCTCCCCTCCTCCTCTCTCTTGTGTCCAGTTCTAATTTCTCTTTCCTATCGAACTATGGCATTCTTTTCCTTTTCCAGCAGCATCTTTTGAAAACTTTGTAAAGTGCCCTGATGTTTGTAATGTGGGACGGTATATCAAAAGCCAAATAAAGATAAAGATAAGAAGAGAACTAGGATAGTACAGAGCCCTTAAAACCAAGCGAGGTCAAAGGTGTTGAGGAGAAGGTTGTGGTCAACAGTGTCAAAAGCAGCAGAAAGACCAAGAAGGATGAGGACTGAGTAAAGGCCCTTGGAATTTTCCAGGAACAGGTCGCTGGAGACTTTGGTATACACTTTCTCACAAAACAGGCTTCATGTGATGGTTTACTAGTGCAAAGAGTACTTTTCTGTTCTAACTTTGCAAATAACACTTTGCACAAAAAAATAGCAAAAAAACCACCTGCACTTTGGAGATTTTACATATTTTCAGGACCTGAACCTGTGACCCTCCGCATAAATGCACACCAACTGTGTGTTGCACTACAGTGATATCTTATGGGGGTAACAGCTTCTGTTGCTGGCATGCTTTCCTTCAGCTGGCCTTTGGCACATACTGCAATGTGCATGGTGCACATGACCAGGACAAGGCTTCTGTCTGCTGCAGGCTGGTGCCACTTCCCACGCCACCACCAACACTCCACCAAGCAGACATGCCCATGCACTGTCAGTGGTGGTGGTTGCAGTCCCAGTATGTTAAACATGCGTGTTTGGTGGGTGCCTTGGGCACAAGGGCTGATGGGGTGGGGCAGGGGTACAAATGGACAGCCACGCAGCCCCCCCCCCACCAGCTGCGCATGCAGGGGCCCTATTACCGCCTGCCACCGATACATCTCCAGGGGAGGATGGCAGCCACTGCTGTGGTATTTCCCCAGGCACCTGCATTTTCTGGCTACCTGGAAGGCTACAGCTGCAGGCGCTATCGGCCTCTTCCTCCACAGCTGGGTTCAGTGGTACCATGGGGGCCTGCTGGCAACTCTGCCAAGACTGCCATGTCCCTTAGACCACCCCATGTGGCACATCACTGTTCCACACCAGCAGCATGTCTGTGTTCCAGCACGGTCACTGTATGATCATTCCAGACATCATAGATGGTGCTGCAGATGGAAGGATTCCCCTATGTGAAGAGCTTATAGAGGTTAGGCCTCCTCAACCTGTTAGTGAAATGGCTGGAGGGAGATATGATAGGGGTCTATACAGTACTGAATGGTGTGGAATGGTTCATGGTTGTTAACGCCATCACATTATGGGGAACTAGGGGACAGGCTCAGCCGCTACAGTGTAACGCATTTCAGACATATTGGGACATATAGTTTGTCATTCAATGCATTAGCAAACACTAGCACACAGTTGCAGTGTATGTCGTGACAGCTCTTCATATAGCTGGGCTTTGGAAGGGTTTAGTCCTGGTCCTGGAGGAAAAGGTCATTATACGTTTATTCGGGGGACACTGAGGATCAGCTGCTTGGCCAAATACAGGCTTCTTTGACCATGGGTGTCCTTTTGGGACCTACCTAGGTACCTGTGCCCCTGAATGGCCACTATTGGACAGAGGATAGTGGGCTTGAAAGACCTTGATCTGACACAGTATAGCATATATTCTGAACTTATGTTCTTATTTATTTATTTATCCAGTTTTATATACCACCTTTTCCTTCAATCAAAGTGGTTCACAATGGGATATTAAATACAATTTAGTAGGGGTAAAGGGAATAAAAAGGCTGATTATGATTATTGGGAGGAACCGTAGTGCTCAGAAAATAGAAGCGTTTTTAATATCTTGTGGAAGTCCTTAATGTCCTGTGTGGATCTCATAAGATCAGATAAAGAGTTCCAAAGCATGGGGGCAGCAAGTGATGGAGCTCTTCTAACTGTAGACTGATTGGAGCATTGGTATTCTTATGCCCCTCTGTGCCACCGGGGCAGCTGCCTAGTCCACCATGTCCACCAGCACCCCCCACTGCATGACCACCGTGCTACCCCTTGTGCCCCATTTGCACCATCAGCATGGTGCCCTTTTCTGCGTGAGCACCATGCTGTTGCTGCTAAAGGAACACTACTATCACTGCTTGGGCTCCCTTGTCAGTGCATCACATTGCCGACGCTTAAATAGTCTCTCTCCCCTCTACAAACACCTTTTCCGCGAGATTTTAATCAGCGATCGGGTT
The DNA here is from genome assembly GCA_033557465.1 of Ichthyophis bannanicus. Taxonomy (NCBI): domain Eukaryota; kingdom Metazoa; phylum Chordata; class Amphibia; order Gymnophiona; family Ichthyophiidae; genus Ichthyophis; species Ichthyophis bannanicus. The sequence continues at coordinate 63,574,409 of CM066039.1, read as the reverse complement.
CCCAGCGTTAAAGGGCTTTTCGATCCATTGTGCAATCAGCAGTATGGGAGCACAGACTGTAACCGCCCACTCTCCGCTCCCTGCACCCTTAACGTTGCTGGTGACTTTACCGCACCTTAAAGCAGCATTTTTTGGGCGTTAAGGGAGCAAGTGTGCCGATAGCCTGCATTAATGGCACACACGTTCCCTTACCACTGTTTAGTAAACATACCCCTTTGTCTGTCTTAGCAGACTGTAAAATCTGTGCAGCAGGGACTGTCTCTCTTGTGTACTTGTAAAAATGCAATGGGTACCTTTGAGTCAGTGCTGACCTTTGGTGACTCATCAGGATGAATGCAATATAAGTTGTAAATATTTCTACCCACCACCTGGTTTCACTAAAAGGTGTGGATTTCCTTGGCAGACAAGGGGGTTTACACAAGTGGCGCCTGAACCGCAGGGACTGAATTAGCACTTAAAAAGGTATTGACAAAATTTGGTATTCTTGGATAAAGGGCATAAAATTTAAAAGTGGCAGAATGAGGCTCTTTTGGGACTGTACTGCATTTTACTGTGAAGTCTGGGCACAGATCAGAAGGACTGAGCAGGAAGTTGTAGCCAGCAGTAAAAATTCGGAGATGTCAAATCGCTGTGTTTTTGGAAATTTTTTGAGTGTTTGTTAAAGCTTCCCATCTTTGAAAAATCTGAATTCACAGTTTTCCACCAGTGGCTTCAGGAGTGCAGTTGTAGGGGGATGTGTGTGCCAAAAACATGGGACTGTGCTGATGTAGGACATAAAGCACGCCAATAAGTGATGTCAGGGATCATGTGCCGGGCCCATCCAATTGGAGAGCTACAGCATATATGCAAGAGGGCCGTGCTTTAAAACTGCATCCAGAAGGATCAGCACCATTGCAAAGGGACTTAAGCCATCACTATGAGGAGTCCTTCAGTAAACTGATGGAGCCTCAAGCTATGTAGCAGCCTAGTAGCCCTTAACTGGAGCACCAAAGTCAATCAGCGATCAGAGAGACCCAGAGACCCCAGACCTTAACAGGATCACTGACCCCTGTACTAGTTGTTCTGCAAGGTAGTTTTTGCCATGAGGAGTTCTTTAGCACTGATGAATCTTTGGATTCACAATTGAAAGGTTTCACCAGTCCTTCAACCAGCCATTTGAGTTGGGAGCTCAGCAATAAGGACTCAATTAATGACACAGGAGAAGGTTCAAGTCTCCTAGAAGCAAATGGAGGGCCTGCAACCAGCCACAACAATGGAAGTGCAGAAAGATGTGGACTGGTGGGGTGAGTACTGGGCAAGGGGCTATCTCTCCCCCAGAAACATCCACGGTGCATAGCGGAGGAGACCCAAGAACTGCCATGTTCCAACTGGTTACCACTGCACCCGAAAGCAGTGAAGCTCATGTGGAGCTAGTAAGTATACAGCAGCTTACGAGTCACTCAGTGAAGATACTATACTATGGGAATGTGGAGTGAAGGAGTAGCCTAGTGGTTAGAGCACTGGCTTGGGAACCAAGAGACCAGGGTTCAATTCCCTACTAGCACTCCTCATGGCCTTGGGCAAGTCACTCAACTCTCCATTGCTCAGAAAAATCTAAGTTAACAATGTTTACCAAGTTTAAGTTACAATGTAAACTGCTTTGATTGAAATGATAAAGCAGTATAAAAAACCTGTTAAATAAATATACTCCTGGAAATGCAAATACTCATGGTCAAGGACAAGACCTTATTCAGTGCACTCAAGAAGAGGCATGTGAACTGATGCCATGTAGAGCACTCCTGCATTTGGATTGCCAATCACAGTCACATTGTGGATGGAGAAAGTGGAAGTGTGGGAAATGCTGAGCAGTACTACATCTGAAAGCATATCAGTGACTACTGAAGAATTGCTCAATAACCTCTTTGACTATGTGAATTAGGCATTGGAATCACTGGTAGAAGACTCAGCATCAGTGATATTCAATGTGTGGTCCCTTAGTAGTCCAGAACTAAACCAGTTGTTATTTCCTAGAAGCAGACTTGGTTCTGGTGGCCAGGGTAAGAGGAGGAAGCTTGGAAGTTGGGAGCTGTGATAAACTTGATTTATCTAGTGTGCTAATACCAGATCATTTGAAAAGAGGTCCATGGGTAGAATTGGCATGACTAGGTGACCATAAGTTATCAGATTGGTCGGGCTCAGAAAAGCTGGTAAGGATGAGAGTTCGGACATCCAGAATTGAGCATATCCTTATGTATCTATAAACCACAAGTGTGGTGGAATAAAGAGAGACAAATGTGTGAGAGGTGATATTATCGGATGACGCCTGATTCAACCTTCACTGCCTACAGTAAGGATGATCCAGTGATACAAGTCACCATAAATGGACAGTTAAACAGTGGAAAAAAGGATGGTCTTTTAGGAAGCATGAGATCATGATTGTAGGAGAAGACTTGATTGAGTTCAAGGCATTTTTCAGTCTGCAAAATCCTGCCAGGATAATTACTGGTATGAAAGTTTGACCCAAATTGGTATAGTGCCTGAAGTTGCTTCAAGTAAATACTCAGACACTCTCAAAAAATACTAATTCTATGATTCAGTAGCAATGCCATTTGTTGTTGTTTTTCTCTTTCTGTTGTGTCTTTTGCTCTGTTGCAGGAACCGTCCACACACAGCAGATGGCAGCATGGAGCAGTCACATGTATAAAGTTGAGATGTTAAATGAACTTTGACAGACTGATAGAGTTGTATAGCCTATTACTTTGTCAGCATTAAAGCAGTATCCATTAATGATTTTGGTTAATGCAGTTTAGCAAATGGAAGAGAAAATATAAAAAAATGTGTTATAAACATTTTCAAAAGTTTCAAATAATTGTAAGCAAAATCTACAAAATGGCAAAACCCCCAGTTCTTGCTATAAGAAATACAAAATACTTTTTAAAAAAAAGTGTTCTGTACCATCTTTATCCCTACTGTTGACATACCTTATTGCAATATACTTACATGTCACTTCATTGGCTTCCCATCCGTCTCCGTATCCAATTTAAATTTCTCCTCCTGACCTATAAATGTATTCACTCTTCTTCCCCCCAGTACCTTTCATCTCTCATCTCTCCTTACACCCCCTCTCGGTTGCTTCACTCTTCTAAAAGTCTTCATTTATCTGTGCCCTTTACTCGTACTGTCAATTCCAGACTTCGCTCCTTCCAACTGGCAGCACCCTTTGCTTGGAATAGTCTTCCTATCTCTGTGCGCCAGGCGTCCTCCCGGCCATTTTCAAGTCCAGACTAAAATCCCACCTCTTCACTATTGCTTTCCGTTCCTGTCTTACCCTATCTTGATTTCTCTATCAACATTTGCTTACTTTGTCCTGTAAATGTTTGTTATTTGTATTATGTAACTTATTTTGTTTTCTGTCTTATTAGATTGTGAGTTCCGATGAGCAGGGACTGTCTCTCTTCTATGTTTGTACAGCGCTTCATATGTTGCAGCGCTTTATAAGTCTTTAATAATAATAATAATAATAATAAGTAACCGATTAAATACAGATAGGAGGGATATTAACTATTCTTTGTAGGATTTTGAGGTCTCTCTGACAATTTGCCCTTTTACTAGGCAAGTCACAACTAATAGATTATTGTGCAGATGTATGGGATGCCATCCACTGTGGTGTGCCCCAATATTGAAGAGACAGTGCATTAGTATGGCTTACCACCTCTTAAAGGGTGACCCACTGTTGATGTAAGGAGTATGTGAATAATCCATTTACAATACTGCCTCATTCTAAAGCTGTAGGGGTAATGTCTCTTAATAGAAGAAAACAGAGGAAAAAAAAACAATTTAGAGAGACAAGGGTAAGATTTCTTAACTTAAGAAATACACCAGAGTGAAATGAAAAAAGGGTATATCTCTGGCTTCGAGATTTTAAGGAGGAATGCATCTAATGTTGCGGCTTGTACTTCCTTCTACAGTAGGTGAACTCTGGCACTATGGTCAATGAATGTGACCCCTGCAGTCAAAAAGGATGATTTTTTAGAGACCACTGCGTTTTGGATGCATTCTGGAGGCATGATCTCTGTACTGTGTTTCCATCCTGACAGAAATGGGAGTATCCGAATTTCTCAATGACTATATAACAAATCCTGAACTAATTTTGGCTATAGCCTTTGTTTTACCAATTGGTGATTGCTGCATTCAAGGTCAGTAATTCACCCATTTCAGTTACCATAAATTTTAAATGATTGTCTTTATTCTAAAAAATAAAAGAAGGCTCTGAATGTAATGGAAAGGATAATGTGTGTACAGTATGTTTCTTTTGGCAGTATTTCACTAGCTTGGTCACCAAGTGATGCCCTAGATAGGAAAGCAATATGGTTTCAGTTCACCATTTCTTTCACCCAAAGAAGAGGGGGAGCGTAGAGACTGCTTGGGCGTTACTGTGTGAACAGCAGCAACATGCAGTGTCCCTACTAAGTTACTACAATGTAGGTGGAAAAAGCTCAACATTTTTCAGAATGAGGAGGTTGTTGCAGACAGTCAAATTATGCTGGAAGAAAACTCCTCTAGGAGGGAAAATCTAAATCATATCTAAACCACTCCTAAAAGAAGAACTCTGTCTCTGGCACTCAGACTGTATCATGCAGGAATAAAGAGTTTGCCCTTAAGGGGCAGGTGTTTTCTGGCACATAGCCTGTCACATGATCCAGAGGGAGAAGCAGGCTCAGAACAGCAGCATAGGGGAAGAGAGCAGAGGGTTTATGTTTGCGCATGACCTGTCAGCAACCCACTGTCTCAGAAGGAGAGTAGCTCTGTCTGTAAGAGAGGTCCTAAGAAGGATACTCAGACTTCCAGTCCATCATAGCTAAGAACACTTCAGACCTGCATCTACCCTGAGGATAGTTTTCCATATTGTGACTATCCCCTGAGTTTTCTTGGCTAGGTGTGACTGGAAGTAGATAGCCAGGCCTTTCTTCCATGCAGAAGGCCTACAATACCTGGTACTCCAAGGTGATCTTCCATCCAAGCACTAATCAGGTTTGACCCTGCTTAGCTTCCAAGATCAGACAAGAGAGGGCACACTCAGGGTGGTGTGGCTGTAGTAAGTTAGCCATTTAGGAGATAATGTTATAAAATAATTCCTGTACGTATTTTTGCCACATACACACATAAATTATTTTTTAGAAAATATCATGTAATAGCACATACTTTGGCATCAAGGCATGCACTTTGCTGAAGGGTGTGCACAGGGGTGGAGTTTGGGTGAAACATGGGTGCAGGGCCATACCAAGTGTGAATTGCACCCTGTGCGACTGCGACTTGCACATTAAGTGCATGCCCCCCCCTCCCCGCACCTCCATCTAGCCACCTTCTGGACAGCGGCGGGAGAGAAGAGGCACGCCCAACATGCAAGTCGCCAGCGCACTAAGCAGATCTGTCCTTCCCTGCTCTGATGCCGTGTCAGAGGAGGGAGGGAGGGACCAGACCTGCTTAGCGTGCTGCGAGAATGCTTAAGGGGCGCATTTCAGCTGTTTGCCATTGAATGCCACCACTTTTTTTTTCTTTCAGTGGCGGCAGGCAACGGCAGACAGCTGAAATGCGCCCCTTAAGCCTCTGCGCCCTGTACGGCCACACTGCTCACACAGGGCTAGGTACGGTCCTGCATGGGTGAAGCATATCAAATACATGTGACGATTAAAAAAAAATACTATAATTTATGCATGCACTTGAAAAGCTCTAGGGCTGGAGTAAAGTCCGCGCTTACAATGTAGGTGCACGTTATTTCACATGCTTGTATTTTATAAAGACAAGAAGGTGCCTACTTGTCTTTATAAAATAGGCTTAAGATAGGCACCTTAAAACATCCTTTCACTAAGGGCCTCCTTATGCAATTTCCCTCTCAGTGGCTGACGTTTGCCACAAAATGGATAATCTGAAGTCCTGCTGTTGCCCAAAATCCTGCCACAATTTTAAATAGATGTCATTGGCCATTTAAGGACTTAAACAACCAAAGTTATTTGTTAATTTCTGTGGACATTAAAAAAAAAATAACACTTAAGTGGTTGGAGGCAGTACTGACTGCCCATTTGCTTTTAAACATCAATTTTGATGATAATAACATATAAAGCAAGGCTGATCTATCACATATGGATTTCATCACAGTTATTTACCTCCATCTGAGTGCAAAGAAATTGTACTATAGTGCGGATTTGAGGATATAACATTACTCACTGGGAATCAATACCTGTAACCTAATTCAAAACTTTTCTACAACTGAAATGTAACCACTTATCAGCATTTATTCACCATAAAACCAAAATGGTCATTCATATTGATGAGTTAAACCTTTCTAGCCAACAAGAAGATATTGGTAATTACTTGTCACAAAACATAAATCCCCTAAAACTAAACTAAACACATATATTGACTCTAAACAAATACACAGTGCAAAAAAATCTTTTTTTGCAACTAAACTGCTTGACAGCATTAATGGAGACAGAAAATTTAGGCTGAAGATACGTAACAGTAATTTTATAACAGTGGGAGGAATAAAAAATACTTAGAGCCAAACAGTACTTACTGATGAATAGCTTGCAAGAATTTGCGCTGATGTTTTCTTACTTTAGCATGATCTATTTTTTTGACCAATTTTGTATTTTTGTAAATCAACCACGTTTCCCTGAGTACATTGGCAGCTGCATTTTTCACCTGTTGGAAAACAGATAGCAATATGTTAGCTAAAAATATGAACACTAGCCATGTGACTCTGTCTCTTTTGCAATGTGGTATAATTATTTTCTTCCTTTGCTCAAGCAGCAATTCTGGCTTTTATTTTTTACCCCTTATGTTTATGCAAAATGCAATGTGTGCCTTTGAGTCAATCCTGACTCCTGGTGACCCAGAAGCTCCTGGGTTTTCTTGGTAGTGTCACTGGAAGTAGATTGCCAGGCCTTTCTTTCAAGGCAATGGAGGGTTAAGTGACTTGCCCAAGGCCACAAAGAGTGCTAGTGGGAATTGAACACTGGTTGCTTGGTTACCAAGCCAGTGTTCTAACCACTAGGCTACTCCTTATGTTTATAGGCCTTCTTTTTCTAGGCCTGGGACTGCAGGGGGAGTCCTTTTCTAGGGCCACAGAGCCTGGCTTTCTGCAATGCCTGGGCCAGCAAATCTAGGGTTGCCAACCGGCCGGTTTTCACCCGGCCTGGCTGGTTTTTCAATGGCCAGGCCGGCTGCCGGCACAGATGTAAAACCGGCCCTTGAAAAGCCGTTTTTTTGCTCTGGCCGTGAGATCGGGAGCGGCCAGAGCAAAAAAATGGCTTTTCTCCCGACTCCCGCGGTGCAAACACGAACACGATTGATCCTCCGTGCTGCTGCTGCTTCTGCTTTTCACAGAGCAGCGGCTGCAAATTGCAATAAAGTTAATTTCAAAAGGAAGAAACCTGTGAGAAGCCTGCCCCCTCTGACATCACTTCTTCTGGGGCTGCAGAAGGACGACCGGAGGGCTGGGCTCCTCACAGGTTGTCTTTTCTTTTCAAATTAAGTTTATTGCAGCTGCTGCTCTGCGAAAAGCAGAAGCAGTTGCTGCATGGGGTGTAGGATTGAAGCAGCACTAGGAGGGAGGGGGGTTGAAGCAGCACTAGGGGGGGGTTGAAGCAGAACTAAGGGGGTGTTGAAGCAGCACTATGAGGGGGGTTGAAGCAGCACTAGGGGGTAAAAGCAGCACTAGGGGGTTAAAGCAGCAATAAGGAGGGGTGAAGCAACACTAAGGGGGGGTGAAGCAACACTAAAGGGTGAAGCAGCACTTAGGGGGCTGGTGAAGCAGCACTAAGGGGGGTGGTGAAGCAGCACTAAAGGGTGAAGCAGCACTAAGGGGGCTGGTGAAGCAGCACTAAGGGGGGTGGTGAAGCAGCACTAAGGGGGGGGGGGTGAAGCAACACTAAGGGGTGAAGCAGCACTAAGGGAGGGGGTGAAGCAGCACTAAGGGGGGGGGTGAAGCAGCACAAGGGACGCAGCACTAAGGGGGGGGGGGTGAAGCAATACAAGGGAAGCAGCACCAAGAGGGGAAAGCAGCACTAAGGGGTGAAGCAGCACTAAGGGGCCAATGAAGCAGCACTAAAGGAGAATGAAGCAGCACTAAGGGGGGGGGGGGTGAAGTAGCACAAGGGAAGCAGCACTAAGGGGGGAAGCAGCATTAAGGGGTGAAGCAGCACTAAGGGGGGGGGGTGAAGCGGCAGCGGCTGCAAGGGGAAGGAGGTAGCAGGAAGGAACTGACAGGGTGAAGGAGATGGCTGGAAGAGAGGTGAAAGGGGGGGGGGGGAGGAAGTGGCTGGAAAGGAGCTGACAGAGGAGCTGACAGAGGAGGTAAGGAGGAGGTTCAAAGGGAGCTGACACCTGGGAATGGTAGTGGTAAGTGACTGGGGAATGGGGAGGGGGCACTGGGACTGGAAATAGGCTGATGGAAGGAAGTGAAGAAAAGAAAAGAAGAGACAAGAAATGGCAGATGGATTATAGACCATAGAAAATGAGCTAAGAGAAGACAGGAAAACGGAAGCCTCAGATTGGAACCAGCATGATCAGAGAATAAAATGGTCAGACAACAAAGGTAGAAAAAATAATTTGATTTTCAATTGAATGATTGGACCTTTTATTACCTTTATATTTTACACAGTATGGGGAACTGCATCTCTTATTTATCTGATATTGCACTGCATGCAGAATCTGTCTTCTTGGGGTTTCAGTTTAATTTTTGTCTATAAATGTCTCTTTTTCTTTTGTGCTCATTTATTGATGAGGACCTGTCTGTACTGTGTGTGTGTACAACCAATGCTGCGTTTTCTGTCAGTATAGAATTTCTGCTTAAGAATTTGTAGAAGTCTTGCTTGTTCAGTTTGCACATTGCCCTCTCTGCAATTTTTTTGGGGACAGGAGGTGGAGTAGGGGTGGGGGCGGGGCGAGGGCGGGGCAGGGGTGGGGCAGGTGGTGGGGCAGGGGCGGGGCAGGGGCAGAGCGTGACTAGCCACAGGTGGCGGGTTTTTCTCTTTCAAAAAGTTGGCAACCCTAAGCACATCCCAAATCTGATAAGTAGATATTATTGTTGGGAGATGGCTGAGAATTCCTCCCAGAGGGTGGTACTGCAACATCTGCAGCATTACTCATTTTTGCTGACCAAAAAACTAGAACTATGTCTTGTAATCAAATCCAGACCCTACCTTCAAGAAAGTAAACAACTGGGATCAATTTTCAGCGGATTAATTTAAACGCTTTTGCCACTGAATACCTAAGGTTGCTGCACTGAATACCCCGATGCTAACCGGCTTGCATCAGGGCGTTCTGGGGGAAGAGTATAGGCACACCCGGGGATAACTGGTCAGTGTGATGTGGACGTCTGCATACCCATTTTCAGACATCCAAGGAACGAACAGAGCTTCTAAAATGACGTCCATATGTGTCTTTCTAAAATACTGGCACAAATACTGCAGAAACTGTAGGTAAAACAAACCCACATATATTTATACCTGATCAAGAGGAGGTGCAATGTACATGTGTTCCAAGCACACAACGGTGTGTATTTTATAAGTATGCACATAAATTATGATTCCACCATGCTCTGTGGCTTTATAAAATTGCCATTCACATATTTATTTATTTGATGGTATTTGGTATACCGCCATTCGTCCAAAAACAATAGTCATCAAAGCAGTTTACAAATGATGAATAGATGCAGAAAACAAAATCAACAGTGAAACTTACAGGATAACACAAAGACTGGGGGATCAGTAGCAAGCAATTAGTCCCAAGGCCAAGACTTCTTAGTGGAGATATAGAAGGAAATGTGTGGGGGCGGGGGGCGGGCCCAAAGGCGAGGTCAGCCGACTAAGGAAAAAGTATGGATCTTAGACCTTGCTTCAATCATCACTGCAGCCTTTCCAAAGAAGCCAGTTTCTAATATTCTAATACCTAATTTGAACTTCTTGGTGGAACTTTCCAGACATAAATCAAGGGGGAGAATGTTCCAGAATGATGGAGACAGAAAACTAAAAGCAGCTATATGCGCCAATTACAATTTGAATTAAGATGGAGTGGCAAATAATTTTGTACAAACCATGTGAAACTACATCTATACTATGCTTGGCTCTGGCTATAGCTATTACTGTAGCTTTACATTTTCATTAGAGTCGTGGGGCACGCTAAGGCTCTCCTTGTTGTAACTAAGAATACCCTAGGTGTATATATGCAAGTGAGCAGTTAATTATCTACTGCAGATGTTAATGACTAGTTGCAATTGCATTTCCAGAACTGAGCTCTCTGAATGTACTAAACAGGAAGCACATAATTTATTAATTATTTTGAATGCTTTAATCTTTTCCTCTTATGATAGTTTTACTGCATGGCATATAAAGACTACATGGGTCTTTGGAAGTCACAGTCATTCAAATGCAAAATAAATTACTGATAGAGCTTTTGTGATTATCTTGGCTCCTACATCTCTGCTTAACTTTTACATCACAGATAAATTTGTGAATACAGTTGTGGTCAACATTATTGGCACTCTTGCATTTTAGGCACGTTGTGTACAATATCTTGAGAAATAATCGGAAATATTCCAACTGTATGTCATCCAAATAGTGCGTTCAAAGGTATACAACAAAAAAATGTCTGTGTAACTTAGATATTGTAATTTCTGAGAAATATGACCTGGAAAGGATTAATAGCACCCTTCACTAATATTTGGTTGCACAACTCTTGGCAGTGATGACACCTCCCAACGTTTCTTGTAGCCATCTAAAAGTTTCGTACATCTGTCTGCTGGTAGCTTCTTCCATTCTTCAACTATGATTTGTTCCAGGTCATGAATGTTTCCAGGATTCCTTTTACCAATGGCTGATTTCAACTCTTCCCAAAGGTTCTCGATTGGACTGAGATCAGGACTCACTGCTTGTCAGTTTAAAACAGTCCATTTGCTCGTTTTTAACCATTATTTTTTACTTTTGGATGTATGTTTTGGGTCATTGTCCTGCTGGAGGACCCATGACCTTTGACCCAGACCTAGCTTTCTGACACTAAGTAGCACATTTCACTCCAAAATACCTTGATAATTCTCTGACTTCATGATTCCATTAATATGTTCCAGGTCTCCAGTTCCTGAAGCAGCAATACAGCCCCACAATATTATGGAGCCTCAACCATATTTAACTGTAGGAAGGATTTTTTTTCCCTTACAAGCTTCATTTCTTCTCCTATAAATGTACCGCTGGTCTGCATTGCAAAAGAGCTCAAGTTTGGTTTCATCTCTCCACAGAACATTTTCCCAGAAGGATTGTGTTTTTTCAAGGTGGGTTTGGGAAAAGATCAGGCATGCCTTTTTATTTCTATCTGAGCAGTGGGGTCCTCCTTGGTCTTTGCCCATGAAGTCCTTTTTGTTTAGGCATGGTGTATGGTGCGGGTTGAAACCACCACTCCAGATTGCTCCAGGTCAGCCTTAAGCTATGCTGTGTTTTTCCAACAGTTCTCACTAACCTTTGAAGGCTGCTTAGATTAATTTTCCTCTTCCCACCACATCCTGGGAGGTTCTTGACAGTTCCATGAGCAGAAAACTTTGCAATCACATTCAGCCCAGTTTCATCCCAAATGTACATGCCCTCTGTACGCCCAGTCTGAACAAGATGTACAGAGGGGGTGTTGCGATTCTGATCCCAAGGGGCATCTCTAGCCCCACGGGATCAGAATCACAATTATGCCTGTACGTGCAGGCTAGGACTGCGATTCAGCCCGGCCTGCATGTACAGGCCCTGCCCAACTAACTCAGTCAGGGCAGTTCAATGGAGCCGTGGTGCCATGGCATTCGGTTGCCATGGCACCATGGATACACTGAAGAGCCGCGATCGCTGGCTACTGGCACCGGCCATTATGTTCCCCGCAGCCCAATCCCTGATCTGGCCTCCTAAGACCAGGGTCCGGTTGGGGGGAATGTCTTTACCCCCACCCCCCACCTGCCTCATCTGCGCCCCGGGTTGCCGATCCCCAATGTCTAGGGAAGTTATTCCACCTCGGAGGTGGAATAACTTCCCCATACAGGTTGCCGTGCGCTCTAACTCCGCCCCAACCTGCCCCGTCTAACTTCCCCATACAACCAGCAGGGAAGTTAGATGCCGGTGGGGAGGGCCATGAATAGTGGCCCATTGTGAACTGTAGACACAAGAATAACAAGGTCTTTGGAAATGGCCTTGTACCCCTTTGAAGTTTGATGTTTGGCGATAATGATTTTTCTGATGGTCTCAGGAAGCTCTCTTGACTTCGCCATTGAGAAAATGGAACTGGGAGTGAATGTGGCCATTTTAAACATAAGAGCCATCATTCATTGGTTGATTCAAATCATGTCAGTACTGACAATTGATCACAGGTGCGTCTAATTTTACTGCAATGGGAATGTGGTTCTTCTGTTCAAACTGATGTGAATTATTTATAAGGGTGCCAATAATCATGTCCTTATACTATTCCTAACTGCAAAATTTATCCCACTCAATACCTACACACCAACAAAAGATAAACTCAATACCTTCAAACAGCCCTATTCATTCTATATTTAGTGTGTGAAATGTTTTGTCGGATCATTTGCCGTGAAAGGGAACCTTCCCTCTCTCGTAGCAAACCCTCCTTTTATTCTTTTATCCTTTTAATCATGTCCTGGCAATATCCCAGTTTTTATACTATTTCCACCTATTTCCTTTTTTAATTGGTCTTGTTTTATTTGATTTTTTTATGAGTCAAATATGTATGTATATATAGTCTAAACCGATTTCACTGGCCACTTTTTTTTAGGAGATATTGGACATTAAGGGGTTGAACTGCAAGGGTGTCAATAATGTTGACCACAACTGTATATGAATATGTTCATTTAATTTGCTCTGTGAACGGATATAACTTCACGGCCTCTTCTAGAAATGTTTATGATGACATTCCTGTGATCCTAGTCTTCTTGAGGGCAGTTTTCAAAAACCATCAGCTTAGGTAAGTGGCTTTTTATTCGGGCAAGCTAGCTATCTGAAAACTGACCTTTTTCTACAGGTAAGTATGTGCCTGAGGACCCAGAACACAACCTGTGGGAAAAGGTGATGGGCTCAGAGGCAGGGTAGGTAGACCCAGGTAGTTTTGCATTTTCAAAACTAAGCAAATTTTGAAGAGAAAAGGTAGCTGCAAGTCTGCACAGGGCCTCCTGTAGACAATTTACAAAGGGAATATATTGCTCATGTTCATCCCTCTGAGAACTGCTGCAGGTTTCTTGGTGAAAGCAGTAGCACACTTTGCAATTATATGGGCTCTTTGAAAAATTGTTCCTTTTTGCGGTGGGGGGGGGCATTCATTTTTTAAAGCTGTTTCTGTGTGGAAAGCATGGTTTACATAAGGAAAGGGCTCTTTCACAATTATACGAGGGTATATACATATAAAAAACCAGCATGTTTGCTCAAGTGTGCTAACAGCACGGGGTTTATTGTGTACTAAGAGCGCTGTAGTAACCATTACTATTTGCCAAAAATGCAGCTATGGTAAGTGATTATTTGGGGGGGGGGGGGACTTAAATATCTGAAGACTGAAGCGTTAGCAACACACTTCCACTTTGAACTTGTGGATTAATAAACATCATGATCTCTTCAATAACAAGTAAGGCATGTGCTCATTTTATATCAATTAAATGTGAATTAATCAATTAAGGCAAAGCTGCACACACAATCCATCTTCTATATTGTCATGCATAGAGTAATAAACGAATCGTTATCCTCACACTAACATCTCCACAGTTTGCGGCACAGAATGCCAGTAAACTTTTAAACTAATGGAAAGTCTTTTAAGGGAACTGAACTAGACCCCTTAAACAATTGCCTTTGCATTACCCTATTCCTTATTCAGCACTGGAGCATTGTTAACAATACGAGCAGTGAACGCAGGAAATAGCTGCAAAAGGCTTGCGGTATCTACAGTGGGGCGCTCTAAGCATTTCCCCTACAGATACCAAGGAGGACAAGCTGGCTTCACGGGCAGCTGCTTCACACATTCAGGTGGTGGCAGCTGCATCCATGAAGACTGCGAAAATTGCAGATCGGCAGGTCCACCCGCCCACACCCCCCCCCCCCCCACTCTCTGCTCTTATCCCACCTTTGTCAGTAGATACTGTGGAAGTTCAGACATCACGAAAATGCTGAACAATGTCTGCACTTGTCCAGTGTTAGCTGCTACCACTAGGCAGTATTTCCATGTTAGCCCCATGGTAGAAGCTTTTAAGACAGACTGGATACCCCCTGATACCGATCTAGACTTTAAATCCTTAGCTTTCATCTGAAGAACAAATTCTTCTATAGCGTAAAAACTGAGAAAAAGACAAACTGTTCTTCAACTGGTACGGGTGGCTGCTTTCATATCATGAAAAATATTTCTGTCAGTTGATTTTTTTATATTCTGAAGTTGAAAACAAGCCATTCGTTTGTGTAATCCAAACATCCAAGAAAATAATGTTATCTGCACTGTGGTGTATGTCAATTGAATGTGCGGATTACAAGAATTCAGACTGTGGTAGTGGATCTTTTTCAAGTCCTGACAACAGCATGAAAACATCATCAATGTAACGATGCCAGGCCACAATCTGTTCTTTCAAAGGAGAATTAATGATCCACTCCTCCTCAAATTGTGCCATGTACAAGTTAGCTATGGAGGGGACAAAAGGAGCTCCCCATGGCTGTCCCAGAAATTTGATGAACAAACTTGCCTCTGAATGTGAAAAACTTATTATGTAGAGCTATCCTTGTTAATGCTATCAAGAACTCAGTAGAAACCCTATGGGCTGTTAGACGTCCATGTAATGATGTTTTCACTATCTCCACTGCTCATCCTGTGGAATACTAGTATATAATGATCGAGCATCTGGGTCGCCTATCAAATCTTTTGGCTGGATATCACATTAGCTAATCGACTAGCGGCAATATTCAGCTGCTGGGCCAGTTACTGTTGCTGAAGTGCCAAAATTAGGCAAGTCTTTCAGGTGCCTAACTTTCACCACTTTGGGATAACTGGCTAGCAGCTGAACGTCACCATTAGCCGGTTATCCCCAGATGCCACCGCGGCTCCTGCCCCAGAATGCCCTGACGCAATGCCACTGAATATCCCACTGAGGGCCATTTAGGCGGTCTGCAGGTCGGCCAACCTATGCCCCATATAATCTTTCAAGTCAAGAGTCCCTAGCAGATACTATTGGGTGTCCAGGGGGGAAGTCTAACTTTTTCTGTATCTTTGGTAAAGTGTACAGTACTGGAACCTTAGGATGTGAATAATTTAAAATAAATACATTCCTTATTAATCAAAAGTCCTTCATTTCTTGCTTTAGTGCAAATGTTTTAAATCTGTGACTACAATCTTTTTGTGGGGTCAGAAGTCAGAGGGCGATAATAATCTCCACCAGCTGTTATTCTATCTCTTGAAAACATTCTTTTTTATTTTGTGAAACAATTGCTCCTCCTTTGTCAGCTTTCTTAATCATAGTTTGACTCTCTTGTCTTGAGCGCTGTAATCCTTTATATTCATCCTTAGAAACTGAATCCAGATATTCAATGCCAGTCATATCTGGTCACCGGCACTGAATATCAGGGTTGACCAGATTGTGCTTTTGGCAATCTGGTCAATGTCGATAGTCGCTGGCTGGAATGCAAAAGCAGCTAAAGTTAAGACAGCAATTTAGCTGTCTTAATCTAGCAGCTGAATATTGCTGCTAGCCTCTCATCCCCAGCTGCCGCCTCCGCTCCGCTCCTGGAAAGGATCTTTGCTATGATTATGGCCATCTCTTCTGCCTGTGGGGGATGGGATCCCCGTGGGCAAAAAAGACGGTGGAGGCTACGATTGTAGCCCAGAGGCAAGCTGTCTGCCTGCGGGGATCTCATGGGAGATGGGATCCCTGCAGGCAGACAAAGGGTCATGGCCACTGGGACAAATCATTTGGGGGGGGGCAATGCCCTCTCTCACACCCCCAACTATGCACATATCTGCCCACCACCTAAATGCCTTTGAATATCCACTCATTATATTTATGTTAGCATTTACCTTCTTCCAATTTTTTTTATTTCTTTTAATGAATACTCCACTACTTTCTTGGTTGACCCTTTCTATTCACCCTTCTTTATGACACTTTTGTTTAAAAAGACTAGTGGAGGATTCTGATACCTCTTCACTATGCCACAGAATATCATTTTCTCATCCAGGGATAGATACAGTATAATGCTCTTTACATTTCGATTTATTGGATTTAAGCACATCTTTTAATTGATTAATTTTTATCTCTGACTCATGCATTTGTTTGTCATATTCCTGATCCTCTTTTAATGCTTGCTTAAGATGTCCTGCTGTTTGTTTAATTATGACAGCTTTCTCTTGAGCTGTCTGTATGATCAGCAGCGTTATATCTAATGCACATTTATTTAATATACTAGTATATTAAATAAATTGGATTTAAATATCCATCTGGAAGACATTAGTGATAATGCAGGCTCTTCATTTAAGATTCTAACACATTTTGGATTCCATTTTAATTAATTTGCCTCCTACTCATCTTAGTGGTCATCGACTTGACTGTTTTGGTCTCTAACCGAAATTTGAAAGTCCCTTTATTGGGCTTGTAATACCTCCCTATATTATGGTTACACTACCATATACTGGATATTATGGGCTCAATATTCGAAAGGCATTTATATTGTGTAATTGGGTAGTAGTGATATTGGACTGCTACCCGGTTAGCCATCTACGGCTAAAACTAGGTAAGCCTTTGGCACGCCTAGCCATGGATGGCTTACTGGGTAGCAAGTGATCCAATATTGCTGCTACCTGGTTAGGCTCTTCAGGTGAATCCCCTCAGGTCCTAACCCGGATATTCAATGCTGTCACCACGGCATTGAATATCTAGGTATAGAGGTGAGTGGGCAGGGCTATGTGCCGACATGGCGCATAGCCTGTCCAACTGAATATTGGGCCCTATGAAACCATTGGAAAGAAGAGATATATTACTTAAATCTGACCCCATAACAACCTTCTAGAGAAAAGATAGTGGATGACCAGCTACAGCCTCTAGTTAAAGCCAGTCTTTCACAAGCTCAGCTGAAGAAATGGCATCAAACTGGGACTTTCCAACCAGAAGTGATCTATACCAGTGGTTCTCAACCTGTGGTCTGTGTATCTCTGGAGGTCTGTGAGATGATTACAGGCGTTTCACAAGGCAGAGAGAAGAGAAAAAAGTCTTTCCATACTGCTATAATCCATGCAAACACTATATGGGACAGCTGCAGAGACAGGATCAGCAATGACTGCAGAGATGGCGGTAGCAGCATCAGTACCCAAAGAGTCCAAAAGAAGCAGCAGCTGTAGAGGTTGCTGCACAGACTGAAGTAGAATCAACTGTGGAAGGAGAGAGGGACTAGATGGCGAGAAAGAGGGAGACCGAGAAAGAGGGAGACTGACTAACTGCTAGTGGCTAGATCAAGAGAGACTGCTAGGAACTGGCTGGGGAAGGGATAGAGAGGCTAGTAGGGAGAGCTTAAGGCTGGTAGGGATTGGCTGGGTGGAAGGGAGGGAGGGAAAGATGGACTGGCAGAGACAAGAAGGGGAAGGAAGAAAAAGAGTAATGGACTTGGAACTGAGTTGAGGGAGTCCAGGAAGAGTGGTGGGAATGAACAGGGCTTCCTGAACTTTTTATTTAACAGTTTTTTTTATACTGCTTTATCATTTTAATCAAAGCAGTTTATATTGTAACTTAACTTGGTAATGCACATTAAAAAGGGACATTGATAACTTGGATTCTTCAGAGGCAATGGAGGGTTAAATTACTCGCCCAAGGCCATAAAGAGTGCTATCGGGAATTAAACCCACTCCACTTTTGGGAGGTTAATTGTCGAAAAAATAGAAGTCTTGTTTTCAAATATTGGAACCTCCTGATAGTGTGATATTAAATGGTGAAATTGTAACTGTTAAGTCCAAAATTACATATCTGGGTGTGCTATTAGATTAGCAACTCAGTTTATGTCAGATGTAAGGAAAATGGTGCGGAAATCATCTTTCAAAATCAGAAAATTGTAATGTCTTCAGCTTATCTATCAGAATTTGAGTTTTGAAAGTTTATATTGGTTCAATTTCTCAAATGGGTTAGTTTTGTGCTCTGCTGTTCCACACGAACAATGTACGTTTGTACAGGCAGGTCACGCTAAATGTGGACACTGTTCATTTTGTGCTGTAATGCTAGAAGATACTATCTTTTACCATAGTGGTAAGACTTACAAATTACGTCATGCACTATGGCTTTTGTCATTTACAGTTTAAGATTCCCATGTATGAAACTCTATATTGGCAAGACAACGCGTCTACTGAAAGTGAGGTTAGCTGAGCATAAATACAGCTTATCTAAAGCAAAAGTAGAAACAATTTTTATTAAGCATTGTAGAACATTTAATCACACTTTTGATGAATTACGTTGTATTTATTGGAACATGTGCCACTGAATATACGTGGAGGAGATCGTGGGAAACATTTATTTTATTTATTTATTTATTTAACATTTCTTATATACCGCGCTATTTGTCATCAGCGCGGTTTACATCAAAACAATAGAACACTTGACCAGAGATTGGCCGTCGTTTACATGAAACGGGGAGTTAACATGGAGGAGAACTTGGGGAACTATTTACGTTCAAGCTTGTAGCAAACTTAGGAAACTATGTACAAATTGGTTGTATTACATATTAGGTATGATTGCAGTGTTTTACGTCAGGTGGTGGCTGTATGATATAGTGGGGGTGGGGGAGATAATGGGGTATCAGGGTGGGTGTAATGTAAGATAAAAAGGTGATGTTTGAGGGTTCTTCTAAATTGAGTAAGGTCTCTAATAGCTCTAATGTGTGAGGGGAGTTTGTTCCAGCATACGGGGGCATAGTTCCTGAAGGCCCTATTGGTGGTGATCTGGTTGAGTTTTGTGGATTCAATTGGTATAAGTAGCATGTTGGTGGCCTGGGATCTCCTGGATCGGTTGTCTGGAGAATGCGCTATGAGATCGGAAATGGATGGAGGAGCTATCATGTTGAAGGCCTTGAAGGTTATGAGGAGGGTTTTGTAAAGGATTCTACTGCTTATGGGAAGCCAGTGTAGTTCCTTTAGAATGGGGGAGATGTGGTCGACCCTTGAGGTTCCGTAGAGCACACGGGCTGCCGCATTCATGGCTAGCTGTAATGGTTTGAGGGAGCTCTTTGGAAGGCCATGCAGAACTATGTTGGCATAGTCGAAGTGCGGTGTAACTAGTGCCTGGAAGATGGTGCGGAAATCCGCGGATTCCATCATGGGCCTAAGATGCCGTAGGGTTTTTATCTTGAAGTAGATGGTCTTGACAGTACGTTTGATATGTTCCTTGAAGTTGAGTTGTTGATCAAGTATTACCCGAGATAACGTATGTTGGATTTGATTGGAAGTTCCGCGTCTCTTACTTTGAGTGTTGGTGGAGGTGAGAAGGCTTTGTTCCTTGTGATCATTAGTACTTCCGTTTTCTTGAAGTTTATCCGGAGGTTTTGGGTGAGTAGCCAGTCAGTTATTGTGTTGAAGCAGTCAACTAGCACTGTATAGTCGGGACAAGTGACGGTAATGGGTGTGAACAGTAGTACATCATCGGCATACATAAGACACGATATGCCAAACGAACGGGCGATGTCACAGATTGGTTGCATATAGATATTAAAGAGCAACGCGGAGAGGGAGGAACCTTGGGGTACACCCTGGTGCTGTTGGAAAGGTTCAGAGGTGCTGTTTTGAATGCGGACTTGTTGACATCTGCCTTCTAGGTAGGATTTACACCAGGCCCATGCTTGATCTCGGATTCCCTTCTCATGTAGCCGGGTGAGAAGCTGTAGGTGGTCTACGGAGTCGAACGCTGCTGATATATCGAGGAAGATTAGTGCGAAGCCCTTCTTTATACTGTCAATTCCATTGATCAATGAACTGGATAATGTTGTTAGTAGGGTTTCGATACCGTGTGCTTCTCTGAATCCGTGTTGAGAGGGATCTAGTGGGGAGGCTGAGTCAACATGCTGCTGAATCTGTCTAAGGGTTATTTTCTCTAGGATCTTAGCCATCAAAGGGATACTGGAGATTGGTCTGTAAGATTCCTCTTTCTTTGGGTCAAGTTGATTGTTTTTAATAGTGGGCGGATGGATGTGTGCTTGAGCGCATCTGGGAAAACTCCTGTTTCGAATGACAACTTGGCGATGTTGGCTATGATAGGGCTGAACTCCGTGCGCATTGTCTTGATCCAGTGCGCTGGGCAGGGGTCAGTCGGTGCGGTCGTGGCGTTGATTGATGCAATTACTTCTTCAATGGTCTTTGTTGATGGCGGTGAGAGTTTGGTTAGGGTGGACTGGGAAAGGGTGGACTGGGAAAGGGTGGTTTTGGGATTCGTAGTATGGTAAAGATGGGGTGGTGATGCTGTTGTGGTTACCTTTATTGATTTTGATTGGATGTAATTCGCATATGCTTGTGGCTGAATGCCTTCTTGTTGAGGTGGGGAGGGTTGGTTGGTAAGGGATTTCACCAGCTGGAAAAGGTCTCTTGGCTTATTTAGTGAGCGGCTGAGAATTTCTGCATGGAATTGTTTCCTTTTGGCCCACGTTGATTCGCGATGGGTCTTCAGATGTTGTTGATAGATGGCTTGGTCTGAGGTATGTCTAGTGGCTCTCCATTTCCTTTCGAGTTTTCTGAGCTGGAGAAGAGACGCTCGTAGTTCCGGGGAAAACCATGGGGCGGCGTGTTTCTTGGAGTTTCTTCTGTCCGATGTGTTTTTTTTGTTGTCAGGCTGTTGAGCATAATGGTAGAGGGTCTCGTTCCAGTTGGACATCATGTCATTAAGGTTGGTTACTGGTTGATCAAGTTTTGGGAGAACGTCACTAACGATTGTTTCCCTGTTGAGTTGTTTGAAGCGTGTGGTTCCTGATGTTTCCATTGCACTTGGGCGGTGGAACGTGGAATGTTGTGTAGGTAGCTGGAATGTTATTAGATTGTGGTCTGACCAGGGGACTGGTGAGATATTGAGATTAAATTGGTGTGATGTACTTATGGCTGTATGTGGGATGAATATTAGGTCAAGGGGGTTTCCCCCTTGGTGGGTGGGATCAGTTATAGCCTGCTTGTAGTTAAGGTCAGCCATTGCTTCGAGGAAGGCATTGGCTAGGGTGGGTTGAGTGGAAGCGAGATTAAGGTCTCCTAGTAGCCAGTTAGGTTTGGAGGGGGTCTTCTGGGTTACATGCTAGGTCGATGATGTCTGAGAGCTCATCTGATCCAATTCCTGGGGTTCTGTAAATGAGGTTAATAGTATTGTATTTGCTGGTGATGGTTAGCGTATTCAGGAGATGCGTGCTCTTGGTAAGGCTAGTCTGGTATTGTAGCTTTGTTTTTGCAAGGATCAGTACACCTCCTCCTCTTTTGTTTTCCCTATTACAGGTGTAGGTCGAAAAGTTAGGTGGTGTAAGATGATTCAATATGACATTGTCTGATTCAGAGATCCATGTTTCTGTGACCATTAGCATGTCTAGATTGTGCATAGTGATTAGGTCAGTGATTACCGGCCATTTGTTACGGACTGACCGTGCGTTGATAAGAGCGCATCTTAGTTCTTGTTGATGCTTTGTGTCTTTATGTTTTGTGGGGTTTGAGGTCTCTAAGGCTATATATATTAGGTGTGGCAGTCTTCTGTGTGAAGGGTTTGAGTGCCAGTGGTATTGGTTATTGTATTGTTTACTGTTTGAATTCTATAGTAGTTGGATGGGGTTGAATCCTTCTGCCAGTACAACTGAGTCATAGAGTGTGCTGACCAGTGTGTAGAGCAGGGCAAAAGTAAGTAATGGGTAAGCCATTTGTGTTTCTGGAATGGGGCGTTTCTAGGTTAAAGGGTGTTTTGTGATGTTGTATGTATTTTCTAGTGATGTGTTGTGTTATTGGGGTTGTTTAGCACCTTAGTGTAGTGTTTCAATAGGGCAGTAGAGTGTATCAATACAGTAAAGCAATATAGTGTGGCAATGAGGTATATCAATTCAGTATAGCAATATAATGCGGCAATATAATGTGTCGATACAGTGTAGCAATGAGATATAGCAGTTTAGTAGTGCAGCGATATGGTGTGGCAATGCAGTATAGGAATTCAGGGGTAGTAATATAGAGCAGTAGTACAGTGTAGCAATGAGTTATAGCAATTCAGGTATGGTAGCAACCTATAACCATTCAGGTGTAACAATGAGGTGTAGTAATTCAGTTAGATATACAGTACTTGCAATTAAAGATTACTGACAACAGTATATCTAGTTACTTAGATACAATACTTGCAATTAATGGTTACTAGCAACAGTAAATCTAACTACAAAGAGATAGAACTTGCATTTAGTGATTACTGTTAATGGTATCAATTCAGTGCACAAAGAGATCAGGTATAGGTAGTTCGTTTTAGTGTAGTATACTTGCTGTGGTCAAGGAGAGAAATGTACGTTGAAAGGGAGCAAGCTCAACTTTGCAGGAGCTCAAGCTACTCGGATTCTTGGTAGATTTGCAACGGCAGCTTTCCTGTTATCATGATTTTGCTTGTGAGATGGCTGGATGCTAGATGGCTGTCGTTAGAAGTGGTTGCTGTTCAGGTTGTTGTAAACTCTGCCTGTCGTGCCCCGCCTAAGGGCCACGCCAAAGGGCCCTCTTGCGAGGCCCTCAGGCGCGGGCCCGCAAGGCGCGGGCACGCCTGCCGGCGGCTCTTTTTAAACGCTGGCTCTGGTTCCTCCCACAGCCCGGATAGGGCTGGAGTGCAGAGCGGGAAAAGCCGGTTGCTCGACCCCGACTGGGGAGCCTCGGAGATGGCCGCGGTTGAGGAGAGGCTGCTTTTCAGCCGGCGGCTCTTTTTAAACGCTGGCTCTGGTTCCTCCCACAGCCCGGATAGGGCTGGAGTGCAGAGCGGGAAAAGCCGGTTGCTCGACCCCGACTGGGGAGCCTCGGAGATGGCCGCGGTTGAGGAGAGGCTGCTTTTCAGCCGGCGGCTCTTTTTAAACGCTGGCTCTGGTTCCTCCCACAGCCCGGATAGGGCTGGAGTGCAGAGCGGGAAAAGCCGGTTGCTCGACCCCGACTGGGGAGCCTCGGAGATGGCCGCGGTTGAGGAGAGGCTGCTTTTCAGCCGGCGGCTCTTTTTAAACGCTGGCTCTGGTTCCTCCCACAGCCCGGATAGGGCTGGAGTGCAGAGCGGGAAAAGCCGGTTGCTCGACCCCGACTGGGGAGCCTCGGAGATGGCCGCGGTTGAGGAGAGGCTGCTTTTCAGCCGGCGGCTCTTTTTAAACGCTGGCTCTGGTTCCTCCCACAGCCCGGATAGGGCTGGAGTGCAGAGCGGGAAAAGCCGGTTGCTCGACCCCGACTGGGGAGCCTCGGAGATGGCCGCGGTTGAGGAGAGGCTGCTTTTCAGCCGGCGGCTCTTTTTAAACGCTGGCTCTGGTTCCTCCCACAGCCCGGATAGGGCTGGAGTGCAGAGCGGGAAAAGCCGGTTGCTCGACCCCGACTGGGGAGCCTCGGAGATGGCCGCGGTTGAGGAGAGGCTGCTTTTCAGCCGGCGGCTCTTTTTAAACGCTGGCTCTGGTTCCTCCCACAGCCCGGATAGGGCTGGAGTGCAGAGCGGGAAAAGCCGGTTGCTCGACCCCGACTGGGGAGCCTCGGAGATGGCCGCGGTTGAGCAACAATGGATCTTTAGATTGAATACTTTGGAACTTAACGATAAGTTCGAATGGACACTGTTTGTTTTTAATATGGATTTTCTACACTGTAGGTTTTGCGGAGTTAAGCTGTGAATCCAACTGCATGCTATCGTAGAGTCTTCTAAATGTAACTGTAGGTTTTGGTAGGGTTAATGAAGACGTTGTTTTAGTTGGGTGATCTCATTGGTGGTTGGGTATTTAAATATTGTGATGTTAGACACTATATTCCTAACAGGGGCTATACAGTTCAAACAACGATAAGAATTTGAGGGTTTATTTTTTTTTTAATTACTAGCTCTCTGACTGGGCGCTCTTAAAAGGGTTTTGATATATTTGTAAAACAAAGTTACATTCTTTTTGGTGCTTTAGTAGAAATATTTTCTTTAGTGGAGTAGGTTTAAAACTCTGCTTTGGTAACTTTCTCAGCTCTTGGGAACTGCTGACACCTAATCAGGAGTTAGTGGGCCTGATTAGCCTGTGAATGAACTGAGAGCAGTTGAGGCCTGCATAAAAGGCTTCAGAGCCCTGCCCTGTTGAGGCATTCCTAACGGGGCTATACAGTTCAAACAACTGTAAGAATTTGAGGGTTTATTTTTTTTTAATTGCTAGCTCTCTGACTGGGATCTCTTAAAAGGGTTTTGGTATATTTTAAAAACAAAGTTACATTCTTTTTGGTGCTTTAGTAGAAATATATTTCATTTCTGTATCAGTCGTCAAAGCTGTTTCTTTAAGCCCTTGAAGAAGTCTCTTTTGAGGCGAAACAAACGTATTTGTCGGGTTGGGCTGCTGACGACTAATGAGAGCTTCAACAACAGCTAAGTGTTTCTGGACTCTATTGTGTACTATTTGAATATAAATGTTACTGCATACATTCTGTTTTTGCAGGGGATGTGGAAGAGCGGATTACAGCTCTGTTGTGTGCTCTTATAGAGCATGTTGATGCAGGCTGGTTCCGTGTGAATCAGAGATATCTTTAAGTTCTAGAACCTAAGAATGATAATGCTAATTTGAGATACTATCTTTTATAGTCTAAGAAAAACACTGGGACAAATAATTGCTATAAATCTTGAAAAGTAATTTTTTAGATTAAGAAGTAAAGGTAAAATTGTTGCTAATGTTAAAATGGAGGGGGTTGGAGACCAGTGATGTATCTCACTATTCCCTATGGCAAAGTGATTGTCGTGTGAAGGGTTGTATAGCTATCCTGAGGTCTCTCTCCGCAAGAAATAAAAGAAGTAAAGGAGTGTCTAGTCACTATTGAGGTTACTTTGAATAGTTTTTCATGGTCAAGATGAGTTAGATAAACTTTTGATAGACTAAGGGGCTTGTTTACAAAGCCGCGGTAGCGGTTTGCGATCGTAATCGGAGCCGCGGCCCCATTGATTTCAATGGGGCCGCGGCTGCGATCGCGAATCACTACCGCGGCTTTGTAAACAAGCCCCTAAGAGTTGTATTTATCTGTGGATTCGTTTTGTGCATACCATGACCCTCATGAACCTCACTCAGGCTATGTGGAGTATGATCTCAGTCTCTCAAATTTACTGCTAATGTTCAGCATAGTACTTGCAGTGTGCCAAAGAGCGATTCCTTTGGGATGTCATAAGATGTAACATGTGACACCCAACAAAATGGAAAATAACTCAGTATTTTTCTGCAACATTTTCTTGGTTTCTGACTGCATTTCTTGCTACTGGTAGATTCTCATTGTATACCTTCTTGATTTAAATACAGAGTTTGTAGCATAAAAGGTGGCATTTTACTTAGTAGATAATGTAAGATTTAATGCAAAGAAGTGCAGTGTCATGCACTTGGGTAGCAAAAATCCAAGGGAATTGCACACGATAGGGGGGGAAAGGTTGGTGTGCACGGATCAGGAGAAAGACCTTGGTGTGATTGTTTCTGTAGATCTCAAGGTAGCAAAACAGTGCGACAAGGCAGTGGCAAAGGCCAGGAGGATGTTGGGCTGCATACAAAGAGAAATTACCAGCAGAAAGGAAGAGGTACTAATGCCACTGTATAAGTCACTGGTGAGGCCTCACTTGGAATATTGTGTTCAGTTTTGGAGACCATATCTTGCAAAGGATGTAAAAAGACTGGAAACTGTTCAGAGGAAGGTGACCAAGATGATTTGGAGCCTGCATCAGAAGCCTTATGAGAAGAGACTTGAAGACCTAAATATGTACACTTTGGAGGAGAGGAGGGATAGGGGAGATATGATTCAGACCTTTAAATACCTAAAGAGAAATAAATGAACAAACAAACCTCTTCCAAAGACGGGGAAGCTGTAAAACTAGAGGGCATAACATGAAGCTGCAAGGTGGTAAATTGAAAGGCAATGTCAGGAAATACTTTTTCACTGAAAGGGTGGTGGATGCTTGGAATGCCCTCCTGATGGAAGTGGTGGGGGCAAACACAGTGACAGAATTCAAAATGGTATGGGACAGACAGTGGATCCCTTTACAGCAACAGGATAAAATCAAAATAAATTGAACCATCTAATTTCTCAACAAATAGGGGTGTCCTACATGGAGCGGTGGGTCACCCCTAAACAAAGACATGGGGAGGGGTGCACCTACTCCTGCCATCTTACTGGGCAGACTAGATGGACCATACTGGTCTTTATCTGATGTCATTTACTATGTTACTATGTATGTTACTATGTCCTTTCCTTGACTCCTGCTAGACCAGTCCAGACAAGTGGGTTGTGTTCCTCTACCAGCAGATTGGTAGAGATAAAGAACCAATGAAAAGCCCAGGTTTCAGTGATATCACTTCCATGCTTCTATTCGCCTCAGCCACTAGAGGACCCTTCAGTATTCATCCAAAAGCATATGGAAGCTTCAAACAACCTCAATGAGGCCAACAATGAGTAACGAAACAGTAGAGAACTATGTACAGGAAGGTTATCAATAAAAGATGAACCTGCAGAACCAAGTATAAAATCATAGCAGACCCAAGAGTAAGGCAGCAGAAGAATACAGCAATACAGTTCCAGGAGTGGGCCCTGGACTGGCTAGAAGGACTCAAGCAAAGGATATTATCTGGTAAGTAAAATGCCACTTTCCATATCGTACTGCTAGACCAGTCCAGACAAATGGGATGTACCACAGCTACATCTCCACTGGGCGAGAAGAAGGCACAGCAGCTTGAGCCAAAGGTCGTGTCCACCCGCGCGTGGACATCCAAGTGGTAATGCTTGACAAAAGTGGAAAGAGATGCCCATGTCATTGCTCAACAAATACGTGCAGGGACTACCAAGCTCCACTCCTTCCATGTGAATGCTTGTGCTGGTTCTGCAACAGATAACGCTGAGGCAATGGTTTCCTTAATCCAGTACCCTAAAGGCAACTTTAGCTGCTGCCTCACCTTTGCATGGGCTGCAGCAAACTGCACAAAAGATGGTCAGACTTACAAAAGAAATCCGTAAACTCCAAGTACTGGAGAAGCACCCTCCAGACATCCAAAAGGTGAAGATCTTTATCCTTGCCCCGGCACTGCACCTTAGAGATGGAAGGTAGGCAAACAACCTGGTTCACATGAAAGGGAGCAAGCATCTTAGGCATGAAGGAAGGCATGGGCCAAATAGATAAGGATCTCGGCAAGACAGAGCCAGCAACTCAGAAATCTACCTTGCAGAGCAAATTGCGACCAAGAAGACTGTCTTGAGCGTCAAATCCTTTAAAGCAGCATGCTTCAATGGCTCAAAGGGCACTGTCATCATGGCCATGAGCACCAGACCCCAGGAA
The DNA here is from genome assembly GCA_033557465.1 of Ichthyophis bannanicus. Lineage (NCBI taxonomy): Eukaryota > Metazoa > Chordata > Amphibia > Gymnophiona > Ichthyophiidae > Ichthyophis > Ichthyophis bannanicus. Next base: position 63,546,913 of record CM066039.1, on the reverse strand, counting down.
GGTGATCACAGACCGGAAGGGAGGACACAGACACCAAACCCCCTGGAGAAAGTGCAAGACATCCAGGTGCAAGGCTAGTGACTTACAAGCCACTGGACCTTGTAAACAGACCAGAGTTGCTACCTGAACTTTCAGGGAGCTAAGGTAGAGGCCCTTTTCCAGGCCATCCTGTAAAAATGACAGCAGAAATGACACCTTGGCCGCCTCAGGGGCCAATTGCTGAGCATTGAACCATCGATCAAAGAGGCACTGGATCTGCACGTATGCTAGCTTTGTAGACCTCCTCTGGGCTCCGAGCAAAGTGGAGACCACCAGCAGAGAGTAACCTTTCAAGAGCCAAACTGTAAGCAAGAAGAGAACTGGGTCCTCAAGGACGATTGATCCCTGCTGCAATAGGCCTTGAGAAAGAGGCAATCAAGGAGGGGGCGCCTGCAGGAACCACAGCAGATCTACGAACCATGCTCTCCTCTGCCAATCTGGTGCCACCAGAACAATCCTGCCCAGGTGGTGCTCTATACGCCGAATCACATGCCCACCAGGGGCCATGGAGGAAACATATACAGCAGATGCTGACTTAGCAAAGGCTGGGTCAGGGCGTCGACATTCTCAGCCCCCATCTCCGTGTGGGGACTGAAGAAGTGACAAGCTTTGGCATTAGAGCAGGTCATCATCAGATCCATTTTAGGGTGATTCCAGCAGCACAGAATCAACTGAAATGCCTCCTGACCCAAATCCCATTTTCCAGGATCCAGAGAGTGTTGGCTGAGGAAGTCCACTTTCACATTGTCTACCCCAGCAATGTGCTGAGCTGACAAGGCTAGGAGGTTCTTCTCTGTCCGGGCAAACAGGAGAACCATCTCCAGAGTTACCCTGGCACTCCTCATGCTGCCTTGTCGATTCACATAAATCACTGCCATGGCATTGTCCAAAAACACTCGAACCCACTGGCCTTTGACCAGGGGCTGAAAATGCAGAACAGCTAACATGATAGTCCTCGCCTCGAGATGATTAATGGACCACACTGCTTCCCTGTGATTCCAAAAGCCCTGGGCCATATGGTCTTGGCAATGGGCTCCAGCATCTGTCATCAGGGGGATCCAGGAAAAATCATCCAGCGGCATGCCCTTTCTCAGATGACAGGGCTGCTGCCACCACCGCAGGCTGGACTTCACCATCAATAGAAGCAGGAGTCTGCTCTTTAACTCCTGAGAATTTGGGGATCACCGAGCCAGCAAGAACTGCTGAAGCGGTCTTATGTGGGCGGCATGTGCCCACAGCACCATCTCTATGGTTGCCACCATTAATCTGAACAGCTGAGCATAATCCCAGACTCTGGGAGTCTGCTGCACACAGAACAGCACCAGGCAATCCAACAGTCTTTTTACTTCCTCTTCTAGCAGGAAATCTCTGCCCACTCAAGTGTTGAAACGTGCTCCCAGAAACTCCAAGGACTGGGAATGCAGCAGTTGGCTTTTTCCACGATTGATCACCCAGCTGAGACTTTTCAAAGAGGAGACCTCTTGGGACGCCACCCGAGACGCTTCAGAAAGGGAACGGGCCTGGACGAGCCAGTTGTCCAGATATGGATGAACACAGATCCCTCAGCACCGCAGTGACACCACCATGACCTTGGAGAACATCCTCGGGGTGGTGGATAGCCCAAAAGGGAGGGCAGTGAACTGAAAGTGAGAGCCACGCATGGCAAAATGGAGATACTGATCCGCCCTAATCGGGATATGAAAATACGCCTTGGCCATATCCAGAGAAGCCAAGAACTGAACTCAGTGCACTGCTTGAATCACGGAGCATAAGGTTTCCACAAGGAAGCGCAGGACATGCAAGTGCTCATTGACCTGCTTTAGGACCAGAATGGGCTGGAAGGAACAGTCCTTTTTTGGGCACCACAAAACAGATGGAATATCTGCCTTTGCCCCGTTCGTTAGGATAGATGGGCACCACCACCTTTAGGGGAAACAACTTGCCCAAGGTGGTCTACACAGTGGCACTTTTGATCGCAGATACACAAGGGGAGATGACAAAAGCATTTGGAAACAGCATTGCAGTCCAGGAATACAGTAGCCAAATGAATGGTGTCTAGTACCCAGCAATCCTTGGTTAGCCGGGCCCACTCCTGAAAGAAAAGGCGAAGCCTGCCTCCAAGAGGAGGAACTGGGAAATGGGCCCCTTAAACCTTCACTGAGCAGTCTAGGAGAGACCACCTCTGGAGAGGACTGGGTCCCTAGGTCCATGGGCCCCACAAAAGGACTGAGAGTGAGCTCGAAGTCTGGAAGCAGAGGAGAAGAAAAGCTTTCCAGGTTGGTAACAACAAAAGTCCCGAGATCCCCGGGAGTCTTGCCAGCGGGCCAGTGGTGGATGGGCAGAGGCTGATGAGAAAGGGCTCCTGCCGCTTCACAAGCCCCTTATTTTCTGGAAGGCTGTGAGACTTTGTCTCACCCAGGTCCTTCATTAGCTTCTCCAAATCGGCTACAAACAGAAGCTTCCCTTTAATGGCCAGTTGGGAAGGAGGAGTCTGCCACCCAGTACTGGAGCCAGATCCACCTCCAGGACACAGTAGACAGGGCACTAAGAACATAAGAACATAAGATATGTCATACTGGGTCAGACCAAGGTCCATCAAGCCCAGTATTCTATTTCCAACAGTGGCCAATCTAGGTCATATGTACCTAGCAGTTTCCCCAAGAGACACAAGTTCCACAATGCTTGTACTGGGTCAAGCATTGATATCCTGGGTCCCTTCTTAATAATGGTTTATGGACCTTTCCTCCAAGAACTTGTCCAAACCTTTTTTAAACCCAGCTACACTAACAGCCTTTACTACATCCTCCGGTAACAAATTCCAGAGTTTGATTACACGTTGAATGAAAAAATATTTTCTTTTATTAGTCTTAAATAGTTTACCCTGTAGCTTCATTGCATGTCCCCTAGTCTTTCTATATTCTGATAAGGTAAACAATCGATCTACGTTTACCCGTTTCACTCCGTTCATTAATTTATAGACTTCTATCATATCTCCCCTCAGCCGTCTCTTTTCCAGGTTAAAGAGCCCTAACCTTTTTAGCCTTTCTTCATAGGAGTATCCTTCCATCCCCTTTACCATTTTGGTGGCTCTTCTCTGTACCTTTTCTAAAATCGCTATATCCTTTTTAAGATACGGCGACCAGAATTGCACACAATATTCAAGGTGCGGTCTCACCATGGAACGATATAGAGGCATTATAATATCTTTTGTTTTATTTTCCATTCCTTTCCTTATCATACCTAGCATTCTATTTGCTCTCTTGGCCGCCACTGCACACTGGGCCGAGGGTTTTAACATGGTATCCACAATGACGCCTAAATCTTTTTCCTGGGTGGTGGTTCCTAATGTGGAACCTTGCATTGTGTAACCATAGTTTGGGTTGTTCTTCCCTAGGTGCATAACCTTGCACTTATCCACATTAAATTTCATCTGCCATTTTGATGCCCAGTCTTCCAATTTATCAAGATCCTCTTGCAATTTTTCACAATCCTCTTGGGTTTTAACAACTTTAAATAGTTTTTGTGTCATCTGCAAATTTGATAACCTCACTCGTTATTCCACTTTCCAGGTCATTTATGAATATGTCAAAAAGCAGCGGACCCAGCACAGATCCCTGGGGTACACCACTATTCACCTTTCTCCATTGGGAAAATTGGCCATTTAACCCTACCCTCTGCTTTCTATCTTTTAACCAGTTCCTGATCCACAATAGTACACTGCCTCCTATCCCATGACTCTTTAGTTTTGCCAAAAGTCTCTGAGGGACCTTGTCAAAGGCTTTCTGAAAGTCCAGATACACAATATCAACCGACTCACCTTTGTCCACCTGTTTATTCACTCCTTCAAAAAAACATAACAGATTAGTAAGACAAGATCTTCCTTGTCTAAAGCCATGTTGGCTGTCTCCCATTAGGTTGTGACTATCTACATGCTGAGTAATTTTATTCTTTATGATGGTTTCTACTGTCCCTAGACACCAAACATACCAGGTCATACATGGCATTAGAAAGTAAGGCCACAGCCAACTCCAAAAGAGGGGTAGTATCTAGCAGAAGAGACTGAATCCACTGAAGCAGGGCTCAAAAATTAAGGCTCATACCTATTGACAACTGAATAGCCATCGCCGTGGTGAACTGGCTCCTCAACAAGACATCCACCTTTTGGTCCAGAGGATCCTTTAATGTCGAGTCACCTTCCACAGGGATAGTGGTCCATTTAGTAACCACAGTGATCGGCGCAGCCACCTTGGGAATATCAAACCGCACCACATACTCCTTCTCCAGGAGAGCATGCATCTTCTTACACGCTCTTAACCTCCAAGACGGTGAGCACGTCAAATCCCACTCTGACCGGATAATATTATTTATTTATTTAACATTTCTTATATATACCACCTTTCATGATATCCTTAATCACCTCTGGAATGGGAAGACAGTAGTGAATTTCCACACCTTTTGCAGAAGTGGGTGCACTCCAGCTCCTGCTCTATCCCTGAAGCATCTGTCAAGTTCAAGGTAGATAAAACCCTGGCAATCAACTCTGCCAGCTCCTCCTTCTGGAATAGGCATATCACCCCAGCCTCATCACAGTCGTCTGAAGATGAGAGCATTTTCTTGTACACATCAGAATCCAAGTCACAGTCCAAATCTCAAACCAGTGCGAGATGACCCCCATCTCCAGGGGATGCCCCTCACTGGGGACACTTAGCTAAAGGCAGTCAAACAGGGCTTGCACTCTCTGCTTGCTCTCTCCAAAACTGTGTCTGGGGGCATCCAGAGGCCATAGGATCTGAATTTCCATGCCAGAAGGACCAGACCTGCTGTAAAAAAACAAAGAATTCTGAAAGGACAATCCAGAGTCCGGATGCTCACCTCTCAGAAAAGACTTCCCAAAACCAGGAAGCATCACTGCCGCAGATCCCCTAGAGGATGAAGAGCAGCTCATGGAGCATCTTGTGCCCTACAGGATGGTGTAGGATGTTCTGGTATGCAAAGAGCAGGTACAGTAGTGGCCAAAAAATTAAAGCGGTATCTTTTTCTACAATTTATTGTCAAATAATGTACTGTGGAGATGTCACATGTGCTTACTTATTTAATCAGCATGGCGATTAGTCACATCATGCGTCTGGCGTCCATTTTAGTGTACTTATACTCTGTAGTAGGTTTCTTGGATGAAGTTTTGAATTTTTACAACTAGGAAAAGATTGAAAGTTACATGTAAAATATACAATCAAGATGGGTAGAAAGTGCGATATTAATGACTTTGTAAAGGGACAAGTTGTCAAACTCCATGCTGAAGGATATTCGCAATGTGCTATTGCAGAACATTTGCATATATCAAGGTGTGCAGTTCAGAATGTTCTGAAATCAGGTGGCCTTACACGTCGTTCGAAATGTGGATGCAGACGGATAACTACTGGATGAGATGACCGATTCCTCAAAAGCATTACATCATCTAGTCCACATACTTCATCTCAACGTGTGGCTCAGTTAGCTAATGATCGAGGAATAAAGATAAGTGCTAGATCTGTCCGACGATGGCTTGTGGATGAATTCAAACTTGTGGCCAGAAGACCTGCCAAGAAGCCTGTGATGACCAGGAAACAAATTGCTGCCCGCATACAGTTTTGTAGCAAGATGAAAGACAAATCTGCTGAATGGTGGGAGAGGGTAATGTTCACAGATGAAAGTACATTTCAACAAGTATGTGGGCGTGGTTACAACTACATCAGTTGACCAGCAGGCGAGAGACTAAATCCGAAGTACACGATCAAGACTGTTAAACACCCACCATCGGTCATGGTATGGGGTGGTATCTCGGCGAATGGACGATGTGGCCTGCGCATTTTTGAGAAAGGTGAAAGAGTACATGCTGCAAAATACATATCCGTGCTGAATAGTAAAGTTAAAATACACATGAATGTTTCTGGCACAACTATATTTCAGCAGGACTCGGCACTGTGCCACACTGCAAAAACAGTCAAAAAATGGTGGACAACAAGATCGAACTGCTACCAAGTTGGCCATCAAACTCTCTGGATCTCAATGTAATTGAAAACTGTTGGAATCTTATGAAGAAAAAGGTGACAGCACACCGTCCAACTTCAGAAGCAGATTTAAAGGACATATTCAAGCATGTAAGGGTCAACGAAATCACTCTGGCATACTGTAAAATGCTAGTTAACAGTATGCCTACAAGAATCCAGGCTGTGCTGAAAAATCGTGGACACCCTATCAAATATTGACACATATATTGTTTCCTGAATAAAACTTTGAAAATGACATATATCTCTGGTTCTTAAAGCTTTTGACCATGAAAGTGACAATAACACGTACTTTTCTAATAAAATTCTGATATTTTAGACTCTGCCTTAATTTTTTGCCCACTACTGTACACTAGGAGCAGAGTCTCTGCTTTGGAGAAATTAGGCTGCCTCCTGGCTGCCATTTTGACACTTTACAAATATGACATACTATAGGGTGCAAGCATATGCAGGGATTCGAAACCCATCAACACGGTTCCTCAGGGGAAGATGTGTCGTATGCATGTGGAGTGCAGGTGGACATATGCATTTTGCCACCAAAATGGAATTTGCACAAGTAAGATACGTATGCATTGTCCAAAAATACAGAAGTTTGCATGTGCAGCTGTCCCACTGGAGCCCTGTATATGTTCTACATGCATCCATCCCTGTTGGTGGGGATACTGTGGATCCTGGCAGATTTTCTATATGTATAAGCTGCGATTTCATAATGCTGTGGGATGCTTTTTAAAAAAATACATTTAATTTGAGGGGCAGATATATGTCAATTTTACATTGGTCTCACATGTGTAGACCCTCTCTTCTAAAACTGACAGATTTGCAGACATTCTCACTTCCATTGCACAGATGGACTTTCTAAAATGTGCCTTATATGGAACATACTGCCTATTGGTCTCATCTGTATTTTTTGCCTTTACTGGATTTTAACACTTATTTTGGGAAAAAATATAGATGAAAATTCAATGTTGGTCCACAATGTTTTGTTACAAACAGTTAAACAGCATCCAAGAAGAACTTGGACCTCTGTGACGTGCTGGGGAGACAGATTTATGTAGGCCACATGTCCGAGACCTGACCCCCAGGCCAGTTTTCTATTGACTCCACAGGGAAACCACAACAGCAACACTACAGACTTCTTTTAGAGTTTCTTCTGGCTCGTCCCAAATAGACATAGTTCACCCAGTCATGTCTCCCTTACTACATAGATCAATTAGGCTTTCATTCCATATACAGATCTATTTACTGATTTACACATCAGCACCGTTATGGACCTCTACGTTACACTGGGAAATGATTTCTCTACATGTCCATCCACTACTTTGGTTCCCTTTGCACTTCTTCTGGTGCTTTGGGATTTCAGTGCCAGTGCTTCTGCTCACCATGTGATGCTCTTCTGCATCTCTAAGTCCTTTACTGTGCTACTTGCTTACTACTGGTTTAATCAAACTTTTAGCCTTTGATGCATTCCAAAACAACCCAATTACAAGAAGGCCTGATCCTGGTGAACCTTGGGCCACTATAGATCCAGCACCCTCTAAGTCTGAAGGACTTGGGCCCCCTAGTGGCAGAGGGGAGGCAGTCTCCTGCATGTCACATTTCCTGCACCCACCAGTTGGGAGGAAATTGGCACTGGGCTCCTTTGTTTCCTTGAGCATTAAAACAGATTTTTTTTTTTAAAGGATGTGACTCATTTTCACAGGAACGATCAGTGTTGGAATACATGCTACTGTTCCTCATGCCCTGTCCTTTTCCTGGCACCTTGAGCTGTTCATACCACTTTTTGAGCTGATTTGCCTTCCCTTTGTATCTTGGGGGTCTTCATACCATTGTTGGTGCTGCTTTGCCCCTCTCTTAGTGGATTAGGATCTTCATACTATTGTGGGGGCTCGTTTGCCCTTCTCTTGGTCCCTTGGGGTGTTCATGCCACTGTTCAGTCACTTTGCTCCACTCTTGGTGAAGTGGAGTGCTGTGGCCTCTGCTGCTGATGCCTGACTGTAGGTTTCATAAACCTTGGATGGGAACCCCCCAATATTAGAGTCAAAATATGAAACGCTAATTCCTCCATTGACTGGAATAGAAAGAAAATAAACGCCGCAATAAAATAAAAGAGAACTTAGAGAATGAAATGACAGAGAAGGGCAAACAAAATGAAATAATGAAATAAAACAAACGTGTTTTCTGTGCACAGTCCCAGTTTAGTGAATCCCATAGTGATGTACTCATGGAAAGATGGCACGGTAATGTGCCATTTTCCACAGCTTAGCAAACAGGCCCCATCATCAAAAAATTACACATGGGCTTCCATAGCACACATGCTTAAAAGTAGATGAAAAAGAAGCATTTTCCAAAATGAAGGGAGAAGAACACATGCATATTTGTGATATTCAAAATCATGCATAAATAATTTACCCATCCACAACCTCCTGTATAAACAGAATTCAAAAAAGCATGGGACCAACACAGAGGATCTCTAAAGGTAAAAAGTGGACTGTTGTAGTTGTTGTTATGGAAGGACAGACTAGATAGACCATGTGCTCTTTTTCTGTCATCATGTTTCTATGTTTCTATGTTTCTAAAGCATAGAGGCATTTTCAGTACATATACGTTATGCTAATTTTAAAAGCTAAACTTCAGAGAAAATTCCCACAATGAAATCAAATATACTTACCATGGAACATATTTAGACAGGAGTAATTGCATGAGTCAGAAAGCTGATCTCTCTAAATTATTTTCTGTGTCACAGAAAATTAACTTTTCCTTGAAAAGATCAAGTACTTGATTCTTGATATTCTTCATTAGCCCTGGCCAATATGAGATTTCCGGGATAACTAACTTTCCTCTCTTGCTCCAAATACGGGCTTGTATCCTAATTTAGACATATTTTAAATATTACTGAAAAGATTAACTTAGTTGAAAACCATACTGTAGATTAATGTTCTTATTCCTCTCTGGATGAGGGTTCAGTTTCTTCAAGTTATTTGATGAACTGGGATGCCATACGCTTATAAACTGTATCCTGGTTCATTTCATGAAAAATCAGTAACTTGTTAAAGCAATATAAAATTCCTTAGGCACTCAGGCATGTGAATGACCTCGTGGATACTCAAAAAAGCTCCCTGTTGCATCCCATGGTGCATGGTGTCTCCTGCTTTCACTGTGCCCTCATCTGAATGACCGTACATACTGTGCTAGCAGTTTAAAACTCCACATCTTTAAAATGCAGAAAGTAATGAGGTTTTGCAGTTAATCCTTTTCTTGGGCATGTGCACCAGTTTTTCTTGCGCGGGGAAACTCTATAGAAATTTCATAACATGAAACCTTGTATTTCACCTTGTTAGAACACATCAAGATCATCCTCTAGACCAAAAGCAGCGACTGTGGGGCTCCTGCCAGCCTGTATAGGACAGCAAATATTATATAATGCTTGATCGCAATACATGGAACTTGCTTTGGTGGCCGGACAGCACAAAAGGTGTAATCAAATGTTCTGTGATTATGCTTTTTTAGCATTTTGGACATTTCCTGTGGCACTTTTTCTAGAGGATCAAGTCCCATAGCAGGTGCTCCTTTTTTGCAGTACAAAATTCACAATTTGGGTTGTTTGGAAATAGCTAAATGGTTAGAACAGTCTATTAGTGAAGCAGTAGCCTTCTGGTTAGTGCAGTGGACTGAGAATCAGGGAAGCCAGGTTCGAATTCAATGGATCTTGTGATCTTGGGCAAGTCACTTCATTCTCCACTGCCTTGGATTCAAACTTAGAGGCCAACATAGTGACCTTCCATTAGAGCCCTGTGCTAAAGCCCAGCACATCCTTTTCTAACACAAGCCCACTGCTGACAGTTAGCTCCCCAGTCCTGTAAACAAAAGGCATGCAAATAAGCTCTGTGCTAACATGGAAGTGCCTCAGGGCTGGCACGTTCACTAGGCAAACTAGGCGGTTACCTAGGGAGTCAAGCCCTGGTGAGCGGTATCGCTAACCCAACCCTCAGATAAGTGGCAGCTAAACTGCTGCTTCAGCATCTTGGTGGGCTTTAAAATGCCCGTGCGTGCAGTTTGGGCCTGCCGCTCCTGCCCGCCCTCCAAAAAACTTTAATCAGAGGGGGGGGGGGGGGCAGAAGTGGCAGACCATGAGTGCGCATATGTGCAGGCAAGCATATTGAACATCTTCAACACCGGTCTCTCCTCCGGCTCCTTTACATCAACCTGGAAGCATGCTCTGATTCGGCCCATTCTTAAAAAAGCTTCCCTGGACCCTTCTGCTCCTGCAAATTGGCGTCCCTTTTCAAATCTTCCCTTTCTCTCTAAACCTTTGGAAAAATTAGTTTTGACCTAGCTGTCTTCCTACCTCGATGTCACCCTAGCATGTCACCCTCGTCAGTCAGGTTTCCGGCCAGGCCATAGTACAGAATCTATCAGAATCTATTCTTCTCTCCTTTCTGAACAAACTCCACACCTCACATGACCATGGTTCCATTTCTCTAGTACTTTTACTTGACCTATCTGCTGCTTTCAACCTAGTAGACTATCACACACTCCTTATCCGTCTTCGTGATGCTGGGATCTCCGGCACTGTCCTCCACTGGTTCCGCTCTTTCCTTTCCTCAAGGTCCTTTTCTGTTCTCTCTGGCTCAACCTCCTCACCAGTTACCCCATTATCCTGTGGTGTCCCTCAAGGATCTGTCCTAGCTCCCCCTTCTGTTCAATATCTTCTTCGCCCCCTCTTCTGATTCAACAGCATGGCATCTCCGTGTACTACTATGTGGATGATATCATTCTTCTCCACCATACCAATTCCTCTTTCCCCGATATTGCCCCCTCAATGTCTGTCTCTCCACATTGACTCCTGGATGTCCTCTAACTTTCTTCACGTCAATCTTACCAAAACCATGGCTATCTGGTTCACTTTCGGTGGTCCCTCCCCATCCCTAGCAGCAATATTCTCCTCCTCCTCTATTCCTCTTGTCCTCACTTTGCATTACCTCGGTATTACTTTGGATTCTGCCCTGGCCTTTCATGATCACATTTCATCTGTTGTCCGACACTCCTTTTGTTCTCTGAGACAGATACACCCTGTTCTCCCCTTTCTCCCCACTTCCTCTCTGACTACACTGCTCCTTTCCCTTGTTATGACCCACCTAGATTACTGTAATATCTCCCTAGCACGTCTTCATCAGTATCAGCTACGTAGATTACAACTCGTACAGAACACAACAGCCCGCATTCTCACGCACACTTCTTGCTCGGACCATATTACACCATTGCTCATCCACCTCCACTGGTCCCCGTGGCCTTCAGAATCCAGTACAAGATCCTCACCTTGGTCCACAAATCATTTCATACTGGGATCCCACAATATCTTTCCAATCTTGTTCACCTAAATGCCCCACAGCGCTCACTCAGGACAATACACACCAATCGCATGTTTCTCCCATCCCCATCTCAAGCGCATCTGGAATCCACTCGCAACTCTGCCTTTTTCTTTCTTGGCCCTAAACTCTGGAACTCCCTGCCGCTGAACCTCTGTATGGAACCTTCAAAAAGCCCATCTCTTCTGTGCCGTCTTTGACCTTCTCCGTCTTTGACCTTCTCCGCCTTTGACCTTCCCCGCCTGCCTCTCTCCTGCACTGATGTCATGTTCCCTTCCCTTCCATCCCCGCCCCTCTCAATATATTCTTCTCTCTATCTCTTTATTATCTAATCACTGGTGTTCTGTTTCCTTTTCTACACAGCATTTATTTTAATTGTATTGTAAACTGCTCAGATACTTGCGTGTTGGGTAGAATATTAAAAATTGAATAAAGATAAAGGCTTGATGCAGCGCTGAAGCAGCAGCTCAGCCGCCGGTGTTTCAGTGCAAGGTGGGGGCGGCATGGCGGGCTGGACGGAGGTGCAGTCTTTGGGGGGGTAGTGGCAGCACGGAGGGTCTGCCAAAGGCGGCAGAAATCCTCATGCCGCCACTGAAGTGCATGCACAGATCCATGCGCACATGAATCCGCGTAAGCTGCAGCTGTATCAGCTCCATATGATGGGATGTTATTTTTTCTCTGCAGAGCCGTTTGGCAATATTATCAGTTATGTGCAGAATAGCATTCCATCATATGTGCATTTGCTGTGTGCATGCAACTCCAACATGCCAGACACATGTTGGAGGTACTTGCGCATAAGATCCGTGGATGTGATGGAATGGCATTCAGCACATAAACAACAATACTGCAGAATACTAGCCCATCATATGAACACAGAAGAAACGGGCATGAACTCCTCACTGGCACTGACTGTAGAACAATGAGCTGTCTTTTACGCCTCCTCAGGCCTTTTGCTCAGCCTTCTGGCCTTCTATGCACTTTCTTGCGTCTTTGCTGCAGAGCTCATTGCTTCCATTTTTTTTAAGTGCCTTCAAGTCAATGCTGACTCCTAGTGACCCAGCAGCTCCTGGGTTTTCTTGGCAGTGTGACCAGAAGTAGATTGCCAGGCCTTTCTTCTGAAGCAAAGGGTTGGGTTAACTGACTTGCCAAAGGCCACAAGGAGTGCTAGTGGGAATTGAACCTTGGTCTCTTTCTTACCAATCCAGTGCTCCAACCATGCCATACATCCATTTAAATGGATTTAAATGCGTTGTGCGCTACTATCTTCTTGAAACTTTGCACACAGTTCATGCACATGACTTGTTCTTGCATTAGTAGCACACAAAATTGTGTTCAAAAACTGAGCTAACCTATATGCAAAGCCTAGCACACATTACTACATTGGCCTCTTAGATTGTAAGACCTCAGAGGAAAAGGAAAATAGCTACTTACCTGAATATAACTTGCCCTGAACTACTACTGAAAAAGACCTCACCTAAATGCAAAATCCCTTCCCATTTACTGTATGTTATAAGGATGATTAACTAACTCCCTTAAGCTATGAATGAAGAAAAAAGAAAATGTGTCTTTTTGTATTTCTTTCTTTGATTCTACTAGCAAGCAAAAACTGAATTTTGAATGTCTTTTTGGACGAAGGCCAGATTCCTATTTCTTATAATTTTAATCTTGGGAAGCATCTAGATAATGCATCCTAACGTTATATATTAACTGCTCTCTAATCTGCTCTTTGCAAGATTTAACTTCTTTAAAGCCTTTCAACAAAAGGAGCTGGTCCAGGTTGAGGCCTACAGCAGCTTTTCTGATTAAGTGATAACAAATCCCTATAACACAATCACTGCAGAACAGGCTCACTAAGCACAATTCTAGATATAAGCAAATTATACTTTACTCTTAAAGAGAAGCTTCAGACAAGCTCCTGGACCAACCCAATAAAATCTAATGAAAGCCTTGAAATATCACTGTAGATTTCAGTAAAAGGTCCATCTGAACTGAATTTTCTACTATTTCATTCATATGCTTTACTGAATAAAATGCATAAACTAAGAGATATCTGTGCTTATATTAAGGAGGTGGGGTGATCCTCTACTTATAACAATGTACTAGGAGGCAGGACAGTTGCTGAAATATGAATCTGAGAAGTCCCCAAGGTGTTTCATTTGTAAATCTGTTCCAACTCCTTGTGGTCCTTCTGGAACGAGTGGAATTTTGATATCAACACAGAATCTGCCTTTACAATATCTTAGACATTTAAAACAAGATGGAGCCCACAGTTTGCGCACTAGAACCTTGCTCATCTTTACTTAAACTGCTAAATGTGGGTTAATGGACAGACAGTATCACCCCTGAGTACTGGAGGAAAGAAGTAATTAAACCTTTGCTGAAGAAACCAGCACTCACTCTGATTGCAAGGGATTATTATAGACCATTTTGGATGAGGTGGTAGAAGGGGCAATATCTATACACCTTTGGATTTTTAGGAAAAAAATAAATCTCTTTTGGACATTTAGCAATTAGTTTTGTGGGAGAAATATAGTATAGAGACTCTTCTAGTGGCCCTTGTGGACAGAGCTGATATCAGCTTTTCTGCATTTTGGGGAGATATTGAGAATTACCCACCCCCCAACTCTGTATGTGTGTGTGTGGGGGGGGGGGCACTGAGTTCAGCAGAGCCACGTTTTTTTTTCAGGACCTGCTGGGACCAGGTCATGTCAGTCAAGATGGGGAAGGGGAGGCCAGCAGACCAGTAGTTTCTCTGGACACAAGTATTTGTGGTGGCAATGGGGTGGGAGGGTTGCAAGCCACAGTGGCATTTCCAAACATCATGTCCACTACCACATCACTGCCCTCTCCTGCCTTTTAATTAGCTATAAGAAACAATATGGGAAAATTCCCATGGACCTTCTATGCATCAAGAAACCTCTCAGCCAATATTAGCCATCCAGTAAAAGTAGAATAACGCATAGCAACATTCAGCTTTCTATACAGGATTAGAGAGAACCTCAATGAAAACATGCGCCTTCAGTTCTGTAACACACACTCCACATTCCCCCAGCAATGGAGTTAGGATAATTCTCCTTACAACTCAAAGAAGAATTCAAATAGAGGTATCACCTAAGGAACAGTAGCACTTTCTTTTCACTCCCATACACTTTGCAAAATAACACAAAACCCTGAAAAAATACTCAACACCTTTACTGCAACCTTACCATAACAGCACCACCTCCAATGACTCAAACTGCAAGAACCCCATCTATTAAAAGACAGCAATGTAAATATTACACCAGGCTCCAGAGCCACTATTGGAAAAAACAGTATAAGCACGATGGCTATTTATTTATTTATATATTTTTTATTTATTTAGCTGCATTTATATCCCGCTTTTCACTGGGTCAAAGCGGTTGGGGGATACATTTAACACGTTATGCTATAGATTGTTAATCAAGAACTACACGCTAAAAGAATGTTACCTCGTTCACAAATACAGGACATGGGCAGACTTTCAGCTAATACTGAATACGAAATTGGAAACAAACATCCATACTGTAATCCCCCCCCCCCCCCAAAAAAAAATCTTTTGTTCATCGTTAAAGAGAAATGATGAACAAACAAACCTCTTCCAAAGACAGGGAAGCTGTAAAGCTAGAGGGCATAACATGAAGCTGCAAGGTGGTAAATTGAAAGGCAATGTCAGGAAATACTTTTTCACTGAAAGGGTGGTGGATGCTTGGAATGCCCTCCTGATGGAAGTGATGGGGGCAAACACAGTGACGGAATTCAAAATGGCAAGGGACAGACACAGTAGATCCCTTTACAGCAACAGGATAAAAACAAAATAAACGGAACCATCTAATTTCTCAACAAATAAGGGTATCCTACATGGAGTGGTGGGTTCACCCCTAAACAAAGACATGGGGAGGGGTGGCCTGCGCAGAGCGGCAGGTGCACCTACTCTTGCCATCTTACTGGGCAGACTAGATGGACCATACTGGTCTTTATCTGCCTTCATTTACTATGTTACTATGACTCTATTAACAGTGCAACAATGGAAAAAAGAGAAACCAAAAGCTTTTTCTCCTGTACTACATAAAGCCATGGAACGGCTCTTTGATGGGGGGGGGGGGGGGGAGGGTGGGCAAGCTCCGCCTCGACTCTGCCTCAGGCTCCACCCAAGGGAATGGCTGCGATCACATCAAAGGCTCCTGTCTGCCCGCTAGGATAGAATCTTCCACAGGCAGACAGAAGGAGTCTTTGCTGCGATCATGGCTGCTCTCTTCTCTCTGCGTTTGGTGGGCAATATTTTGGTAGGGGCCAGGGCCCATGTGGACCACCCTATTCTGATGCCTACGCGGTATATAAAACCAGTTAAATAAATAAATAAAATATGCTGTAATATGCAAAATACAAAAATAGAAGAGAGTCACATTTCCCAAAATGGACACATTCCAATTCCTAAAAATGCTTTTTCTTTTTTATCTTTGTGGTCCAGGCATTTTATTTTTCTAATCGGGTTGGCCCCAGTCTCTCTTTCCCACTTTCCTTGTTTCAGTCTTTTACATTCTTTTAGGGTCTGCATTCTATTTCTTCTCTCTTCCTTCTCTACATCTATCTGACACTATTTTTTCTTTTCATCGGTTTTTTTTTAAAGTTTCTATATTCCATGCTTTCCCACCCAGTTATGTGTTATCCCTCTTTTTCCTTTCCAATCCTCAGGCTCCCACTGTCCTGTCTCTTTTTGCTTTCTCTGATTCCTATTCCCCCATCACTCCCTCGCTATTCCCTCCTCCCCACCACCCTCTGAACTCACACAAAAGGCGAGTCATTGGTAGCCTTGAACACTGGGCTCATGTTACTCACTCAAAGAAGAATTTACATTGGTTACCGATCAGATTCCAATGTTAGCTTAAATTATATTAATGTTAACATTTACATTAGATGTAGCTTAGGCACACAATATCTAACTGAGAAAACACCATCTTACATTTATTTATTTATTTAGCTGTATTTATATCCCGCTTTTCACCGGGTCAAAGCGGTCAATTGGGGGATACATTTAACACGAGGGGATATGAGACACATACACTAATACTTACAGAGAACATGGACAATGGAGGGTTAAGTGGCTTGCCCAAGACCACAAGGAGTGCCTACAGGACTAGAAATCCCAGTCCCTCCGGCCTGAGATTGCTGTCCCCAGGTGGGACTTGAACCCCCGGCCCTCCGGCCTGAAGTACCTTGTCCTAACCACTAGACCACTCCTCCCTATATCTTACAAATGACATCAAGGATTTTTGGAAGATGCTGAAGACGCTACTCTTCTATGAACACTACGGATCCACACAAAGCCCATAGCTACCCAATGCTTCCTACACTTGTATTGTTCATATATTTACCCTTCCCCCCTTCTCACCTCAATACGTACCTAATCCCCCTATGTCAACCACTTTGACTGAAGGAAAAGGTGGTATATAAAACTCAATAAATAAATAAATAAAATATCTGGAGGAGTGACCTAGTGGTTAGGGTAAGTTACCTCAGGTTGGAAGGTCAGGGGTTCAAATCCCACTAGAGGACAGCAACCTTGGGCCAGAAGGACTGGGGATTCTAGTCCCACAGGTGCTCCTTGTGGTATTGGGCAGGCCACTTAACTCCCCATTGCCCATGTTCCCTGTAAGTATTAGTGTATGTGTCTCATATCCCCTCATGTTAAATGTATCCCCCAATTGTGTTGTGACCACTTTGATTGAAGGATAAGGTGGTATATAAAAGCATCTAAATAAAATAAATAAATAAAGTCTACATATAATCTGTTACTCCTAGCAAATAGTTATTGATGTATACCATATCAGAGGAGCCAAAAGCTTTTTCACTAGCTACTTCAGCATTATGCAACAGTTTGCTCAAAGAAATTCAATCACAAGAGATGACTGGTGCTTTCATTAGCAAGCAAAAGCATACAGCCCGATATTCAAAAGGGTTTAATGGTGGCCGATATGAGGATATCTTAGGAAGGAGCCATGTCAAAATACGCACCATCCATGCATCTAAATCACATAATTTCAGCGACTTTCACACATTAATGGCCTGTCACTGTTCTATAAGTATGTCTGTCAGGTCAATGGTGCATACTTTTACTGTAGGCGTGCATGTGGGTGGAACACAAAAGGATAAATTATAAAATACTGTAATTTACATGTGCTCCTGATAAATCTAGGCGCAGACATTTGTAACAGCCATACAGAAGGTGTACGTGCTGAAGCCTAGATTTAAAGTGCATATTCCACCACTTATGTCCCTATTTTATAAAACATACACATACTTGACTATATAAAATAGGTAACATGCAGAAAAATGCATATTAACTACAAGGGACTTTATAAAATTACTCTTTAAGAATTTTAGGGGGAGTGGCCTCTTTCTAAGATGGCGGCAGTGGAGAACTAACCAACCGACTATGCCTAAGAGGAAAGGTAAAGCCAAGGCTAAAGCTCCTCCCGCAGAGCAATTACCTTCTGGTGAGGGGCCTATGGACCGCTTTGTTCGTTTGACCAAGGAGCAGGTTCAGGGGATTCGAGTGGGCTTGGTGGCGCCGATGGATTTTGACTCGGCGTCCTCTGCCCTGGATATCACACTCTCACCCGATGGACGTCTTCCCCCGGTGCCTCCTGGCTCCTCAGCTGTCCAGATGATGAGTGACGACATGCTGTCTTCAGGAGCAGTAGCAATTGCATCTTCTGAGTGGGACTCGTCTCCAGTGAACGCCCGAGATCGACCTGGAGAGTTGCAAGTTTCTGCATCAGCATTTCCATCTCAGCCTAGTACCGGGGGTCATACTCAGGTAGTTGAAGCTTCTTCTTTGCCTCTGGGCACATTAGATCAATCTGTACTTCGACCCCCTAGCTTCTCCTTTGTGTTGGCTCCCCCCACGTCGGTAACTCTGGACAGCATCTGGGACGCTATCTCCCACCTTTGTACAATGGTGGGTAATCAATTTTCTGCCTATTCTGACCGGATTTCTGTTATTGAACATGCTTTTCAACCTATGCAAACTGCCTTTGAGGAACTTAAAACTAAGTATGCTATTACCGAACGGCAGCTTGGGAAAGTTTCAGATTTAACTGATTCTTTGGTTAAAGACAATACTGTTCTTCGGGCTAAGACTGAGTCATTGGAGAATGCGGTTTGAGCGTCAAATGTTCGTTTGTTAAACTTTCCCATTGTATCTGGAGTGGCGCCTTTAGACTTATTCAAGAAGTATTTTCAAGAAATTCTTTTGGTTACTTCGGAATTGATGCCTCCAGTCTCTAAAGTTTATTATCTTCCCTTCGGGAAAAGAGATGGGAAAGTTCTGCAGGGCCGCCAGAGATGGATTCTCTTAATGTCTCTGATTTGCTTCGTACTCCCAAAGAAGAGGACATAGCTGTGTCAACTTTGCTAGTTACCTTAACTCTCTCTTCAGATAGGGAATGGTTGTTAAAATTGTTTTACAAAAAGCGAGCTAGTCTGTTCTATGGGAAAAAAAATCTTTTCCCGGATGTTGCACGGGAAACACAGAAACTGAGGAGAGCCTTCTTATTGATGAAACCTGGGGTGTTGTGTATTGGTGCTTCTTTTATGTTACGATTTCCTTGCAAATGTTTAATTACTTACAAAGCACAGAAATATGTCTTTTTTTCCCCTGTGGATCTTTCTGCTTTTTTAAGTTCGCATTTACCAATTTCTTCTTCTCCTGAAGTATGACTCCATGTTATAGTTATCCTTGGAACACTGTCTTCTCTTATTTTCCTTGGTTGTTTCTATTATTAGGAGTTTTCTCCTTTTCTTTCGGTTGACTCCCCCATAAGGGGACTACCTATAATCCTTGCATTTTCTATTCCTAATTATGCTTCATATGTGTGTATATTATAATTGCAAGTATTATTGTTCTGTACAAGCTGTTGCTTGAGTTTGAGTTATTGTTAAAAATTCATTAAAAAAAAAAGAAATAAGAATTTTAGAAACCCTATGCATGACTTAAGCCATTTAAGAAAGGGTAAAATTTACATGTGGGTGACCCCAACACATTCAAAGTAGTCAAGGGTGTAACAGCGGTGTGCCCTAGGTGGGACAAAAGTCCACACATGTATTCCCCATTTTCAAATGGTGTATGCATGTGCACTTTCTCCCTGGCACGAATAAAGATTTAAAAAGAGCTCCTTTTGGCCATCTCTTTATAGGAGGGATTAAGGCAGAGCTCGACAAATCCCGGCTGCCAGGATGCCATGGTGACCAGAAATTTGCACCTGGTGCCTGGGATTTTCTCCCCCTCTTTCAAAAAATGTTATGGGGCAGATGGCCCATTCTGTCTGCCCACAGGGATCTGATTTCCCACAGGCAGAACAAGAGGGAAAAGCAATCATGGTTTAAAGGCAGCTTGCTGCCCATGGGGATTCAATCCATTGTGGACACAAGGCTCGAAGACAGCCATGATCGTGGCAAAGGCCCCTTCCGTCTCCCTGCAGGAGATCAAACCCCAAGGGCAGAATGAAGGCTGGGCCAGGAAGCTAACAGACTGTCCGCAGGGATCCCATCCCCTGAGGGCAGAAGACAAGAAGAGCCGTGATAAGATGGGAGAGAGGGGGAAAATGAGGCAGCAAAACTTTAAAGGGACAATAGTTAAAAAAAAGAAAAGGAGGATGGGGGAACAATAGAGGGCAGGGGGTGGAAGTGCTAAGGGATAGGGAGAAGGGGAGAGAGTGGGAAGAGGTTGAAAGGGAGAGGGAAGAGTGAAAGGGTTTGAGGTTAAAGGGACAAATACATGAGGACAAATGAACACAATCGTAAAGGCCAAAAGATGCATTATCCCCTCCCCCCAAAAAAAATCACACACAAATACCCCACCTTTATATGTGCACACACAAACAGGCACTCCACCTCTGTACAAGAGATGCACACACAGGCTCCCCACCTCAGCACCACACACAGGGACCCGCAACTCTACCCCTCACACACAGAGGCACTCCAGACCAAACAAACACGTAGGTGTAGCTTAAAGTATCAGTAGGGGTGGTGGGAGAGGGGTGAGGATTAGGAGTAGGGCCACTGCCTTCTGTTAGAACTGTGCAGTGACCCATTAAGAGTCAGATTTATTAAGTGTTTATTCCCCATAGAAAATGGGAAAACAATCTTAGTAAATCAGGCCCTAAAAACCTAAAAAAGAAGCTGCAAGATACCTTTTGGGAGGGTGGGGGTGTGCACTATGACATAGGTTTTGCCAGCTGGCTCCTAGTTTCCAAGAAAATTTGTCAAGGCCTAGATTAAAGGAATATGATTATGTCCCCCTCCAAATTGAAATGGGCCAAGAGAGAGTCCTCTGTGATTAATCAAGATGATCTGAACTCTAGGTATGCAAATTGGCCCAGATATACTTGTAAGTGCTGATATTTTATATGTGTTCATTGTGAAATGCCTGCACTTAAACGTTGTCAGATTTCCGCCGTCAATTTTTTCCATATCCATATTTCTGAAATGGTACCTCCTGAAGCACATGGCTCCACGTTTAGTGGAGCCATTTTCAAAATACCAGCACAATTGTACATATATGGTGACCTCAGTGTTGCAAATGCTGATCTCCAAGTCCTATCTAAAATAAGCCTTCACATGTATAAACCCTCTGTTCATGAATTTTAGCAGTTCTATTCACATAATAGAGGGTAATATTATAAAGGGCCGCCTAGTTAAAGAGCTAGTTATAACATCCAAGTAAAGTCTATTTTATGAAAACATGTACTTGTCTTTATAAAATACAAGCCTAAGGGACTCTTTCACTAAATTGCACTACTATGTTAGTGTAGGTTTCTGTGCACGGTAACCGCTCATTGTGGCCTGCAGCAACTGTTAGCGTGCGGTATGACAATTGGTGTGGGTCTATTTCCATGTTAACTTCAACTCACGCACTGGAGTGTTAAATGGATGGGTCATGACATAGAGTGGGTATAGTGAGAGCCTCACAGTCAGGACACGGGTAAACAGTATGCACTGTCATTCTTAGTAAGGGTGCAATTACCTCCACCCAGGTGCAGCAGAACGTCTCTTTGATCGGTGGGGCCAAGCTCCACCCCCAAACTTGAGTGACACAATAGCATGTTTCCCTCACTCACAGGATCAGACATTTGGAGCTTCATCTGTGAGTGTCATAGGAAATGTTGGTGGGGTGCAAGCATATGAGCGTGTGTCACTGGTTGCATGTGCTTGTGTCTTTCTGTGTGTCATGGAGATTGCCGGAGACTACATGCACATGTGTGTATATATGTGCAAACCATGGGGACTGTTGGATGCTACATAGAATGTGTGTGTGTTTGTGTGTCATGGGGCCTGCTGGGGGCTATGGGGGTCATTCTGAACCCCAAATAGCAGGGTTGGACATCCAACCCCCGTTCGGGCCCTGGACGCGATTCCCTGCACAGTGCTCCCCACACGTATATAGGATTTGTATGGGGAGCGCTGGACAGGGGCAGGAGAGGGAGGGCCGAAGGCAGAGAGTGGGCGGAACAGGGGTGGGCCCAGGAGCCCAGACATATAGGGCCTATTCAGGCCGGGGTTGGCAAGATAGACGTGGGATTTATTCCACCTCAGAGGTGGAATAAATCCCTCTGAAGACCACAATCGGGCACAGGGATGCCATGAAAGGTGAGGCCCTCTTGCCTGATACCGGCCCTTGCAGACCCTGCTGAGGGACGGGCGATGGGGAAATCTACTGAAAAGCTGTGGCAGACTTTTGGCTGGGTGTCCTGCAAGAGCATAAGGAGGGCTGTACGGGGATGTGGATAGACAGAATCAGGGCACGTCTGGCCCATCTATGTGCCTGATTCTGCACCCGTGGGAACATCTAGCTCCCACTGGTGCAGAACTGGCTGCACATTTGGGCTGTCCATTGTTTGGATGGAATTTCCCTCTATGGGGCTTGTTTACAAAGCCGCGTTAGCAGTTTCTGCTCGTTATCGGAGCCGCGGCCCCATTGATTTCAATGGGGCTGCGGCTCCAATAATGATCGGAAACCGCTACCGTGGCTTTGTAAACAAGCCCCTATGTGAATATCTGGGCTACATGCATGTGTGTGTGAGGGCTGTGTATGTTAATATCTGTTGAGGATTGTGTGCGCATGTGCAAACAGAAGACTTATAGTTTGACAAAGCAATGCATTTCCCCTTCCTTCATTTGCAAAGAATATATATCTGGGGTGGGGGTGTGTGTGGAGGAAGAGTTCACAGAGACATGTTAAAATGTGTCTCGTTATCGTAGCAGGGGCTGTAAGAGGAATGTTTATAACTGGTGTTATGTGTGTACTGTCTAAATGTTTACAAGTACCCTCATGTTAAATGTAACCCTCCAATTGTGATGTGACGTGACCACCTTGATTGAAGGATAAGGTGGCATACAAATCTGTCTAAATATATAAATACTGTATATGTCTCTCTCTTCAGACAGTGGGTGTGTGGTGCGTAGATGCGATGCCTGTGTGTCTATGTGTGTGGTGCCTGCCTATATGTTAATGTGTGTGTGGTGCAGGGGTGGGATGCCTGTGTGCGTATGTGTGTGTGTGCACTGTGCTGGTCAGGTGCCTGTGTGTGTATGCGATGCGGGGGTGGGATGCCTCTGTGTGCATGTTTGTGTGGTGCGGGGCCGGAGTGCCTATGTGTCATCTAGGGGTGTGTGGGGCTGCACCCTTTAGCATATGTTCATTGTGCCTTGTTTTCCCTTCTTTTCAGCCTCCAACCTGTTGCACTCTTTTACCCCTCCCGGCAGAATTTCTCCTGCTGCCTTCCCCCACTCTGTTTTAGCTTCTGTCCCTCTTTCCTTCCATAATTACCCCTGGCCCTTCACTCATTCCCCTTCCACCAAACCACAGCCCCTTTAAATTTTCCCTATCTTCTGTAGCACTCATACCAGTCTTTTTCTCATCAGCCCGCAAAAGTAGCCTGTCCCACAGTCACACAGCAGCACTTCAGTAGGGCGTGTCAATTTTAGGGGTAGATTTTTATTTTTCAAACTTTACAAACTACTAGTGACCAAATTATGCGGTTTTACATGCTGAATCTAAAGTTGTCTTCACAAACTGCTAAAAGTGAATCTTACCTACAACAAATCACAGTTGAAATATGTGATAATTAAGTAATATTTATTTGAACATGCAAATAGTCTAAACACCGGTAGCCACATAATTGTCTTTAAAATGTCATGTATGTGGTTACTTTAATGCTATTTAACAAAATCCAGCAAAGAAGCTATATCCTGTTTGCTTCTGTTTAGGCTCATAAGCTCCCTGCTGACCATCTGACCCCTAATATAATATGCCCTCCTCTCCGGATTTTACACGTGACCAGCAGCCTCAGTTGTAATTTACACACATCTCTTTCTATGGACTGGGTGTGTGATGGCCAGTATGGAATCACCATGGGCTTGCTCAGAAATGTCTTGATCTCTGCTGTTGTCATGGTACAGGTAAGAGGAGGCTCAGAGACTCCGGAGTGCCAGTCAAGTAATTGGGTGAGTGTACTTGTCTCAGTGTTGATGGATGGTGTTTTCCTGGGTCTCACACTGCTGTCTCCAAGCTGAGCCTTCTCATCTCTTTCACCTCTGATCGTCAATATCTTCTCCACTGCATCTCCTCTCTCCTGTTCCTCTTCACTGCACAACATAGCTTGCAGAACAGACTCACTGTAGCCATACCAAGCTGACTTTCTCACTGTAGGCATGACTATCTTCCTTACCTCTTCACACTGTTCTTTCAATAGCTGCAGCTGGAAAAGGAGATGCCTGGGACCTTGTGTCCAATTGCTATTTATTTTTATATTGAACCAGTTCACCATGTAAACCCCAATACAGAACTCTACAATCATTCTTAAGTTTTTCAAATTCTTTCCTTTCAGATTATGGTTGGAAATCTATATTTTCATGAATCTTAGAGCTGTTGTAAGCCATCTGCTATGTGACACAAGTCCTATTTCCAATAGAGCCAGATCCTTTGGCAAGACACCTGTTCTAATGGCAGTTACAATTCTATAGTCATAGTTTTGATCTGTGCTTAAGTCTTTAATTACTTCATTGCCCCTTTTACCCATTTATGGAAATGGGTAAAAGGGGCAACATACGGAAAGCGGTGTGTATAAATGCCCATAGCATGGGAAATAAGATCCCAGATGTTGAAGCTTTAATGGGAGAGGCTGACTTGGATTTAGTGGCAGTTACAGAAACATGGTTCACAGAAAACCATGACTGGGATGTAACTATAACAGACTATACTGTATTCAGAAAGGACAGGGTAGGAAGAAGGGGAGGAGGAGTGGCACTATATGTAAAACATAATATTAAAGCTTTGGAACTACAGAGCTTAAAAGGGAGAGAGGAGGCACTGTGGGTTGAACTAGAAAGAGGGAAAGAGAAATCTATTTGCATTGGCATGATATACAGACTTCCCTCACAGGAGGAATAGGTGGATGGAGAATTAATTGAAGACATATGCAGCACTGCTAGGAAAGGGGAAGTGATACTGATAAGGGATTTCAATATGCCAGATGTTGATTGGCACATTCCGGCCGCAGTATCATCGAGAAATAAGGAGATCCTGGATTCTCTACAGGCAATAAAATGGGGGATAAGACATTTTTCAGATATGTTAGTGAGAAGAGGAAGGGTAAAAGTGGTATTGTCAGACTCAAGGGTGAAGAGGAGGAATATGTAGAAACTGATGAGGATAAAGCGAAATTGCTTAACAAATATTTCTGTTCTGTGCTCACAGATGAAGAACCAGGAGCAGGACCTCAGAAAAAACCCACAAACAGGAACATAAGCGAGGGGCATCTTGAACAATTTTCAGAAGATTGTGTTTGTGAGAAACTAGCTAAACTTAAACAAAGCGATGGGACCAAATGGGATACACCCAAGAATACTGAGGGAACTTGGGGACGTTCTAGCAGCTTCACTGACTGACCTTTTCAATGCATCACTGGAGTTGGGAGTGGTGCCAAAGGACTGGAGAGAGGCTCATGTGGTCCCTTTACACAAAAGCAGAAGTAAAGATGTGGTTGAAAACTACAGGCCGGTTAGTTTAACTTCGGTGGTGAGTAAATTATTGGAAACACTTTAGACATGTAACATTCCCTGTGTACATCAATGTACATATTATATATTTAGTTAACTGAACTTATCATGTTCTCTATGTAAATAGTTTGGAGTTTGACCTTCTATGTTACCGGTTGCTATGCACATAGTTCTAAATTGTTGTTATCTGTAACTGCTGTCCTGGCAGAGATAAATGTTAAAATGTAAACCGCTGCTGATCACTGGAAGGAGGGGTATAAAAATGGTTACAAATAAATAAACACTGCTGAAAGAGAAAATAGTGAGGTTTCTGGAGTCCAGCGGATTACAGGATCTGAGGCAGCATGGATTCACCAGAGGCAGGTCTTGTCAGACAAATCTGATTGATTTCTTTGTCTGGGTGACTAGGGAGTTGGACCGAGGGAGAGCCCTAGATGTGGTGTATTTAGATTTCAGTAAAGCTTTTGACACTGTTCCTCACAGGTGACTTATAAACAAACTGAGCACCATAGGGATGGACCCTAAAGTTACTGCTTGGGTTGGAAACTAGTTGAGTGGGAGGCGACAAAGGGCACAGGTAAATGGAGCTCACCCTGAGGAGAAGGAGGTTACCAGTGGTGTGCCCCAGGAATCTGTACTTGGTCCAATTGTTTTTAACATCTTTGTTAGTGATATAGCGGAAGGGCTGTCAGGTAAGATTTGCCTTTTTGTGGATGATACCAAAATCTGCAATAGGAAGGTGTAGATAACATGAGGAGGGATCTAGCTAAGCTTGAAGAATGGTCTAGTATTTGGCAGCTGAGATTTAATGTTAAAAAATGTAAGGTCATGCATTTGGGCTGCTGCAATCTAAGGAAGAGATATAGTATAGGAGGTGAAGTACTTCTGTCCACTAAAGAAGAGCGGGACCTATACGTGATTGTGTCTGATGATCTTAAAGTAGCTAAACCGGTAGAAAAGGTAATGGCAAAATCTAGAAGGAAGCTTGGGTGCACAGGGAGAGGAATGGCCAGCAGAAGAAAGGAGGTGATAGTGCCTCTGTATAAGTCTTTGGTGCGACCTCATTTGGAGTGTTGTGTGCAATTCTGAAGACTGCACCTTCAAAAGGATGTAAACAGGATGGAGTCTGTACAGAGGGTGGCTACTAAAATGCTAAGTGGTCTTCATTATAAAGCATATGAGGACAGGCTTAAGGATCTTAATATGTACAGCTTATAGGAAAGACGGGACAGAAGTTATATGAGTGAGACATTTAAATACCTCCGTGGCATAAATGCACAGGAGGACAGCCTTTTTCGATTGAAAGCAAGCTCTGCTATGAGGGGACATGGAATGAGGATGAAAAGGGATAGATTCAGGAGTGATATGTGGAAATATTTTTTTACGGAAGAGTGGTGGATCCGTGGAATAATCTCCCAGTGGAGGTGGTAGAGATGTGGACAGTATCTGAATTCAAAGAAGCATGGGACAAACACAGAGGATCTCTAAAGGAAAAAAGGGGACTGTTGTAGTGGTTGATATGGAAGGACAGACTAGATAGGCCATGTGGTCTTTTTCTGTCGTCATTTTTCTATGTTTCTAAGATCAGGGCCAGCAGAGATCTTAGCAAAATCAGGATTTATTTCTTTTTTTTTTAATTCTTTATTTTCGTTTTATAACAACAAAGGAAAAGGAAGACATACAGCGAAAGACAGATACATAAAATGTAATACATACACCAAAGTAAACCCCTGCCACCCCCCTCCCCCCTGCTTCTTCTCTAGAAAACTAATCATTCCCGAAGCGGGCGTGTACTTACATTATTGTGTTACAAAACCTAGCGGTGATCTGAAACATGATGAGTGTACATTATACAGGCATGTTGGAACAATGAGCAGATTGTACATAATCATTAAGCATCTGCCATTTAGACAAGCGAGAGTGAGTTTGGGCATGGGGAATAGCTCTCCGAGGTATCTGCTCATATCTACTATATAAGCAGACGAGGTTCCACCATTCATTGACAGTAAGTCGAGAGCTATCCTTCCAATTCCTCGTGATTAAGCATATGGCTATACCCAGCATGAAATCAAGGAGAAAGCGACCCTTCTTAGGCAGAGAGGGGACCTCCGCCACAGAGCGGAGTCCCACGATCTTCCAAGAGAGAGGTTCGTGAAGGTGTAAGATAAATTGAATACAACCCCAAACCCGCCCCCAATAAACCTGTAGTT
This sequence comes from Ichthyophis bannanicus, assembly GCA_033557465.1. Taxonomy (NCBI): domain Eukaryota; kingdom Metazoa; phylum Chordata; class Amphibia; order Gymnophiona; family Ichthyophiidae; genus Ichthyophis; species Ichthyophis bannanicus. The sequence continues at coordinate 63,519,178 of CM066039.1, read as the reverse complement.
GAGGACATTCATAAATAACATGAGCGAAGGTTCCCACAGCAGTATGGCAAGACCAACACTGGTCTCTAGCAGTTGTGTTCCATTTGGCTATTTTTTCCGGGGTATAAAAGCATCTGTGTGCAAAAAAGAAGAGAGTTTGGGTAACAGAGGCAGACCGGGAAACCCGCACTACTTTGCTCCAGAAAACGCTCCATTGCACAGGGGTTAAAGTGGTTTGCAGTTCGCGCTCCCAGGCTTGTTGGGCTCTAAAAGTGGCCGTGTCTGTACCCTGACATAATATTTTATAAAAGTTAGAGGCTACTCCATGTGTACTACTAATAGAGTGAACTATCTCTAATAGCCCGTCCTCAGTAGGGGCTGAGGGCGGCATGATTCGAGCACTTTTGAGGCAGTGTTGAAGCTGCATCAATTGAAAGTAGTGTTTCGCTGGTAACGCAAATTCCTTTTGTAAATCAGAAAAGGTTTTCCAACGAGCTGCAGAGAAAAGCTGTTGGGGTGTCCAGATCCCCCTGGAGTACCAGGGTTTCCATGCTATCGTTCTATTTAGGACTTGAATTCTGGGGTTATTCCATAGCGGGAGTCCGTCCTGAGGACATACGTTCGGGCCTAGTGATAGAATGAGAGTGTTAAAGGCCGCAAGAGTATCGACAATCATTGGTGGATGGCGGGTGTCTACTTGATAGGACATACCGGGTAGATGGGTCAACGGAATTGGGCTACTAAGCTCCTCTTCTATGTCAAGCCAAACTGGTCTGCTGTCTGTTGAGGCATCTAGCCATCGGGCACCTTGCTCAAGTAGGAAGGCTTGATGATATCTAAGAAAATCAGGAAATCTGGTACCCCCTCTTTCCTTTGCAGACTGTAGTTTTTGTTTAGCTATCCTTGGTGGCTTGCCCTGCCAGAGATAACGGACGAGAAGGCCCTCAATATCTTTATAAGTATGTGGCGGGAGTAAGCATGGCAGCATTTCTAAAATGTAGTTCACTTTGGGGACTATCATCATTTTCACAGTTTCTAGGCGGCCCCACCATGTAAGAGATAAGGGAGACCAACGATTTGTGAGCTCACGGACTTTGGAGACTACCTCTTTGGCATTAAAACTAATAGTGTCTTCTAAAGGAGAACAGTAATGGACCCCGAGATACTTCACCATGCGAGATTGCCAAAGGAAGGGAAAGGCTCGCATGTCAGCCTCGTGTACCCAGCGGTTCAGTGGGAATGCTACAGATTTGGTCCAGTTAATTTTATAGCCCGATAATTGTGAGTATCCGTCAATCAGATCCAAGACAGCTGGAACCGAATCGAGGGATACGAAAAGCATAAGGTCATCTGCATATGCAGAGAGTTTAATCTCCCTATGATTGAAGGGGACACCTCGAATACGTGCGGACTGTCTAATAAGGAGGGCTAGGGGTTCAAGAGCTAGATCAAAGAGCATTGGTGATAGGGGGCAACCTTGACGCGTGCCTCTTTGGAGATTAAATGGCTGAGACTTGATGGCATTTACACAAATACTGGCGACGGGTTGAGTATACATGACTTGGAGATATCGGAGGAAGCCCTCCCCAAAGCCATACCATCGGAGAACTGCAAATAAGAAGGGCCATTCTAGGCGATCAAAGGCTTTTTCGGCATCCAGGGAAAGACCCACCCATGGATGATCTAGATTGGCAGCACTGGAAAGCACATGGCACAAGGTCCGAGCATTGTCAGCAGTTGATCTGCCGGGTATAAAACCGCATTGGTCGGGGTGAATTAGGGTGGCCATCCTGTCAGATAGCCGGGTGGCCAAGATCGTTGCGAAGATCTTATAGTCGGCATTAAGTAGGGAGATTGGACGGTAGTTGGCGGTAAGTAGCGGGTCTCTGCCTTCTTTCTCAAATACTACCACATTAGCTGCAGAAAAGGATCCCAAAGAGGATGTATCTACCGCAAGGGCAGTAAAATATAGTTTTAAATAGGGAACTAAATCTGCACTGAACGTTGTGTAGAATTCGGTCGGGAGACCATCGGGTCCTGCGGCATGGCCCGAGGCTGTTCGTTTTAGGGCAGACTGGATCTCTGAAGTAGAGAAGGGTTCATCCATCGCATCCCTATCATCTTCAGAGAGGGTCGGCCGCTGAATGCCAGAAAGCAATCGCTCGAATGTCTCTGACGAGAACTCACATTCAGATTGATATAGGCGGGTATAGAAATCCCGAAAGAGCTCTACAATGTCGGAGTCTGTGGTCACTATGCCCCCTCCCTGTGGAGCTCGAAGGGCCGCTACGCGTTTGGCTTCTTTTTGACCTTTCAAGGCGTTGGCTAAGAGTCGACCGGCTCGGTTATTTTCACGATAATATGTCCCTCGCTGAAGCTCAATACTCTTAGAAGCTGCAGTTGAGAGGATTGAATTATATTGAAAACGGAGACGCTGTAATCGAATTAATACACATGGATCAGTACGTGAAGTTAGGACTCGTTCGCCTGCTTTTATTTGTTGGTCTAGTATGAGTAGCTGCTGTTTGCGTTGTTTCCGCAGGCGGATTTGATAGCTAGTGATCGTTGCTCGAATGGCCGCTTTGAAGCCCTCCCACCAAGCCCAATTCGCAGTATCCTGGGGTAGATTAAAATGGAAGTAATCCTGTATGGCTGCTCGAATTTCTAACTGGAACTCTGGCTGAGTTAACAGGGCTCTATCAAAGAACCAGGCCCCCGAATTCCCTTGGGGTGCAGTAGTGTGTAATTGAAAGGAAATAGCAGCATGATCTGAAATATGTTGGGAGTGAATCTTTGCGGTGTCCACCTGAGGAACTAACAGTTTTGATATTAGAAAGAAGTCTATGCGAGACTGGGATTTGTGAGGGGAAGAAAAGAAGGTGAAGTCAAGCTCATTGGGGTGTAGTAACCTCCATAGATCAACTAAAGCAAGATCTTTGATCAGGGAGGTAAGCGTGGTGTGACTCTTGGGGGGACCACTTGTCCTAGGCGGCTGTTTGTCAATCAGGGGATCAAGGACTAGATTGAAATCCCCCCCAATTATCAATGAAGTATTAGCAGAGGCCTGCGCAACCTGAGCAATGGTAGCAAAAAAGGCAGGATCATCCACATTAGGAGCGTAAAGGCATATACATGTAACTTCAAGGCTACCTATCTTGAGGTGAACTCTGGACCATCTACCTTCTGTATCTGAGCTAGTCGCAATAATAGTGGCATGCAAAGATTTCCTAACCAGTATGGCAACCCCACACTTCTTAGAAACGGCTGGGGAATAGGCGGCCACCATGTAAGGTTTAATATTGAGTTTAAGAGTTTCCTTCGAGTTTAAATGCGTTTCTTGGAGAAAATCAGATCCGCAGCTTCCTGACTTAGGTAGCTTAGGATTTTCTTCCGTTTTATCGGATTATTGATTCCTTTTACGTTCAATGAAAAAATCTTACATGGTGCCATCAATCGGTAATAGACATTTTAGGTAAAGGCGCTTGAAAACATACAACATAATCAGAAGCTGTGCAACAATGACATAATCACCGAGTATGCTGGCTAATACACCCCATATTGAAAAGTATGTACCAAAGTATCTTAGAGAAGAAGCAAAACCCCCAAGGAATATGGCGACCATGTGTCTGCGGGAGGAGGCCCTAGAGAGGAAATAGAAGACATGAAAAAAAAGAAAAGAAACACCAGAGTCCGTAATTAACACTGTCTCTGATACTCATCGAGGCTACTGTGGGTAGATGGAGTCGGGTCACAGATATCATCAAAAGTAAGGCAAACAAACTGCCCTCGCCAGACTCTTTGCTGGGCTGCGGTAGATCCAATAGGGCAGGTACAGCAGAATATGAGAATACTTGCAGGAATATTCTGGAAGTCAGCGCATCAAGTCGGCTTCCTTGGAATCCAAAAACTCCGCTAGTAGATCAGGGTCCTCGAATGTTCTTGTCTGATTGTGAAGCGTGACTCGGAGCTTGGCCGGGTACATCAGGCCATAGCGTGCTTGTAGTTGTTGAAGCCTCGGCCGGAATTCCAGAAAGCGCTTTCGGCGGTCGACCGTGGGTTTAGCCAAGTCAGGATAGAAGGAGATCTTGTGGCTCTCAAACTCCATATGGCCCTTTGCCCGAGAGGCACTTAGAATTTGCTCCACGTGTTGATATCTCAAAAGTCGAAAAATGATAGGCCGCGGGGTCTTCCTGTTGAGCGTTATGCTTGTGGGTACACGATGAGCGCGATCGATCTCCAAATCTTTGGCAAAGGTGATTTGAAGCAGAGAAGGGAGGATTTTACATAAAAACTCTTTCATGTCTCCCGATTCCGCTCCCTCCGGGATGCCCACGAGTCGTATGTTGTTGCGGCGCGCACTATTATTGCCATCTTCCACTTCTTTCTGCAATGCCCGCACCTGACGTTCAACTTTGTCGAGTTTGGACAACCGGGCCGCATGGGAGTCCAATATGCTCTCCATTTTGTCCTGACGCGAAGAAAGCCCTTCTAGCTTGTTTTGCAGCACACCAAGATCTTCCCGCAGCGCTCGGAGTGCTTCACCATTTGACTGCACGAGGTTTTTGACCCCTCTAATCTCTGCGAGGATTTCCTGCTGCATTTCGGGGCCCTCGCGCAAGGCCAGCCCCTTCTGCGGGGACGGGGGTTCAGTTTTGGAACGTTTGCCGTGAGAAGCTGCTGGAGATCCAAATTCCAGGCGCGTGGGTTTGGTCCCCGCCATCTCACCAATGTGCCCCGGCAAGATCAGAGTAGAAGTTCCAAGTATGTACGGTGTTAATTCAGGATTCTGAGTAGGCCTCTCGGGAGCCTCAGCGTTATGCGACCATCCCGCTGGACATCAGGCTCCGCCCCCGATCAGGATTTATTTCTAGTTCAGTACAGAATTGAGCATTTTTGCTATGGGACATGCCCATTTGTTGTTCCTAGAAATTACAGGTAGATAAATAACATATTACACAAAATTTAAAGCTAGTTGTTGATTTGTGACATGAAATTGTACCATTTTTTCACTAGTGCTTTTTAAAATTATGACATCTCCAAAATTGACGTAGTGCTCCAGGCTGCAGTTTTACTCTTTGGCCTGTGGGACAGGCTGCTCCCGTGGGTATATGCACCATTAAAGGTTTTAACTTCCTGCTACTGGGCAAAATATTGGTGGGGCCATGGCCTGTGTGGCCCACCCCGTTTCAACGTCTGTGCCTCCACCTCAATAGGTGGAGCTAAGTGCACCTGTGGTAATAATGCCTCGCATTAAGGGAGGGCGCTGCACGCTAATTGTCTGGAACATGTTGTTCACACCCAAAGACAATTAACGTGGTGAATCTGCACTTAATGCACCTGAACATTGCACACTATTGGCACATTAGGTGCAAAACCACAGGGTACTTTAGTAAAAGGGCCCCTACGTGTCAGAAATTGCACCATATGTTAAGGTGCAGGCATACACATCAGCCCTAGTAGCTGCTCTAAATGCTAAATGTCTAGAGTATGATCCTCATGCGTATTTATACACTGTGTCCACACTCTGCCCAATCTCCACCCATGTGCACACTCAATAGCAATACATGCCCTCAAGCAATACACAGATTTTTATGCTGGTCACCATTTTATAAGAGGTCACATTCACACGCTGATAACTAAAGTAAAGAGACATTTAGGCAAGTAAAAGGCTGCATAGCTTTACAGATAGCAACATAATATCACCAGCTATCTGTATGATGGCAGCTTGCTCCTGTATATGTAGATTCAGCATCTTCACTTCCACCGACAGCAGTACTGAATATACCAAAAATATTTAAATGCTGTGGCTGGTATTTAAAAAAAACTTGCTGACACTACCATTTGAAAGTGGACCACATGGTTATCCGGCCAGGCATTTGGAGTTTGAGTAGAAATTAATGAACTCTAATGTAGATAACTGAGATTGCTATCAGCAGTTTGATTAGTTTTCTATTAAGAATGCATCTGATGGCAGAAAACTAGAAATTTAATGGAATATTACATTCTATTACGGTATTTGACATACTCCATTTTTTGATATATTTTTTATTATGTTGTTTAATATATTCTATGGAACGATAATGCTATTGTGTAATTCAAGTTTATTTAGAAGCGCTGGAAATCGCCTTGAGCATGTGGTAAGTGTAATAAATAAAAGTAAATAGACACATAAATATAGATAAATCTATTAGCTGACTGCCTGCTATATTCTACATAGAACTGCAGCACAGTGTTCCCTGAAAGCAAATATATAGCCATGAAATACAGGTCAATTATGTTCCTAAGATAATAAACACATCCCTTATTGATATAGGCAGGCAATTTCAGGAAATTCTGGGAGGAGAAACGGTGAGAGGGAGGGGGGATATGATAGACACATTCAAATACCTCAAAGGCATCATTAATGTTCAAGAAGGAAACCTCTTTTGGGAGGAAAGAATGTTCTAGAACAAGATATAGGAGACTCAAAGGAGGAAGACTTAGGAACAGCATCAGGAAGCATTTCTTTACAGAAGGGGTAACGGATGCATGGCATGGCCTCCCAGGGAAGGTAGTACAGACAGGAACAATGAGAGGATTCAGGAAGACATACAAGTCCAAAGGATTCATGATTAGGAAGAAGTGAGGGGAAAGCCAAATATCAGCTGGGGTCCAAGGACTGCTGCATAAATTGAGTCAAGTTGATTATGTGGATCATAAGGGCTCTATTTGCCCTCATTTTCTATGTTTCTATCAGCTATTCAAATGTCTGATTATAACATTAACCGTATCTACTCAACTTATCTAGTTATTTATTTATTTATTTATTTAGCATACATTTGTATGCCGCTACTTCCAGCGATCAGTAGCGGCTTGATTACAGGCGTGAAAATGACAAATCATGACAGAAATTTTGATGAAATATACTATTGATTTGATAGGGAAAGCACAGCATAGCACACAGTTAGGGGTCTCAAAGAGGGGTCAAATATTCACATATTCACATATATACATAACTGCATCAAAGATCTGTCTAGGTGATGCCATAATGGGATTGGAAAAGATGGGTCTTAAGCTGTTTTCTGAAGTCCTTTAGGTCGTTGATCTGTCGTATCTCGTGAGGCAGGTGGTTCCAGAGCATGGGAGCCAAATAAGTGAAAGCCCGGTTGCTTGTCCGCATATTGACTGCTCTTAAGCTGCTTGGTATGCAGAGGGTGTTCAGGTTCATGGTCCGTCTGCTTCTGTTGAGAGGTTGAGTGGTGATGAGGTTAGAAAGGAACGAGGGGGATACTTTGTGGATGATTTTGAATATTGTGATTAGCATTTTGTATATTATTCGTGCCGGGATGGGTAACCAGTGTAGCTCAATCAAGACTGGTATAATGTGATCTACTAGGCTCTTGTTCATGATGATCCTGGCTGAAACATTTTGTGCCATTTGTAAGATGTTTATTGTTTTTTTTCGGTAGACCCTGAAGGATGGCATTACAGTAGTCAAAGTGGGGAATGATGAGTGCCTGTGCTACTGTTCTGAAGTCAGAATGGTCAATGATGCTGCGTATAGGTTGAAGAACCCTCAGCTTGTGAAATATTGCTCTGTTGACTGACCGGAGGTGTTTGTCCATTTTTAAGTTATCATCAATCAGTACCCCTAGATATTTTATCTCTTTTTTAGAGTGATAGGAGTTATTGTTCAGGGTGATGGTTGCAGGAGGATCAAAATCTTGTTTCCCTGAAATGAACATTACTTCAGTCTTCTTATGGTTAATCGACATATTGTTGAGACGGAGCCAGTTTTGCATTTCGAGTAGGCATTCTTCTAATTGGTTATAATTGGGATTGTTTACATCCAGTTGAGTGTAAATCATAATATCGTCCGCATACAAGTGGTAGCTGATATTGAACTTTTGGAAGATCATGCATACTGGTTGTATGTAAACGTTGAATAGGAGGGAGGAGATGGCTGAGCCTTGAGGTATTCCTTGTGTTTGGGGGAAAGGCTCTGCTTGTTCGTTGTTGTAGCGTACCTGCTGCATTCGGTTCATTAGGTATGACTCGAACCACTTTAATGGGGGTCCTGATATACCTATGGATGCGAGTCTGTGCAGGAGAATTTGGTGATAAACTGTGTCGAACGCTGCTGAGATATCTATGAATATGAGTATGAACATCTTGTTTTTGTTTTCTAGGCCCTTGTCAAAGAGTGCTATTAGCAGGGTTTCTACTCCATGGTGTGGTCTGAACCCGTACTGATGGTCATCGAGGATTTTGTTGTCATCTAGGTGGTCCTGCAGTTGCTGTTGGGTCACTTTCTCGATAATCTTTGCAAGAAAGGATATGCTTGAAATCGGACGGTATGAGGTTGGATCTTCTTTGTTGAGTGCCTTGTTTTTTAGTATAGGCCTGATTAGTGATCTTTTCAGATGAGCAGGCATGATACCTTGCTGCAGAGATTGATTCACTATATGCATTATAATATGTGCTAGTTCTTGTTTCGTGGCTTTGATCCATTCTGCTGGACAAGGATCAAGGAGAGAAGTTGTTGTATTCAGGTTTGAGATAGTATGGATGATGAGATTCTCATCAATTGACTGGAATGTAGACCAACTTTCTTTCGGCGTAATGCTTGTTTCCTCGCTGTTTGGCTGATTTGTGATAATGCCCAGGGGTTGTCGGGGGGGATTTAGTTTGGTTGCATAATGATTAGCCAATTCTTGTGCAGTAAGTTTGTCATTGCAGACCTGATCGGGTAAGGGGTTTGTGAGACCCCTAACTAGCTCAAACAGCTCTCTGGGTCGATTGATGGCCTTGCTGAGTACGTTGGTGTGGTGCGCTTTTTTAGCAAAGTTAATCTCCTGCTTGTATTTGGCTAGGAGTGCCAGGTATTCCAACTTGTGCGGGTCATTTTTAGACCGTCTCCATTTTCTCTCCAATTTTCTTAATTCCTTCTTCATTTTGTGCAGCAGTGGTGTGTACCATGGTTCAGTTTTTGTCTTTGTTGGTCTGGCTAGTGCCTTCCATCTTGGCTCCGAGTTGGATTCTATTGAAGAAGTCCATTGTTGAATTAGGTCTTCGATGTCTGTGTTGTTGTGGGTTATGTGTTCTTCAAGAGAGCTTATTAGCGCTTCCTTGTTAAATTGCTGGAACCTTCTTCGAAGTTGTTCAGCTGCACCAGATTTGCTCTTGTCTGTAGTGGAGCATATATATAGAGTGAGGTGTATTTGGTAATGATCGGACCATGGTACTTGGGTTACACAAGTTTTGGGTTGTTTTCCCTCAGTTTGCAGTGGTATTTTAGGTAGGAATATCAAGTCCAGAGAGTGCCCTTTATTATGGGTCTCCTCTTGTATCACTTGTTTATACCCGAGCTGGTCCATGGCTTCTAAGAATGAGGTAGCCTGCATGAGTGGGACTGAGCTAAGATTAAAGTCCCCCAGAGTTATTTGATATTTCTTGGCTGCAGTGGAAGAGATGATTTCCAATGCGTCAGCGAGGTCTTCATGGTGCTGTGTAGGTGGTCTATACAAGAGGCATATCGCCAAGGTCCTGTTCTCCACTCTGAGTATATCAATTCCTTGGGTAGTGACTTTTGAAGTGTTTGTCAATCCGAGAGCTGACTTTGCAAGGATTAGGACTCCGCCTCCCTTTTTGTGAGTGCGTGGACAGTTGAATAATACATATCCCGGTTTGTTTAACTGGTTCACTGTAACAGCGTCGGTGTTGGAGAGCCATGTTTCAGTGATGCACAGGAGGTCAGGTTTTTCGTCTGTAATGATGTTGTGTATAATGATGTTGTGTATAATGATGGGTCTTGTTCCTTATGGGTTCCTTGTGTATAATGTGGGTCTTGTTCCTTAGAACCAGAAGTATAACTTATCTAGTTAGAGCCACATAAAGCACTTCTGAAGACAGGATTTGTGTGATCTTGAGAGCTCCTAAACTATCTCTTTTGCTTATTCTTTCAAAGGTATCACAATTTATTAAAACTTAAGTTTTCTCCAGGGCATGACAAATGGACGGCACAGAAATTAGGGTAGCTTGCACTGCCAAATAAAACATAAGCATCTTTAGGGTTTCCATAGAGAGGATAATTTTGTACCAAGGTGCCTAAGCTGGGAAAACACTTGGAGGCCAATTTCCATCGGGCACATCCAAAATCTGGAAGGGCCTGATTCGTACCCGATTCTGATCCCACGAGGCTGGATATCCAGGTGGGATCAGAATTGGGTGCAACTGGCCTGGATGGGCAGGCCATGTCCTGATTCCGTCAGGCTGGACATCTCGCAGATTCCCCAAATAGCTCAGCCTGGGCTCCTGCATGGAGCAGCAATGTAGTGGCGTCTCGTTGCCAGGGCACCACGACTCCATGCAGGAGCCCTCATTGCCTGCACTGCCATCGAACCTGTGTTCCCCGCCACCATCAAACCTGTGTTCCCCGCTGCCTGACCCCCAATCGGACCTTCCGAGGCCAGGATCAGGCTGCGGGGAACTCCCTGCCCCTCTCATTTCCTCTGCTGGTCCCATCATGGCTGTCCCCCTCTGTTGGGGGGAACTTATTCCACCTCTAAGGTGGAATAAGTCTCCTGTCCAGGTCCCCCAGCCTGGACGTACAGGGCCATCAGCGGAATAGGCTCTGTACGTCCGGGTTGAGGGTCACGCCTCCAGCCTGCCCTCACTCCATCTCAAGGTCCGCCCCCTCCCACCCTAGTACAGAGTTCCCTGAACATCTCGGCAGTATGTGTGGGGAGCTGTGCACTCCGAATTGGATTTAGGGCAAAGGCAGGGGCTGAACATTCATGTCAAATGTCCAGCCCCCGCTATTCAGGATCGGAATGACCCCCATACTATTATGTAAACCTACATGTATAAATGCCACCAATGAATTACAGAGGTTCATCTATTTATTTAATTTCAATTTTGAGGGGGAAATAAACAACGGAGGGATTAAGGAGAATAACCCCCTTAATCCCTCCAATAAAGGGCTGGCCAAAAAGAACAATTTTTAAAAACCTGTATGTCTCAGGGAGCAGTTGTAAATCCCAACGTGGACAATTTTGGTCATACACATGCATTCTCCATATGAAATGGGGAACGTACATGTAAATTTTCAATCCTGCCAGGCTACAACATTACTATGTCTCCTTGCAATTTTTATGTATTAGGAATTTCCACATGTAAATTTAACCCTTTCTAAAATCATCATTTACAAATGGATGCAATTTGCTTTTATATGTGGTAACTGAGAATAAGGCCTTTAAAATAACCCTCATACTATGTCAAAATACATGCTATGCATCAATAGCATATTCTTTTATATGTTTAATCTTACGCAAAATGTTTTACATATATAGATTTATTTATTTTATTTAAGAAGTTTATATACTGAATTTCCAATGTTCAATACGCTACCCTACGCTACACACAAATAAAAAGAACTCGGATGAAAAAGTTTAATTCGATTTTATTGATTCAAATTCACCACAAGAACTTCCAATGTAATTACACAATGTTCAATGTAAATAATTAGCAATACTGCCTATACTACTGTTCATGTAAATAGTTGACTGTAATTAGTTTTACAAGATGTTGTTGTTTAAAAAGTTGATTGTAAATAATTCAAAATCGTTCCATCTAAAACCTTGTTCAGTTCCTGTTATCTGTAAACCGCCTTTGATCTCTGGAAGAGGCGGTATATAAGAAAAGCTTTAATAAATAAATAAAATATAACAGAACAAAACAAAACATTACATGGAACGTGTAAACATTATTAAAAACATCTGACTATAGATAATCAACCCATAAAATCATGCAGGGAACCATTAGGATCTAGATATTAACTTCCATGATAGATACTGGTAAATCATCCAAGGCATAAATAGCATATGTACAATGTACACAATATCTACAAGTACTGAGCGGGTGTATGGTGTGCTGTAATTTGCGGTGTGGTGTAAGTGTTTATTATTGAGGGGTAAAGGGGGCTAATGAGGATGGGCTATATATGCCTCATATAATTATCTTGATAGGTCTCTATATATTATGCACCATTTAGTATTTATGGGAAAAATGCTTAGTATATAAAGCTCACAGAGGGTTATATTCAATGGGGTGATAACCAGTTAAAGATACTGGATAAAAAGAGGGTGAGTCAAGAAAAATGAAAAGCAAATATTTAAGAGATATTTGGCAAGCAAAACAGAAATGTTAGCTGCAATAAACCCTCTGTGATTTTTACTCCACCACATAACACCTCCTTCCGAAAATATTAGTAAGCAGAACTCATTCCTACCGATTACTGTACTAGAAAACTTTGCAGTCATTACTCAACTCGGAGCGGAGGAGTGGCCTAGTGGTTGGGGCAAGGTACTTCAGGCAGGAAGGTTGGGGGTTCAAATCCCACTAGAGGGCAGCAACCTTGGGCCGGAAGGACTGGGGTTTCTAGTCCCACAGGTGCTCCTTGTGGTCTTGGGCAAGCCACTTAACCCTCCATAGCCCATGTTCCCTGTAAAATAGTTATCTCCAAGTTATAATGCCCTGTTCAATGTAATTTCAGTTTGTTCAATGTAAACCGCACTGATACAGAATAGCGCGGTATATAAGAGAATGTACATAAATAAATAAAACAAAACAAACTGATAAAAACATACATAACTCATGCACCTGCTACTCACCATATGTGGAGGGGAATTTTATAAGGGAATGTCTAGTTAAGACATATTTTAAGGTACTTATGTGGAGCTTATTTTATAAAGAAAATTAGGCCAAATACACACATTCATTTAAGACACAATCATTCTTGGAGGAAGATGGTGAAGGCAAATGCTCTCTTACCTTCCTCCGTGGGGCACCCTCCCTTTGCTGGTCTCCCTTACCTTTGCTTTATTCCTGATGCTGCATTATGCCCGTAAGCAGAAGGCAAAACTGGTGGTGGAGTTGGAGACTGTTGGGCCCACGGATTCATTTGTGTGGCCTGCTGTTGGAGAGAGAGCTCCAGGAAGCCCGCTGGGTATGGTGGGAGTGGAAAGAGACCTTTCGCCTACCCTTGTGCCTGATGTTTCTTTGAGCCCGGAGTGCCGAGCCCCTCCAAAGTATCTGGTGCAGAGTGTCATGGAGGCTGCAGCTGTGGAGTTGCAGTGGGAGGAATCTGGCAGCATTTGCCCCTCAGTGTTGCAACGGCCTTGTCCCAGCCCAGAAGTGCTGTTGGAGCAGTGGGATTTTCTGCCAACGTATCTGGAGAGGTCAGGGCTATAGAGGAGCAGTCTGCTCGCCCAAATCAGTAGGAGACTTGTTCCTTCCTTCCTTCGGATCTGCAGCATCAAGATTCTGTCTGGAGTGATCCTGGTATCAGCGGTCAGTTGATGTTGGTGAGAACTCGGGAGTTTACTCTGCAAACTTTGTGGGAAGCGCCTTTTAAATTGGAACAGTCCCTTTCTTCTCAGCTCCAGGCTATCTCTCTGCAGTTTATTCAGACGGAAATGAGGCACATGAGACTTTACTAGACAATCTTAAGGCAAAAGTTGCTTCTGTGGAAGTTCGGCTGGGTCAATTCTAGGATACTGTTTCGGCAGTTATGAAGGAATTTGAGGATTCTTAATTTTCCCAAGGTCCCATCTATTTCAGCCTTTGAATTGTCTCTAAAACTTTTTATTTGCTTACTGCCAAAGTAAAAATTGTAGAGGGCCAAGATCAATGCTCAGTCTTGTCTTGTGATAGTTTGGATTTAATAGCTTTTTTTAGTAAGGTCTGAATCTGAACCCAGGTTGACTGCTATCTTGTTGGTCACTTTGGCTTTAGATGCAGATGGGTACCGGCTCTTAAAAATGTACCTTCGTTCCTCTAATAAGGTGTTTATGGATTGCCATTTTAAGATCTTTATTTATTTATTTGAACAGTTTTTTTAATACCGCCCTTTCTAATAATCAGGGGCGGTTTACATGGAACTATAACTCAAAAGGTACATAGAACATGTTTAACCGCTACATATTTTGAACATGGAACTTAAACAGAACTATTTACATATCAGTGCACACTATTACAAAGGCGTAGTGATGGCTGGATTCTCTTAGCTATTTACAATGAGCTAAAGTTGGGGGATAGGCAATGTTAGGCTGTTTGGGAGGTAGGTGGAAGGATAGAAGTATTGGATGTATTGTTGGAGAGGGGAGCATTATAATGTTCTGAGAAAGGTGTGTTTTTAATTCCTTGCGGAACCTTAGGTGGTCTTTGCCCTATTTTGGTCAGGGAGAGTGTTCTAGAGTGTAGGGGCTGTATATCTGAATGCCCTATTGCTTATATACTGTTTGGTTTTTAGTATTAGGGATGGTAACTTCCAGGAGATTTTGTGCGCTCTTTCGCCTGTGTCTGGTGTCTGAGATTTTATTATGGTGAAAAGGTAGGAGGGGGAGATATCATTGTGTAATTTAAAAACAGTGATGATTTGCTTCTATTTTATTCTGGAGGCTATTGGGAGCCAGTGAAGCTTATATAGTATAGGGGTGATGTGGTCAGATAGGTTAGCCTTGGTTATTATTCTGGCAGATACATTTTGGACAAGTTGGAGAGTGTGAATGGACTTCTTTGGGAGACCTTGTAGAATACTATTACAGTAATCTAGATGAGGGTTTACCAGTGCCTGGACTATTGTTCGAAAGTCATGAGTCTAGAATTGGTGTCAGGTGTTGAATGTTTTTTAGTTTAGAGTATTGTTCTCACAGTAAGTTTGATCTGTGATGTCATGTTTGACTTCTTCTTTGACTGGCAAATTGAAATTGTGTAATTTGAATGTAGTGGGGGATATGAACTTTTGTTTCTTGTGATGAATAAGATTTCTGTTTTTTTAAAGTTGATTTGTAAGTTGTTTTTGTTGAGACATGATTCAGCTTCATATATGCAGTTGGTAACATTATTGAATGGTTTTTAGTTTATTGACTAGGTGTCATTATTGACTGGGCCCTAAACATGACATCACAGATCAAACTTACTGAGTTTTCAGGCTTTACAGTTACACGGCGTGCCATCAACGGTGGTAGAGTTTTTTTGTCTGATTCTGTATCAGCATTGCAAGACAACATATGGGGTTATAATCAACAGAGTATGCCAAGAACACCCCTGATGAAGGCATAACTGAAACACAGCCTGTGTCAGGTTGGCTTGGCTTTAATACTCTGAATATACTTTAATAAAGTATTTGTCCTCCTTTTTACCACGTTTGGACTGGGTTTCTTGTTTTCATGTGGTATTGTGCTCTTGTGTTGGACTATTGCACCTTATCCATGATCCTGGAATTTAGCTTATTGAAATTCACCAAAACCTGATCAGTGGCAATTACAAACTAGCCAAAGAATCTCCAAAAACTACATCATCGGCAATGTTCTTTCTCCTTGTTATGTTTAAGGTGAGTGTTTCCCATAGCATTCAGTATAAATGACTGCAGTGTGGTAACTGAAGAAGGGTGTTTTTCGAGCTTTTCAAACTTTTATCTCATATGACCCTATTTAAGCAACTAAAAATTCATGTGACCCCAGATAATGATGAAATCAAAATAGCAGGTCTCCAGGCTCCTTCATCTTCCTTGACTCATCTAAAGCAGAAAGCAGTGGCAACAGCAGAAGCAGTAAGCAGAGGATGCCTTGTGCCAGTGTGACCTCAGTACTCAGTATGGTTTTCCAGTCTAACAGGAAGTTTTCCTAGTAGGAGGTAACGGCCTATGAATGTTCACTGGCTCACAGGCCACAGTGAAAGTCCAGAGAGAAGGAGAAATAGCCATGTTTCTTTGACCCCATCCACTGATGATGTGACCCCATTAGGGGTCTCAACCCTAAGTTGGGGAACTACTGTTTTGCATTTGTTTAAATAGACACCAACGGGACACCCATCCCCGCTATTCGTGGCCCCCCCCCCCACTGGCATCTAACTTCCCCGCTAGTTGTACGATTCTAATGTAAGCCTTGTATGTCCAGGGCTGGTGACTTGTATGGGGAAGTTATTTCACCTCTGAGGTGGAGTATCTTCACTGGACAACATAGATCGGCAGGCCCAGGGTGCAGATGGGACAGAAGGGGACTGAGGACATTCCCCATAGCCTGATTCTGGCCTTAGGAGGCAAGAACGGGAGGCAGACTGCAGGGAAACCAGCTTTGCAGCTGATGGCCGGGGATCACGGCTTTACAATGGAGCCGCGGTGCAATGGCACCTGGACGCCATGGTGCCACGGCTCCATTGTAAAGCCCTGACAGAGTTAGTCGGGCTTGTCCTGTATGTGGAGGCCGGGCTGAATTGCAGTCCCGGCCTGCACATACAGGACTGTTCCTGATTATGATTCCACGGGGCTAGACACGCCCCGCGGGATCAGAATCGCTACGCCCTCTGTATGTCTGGTTCAGACCGGATGTACAGAGGGCTTCAATGTCTGGGACGGAATCGGGCTATATGGCTGAAACATGCTCACCAGACTTTAAACATCCAATTTCAGGTGTTGGTCAAGAGCCTGTACACCTCCCAAAAAGATAAGGATCATGCACATTGTAATGATGCAATGTGCAATTTATTACACAATATAGGATAGAGATTAATTTGCTTTATCAGAGATCAGAGATACATTTTCTGGGGTGTTTGTTTATCATAGGATTTGAATATTGTTATTTGTGGTAATGGCTGAATATCTTTCTGCCATAAATTTTTCTACTTCCTGAAGACTAATAAACCAGCGTTATTTTAATAGAAATGAAATCAACACCAGCACAACAAATTAACAGCTAGAGTTACTAACTTGTGCTGCCAAATTAGCCTTTATTAATACCATTAATATGTGCTATTTTATGTAAAGGAGCCCAGTTCCTGATAATGCATGTTAGCAGAATTATTGTGCAGTAGCGCATGTTAGTAAATTTCACTGTAAGTCAGAGGTGTACATCTAATGAGACACAAATACCTAGAAAAATGAATATCCAGATATTTACAGTAACATTTCACATCAGATGCTAAACATGTGAAGGCACATTTCAGAAATCAGGGACATGCAGCTCAAAATGTATGAAACAAAGACTGGCCATGTGCAAGTTTTGGCCCGATTTCAGAAACTTGTACATTTATTTTATTTATTTATTTACATTCTCTTATATACTGTGCTATTCTGCATCAGTGCGGTTTACATTGAACAAACTGAAATTACATTGAACAGGGCATTATTACTTGGAGATAACTATTTTACAGAGAACATGGGCTATGGAGGGTTAAGTGGCTTGCCCAAGACCACAAGGAGCACCTGTGTGACTAGAAACCCCAGTCCTTCTGGCCCAAGGTTGCTGTCCTCTAGTGGGATTTGAACCCCTGACCTTCAGTACCTTGCCCCAACCACTAGGCCACTCCTCCACTCCAATGATGTACATGACGTCCCTGCAACAAAAGTTTAGGATGAGGACGTCTATCCTGTGCTGTATATGTGTCCCTGCCTGCTATTTTGCAAGCAGAGATGTGCATCAGCGTGACAACCAGAAACAAGTGTCCTCGGTTCCTATTTATTTTTCTTTATGGTCATGAAAAGTACTCTGGATATCAGAGTACCTTCTCTACTCTCTCCAGATGTTTTTGTGGCAGAATGAGAGCTTTTCAGATACCTATTCATACCTTGGAGCAGGAATAGACATCAATATTACCGCTGGTGGGTTTAGACGTGCTTGCCCTTTCTGAAATTGGGCATGCATGTGTGTCTTTTCCGGAACGCCCCAGACATGCCTCCAATATGCCCTCATTTGACATTAACATGCTCACTCCAAAGATGTCCATATAGCCGGCTTTCTAAAATAACTCTGGGGACATCTTCATGATTTGCATGTCTACATGCCTATTGCTGGATGTCCAACTCATGAATAGGACTTCTAAAATAAACCCTTTTGCCTACAAAATGAAAACAAATAATTGTTGTTGTTAAGTGCCAGTAACCAGAATTAATAGCATCCCAGAATCAATAAGGTAAAAGTTTTAAAAAGTGATACTCTGAGAGCAATATCTCATGATTGATGATAAATATGACATTTTATTTATTTTTATTTGTACATTTCTAGATTACTTCTCTAATCAAAGAGTAATCAGAGAAATGACGCCAGATCAAGACCATATGGCCTGTCCAATCTGCCTATCTATACCAACTATTAAGCTCTACAATCCCTTGCTCTCCCTTAGAAATCCTTTATGTTTCTTCCATTTTATTTATTTATTTACATTCTCTTATATACCACGCTATTCTGCATCAGTGCAGTTTACATTGAATAAACTGAAATTACATTGAACAGGGCATTATAACTTGGAGATAACTATTTTATAGAGAACATGGGCTATGGAGGGTTAAGTGGCTTGCCCAAGACCACAAGGAGCACCTGTGGGACTAGAAACCCCAGTCCTTCTGGCCCAAGGTTGCTGTTCTCTAGTGGGATTTGAACCCCCGACCTTCTGGCCTGAAGTACCTTGCCCCAACCACTAGGCCACTCCTCCACTCCATGTTTCTTGAATTCACTGGAAAGCTGTTTCATGCATCCACCACCCTTGCTGTGATGAAATATTTCCTCAGATTACTAATGAGTCTCTCCCCTTTCACCTTCATCCTATGATCCCTCACACCAGAGTTTCCATCAACTAAAAAAGGCCTATTTCCTATGCATCTGTGTCATAGAAGCATTCAATTTCACTATCATATTTCCCCTCTCCAGCCTTACTTCCAAAGTATACATACTGAGGTCTTTAAGTCTGTTTCTGCATGCTTTATGAGGAAGGTCGCTGTTCATATTAGTAGCTTCTCTCTGCACTCACTCCATCCTGATTATATCTATTAGAAGGTGCAGTCTCCAGAATTGCACACAGTATTCTAAATGAGGTCAAATCAGAGACTTATGAAGAGGCACAAGCACATCCTTTTTCTGGTGGCCATTCCTCTTCCTATGCACTCGAGTCTATAAATAAAATAAAATAAAATAAATTAATGAACAGAGTGGAATGGGTAAACGTACATCGATTGTTTACGTTATCAGAATATAGAAAGATTAGGGGACATGCAATGAAGCTACAGGGTAAACTATTTAAGACTAATAAAAGAAAATATTTTTTCACGCAACGTGTAATCAAACTCTGGAATTTGTTACCGGAGAATGTAGTAAAGGCTGTTAGTGTAGCTGGGTTTAAAAAAGGTTTGGACAAGTTCCTGGAGGAAAGGTTCATAAACCATTATTAAGAAGGGACCCAGGATATCAATGCTTGACCCAATACAAGCATTGTTGAACCTGTGTCTTTTTGGGGAAACTGCTAGGTACGTATGACCTAGATTGGCCACTGTTGGAAACAGCATACTGGGCTTGATTGGCCTTGGTCTGACCCAGTATGGCATATCTTATGTTCTTATGAGCATCCTTCTGGCTTTTGCTGTTCCTTTTCTACTTGTTTGGCTCCACTTAAGATCATCCAATATGGGGGGATGGCAATAAGATGGCAGCAGGAAGTGCCATCGAAGTGTAGTCACAGCTCTTTTGATTGTTGAAACCTGAAGCTGTGCTTGCGGTGCCAAGATGGGCCACAGGAAGAGAAAGCAGGGGAACCTACCCTTGGGTTCTGCTGCTTCGGCGAGCTCTACGGAACAACAGACTTTGCATGTTTGTAGTTTTTCCACTGGTGCAGGAGTGGTGTCCTTGATGGAACCAGCAGAAAGCCTGTTGACTCTGTGCACTCTGGGCGTGCAACTCTCGCCGGAGTTGCAAACCCCCTGCCATGTCCCAGAAGTGTTTGGTCAGCTGGAGATGTGCTTCCCACTGTCTTGCCAATGAGCATGCCGTTGAGGGATAGTGAAGAGGGCGCTCCAGCGGCAGAGGCAACTTCTCTGGAAAGTGAGGTATAGTGTGGACATGTTTTGAAGGGGAGTTTGTGTCTTCACAGCCATTCTCTGGAGTTAAAGGTTTGGCGAAAATGAGTTTTAGTACTATGGAAGCGTTGTGGGATGCAATTGCAACTGTGAACTCTTCTTTAGGCTCATTTATGGGGACTGTAAATATTGATTTGTTGGAAGTTAAAAATAATTACTCTTCAGTGTCCACTGCTTTGGAGCAGCAAGCAGGGAGAATCCTCGTTTTGGAGCAGGAGATGGGTCATCTTCAGGAGCTGGTTGGGGCTCAGATGAAGGACAAATATGTGCTTTCATAAAAGATGGAGTACTTGGAAAACCAAGTTTGATGTAATAACATCAGACTCCTGAACTTTCCTAGGTCTCCAATTTTGTCATCTTTGGAGATGTTGAGAAAATATTTTGGAGAGGTGTTAAAGATTTCTCCAGAGCATTTCCCACCTGTGACTCGAGTGCAATATTTGTCCTTGGGAGCTAGTGGCTGTCGTGATGTCCCTGGTGCTGTCTCCTTGGAGATTGGGGACCTAACAGGTTTTTTAGAAAATTCCTTGGATGTCATCACAGATAGCTCTGGAGTCCGACAAAGCTTTGATTTTCTGCTCTTATTTTAGGAATTTTAATGAGCGTTTCTTGGGTCTGTAGTTAGGATGTTTCCAGATTTATCTTGTGGGTCTCAGATGAGGAGGAAGGAGTTCCTTGGCCTTCGCCTAGGGTCCTGGCCTTAGGAGCTACTTTTCAATTGAAATTTCCTGTTAAATGCTGTGTTTCCTTTAAGGATAATATGTATCTTTTTTTTTATTCCAAGCAGCTAGTGGAATTCCTAAGTGCAAGAGGTTTCTGTACAAGTTCTTATTCCTTCTCACATGGCTGACGCTTAAGTCTCCTCCTGCCTAGTACTTCTTTTGTACTTTGGTAGCTGGTGGCGATTGTTTTGCTGCTGCTACTGTTTTTGTTTCCTAGTAGCCCCACTTGTTACTTCCTTAAATTGTGGGCTAAATTCAATGGATGTTTATTTTCTTTTGGATTTGTTTCAAATGTTGATTATATATTCCATTGTTTTTTCATTCATGTGAATACTTGGATGTATAATGTAAAAGCTTCAATAAACATACATTTAACAAAAAAAGAAAATAAAAATAAAAGATCATCCAATATGATCATGCTCAGATTCTGTTCTTCTTTCGTGTATTGAAGTACTTCACCGCCTGCACTGTATCATTCCCTTGAGTATTTACAGCTCAAAGGCAAGATCTTGCATTTTTTAGCATTAAAACTTAGCTGTCAAATTCAGGACCATTTTTCAAGCTTCTCTAGGTCACTTTTCATGTTTTCCACACCTTTCAAGATGTCTACACTATTGCAGATTTTGATATCATCTGCAAAGAGATAAACTTTACTTGATAATCCTTCTGAATATTGCTTAAAAAAAGTAAAAAATAGACCAAGGACCAATCCTTGTGGCAAATCACTGGTAACATCCTTATCCTCAGAATGAACTCCCAGTTTCTAAACCAGTCAGTCACTTTAGGATCCACACAGAGGATGCTTAGTTTGTTTATAAGTCACCTATGTGGAATCATGTCACAGGCCTTGCTAAAATCTAAATGTACTACTTTAAGTTCTCTCCCTCGATCCAAATCTCTGGTCATCCACACAAAGAAACTCAAGCCCTTTATAATGCTGGGTGACTGCAACCTCAACTCAGCACCAACAACACAAGCCAGCTCTTTCCTAGAAGCCATGGACCCTATGGACCTTTCACAAATCATCAATATACCCACTCACAAGGGAGGTAACACGTTGTATCTATTATTCGTATCTGGCAAAATCCAATCAGCTACTCCTGCCATCAATTACCAGTGCCCTGATACTCAAGGGAAATTAAAATAGCCAAACACGAGTTAAGGCAGATTGACCATCACTGGAGAAGGACCAGAGACCCAACACACCAAAAGGAATACACCATAAAGCAAGAGGAATACAACAACCTAATACACAAACATAAAGTAGTATCTCTCTAACTTGATCCTCATATCATTAAACATACCTAGAGAGTTGTTTGAAACAGTAAAATCATTCATTCTTGCGCCTTCAACCACATGACACACTGAGATGCACCCAGAAGACTTTGCGACATATCTACAAGTCAAGCTCACACCCAAGAGAGACTCACCAACACTGATCCATACACTTTTGAGCACACCAAGTAACCCACAGCTTTGGACCACATTCACACCATCTCGGAGGACCTACTTGACCAAATACTTATGACACTCAGTATCACAATCTCTCCACTCGACCCATGTCCCGTCTCATAGAGAAAGATGACAAGAAATGAATTAACACCCACCCTGCTCAAAATACTAAACTTCTCACTTTCTCAGGGATTCATCCCCACTAACCTAAAGACCACATCCATCAGACCTATTCTAAAAAAAACCTCCATAGTTATCAACTTACCCACTTCTTACAGACCCATTTTTAGTATTCCCTTCCTAGCAAAAATAATAAAAAATGCAGTTCAAATACAGCTACAGAAATTCATAGACTCCTCCACCCCTCTATACAAGAAACAACATGGCTTCAGATCTAATCACGGTGTAGAAACCTTGCTCACAACACTAATCAATATCCTTCTCCTAAGGCTCAAATAGGTTAAATGAGAATTTATCCTTATCTTCTTGAACATAGCGTCCATCTTCAGTTCAATAAATCTCACCTAATTAATAGACAGGCTATCAAACAACTATGGGAAGTCAGAAACACTCATCGTATCTAGAGACCCATCATACGCCCTTCCAGAATGACTAAAGATAGATGAAGTGCTACTCCCAGTAAGGTCAGAAGTTAAATATTTATGGATAACTCTAGATCACAGATTACACAGGTACACTAAAAAATTTTTTTTTTAAACTGCCTCTAATGTTTCGATTGATTTTTACGTTTTTTGGTGCGCTGAATCCAAATCTGGTAACCAATTTGCTCCATCACGTACAGATTTTTTGCTACATTGGGTTAGTAGTTTGAGGTGAACGTTTCAGATTGAGTGCGATCGAGATAAAAGTTTCTTGGATGAATTCTTTATACTAATTGTTTAGTAGTTATTCAAATAAGAATAAAGAAAATTGTAACAAGGCAGCACATAAGAATAGAGTAATGTCAACAAAACACACTGTGATGGTAGCAAAATTGTCTGCACTTAAAACAGCCACATACATGTGCACAAACATTGAGCATATAAGAGCGAGGTTAGACACAAAGCAAAGCAAAGCAAAGAAATGTGCAAAAAATGCTGTACAGGTATGTATGTAAGAATAGAAAACGCAAACCGCACCATTGCAATACATGAAGACAAACACCCGATGGTGTGAAAATAAAATTCTAATAAATGAGATCCGACACTGTGGTAATAACTAGCAAATTTTTATTTCAAAGTTTAGTAAAAACACGATATTTGTCAACACAGTTTAGATTTTAAAGTCTTTCTTGGGTCAATCAATCTCCTGGTGGGCCCGTTTCTTCTTCCCCCGAATGCTTCTCTTGGTGCGCTGCTTGGCGTATTTTTCATCTGGGGTTTCCCGCAGCAGCAACCAGCAGAAATCAGCCATCATAGTGGTGTTCCATCTTCCTTGGTACCTTCTCTCTGCGTCCTTGATGTCCTGGTGAAACCTTTCACCTTGTTCTTCACTGTACGCCCCCAAGTTTTCGGGAAAGTAGTTCACATGGGAGTGCAAGAAATGGACTTTCAGGCTCATGTTACAGCCTTGTTCTTTGAAGGCATTGAGCATCCTGGCAACAATATCCTTATAGTTCTCATCCCGCCTGTTCCCCAAGAATTTGAGAACAACATCCTTGAAGGAATCCCAGGCTTCTTTTTCCTTCTCAGACATCGTTTCAGCGAATGCTCCATCTGAAATGAGTTTCCTTATATCAGAGCCAACAAACACTCCTTCCTTTAGCTTTGCTTCAGAAAGTCGGGGGAACTTTGAGCAAAGGTACCGAAAGCACTCACCATCTTTTGGAAGGGACTTGATGAATTGCTTAATGAGACCCAACTTAATGTGGAGAGGTGGTAATAGAATTTTATCACGAGGTACCAAGCTCTCATGAAGAACATTTTTCTCACCGGGTCTCAAATACTCCCGAATTGGCCAGTCTTTTTTCCCCCAGTGTAGGTCGCGGGCCCGGCTATCCCACAAGCAAAGGAAGCAGGGATATTTGGTGAAACCGGATTGCTGCCCTAATAGCATGGATAGAATTTTAAAGTCTCCACAAATCATCCACTTATGCTCATCATAACGAATCTTCTGAAGAATCAGGGCCAAATTCTCGTATTTTTCTTGGAGAATAACAGAGTGAGCAATAGGAACTGAAGCGAATGTGTTGCCATTATGAAGAAGAACACCTTTTATGCTGTCTTTTGACGAATCAATGAACAGCCGCCATTCAGCAGGATCATATTTGAGTTTAAACTTTTCCATCACTCCGTATATATCGTTGCAAAATACCAAATCTTCCTCTTTGCTGAAATACTTCAAAAATTGTGTCTCGCGGTTGCGGTACCAATAAAAAGTTGTTCCTGGTGACAATAGATTTTTCTGTTTAAGCCGAGAACCTAGCAGTTGGGCAGCATCTTTTGGGAGTCCTAAATCCCGGACTAAATCATTCAATTCAGCTTGAGAGAAAAGTTCAGGTTTCGGATCTGGTTCAGTTTCAAACTCGGAAGTACTGGACTCATCGGGAAAAAGCCATCTGATGAGTCTCATCATGATCAGAACCGTCCACACAAATATGATCCAAAGATTTTGGTGGTTCAGGCACTGGTACTTCGATGCTATGAGGCATAGGCCTAATTGCTGAGGGAAGGTTGGGGTAACTTATTACGTTCTTATTTTTTAAGTTGTATCCCTTCACAATGCAAGAGCAAAAACAGCAGTCACTGCTGTGGTCTCTTTGTTCACGCCACATCATAGGTATTCCGAAATGAAATGCTTGTTTTTTACCTTTCATCCATAAGCGTAGATCTTCCTCACATGTCTTGCACACTTTGTGAGGAGCCCACGGTTTGTCTTGATCGCCTAACTTCAAACCGAAATAGGCGAAATATACTTTTTTAATAAATGCAGAAATGTTCTTCTGCCGCTTTTTCACGGTATATTCCCCACAAATAAAACAAAAACTGTCCGGAGAGTTGACGCAACCTCTGGCTCTGTGAGCCATCACAAATACACAGCACTGCAAACTACAACTGTAGTGAACCACTTCGGAATAAAGCTGGATTACGACTGAGCAAACAAAAGGTAATAATGAACTTGCAAGAAACGGAAATTTGACAGGAACGTTCATGTCGCAACCACCGTGTTTGAGCGAGCGCGAACGAGGCGAGGCGAGGCGAACAGGAAAGAACATGCGCCAGCGCGAGTACTGGATTTAGCCCCCCGCCTCCCAATTGTCCTGTTAATGTATAAAATGAATACAAAACACTCTAAAATATCACGAGGGAGTGTTTCTAGTTAGTTAACCATTACAACCTCTATTTTGGGCCAAGAAAATAAACTGCAGTCGGCTAAAAAGAAATTATGTGAACATTCCTTATATGGGTAAGAAATCTAATTTTGCAAGAAAACGTGACGTGATGGAACATTTTGGCTATTTTTCCTGGATTCAGCACCCCAAAATCTATAGGAATCAGTTGCAAAACTGGAGGCAGTTTTTTGGTAGTGTACCTGTGTTATCTTTTCAAACACACATCAAAAGAACAACAAACTCTGTATACCATAAGATGAGGATCTTGCACAATCTACTAGATCCTAATCACTTCCATGCGGTATACCAGGCCTTAATCATTCCAAACCTGATTTCTGTAACTCAGTCCTACAGAGCCTCACAAACCTAGCCCTCAGGCCTCTGCAAACCACACAGAATACAGCAGCCAGACTCATACTGGTTCCCAATAAAAGTGAAAATAAAATACAAAGCAATCATGACCACCTTTAAAACGATATACAATCTTACTTCAGCCTGTCTACAGCCACTCATTCAGAAGAACCCAGACAAAAGATTATGACAATGACAACACCTAAATCTTCTCAATATCCTACATCAAAAAACAGTTCTCAAACAGTATGCCAAAGGGCATTCTGATACTATAGCCCTACATTATGGAACTCACTACCAACTACACTACAGACACCCAGGACCAAACTGACCTCCAGAAAAAATTGAAAACACAGCTATTCGAAGAATTCTTTGGACCTGTCATAAAAACCTATCACCCAACCCCCTTACCATACATTACGTACTTTTCTACCTCTTGCATGTCAATAAATTATGCCGCTCAACCACTACCCTCACTACTGTGATTTAATTTGTACACCCTTATCTAAGTGGAGTGGAGGAGTGGCCTAGTGGTTGGGGCAAGGTACTTCAGGCTGGAAAGTCAGGGGTTCAAATCCCACTAGAGGACAGCAACCTTGGGCCGGAAGGACTGGGGTTTCTAGTCCCACAGGTGCTCCTTGTGGTCTTGGGCAAGCCACTTAACTCTCCATAGCCCATGTTCCCTGTAAAATAGTTATCTCCAAGTTATAATGCCCTGTTCAATGTAATTTCAGCTTGTTCAATGTAAACCGCACTGATGCAGAATAGCACGGTATATAAGAGAATGTAAATAAATAAATAACCCAGTTTAAATATGTTCATATTACCACACTCGCTTGTTCAATGTACTTTAGTTGAATCACTTCTATCTGTGCCCTTCTCTTCTAATGCTAATTCCAAGCTTTTCTCCTTTCACCTTGCTACTCCTTATGCCTGTAAGAAATTACTTGAATCTGTACGTCAGGCATCTTCTCTGGCCCTTTTCAAATCTAGGCTAAAAACTCACCTCTTCACTGCTGCTTTCGGATCTTGACTCAATTGATCTTCTTGTGTTTCCTTACCATTCCCCCTAGATGTATCCCATGTCTACACCTACTGTGTTGTCTATCTTGACTAGACTGTAAGCTCTGATGAGCAAAGACTGTCTCTTAGATGTCTATGCAGTACTGCGCACTTCTTGTAGCGCTATATAAATGCTCAGTAGTAGTAGTAGAAGAAGAATTCAATGTAAACCGCTTTGATATCATGAAAAGCAGTATAGAAGAAATGTTAAATAAATCGGATTCATTTGAATTATATAAAACAATGACTGCATCCGATAACAAATTAAGGGACATGTTTACTAAACCTTGCAAAATGCTAGCGCAGCTACCATGCTCGGTAAGCACACTGTGCTAAAATTTAGCATGACGGCCCATGCTGATGATTCCATGCTCGTAGATTAGAACACGATGGGGTGGAGAAAGGGCAGGTTGAGGTGGAACATGGGTGTTGACGCATAAGGGATAAGCTTAACTATGATTGCTGCTGTTAGCATGAATGCACTTATCTCGGCCTCAATGGCTGGCATCCACACATTGGCTTACTGTGGTGCCATGCATTTGCAACAAGTCAACCACAGGGGTACAGATGCACATATCCCGTGAAGTCGGCATGGCTCCTAATTCCATTTACCATAATATTCAGAACAAATAAGATGCATAATAAAGGGGGAAGACTGGGCTTTTAGTTAAAGCCTGAATTATATTTTATTTTTACAAATACTGGAAGAGAAAGCAAAACTGCTTATTTGTAAGAGCTGCTCTCCACAGAGAGCAGGATTAATCAGGCAGGCAAGTGTGTGATGTCACTGGACCACCTTGGGACACAACAGCTGTCCCAGAGCTCAGAACCAATGTAAAGTTCTGAGCATGCACAGGCCTTCCCAAATGTAGTGGTCTCCTCAGTTCCACAGCTTAAGGAGTAGTCCAACTCTTGGCAAGGTTGGAGGAAATGTTTGCCTGATTAATCCTGCTGTGAGGATCAAGTATCTGCTTTGCATATACTTTCCAATGAAGATTTTAAGAGGGCTAAGGAGCAGCAGTGACTCTTATTTTATCAACCTTGACTGAACTGCTTAAGGGGCTATCCTTCTTCTGATAACAGACTTGAATAAAGGACATTAGCCAATATGCTAATATATGCTTTACCACCAGAATTGTAAGTCTGCAGGGGTCAAAGAAAACAGCTGTGCAGACTTTCTGTTGGATTCTGCTTCGTTAAAACAGTGAGAGCCCATGACAAATCCTGAGAAACTTCCCAGCTTGATGTTTGTGTGGTTTAGGATAAACCTCACAAACCCCTCCTGCTGAAGTAACTGCTACCAGAAAGATTTGATTTTAAAGAGGAAAGGATTCTATTAGCTCAAATGGGGTTTTCATCAGATACATAAGGATGACATTTAGATCCCGTGGAAAAGGAGCCTTCTATGTTGGTGATTTGACATTAAGAAGCCTTTTCAGGAATCTTGAAGCAATGCAAAGCTGGAGCTCTATAATAAAAGGATATGATAAGCTGAGAGTTCACTGAAATGCATTTTAGTAGAAGGCATCTGCAGCCCAACCAATCAAGATGGTAAAGGTATTCGAGTATGGGTCTTGCCCATTAGTTAAACACCAGAACATAAGATACGCCATACTGGGTCAGACCAAGGTTCCATCAAGACCAGAATCCTGTTTCTCATGTACCTGCTGGGTCCCAGAGGTATACACATTCTATGCTGTTTGTCCCAGGGGTAAGTAATGGATTTCCCCAGTCCTTTTTAATAATGGTTTATGCACTTCTCCTCCAGGAACTTATCCAAATCTGTTTTGAACCCAGCTACACTAACAGCTTTTACTACATCCTCCGATAATGAATTTCAAAGTTTGATTACACATTGAGTGAAAAAATATTTTCTCCGATTAGTCCTAAATGTGGCACATTACACAGTACCTTCATTTCGTGTCCCCTAGTCTTTCTACTTTTTGAAGGAGTAAACAACCAATCTATGTTTACCTGTTCCATTCCATAAACTATTTTATAAACCTCTATCATATCTCCCCTCAGCTATCTCTTTTCCAAGCTGAAGAGCCCTAACATTTTAATCATTTCTTCATAGGGATATCCTTCCATGCCCTTTACCATTTTGGTCGCTCTTCTCTGTACTTTTCTAATTCTGCTACATCCTTTTTAAGATATGGTGACCAGATCTACACACAATATTCAAGGTGCAGTCGCATCATGGAATGATACAGAGGCATTATAATACTCTTGGTGTTATTTTCTTTTCCTTTCCTTATGATTCCTAGCATTCTAGTTGCTTTCTTGGCCGCTGCTACACACTGGGCAGAGGGTTTCAACAAGTTATCCATGATGACACCTAAATCCTTTTCCTGGGTGGTGGTTCCTAATATAGAATCTTGCATTGCATAACTCTAGTTTGGGTTGCTCTTCCCTAAGTGCTTAACTTTGCGCTTGTCCACATTAAATTTCATCAGCCATTTGGAAGCCTAATCTCCTAATTTTTCAAGGTCCTCTTGCAATTTTTCACAATCCTCTTGTGTTTTAACAACTTTGAATAATTTTGTGTCATCTGCAAATTTGATCACCCCACTCATTATTCCCATTTCCAGGACATTTATAAATATGTTATAAAGCAGTGGGCCTAGCACAGATCCCTCAAGTATTCCATTATTCACCTTTTTCCCTTGAGAAAATTGGCCATTTAGCCTTACCCTCTGCTTTCTATCATTTAACCAGTTCCTGATCCACAATAGTACACTGCCTCCTATCCCATGACATTTTAATTTGGCCAAGAGTCTCTCATGAGGGACATTGCCAAAGGCTTTCTGAAAATCCAAATACACTGATCAACCAGCACACCTTTATCTACTTGTTTATTCACATCTTCAAAAAATGCCCTTTAACCTTTCCCAGCATTCGCGGCTTCACACAAACAGCCGCCAGTGTGAGGGAAAAGGATCTTCACGCTGATGGTTGCAGAGAGGGAGCTGGGGCCTCGTGCGGGCTTCCCCATCTCACTCTGAAGCCACTCAGACAGCCGCAGGGCTGGTCGCGGGGGGGGGGGGGGGGGGTGGTGGCCAAGGGGTGGATGGGCTGTGATGGGGGTGGGGACCTGGACTGGAAATGGGCTATGGTGGGGGGAGGGGGCAACTAGGACTGGAAAAAGGCTGTGATTAGGGGGGCTAGGACTGCAAATGGGCTGTGATGTTTGGGGGGGACTTGGACTGGAAATGGGCTGTGATTAGCGGGGCTAGGACTGCGAATGAGCTGTGAAGGTTGGGGGGGGGAACTTGGACTGGAAATAGGCTGTGATGGTTGGGGGGGGGACTTGGACTGGAAATAAGCTGTGATTAGGGGACTAGGACTGGAAATGGGCTGTGATGGGGGAACCTGGACTGGAAATGGGCTATGGTGGGGGGTCTTGGACTGCAAATGGGCTGTGATGGGGGGGGCTAAGACTGCAAATGGACTGTGATGGTGGGGGGGCTAGGACTGGAAAGAGGCTGTGATGGGGGGACTAGGACTGGAAATGGGCTATGGTGGGGGAGGAGGGACCTTGGACTGGAAATAGGTTGCGATTAAGGGGGGACGTGAACTAGAAATGGGCTGTGATGGTTGGGGGGGAAACCTGGACTGGAAATGGGCTGTGATTAGGGAGGCTAGGACTGCAAATGGGCTGTGATGGTTGGGGGGGGGGAACTTGGACTGTAAATGGGCTGTGATGGGGGGGGGGAACCTGGACTGGACATAGGCTGTGATTAGGGGGGCTAGGACTGGAAATGGGCTGTGAGAGTTGGAGGAGGGAACTTGGACTGCAAATGGGCTGTGATGTTGGGGGGGAACCTGGACTGGAAATGGGCTGTGATGGTTGGGTGGAACGTGGACTGGAAATGGGCTGTGATGGGGGAAATTGGACTGGAAATGGGCTATGGTGGGGGGCACTTGGACTGCAAATGGGCTGTAATGGGGGGAGGCTAGGATTGCAAATGGGCTGTGATGGTGGGGGCAGACTGGAAATAGGCTGTGATGGTGGGGGGGGGCTAAGACTGGAAAGAGGCTGTGATGGGGGGACTTGGACTGGAAATGGGCTGTGATGGGGGCTAGCACTGGAAATGGGCTGATGAAGAGCTGGAATAGGACTAGAAATGGTCTGATGGGGGCTGGAATAGGACTGGAAGTGGGCTGACGAGGGGGCTAGGATTGTTAAATTGGCTGATGGGGGAGCTTGGAGTGGAAATTGGCTGATGGGGGGCTGGAATAGGACTGGAAATGGGCGGATGGGGACTGGATGTGGGCTGATGAGAGGGCTAGGATTGGAAATTGGCTGATGGGGGAGCTTGCAGTTGAAATTGGCTGATGGGGGACTGGAATGGAACTGGAAAAGAGCATATGTGGGGCTAGGACTGCAAATGGGCTGATGAGGAGCTGGAATGGGACTAGAAATGGGCTGATGGGGGGAGCTTGGACTGCAAATGGGTGATGGGCAAGAATAGGACAGGAAATGGACTGATGTGGGGGCTTGGGAGAATGGGACTAGAAGGGAGTGGATGCTGGGTGGGTCTAGAACTATAAGGCAGCTGATTTTGGGGGAGGACTAGAAGGGATGGGGAATTAGAATGGAGAGAGGAAAAGATATTTTGTGTGGAAGAAAAGTCTACGATGGGCTGGGTATTGGGAGAGTCAGAGGGGATTGAGAATGGAAGAGTGAAATTAAGTGGATGATAAAGGAATAAGGAAAGAAATGGGGGAAAGAGCAAAAGGGAAACGATCAGTATGTTAAAGCAGATATAGAGAGAGAATGGAAAACATCTAAAAGAGAAGAAAGGACAAATGGATAGCTCGCAGAAGACACGAAGAAACCAGAAGAAAGTGACTGAAGCAATTGCAACTGAAAAATAAAATGTCCAAACAGAAGGTAGAAAAATACTTTTTATTTTGAATTTATTAACTGGCCTGGGAAGTGTGTATTGCTAACATCTTTGCGTTTTTGTTTAGTGCAAGAGGAAATTACTTTATAGTTTTATTTCTCCAGTGTTGTACATTTCATGTTTGGCTTTTAGGGTTCCAAGTTTAATTATTATCTTCCTATTTCTAAATTGTGATCCCTTGTTCTTTGTGTGGTGATGGTCTATGTTCTGTGTAACTGAGCTGAGGTATTCTGTTCTTGTAGTTTCTGTTTGACAGTCCCACTTGTTCTCTTTCCCCCAGTGAGATGTATTGGTATTCTCTGAGATGTATTGGTTTAATATTTGCAGTGTTGCCTTTTGATAGGTAGGGTTTTGTGCTTTGTGAGTCCTGGTAGTGCTGTAATGATAGGGTGGATTTGCTATGGATTCTAAATGGTCACTGTTTATAGTACTTCCTAATGGGCCTGGCGGTTGTCACTGCAATATATTAGTGTAGAAATCTGTTAGTCTTTCTTTATCCAGACATGCATTAAGAGGCATGTTTACTAAAAGTGCATGTTAATATTATGCAAATATATATGCAAACGAGACTCATTATGCAAATGAGGTCCCGCAATTAATCTCTGCACATGGCCCCACACCCCCCCTTGGGCCGTCCATGCGTGCTATCACCAACATTGGGTTGCCACATGAGGCGCATCACGTTTCCACAGTAGCAACATGTCTGTATGCCGCCTCTGTTGATGTGGGATCATGACAGACATCACAGATGTGCCACCTGGGCAGCTGCCTGGTTGGCCTTGTGCACCAGCAACCCCCACTGCATGACCAACATGCTACCTCCTTTGCCCCATTTTCACCATCAACATGGTGACCTTTCATACTTGGGCACTAAGCTGTTGTTGCTAATGGAGCACTAATATCACCGCCTTGGACTCCCCTGTCTGTGCATCACATTGTAGACGTTTAAATAGGCTCTCTCCCCTCAAAATACACTCTTTCTGCAAGGTTTTGCTTGTCATTAGGGTTCTCAGCATTAAAGCGCTCTAACATACACTTAAGCAACAGGCGTTAAGGGAGCACCCACTGCAAATGCTACTCTCTGCCCCGTTAAGGCCCACTCTCCGCCTACTGTTCCCTTAATGCTGCAGGAGCCTTTAATGCTCGTTAATGCAGCTTTTTCGTAGCATTAAGGACGCAAGGGTGCCGATAACAGACATTAACGGCACACTTGCTCCCTTAACGCCCTTTAGTAAACATATCCCTTAGATTGTAAGCCCTCCGGGGATAGGGAAATAACTATGGTACCTGAATGTAATTCATCTTGGACTGCTACAAGAAAGTCATAAGCTAAATACTAATAAAAAAAAAATCTGATATTTAAAAAATCAAAGTAGGGAACCTTATGGAAGGAAAAGATTTTGTTGCAACGTTTAAAGCAAGCTGTTGAGAACATGTGATGCATGGACTATGCTATAAAGCTTTGTTTCTTTGAATGGAGAAGTATCCAATTTATGTTTGATAATACATGAACTGCTGATAAAGAAGTTCTGTGGCTAAGAAGAAAATAATCATTAATAAATTTTCCTGTGCACCTTTTGAAACCCTCGGCTAAATTTGCTTATTTACACAACTACATTATTTGGAAGCCCCAGCATTGAACAATCAGGCTGGCAAAGGACATAAAGAGGTAGGCCCACTACTAATAGGCAACCGCCTAACCAGTAGGGGGCGCTACAGAATTCAGAACTTGAGAAGAGTGTCTATTGCACCCATAATAAAAAGGAATATAAATAAGGCCTGGGCTAGAAGACATATAAAATGATGATACCTTTGTTTGCCATGGTTAGCATGGATCAGAATGGGCTGAGGAAGAAAGTGTTCTGCCAGATAAATCTTATTCTCCAAAAAATGATCAATCTTATTAGCATTATGAGAAATGTCAGTAGCAAACGTGATGCAGAAAATAACACCCCAATAAACTTATCTGGATTTTTTTATCACCATTGAAAGAGCTCCTCTGAGAAAATACAATTATTAAACTTGAAAAGGTGAGGTTTAGATACATCGGGTGTTAGCGGGTCAGGAAATGGTTGTAGGGGGTCAACACAAGTAATTAGTGGCAGATATTTAAAGTGGAAAACATTTACATGCAAGGTCCTGCAGTTGGGTTTCCATTAATGCTTTTAAACAGAATATTTATGGTCAAAATTGTATGCCCCACTTTCAGGTCCACCATTCTCTCTCTCCCCAGTCAGTCTGTCCTCCAACACTCTCCTCTATCTTCTTTCTAATGCCATTAAATCTTCAACTGCAGAAAAAAGGCTGTGAGAGGTGCAGCACAGAAATCAAGAGTCACAGAAAATGCTTAAATACAAAACAAGCATAAAAAGGGCAAATAACTAAATTCATATTTGTGATTACAGATGAATACAGGTTAGCTTTTTCCCCTTTCTCCTTTTTTTGGAGGGAGAAGTGGCAATTATCAAACTATCCAATTTGAGACTTTACATCACTTCTCAAAGCAATGATACGTGTACACAGGGCTTTTGCTTCAAAACTTGTCACAAGTACAAAATACTCATGGACACTTGCACCTGCTGTGTGTGCGGATATTTTTCATGAAAGAATAATGCATGTAGACTTGAAAATACAATATATGTCCCCATTTACGAGGCTATGTTAAGACAATAACGCAGCTTTATGCAGGATTTTTTTTGTGCAACACAACTTAAATAATAATGAGCTGTGGAGCTTGCAAATGCATGCAAACAGTTCATAATTATGCAAATGGGATACTGTGGCTTGCCTTAAACTCACAAGCTGCATCGTTCATGGAAAGTTAACATGTCAAGAAGTGCTATTAGCTTTCGTCCCTTGGTGCAACAGACCACTAACATGCTTCCTAATGCTCTGGAGCAGCAACTTAAAGAGGCCACTGGTTAGTAGAAAATAAAGCAAAACCCAACCTCACCCCCACTCCCCCCAAATCCATTAAGAAATATCAGCCCTCCATGAACCATTTTCAAATAACGCCCCCCCCCCCCGACCTACTCCTGTGCCCAGGGATGGATTGGAGGAAACTAGTGACACGTGTATCAATTACACTCAAATCAAAGCTCACATTTTCCATTTAAAAATATTTTTTATTTAATACATTTCTAAACTGCTCAAATAATATAGAGACGGGAAATTCAAAAATTTCAAAAACACACTTTCAAGCAATCAGTCACTGTTTGTGTCACTGTGCTCCTGTGACTTCCAGACTCTAGTCACTCTTTTCCTAGACATCAGCTACCGTGTATGCCCACGGGCCAGCCCTGTTCTGCTGTGTCCAGCTATCTGGAAGCCTAATAGTATTTAGTTTATTTACTTATGTATTTATTTGAAAATCTTATTTACCACAATTCAGACACAATGGCCCATCAAAGTGGTGCACAAAAACAAAAGATAAAAATGGATATACTAGGACCAGTCATAAAACATACAAAAATTTAAAACAATCACAGAGTATAATATAATGTGACATCTTAAGTAGCATTTTAAAAGAGACATCCAGGTGCAATCTGGGACATCAAGGACAAAATGTCTGAAAAAACACCAGGGATGTTTGGCCACGATGGTGACCACATAGATGTTCCCACTACAAAACTTGCTGAATGCATGTCCATGCAAATGATTTTGCATGTGGGAACATGCATCAGCGTGCCGAACCAAAAACAAGAGTCCTCATTTCCCTGCAGTTCTCGTTATCATCATGAAAAGTAGAGGGAGTATCAGAGTACCTTCTCAGTGCCCTCCAGGCATCTTGATGGCAGAATGAGAGCTTTTCTGATGCCTATTCATGTCCTGGAGCAGAAATAGACATGGATGGTTCTGCTAGTAGATGGGATGTACTCACTATTTCTGAAACTGAACGCACATGGCCAATTTGTCCAGAATGCCCCCATCATGCCCCTTTATGACTTGGATGTCCTCTTGCTGAGGACATTTATAGGACCGGCTTCTAAAATGGCTCCAGAGGTGTCTCTATGAATGGGATATCTGCGTGCCCATTTTCAGACGTCCAACCCCCCCCCCCCCCCCCCATAGCTAGCAAGAACCATTAAATGAGAGGTAATTTGCAACTCT
Source organism: Ichthyophis bannanicus (assembly GCA_033557465.1). Lineage (NCBI taxonomy): Eukaryota > Metazoa > Chordata > Amphibia > Gymnophiona > Ichthyophiidae > Ichthyophis > Ichthyophis bannanicus. Next base: position 63,483,379 of record CM066039.1, on the reverse strand, counting down.
GTCCAAAACAGCAAGAGGTTAAGGGGAACTGCTGAGGAACTGCTAAAAAAGTATCTACATAATGATTTAGAAATATTTTCAGCTGAAACAGGGAGAGTGGTAATACTTAACACGCTCATTTAAAATACTTCCATGTATGCCAAAGGTACAGAGACAGCATTCTTATTTGATCCATTTCATCCTGAACAGTGCAAACTTTCCAAGCTTTAAGGATCTCTGAGCCAAACAGAGGGCTCTGAACTTTAATTATTTAACATTTCTTATATACCACCTTTCATGATATCAAGGTGGTTTACATTAAACAAGGCATTATAACTTGGAGATAACTATTTTACAGGGAACATGGGCAATAGAGGGTTAAGTGACTTGCCCAAGACCACAAGGAGCACCTGTGGGACTAGAAACTGCAGTCCTTCCTGCCCAAGGTTGCTGTCCTCTAGTGGGTTCTGAACTCCTGGCCTGTGGCACCTTGCCCCAACCACTAGGCCACTCCTCCACTTCTTTATATGTGGCTTCTAAGTTTCAAGATGGCCAATAAAATCCAGCAAAAATGGTAGCAGTTTAATTACGTAGCTCACCCCTGACAGTGCACGCTGGACCACTATGGTGTTACAAGTAAACATATATGCATTCATACAAACCCTCATACTGCAGCCCACCACAATGATGCAGAGAACAACTAGGACATTTCCCTCCTAGAGAATTCATCATACCAAAAAAAAAAATACATATATATATATATTGTTTTTTTGGTGTATTCTCAGTAATAGGAACATAAACCTTCTTCTCTCTAGTACCAGAGCATATTGTGACATAATACAAAACTCACTCAGGACCTGTACAGTAAATCTATCAATCCATAACAACACTAATTTACAGAAGTCATGCAACAAGGGTCTACTTAGGAAAAGGCAGCACCATAAATATTGCAGTGGGCCCTAGAACATCAAAACACCTATTGGGAAAATGAACAAGCTGGATTACTACATAGAGACTACATGCTGACAGAACACCTAGCCTTGGTTACACATAATTAGCCCCTCACCAAGTACAGAACAAGTGACCACAAACATAAAATAGAAATATGTACTGTAGATAAATAAATAAACTAGAATGTAGAGGCCAAGAGCCAGATTGCAGTGGATCCAGAATGACTTGAGAGGAAAGAAAGTCGTGACAGTGGAAGTGAACTTCATGTTTGAGTTGTTTGGTTGCAAAGGGGAGGAAGATGGGTCGATAACTGGAAGAGCAGGAAGGGTCCAGTGAAGTTTTTTTGAGGAGAGGTTTAATCACATGTTTGAAGGCGGAAGGAACTGCTGCTTTGCAATGCAATAGGTGAAGATACGACTAACAGAAAGGATAGTAGCAAGGGAGATAGAACCAAGTAGCATGGTGGGAATGAGATTTGGAGGGGGAAGAGAAAATATGCCTCATTTCCTCTTCAGTGATATCAGGAAAGGAAGAAAGGGACATAGAAGTTGAAAGAAAGATTTGAAGGTGAAGAGAGGGAGGGGAGACTGAGGAGACCAAGGGTTTACTAAAACAACCTTAGGGTTACTGATATGACAGCAAAAAAAGGCAAAGGAAAATGGTTCCAACTATATCGTTAGTAAAGCAAAGATACAATTTATAACTATACTGCAAGCATTGTATGTCATTCTTTTTAAATTCAGCCAGAAAAACAGTTAACGTTATTTAAATTCTCATCTACAAAGTGCTGGAATTTGTTCCAAGCAGATTCCCGTCTTTACTCCTCTCTCTCTCTCTTCATTCTTAGTTACTGTTGGGGGAACCTTTCCTCATGTATAATATACTTCCCCCATATACCTTAGAGTTCATGGCTTTTGTAGAAACACATCCCCAAACTGCTCTGTGGGTGTTCCTGGCTCTTGAGTCAATGGCTGATACCGTAGATGTTCTTGGTGTTACCTTCTAGCTTCTCTTACTTGGAAGATCTGTAGCCCTCTTCTCTCCTTCTCAGGTGGGGCTGCTCTCCTCTTGAGCTAGTGGGGGTTATGGCTGATTAGTCACAGTCATAGGTAAGAACATAAAATAGGCACCTTTTTCGACTATTTAAATACATACTCTTTTATTAAATTACTCACAAGAATGGCCAATTTATTATCCTAACTCTCCAAGTTATGAGCCTGAACCCTTGGAATATCAGCCTCTTTGGGAATCAACCTCTATGAGAAACTATTCCAATAACTTACTCACTTGCTTAGGGACTATTAGAAAACCTGGAATAGAAATATGGTAAAACAGATCTATTTCAGTTTTCATTCCATTCACATCATGTTTTGAACAGGAAATGTAAAAACAAAATGATTCTGTAGCGCCTTGAATTTCACAGCATTTATGACTTTGCAAGACACCAGTAGGCATACTGCACATCGCAAAGTAAGACACATAGCAACGTACTCTTTTTGTTAGCTGGGTATCCATCATGAAGTTATGCACGTGTTTTTCCGCTTTGGTAAGTTCTAACTTCCTGGCAACCACAGCTACCACCAGTGCAGTGCAGCCAGCGCCCTGCAAACAGAAAACAGTCAGCAAGTTAGACTACAAATATCTCTTTCTTAACCTATACTGTACATAAGCAAAACATGAAATGGATCATCATGAATCCACTCTTTTAGTAAAGGGCAGCGGAACACCGCTTTTGGGTAGGGGGGGGGGGGCTCGAACTAACCAATCTCTGCTCCGACCCCCAAGTTCTCTAGTTGCTGATGCCATGTCGGGCATAAAGTTGGCCAAGTCATGACCCTGGTTCCCCAACCGAGTCTGCTGCCTAGGCATCTGGTACCGCGAGAGCATAATTTCACTTTCAGTGTAAATTGAGAAGCAGCAGCTATGGAAGATTTGTCTCTATGACAAAGGATAACTGCTCCTAGACATATTCAGAGTCATATTCTAATGATGTTTGAGCCAAAGAATGTGGACGACATATTATTTCCTGGACAAATCACTGTTTATAGCTGCTTAACTATATGTACCTATCAGGAAGTAGGAAGTAGGAGGGGTTGTGCAGTACTAGAAATTATTTTCCTTGCAGAATCTAGGGGGCACTTAAAGGTCTTGCCTAACTTTGGCCAGTTTAGCTAACTGGTGAGCAGCTGAATATTGCCGCTGCCCTGTTAACTAAATCATTCACTGGGCACACTGGTTATTCAATGTTGGAGGAAAAATATGGCCTCGGCCTTGAATATCCAGGTTTAACTTAAAGTGGAGGTTTTGGAACAGTTTTCATTTAAAATTGAAGATCTGCAAGAAAAAAAGATTTTGAGGGGTTGTTACTAAAATGCGTTAAAGGGAATAATGCATCACTGCTGCCTCTTAATGTGAATTAAACTGCAAAAATTGTGTGTTATTTTACCATAACACACATTAATTTATTGCAATGCACATTGCATAATAAAGAGATTCAAAGCATGCAAATACAGTACATACAGTAGAAAATACCTCATTATTATGCAAAGAGAGTAACGCAGCTTGTGCTGAACATCACATGCTGCATTATTCCTTGGGTAATAACTTCAATTCAGAGCTGTCATTATTTATCCTGCCTGGGAGCAATGGGCCAGTAACATGAAGCCCAATGTTTCTGGGTACCATTTTAAAGAGGCTGGTGCCTGCAGGAAGCTGCATGGTCATCCTCCTCCTCAGTTACGGTAAGACTTCCCAACATCCTAAAGACTCCCCTCAGATTACATTCAACCCCTCCACCCCAAAGCCCCCCTTGAGCGCCTCTCCTAAAGAAGACATCCCAAAGACTACCCATATAGGCCCCGGTGGGTCTACTCAGTTGCAGTCCGTGGGTTTCTGCCCCCAAGTCTGCATCATCATTTGGCCCAACATGTTGTCTCCCCTTGCGCTGAAGAGGGATGATAGGTTGTCCTGAGGCTTTTTCTCCTACCCATATTATATTTGTTGTTTTTTTTATTTACCAGTATATGATTGAGTTGTTACAAGGGTTGTTTAAATTTATAAAAATAATATTGTTTTTGAGTTTATTGTGTTAATTGTTTTGGTCTGTGAATTGTGAGTGTGTGATGCATATTCATTAGGGATATCCTGTAAACCTGACTGGTTTGCATCCCTCCAGGACTGGATTTGGAGACCTCTCGCCTAGACCATGAGGGATTTCCTCAGGTAAGCCTGAGGGGGATTTGTTGGGGGGATGAGGTGTTTGCAGGGTCTTCTTCAGGGGGGGTGTTGACAGCAGATCTAGAGAGAAGGCCATAACAAGGCCTGTGCAAGCAGTGCAGCTGCATAGGGTCCAAGTATAGACGGGGCGCTGATATCATCCCTGGATTTTCAGGAAGCTGAAAAAGAATGAGTTACTGCAGGTGGCTAGGGTGGAGGGGGCACCAGATTTGTTAGTCGCACAGGATACATATTTTGCTTGGTATGGTGCTGCTGGGGAGAGTCTTTGGGGAGTGGAGATTGTTGACAGTGATCTGGAGGGAATCTTTGGTGGGAGTTGAGGTGTCTTGACTGAGGGGTGGGAGAGGTTCACATGGATTTACTAATGTCACTACCTCTTTAAAATGTTTCCGAGGGAGCAGAATAGCACAGCTTGCAAGGTTGATCATAAGTTGTGTTATTACTGAGTGAGTTACTAACTTGAGGTACTGAGTTATCACAGGTTGGTGACTCCTGCAGTACATTAACCTGCAATAAAATCAGAGATTTTACCACAGCTTATAAACTAACCTCCTTAGACCTCATACTGAGACATGTAATTTGATCCATTAAGATATAAGATAGTGGGTACAAAGGCGAAAGATCGCATGGTTCCATGAAGGTTTTTTTTCTGTTAAAACATTCTGAGACACTTTGGATTGAACATACAACAGCAGTATTTTGCCCCCACAACATGTGTTTGCATGGCTTGCATTGTGCCGACAGACTGTAAGCTAAATCAAGCAGCTTCTTGTTAGAATCATGTAATCTTTACTCTTTTAGGGGGAATGTTATATGTGACCCATCCATATCAGTCTTCTTGAGACCATCCTGGCTTCATGCCTTGGCACAAGGTATAAGCTTTGACCCTAAAACCCCCTGGCCCTTATGGTAATCTATTGCAGCCCTCTCTTTAAGGCATTCAAAAAGCACACCATTGCACTGCTCCTCTTCCCTCTCTACCACTGGAAATGGCATTATCTTTTTAGCCCCCAATCAACAGTCCATCCCTTCAGCAACTGTTCAACTGAAGTAGCTACAGAAAGAATGATCATGCTTGGAGCAAAGCAGAATTAGAGTAGCGCTCCTGCTTTTCACTAACTACAGTAACTTCCTGGTTTGCCTATTTGAAATAAATAATAATCAGTTCTCTTGTGGATGCCGAGCTGGTTTAACATTGTATATGACGGCAGATAAAGACCAGTATGGTCCATCTAGCCTGCAGTGGGCTTGGACTGTGCCTTGCAGTTAGCACACGGTGATGCACCCTCGCTGATGAAAGTAGGTGGAGCTATGTGCAGCTGTCACTGCAATTACCACGCAACAAAGGTGCTTCTATACTGCATGAGAACTGCATGGGAAGATGCTAAAAACACCAGCATTACCGCACAAACTTTGCACTAACTGCAGTAAGTGCAAAACTTTATCTCAGTTTAGTAAACGTTTTACTCATGCAATGTTTAAAATTTCTGAAAAAAATCAAGAAAAATGATAGTAAAAACTGGGAGGTCTTTTCTTCCTTAGATATCCTTGTCGATGTTTAGTTAAATATCATGGTGTTAGTTATACAGTCAAACCTCGGTTTTCATTTGCCCCGGTTTTCATACGCTTCGGTTTTCAACGTCTTTTTTGACTGAGATTTTGTCCCGGTTTTCATGCATTGCTTCGGTTTTCAACGTCTTTTGACTGAGATTTTGTCCCGGTTCTCGTACATCGCCTCGGTTTTCGTAAAGTACAGTACTGTAAATACATACACCCTTGCGCTGCACACCGGTCTGTATACACTGCCAGAACGCCCGCCCGGTCCCGGCAGCACTGCCCCCCGGACTCACCGATCGCCAGCATGATGAGAAGCGAAAGCCAGCTGAGCACGTAAATGAAACACATCCTCGAGCCTGGTCAGAGTCAGAGAGGCAAGGATTGCGCAGAGAGGAAGGCCCCGATCTCGTCCACCGCCTGCCCGTTCTCTGGAGCACCCCCTCAGGCTCGGAGGTAGCAGGGAAGAAAAGCTGTCAACGTAAGCAGGAGATGTTGCATGAATGTGGGAGGCAGTTCTTTCTCTTGCAGGGTACGTCTGAAGCTATATCATTAAGATTTTCTGCCATTCTGAAGCATTGAGCAGATAATGTAAAGGTATTTTAATGGACTGAATCCAATGTGATTCCGAAGAGAGCTGGGCACAGCAGCTTGTCAGGGGTGGCTAAGGCCAGATGTTAACATACTGTACTGTACAGTACTGTACTTAGCTTGCTTTCAGTGATGTTAAATGTTCATTTATCCATTTCATTAGTCATTTATATTTATTTCTCATTGTTTTCTGTATGTAAAAATATAGTTATTCTCTATAAAATGTATTTTTTGTGAATATTTTTGGGTGTCTGGAACGGATTAATTGGATTTACATTATTTCTTATAGGAAATATTGCTTCAGTTTTCATACGTTTCGGTTTTAGTCAGACTTTTTCGAACGGATTAATCATGAAAACCGAGGTTTGACTGTACCTTTTTTGAGCCTTCCCATCTAACCCAGTTCATAGCAGGTCGGAGTGCTCTCCTGGTTTAGCATTTGGGATTTATAAATACAGCTCCTTCTCGTGTTATATTTCCTTAAAACTTACTGCCTTTGATTTGTGTCTGGTTCCCCCTCAATTATTTGTGGGCTAGTGAATAGTTACTTTATTAAGTTTGTGGGCTAAGTGTTTCCCCTATGCTGTATTGCTTGTAGTGTTTTCTTTTGAATATTCTTTACTGTAACAGGATGTATCTTGCGAGTTATTTTTGAAATTACATAAATAAAAAAAAAAAAAGTGTAATAATTATTTTAAACATATTTAAAAAGTGTTTCCAAAGGTACAGTATGAGGCCTGCACTAATCGTTTGCTTAAGGACATTCTGGGTGAGTTTCTGAAAAAAGCCTTATTATCGGCTTGTATAGATGCCTGAACAAGGTTTTTCAAAAATGATATACAGCATTACATGCTAAAAAGAAAACACTAAAAATATTTGGAAAATATACATAAAACAGTGTGTGCATCCAAATACACTATCCTGGTGATTACACTGGTCAACATTGAAATCGTTACTGACTTTAAAAGGCCCTAATCTATAATATTTTGGTGAGCTGAACACGAATATGACATTAAAATGATTTTATTGGCTCTCGTTTTGCAGATATTGCATGTAGTTCATTTTTGACGTTTCACCGTGTAAATTTATCCAGTAGGACATTAACAACATCCCAAATGAGCCTTGAATGATACAATATTGCATCACATTGCATAATGCCAGCATGCACACATCATCCAGAGTTGATTGCATCATTTTCTGATGCAATGCAATACTACTGCCAGACGGCTGCTGAAGCCATCTGACGTCAGCAGTGTACTATACGCAGTCGGAAAGGAAAGTAATCTGGTATTCTGTTCCGATATTGAAAGCCTCATGAATGCCTTAAAAATCAGTCATAACCCTCAAGACTGGAGAATATTTATAGACTCTTCGAAACTGAGTCTGAAGGCTGTGCTTTTGAACAATGGAAACCGTCTTCCATCTATTCCAGTAGCGCATGCCGTCCACATGAAAGAGACATACGATAACTTAAAGCATCTACTGACTTCCATTAACTATAACAAGTACAGCTGGCACCTCTGTGGTGACTTGAAGGTAGTTGCCCTTTTAATGGGACTGCAGCAGGGATATATAAAATACATGTGTTTCTTATGTAAAATGCATGTCAATAGTAAATATAATTATATTTACTATTGACATGCATTTCATGATGTAAACTAGAGCCAACTTTGCAATTTCACTGTCATATTCGTGTTCAGCATATAAAAATTGATAAGAAATGACTATTTTTATTTCAGTAACATGACTTTTGTAAAAATTTGTTGACAAGTGTTATCATGGACCCTTCCCCCCTCCAAAAATAAAGCTTAAATAATTCAAAAAAAAAAGCAATGGACCAATAGTTCAAAAGGTTGCAAACTATGTGGGTGGTTTAACCTTGTGGAGGAGTAACCTAGTGGTTAGAGAAGTCGATTTTAAATCCTGCTTCTCCACTGACACCCCTGAACAAGTCATTCTACCCTCCAATGCCTCAGGTATAGCTTAGATCGTAAGACCAGGAAAATAGCTGAAGTGCCTGAATTGTAACTCACCATGAGTTCAGATTTGGAAAAGTTATTTAAAAGCAGTTACATTTGCCCTGCTCTCCAGTTCTGTCGTGTTCTAAACACGCCTGAGGGGATACTTCCTTGCCAATCAGCTAAATTACAGGTTATAACTCAGCCCACACATACTTTTAGCTGGACTAAAGAAAGCAATTTGCACACAGGACAATCTTGCGCATAAACCATATTAATATGGCTTGACTGCTTTGAAAATTGCCCCTCATGGGGGGAATTTTATAACAGTGCAACTAGGTTCAGTGAGCAGGAAGGGATGTATTTTCCTGACTTTATTAGCACAAATTGAGCTGAAATTGTGCCTAGAGTGAAGGCACAGATATCCTGGCTGCTTGAGAGCTAGTGTAAGTGTCAGCTTGTACTTTATGCACATGTATGCTTTCTGTAAAATGCATGTGGAAATCACGACTGCACTCATGCTCTGCTCAGACTGCACGCCCGTGCTTGCATCCTGTGCCCTTTCAGGTGTGACCTAATTTTATAAGAGCCCATTTATCTGCATAAAACACTGTTGATGTGCAAAAATGGTTTATAAAATGACCCTCCACATATATGAATCAACCTGATTTAAATAGATAACCACTGGTTAGCATCTGAAAATCAACAGAACAAAACTGTCCTCACATCAGATAAATAACTTCACATATGCTCATTCCTCTGAATATAGAATGAAATAAATTAAACAAACCCCCCCCCCCAGTCATCTGTGGATATGAAAACTCTTTTCTACTTCCAAAGTTCCCCTCCGCAGTTAAAAATTCCGGACCAACGTGATCTTATTTCAAGGACAAATGGAACCTGAAAGCAAAAAGCAAGGAAACCAGCCTCCGTGCATCCCTTGGGCTGTTCTCCTTCCAGGTCAATAATTATTGAAAAGCCTTTTGAAGGCTCACCTGACTATGCATTATGCAAACAAGCCAGAGCAGGTCCAATGTCTTGGGAATCGAGAACAGTTCTCAGAATTATCAGATGCTTTAGAGTCGTTGCTGCTGTCTGGTTTTATCAAGTAATTTTTATTTATTGTTAGACTAGTTTCTGATGGCTATACTAGTGACTGCATATAAGCCTGCCTATCTGTTTGATTGCTTTCATTTGTTCTATATTCTTTCACTTACATAGTCTTCTCCCAAGTCTGTACTCCATTTTCTCCCCATTGGCTTCATTGTACGTAGGGCAATCAGTAAATACAGGAAATCACTAAGCCCCTCTTTGGAAATCCAGTTTAACAGTAAAGGACTGATGTGTGCCTCTCGCTCTGGTAACATCAGGAAACAGAAGGGCAGCAGCACTCCATGAGCATGACTTTCCTTTACAATGATGGCCCGAAAAGATGGAAAATGGGCTTCCATTTGGCCTCCTTAAAAAACATAACACTTGTGCTTCTCATGTAGAATTCAAGCAAATATCCAAACTAAGTTGCCCTTTGAGCACTACACGCTCCACAGTGGACTCTATTTTATGAAACAGAAACTGAGTATGTTAAAACGAGGTGAATGTTCAAAATGACATTACTCTCGACACACAGATGCATTTGAAAAAAGGAGAAGGTTAGGAGGAATAAGCATGCATTAATACACATTTGGTTTATTAGCCTTAATAAAATTAGTGAACGCTGAGGGTCCCTTTTTGTTAATGCTGCTAACAGTTAACACGTGTTTTAGCGGCTGGTAACTGGCTACAGTGAACCATAACATGTGGGCATGTCAGCTACTGACCGCTGAAACCCATGTTAACCAGCACTTGCACGCTCATGTGAACAGTACGTGGGTTAGAGATGGTGCATGGGCGTGGGAACACATTAGCCTGACAGTGACGTTAATGTGCACTTAGCATGGGTACACCTAACGGCACCTCTATGGGTGTCCTTAGGTACACCCATATTACTTTGCCACTCATTACACTGCCCAGTCATGGATTGGCTGTCAGGACCATACTGGTCACGCCCCCAACAGCGAACGTGATTTGCACTTAATGTGTGTTGGTAACGCTCATTAAGTGCAAAACCTTAGTGACGTTTAGTAAAAGAGCCCCTAAATCTACTTAACACACTTTAACCTATGAATTCAAACATAAAAGAGGTAATTTTATCAAAAATCTTTTTCATGTGGAAAAGAACATAAGAACGTAAGGAATGCAATACTGGATCAGACCAAGGTCCATCAAGTCCAGTATCTTGTTTCCAACAGTGGTCAATCTAGATCACAAGTACTGTCATGCAGCGAGGGCTGATGAAAGCCAAGATGAAAAAAAAGAAGCTGTTTGTCAGAAAGAAAAAGATGTGCACAAGGTGCAATATTCTTAGGGACCAGCTAGAGGGAGCAGGAGTACATTCAGAGAGACTGAAGGGCCACGCCCAGCTGGTCAAGAGCACCTGACAACCAGCTCACAATCCTCAAAGGCAGGAGTGCTTTATAAGGAGAGGAAGGAAGACTGGAGAGAAGGGCCACCAAGAGCTAAAGAAGAACCAGTTCAAGTTAGAGGAGGACCACCAGGAGCTAGAGGAGAACCAGCTCAAGCTAGGAGAGGACCACCTCAAGCTAAAGAAGGACCGGCTCAAGCTAAGGGAGGACCGGGTCAAGCTGGAGAGAAAGCTGTTTGCTGGCAGAGGCGAAAGCACTACACTGATTGCAAGCAGGAACCAAAGGAGAATCAGCTGGGAAAGCAGAGCCAGGCTGAGCAGGGAAGCCAGGAATTGGGCTTATGCAGAAGCAGGCGCTTACCAGGGGAATTGATTCCAAGGCTGAAAGGTAAACCAAACTTTCAAAGAAAAGATTGGCACCAAGCTTCTGAGTGTGGGAAGCAAGCAAAAGGAGAAAACCTCTCGTCTTCATGCTGCTGCAATACAAGGTATGCTAATTACATTCCTATGAAGAAAGCTTTACCTTTTAAAAGTTCTTTTGAAGGTAGTGTAAAACCTTTGAGAAGAGAAAGCACAGCTAATCCTAATATAGCACGTGGCCAACGCCCCAGGCTAGGCCCAAGACACTGGCAAGTGCTTCAGGAGATATATAAACCTCCAGAACGTATTATCCAAGAAACTGATGACACAGAGTTAGACATATCTTCTCCAGAGCCGATGCAAGTGGAACTGGTTGAGCAGTTATCAGATGAAGAGATGGATTGCTCTCTGTGTGTTTCCAGTAGCATAGAGTCTTTGCTAGACTTATGAACTGCCTATATGATGTCAAATAGTGCGGTATATAAGAAATGTAAATAAATAAATAAATAAATATATTGTCTTCAGAGTGTCTTTAATTTGCTAAGCAGAAGAATAATGAAAATGTGGTTTCAAGCTGGAAGCTGTTTTTGAGCATTACCAATACTGTGAAGGTTAACAGTTTCTCCTTAAGCATCGAGTTTCTTTCATTCCTGAATTTAAGGACATTTACTTTCAGCTGTAACCATTTTTGAACCCATGCGTAAAGGGAATAAATGCCTTTTTCATCCCACCACTCTGCTTTCATGGATTTCTTTAAGGATTGGAGCTAAAAACCACTAAGACCAAGTTCCACTTGGTTCTTAAAGGACTCTCCTATCATAATAATAAAATTTTATGTCCCACCTGCCCTTGCGACCACTGGCCACCAGGGGGGTGCACGACAGTACCTGACAAGTGCCTGAAGTCCACAGCTTCCACAATGCTCATCCTGGGGTAAGCAGTGGTTTTCCTGTGTCCTTTTTAATACTGGTTTATGGACCTTTCTTTCTGGGAACTTGTCCAAATCTTTTTTAAACCCTGCTACACTAACAGCTTTTACTAAATAATGAATTCCAGAATTTGATAACGCGTTGAGTTAAAAAATATTTGCTCTTGTTAGTCTTAAATCAGTTATCTTGTAGCTTCATTTTGTAGTCTTTCTACATTTTGATGGCGTAAACAACCGATCTACATTAACCTCAGCCTTCTCTTTTCCAGGTTGAAGAGCCCTAACCTTGTAAGCTGTTCTTCATAGGGGTATCCTTCCATCCCCTTTACAATTCTGGTGGTTCTTCTCTGTACTTTTCTAATTCCGCTACATCCTTTTTAAGATACGGTGACTAGAATTGCACACAATATTCAAGGTGCGATTGAACCATGGAACAATACAGAGGTATTATAATATCCATGATTTTATTCTCTATTCCTTTCCTTATGATTCCTAGCATTCTATTTGCTTTCTTGGCTGCCGCTGCACACTGGGTGGAGGGTTTCAACATATTATCCACGATGGTGCTTAAGTCTTTTTTCTGGGTGGTAGTTTCTAAGTTGATACCTTGTATCGTGTAACCAGAGTTTGGGTTTTTCTTTCCTAGGTGAATAGCTTTGCACTTGCCCACATTAAATTTCATCTGCCATTTGGATGCCCAACCTTCCAATTTAACAAGGACCTCTTGCAATTTCTCACAATCCTCTCGGTTTTAACAACTTTGAATAATTTTGTGCATTTCCAAATTTGATCACCTCATTTCCAATTCCAGGTCATATTAAAAAGCAGTGGAGTGAATTATAGGTGTAAGAGGCTTTTTCAACATGATGTCATGCCTAACAATACACATGGTGTAAGCAGGCGTGTATCTGTAGAGTAGGCAAGCTCATAACAGGAGGTTTGGTGGAGAATGGGTGGAATCGTGATTTGCAAAGGAAACATTTATTTTATGAAATACACACGTGTGAACCAAGCAGGCATAAATGTCTGTGCCTTCCATGTAGGTGCAGTTTCTGCAGGATCTGTGCTAATATTTTATAAGGACACATGGGCGTCTATGTGAAAAATACATACCTTCCTGCCCTATTAACCTAGCAATCTGCTATAAAAGTACTCTCTGAGTTAGTGCGTGATAAAAAGTTGTCTTTAACACAAATGTATGAAACAAACAGAAAAGAATTGGTGAAGAAGTCCAAAACCATTCAAAAATAAACAAATTTTTTTTCCCATGCATATCCTTAGAAAAGATTAAACTCTCCTTGCTGTTCTAAAATGAGTGCTGTAATCTTTCTTCTAACTTGTTCATGTTTTCTATTTTGGTGCTTTTTCTCTTTCCTAGTCAACTTCATCAAGGTCAAGTATTCTCAAGTTGTGTGCAATAATCACATAGCCCTCGCCTCCTTTTTGCAGACTAGCCAGTGGACAAAAACACTTTCCGATACGTAGATATGACAGGATACATATTGGAAAATGAGAGACTTAAAATAGTGGAATCATGAGAGTAAATTATTTATAATTGTAAATGATCAATTTAAAAAGTAACTGAATAAGAGGCCAGGTTGCTTTAAAGCAGCCCTGTGAGAATTTTTTTTTCTGATTTATTTGACAATTAAAACTGGGAGCATAATTATGATCTTACTTTATTGTTTCTTTCCTAGCATAGATCCTTCTTCATGAAGCCTAAGTAAACTGAATTACCATCAAGCTGATGGCTTAAGAGCAGTGCAAGCATAAATAAAGCAGCTAAGGGGTCATGATTTAGGACGTCTGAAGATGTACATGTGGACGTCGTAATTGCAGAGACACCTCCGAAGCTATTCCACAAATTACATTTACAGACGTCTCCGGTGCAGAGATGTCCAACTAGGGAAGGGGGTGTGATGGACTTACATGTCCCACTTCGATGTCAGGGACATGTGCAGGCATGTCCCCGTTTGGACCTGCTGCAGGCATGAATAGGCATCAGGAAAGTGCTTGTTTTGGCCGTAAAACATCTAGAGAGTTAGGTGACTAATCTATGGGGCTTGTTTACAAAGCCGCGGTAGTGGTTCGCGATCGCGATCGCAGCCGTGGCCCCATTGAAATCAATGGGGACGCGGCTCCGATTACGATCGCAAACCGCTACCGCGGCTTTGTAAACAAGCCCCTATGACCACAATGACCAACACTGAGATTTGAACCCTGGCCACCTTGCACCAGACCCACTACTTTAACCATTATGCTATCAGACATCCATGTTCTAAGAGGCTATTCTGGGGACATCTATGTAGATGTCTATGAAGATGTCCATATTGGGCATGTCCACATGCCTGAAGTTGCAAGCGTTTGCTTTTTTTTTTTTAGATGTTCTGGCTTTGACATCCCAGATTGCACTTCGACGTCCCACTGTAAAATGTGCCTGCATATGGCCAACTGATAAAGCACAGAAAGACCTAAACAAGTCAAAAGTGTGGCACCCTACACAGCCTCAGTTCAATGGCCATGAATTTCTTTTCAAAATATACAAACTGTGCCCTCTTCTGTGCCTCTCAAGGTTTAATGTCCACGTCACATTTTGTACAGCTAGATCTGTCTGTTTCAATGTAATAAGGGGGTGGGTCACACCCACAAATTGCTTGCATTTCTTATCAGAAAACTATCAAATTTGTACCCTTTCCACCACTTCTGCCCTGATTCGCCTCCAATCATTCCTTAGCTTTAAGAAATGGGAAAGTCAGATCCTTCCCAAGTATCTATCTCCATATAAAGTTTGGTTTATCTAGATTATAAGGATGGTGGGGGGGAGGTACAAAAATATACAAATCGCAACACACATACAGTCTGTATGATCTTATAAACCCTTCTGTTTACTTGAACCTCGGCTAGAAACATGGTCATGATATAGGGGCATGTTTACTAAAATGCGGCAGCGCGCCATGTATTAAGCAGCAAAACCTAGTTTGTGGGTGGCACAAGACCCATGCTAAGACACGGACATATGTCTGGCGTGTCCCCATATAGTTAGCGCCAGTTCAGCGCCACCCCTGCACTAAGCAGTTTGCAGCACTTAACTCCACCAACTGAGAAGATAGTAAGTACATCTGTGCTACGCGCAACACTGCGATTCAGCAGGCGTTAAAGGCCTCCACACTAACCGCACTGTGCATGCTCTGCCCCTGAATCGCCCAGTCTCCACCCCGACTCATGCTAAGTGCTCAGCATGGGAGTTTTAGCATGGCCAAATTTTTGGTAACAGTTACTGCAGCATGCTTAGCGCGCATTCAACCCCAAACTAAATGTCAGAACACTTAAGTGGCATGCTCCATAATACACTAAATAGAGATGAAGTTACTCCCGAAAATGTATGACCACATATGCTCTTATAAAACACAGACGAGAATAAAGGTATGTGCTTTGGCATGAAGGTGTGTACTTTGACAGCATGGGTAGCTGGGGGTGCAGTGTGGGTGGAGTTCACACATATACACATAAATTATAAAATACTTTACACTACATGCATGCATGTGTAAAGTGAAGGCAATAATTTATACCTGTGAGCACTGTTCCCTCTAAGCTGTGCGCGTGCACACACCTCGCCAAGTGAGCGCACATTACAAAAGAGCGCACAAAAATTACAGTTCTGATAGAAGACAACACAGACGTCTTAAAATTTAAAAGTTGTTGTGTATTTACGGTATTCACAAGTTCTACAATATTTTCAAGAGCAATCTTATAGACCTTCAGGATATAAGATCTTTGGTCTTAAACTTTAATTGGCGCATTGAGAAGCTTCCGCTTCCATACTTTGGCTTGCGACATGCGTGAGTAGTCCAATTGTAATCTGTAATTCGAATTGCATTATTAAATTTTTTATTGCATTGAAAACTTAAAGAAGTTAATTTTTAAAATGTCAAAACGATAGCGATGAGAGGTACAAAACATAAGAGAACGTCCGGAGCTTTTAAGCCTGAATGGCTTGAAGAAATTGTTGAAACGGAGACACCGAAATCTCGGGATAAAACGTGCATTCAACTGCGTGAAATATTCACTTATGAAGAGGATGCCGAGATGTAAAAACCATCGGAGAGTTTTCGAGTGGCAAATTTTGGGATGATGTGTGGAAACTGGACTTTTTGAAACGACATCTGTCTAGTAAGTCTCATACTGAAAGTGTGAAGAAACTTAGAACTAAAAATCCAAATTTAAGAGGAGGATTATTTAACTTGCTGCTTGAGAGCACCGCTGAAAAAAGAGAAAAGGCAAATTAGTAATGAACGGAAGCGTTCTACAGCTGAAGAAATTAAAATTCTAATTGATAGTGTTTTGATGGCTGTTCGGATGAATATTTCCATGCTCTCTGTTCAAGATATTAATGAACACATGTCCAAGTACATAACCATACCTGAAAGCTGGAGAAGCAAAAACTATTCGTTTGAATTTCTTGAAATTATAAACATCAATGTCCAAGATAAGCTCATAGCAGATGTTGCATCAGCAGCGTATCATACATTAACTATTGATGAAAGCACAGACATTTCTGTCAACAAATACTTAATACTGTACTTCAAATATCGGCCAGTAAATTCATGTCTGTATAAAACTTCATTTGGTGGGATGCTACAGTTGGAAGCATGTGATGCTGCATCAATAGTCAGTGCACTCCGGGAATTCTATGGGAAATACAAGCTGGACCTTAACAAAAGGCAGAATAAATGGTGTTGCTGCGCAGCTAAAAACAATGTTTCACATTTAGTGCAGTAGCATGGTGTTGCCCATCATGAAGATTTGGGGATCTCTGAATCATGGAAGGAAGTAAAGTTGATGAAAGAAGTTTAAACTTTCATGAGAACTGTTTACACAACCTTTTGTCGATCTTCTACTAAAAGGTCACAATTTAAAGAATTAGCAGATACTGCTGAATGCGTCAATTGCTTTTAGACCTCTGAACGAAGTGCGGTGGTTATCTAGAAATTTTGCTCTTCAAGCAATTATTCAAAATTATGATCCATTATTAAAATACTTTGAAGAAGAGAAGGACAATGATCCCATTGCAAAGTACTGTTATAAAAAGCTAAACAGCCATCAATTCCATATAACACTGCAAATTTTGAATGATATTTTATCTGAACTAGCTTCATTAACAATGACATTTCAAAAACGTGGGCTAACACCACTGGAAGCATATCATCTTGCACAGGGTAAGCTGAACAAAATCTGAATGCAATACTTGGGTGACACAGTAAAATGGAGTGATAATGTTAAAAATCTTCTTGACAAGATACCTGGAGACGTTTCAGTGGATACTGGTTCAACACTTATTTACATTAATATGCTGTGTCTGCATTTAGGGGAAAGTTTTCCTGAAAATGAAATTGAGGAATGGTCTGCTTTTGATTTGACAGCAATAGCACAGTGTGATTATGAATTTGGAATTGAAAACGTCCGATCACTCTGCTTTAAGTACAAACAATTGCTTATGGAGGAACATATTGTTATTCAGCAGCACAATGACTTCAAGTTCTTATTCACAAAAAATATCAAAAGCAAACTGATAAACAGTTTTCCGGATATGGTGACTTTGGAATTTCAGAATGCTCACTTTGCAGATTTAGCGAAATTGATGGATATTGGTGGAACATTTTTGGCTTCTAGTGCAGATTGTGAGCATAGTTTCAGCTTGATGAACAGTTTAAAAAACAAAATAAGGAATCGCTTACAGTTAGAACATTTGGAAATGCTGATGCGTGTTAAGAATCATCTTCAAGATGGCGGATCGGTAGACCTTGATAAAATTTATTCAGACTGGTTAAATTTGAAAGATCAAAGAGAAAAATTTTGAGAATGAACTGTTAATAGTAAGCTCATTCTCTTCTTCCATACATAAATTATTTACATGAAATAACAATGACTTTCAATAAAAAATTAACTGAAATAATACAGCATTTGTGATTGTAATTACTAGAAATTTTCCACTTCATTTAGTAATTGTCTACTTTCATTTAATTTGATTAAAATCAATGTTGTGTACATACTGCATTCAGATGTGTAGTCAAATTTTAAAGTATATAACTTTATCGGTAGACCTTGATAAAATTTATTCAGACTGGTTAAATCTGAAAGATCGAAGAGAACATTTTTGAGAATGAACTGTTAATAGTAAGTTCATTCTCTTCTTCCATACATAAATTACACTGGTCAACATTGAAATCGTTACTACTTTAAAAGGCCCTAATCTGCAGTATCTTGGTGAGCTGAACACGAATATAACATTAAAAAATGTATTGGCTCTCGTTTTGAAGATATTGCATGTAGTTCATTTTTTACGTTTCACCGTGTAAATTTATCCAGTAGGACATCAACAACATCCCAAATAAGCCTTGATTGATATAATATTGCATCACATTGCATAATACCAGCATGCACACATCATCCAGAGTTGATTGCATCATTTTCTGATGCAATGCAATACTACTGCCAGATGGCTGCTGAAGCCATCTGACGTCAGCAGTGTACTATACACAGTCGGAAAGGAAAATAATCTGGTATTCTGTTCCGATATTGAAAGCCTCATGAATGCCTTAAAAATCACTCATGACCCACAAGACTGGAGACTATTTATAGACTCTTCGAAACTGAGTCTGAAAGCTGTGCTTTTGAACAATGGAAACCGTTTTCCATCTATTCCAGTAGCACATGCCGTCCACATGAAAGAGACGGACGATAACTTAAAGCATCTACTGACTTCCATTAAACATAACAAGTACAGCTGGCACCTCTGTGGTGACTTGAAGGTAGTTGCCCTTTTAATGGGACTGCAGCATGGATTTATAAAATACATATGTTTCTTATGTGAGTAGGATAGTCGAGCAAGGGATTGGCACTATTTGCGGAAGGAATGGAATCGCAGACAAATTGTAACAGTTAGAGAAAAGAATATCCAGCACCCAGCTCTGGTTGAGGCTCTCAAACTCCTGCTACCACCCCTTCACATCAAACTAGGTTTGATGAAAAATTTCGTGAAAACTATGGACCGCACTTCGCCAGCTTTCCGATTCCTGCATGGAAAATTCCCTCGACTCAGCGAAGCAAAGATTAAAGAGGGAGTTTTTGTGGGTCCTCAGATTCGAGAGCTCTTCAAAGATGACCGGTTCAACAACTTGATGCAGGGTGATGCGACACAAGCATGGAATGCTTTTCGCTTAGTGTCAACAAACGTTCTCGGGAATGTTAGGGCAGAAAACTACAAGAAACTAGTAGAAGACATGTTGATGCAGTATCAGAAACTTGGCTGCAATATGTCTCCATTTCCTTGATTCCCATCTCGATTTCTTTCCTGACAACTGTGCTATGGTTAGTGATGAACAGGGCAAACGTTTTCACTAGGATATTGCAACGATGGAGCAAAGATACCAGGGAAAATGGTCCATTACAATGCTGGATGACTACTGCTGGACACTCCCCAGAGAAGCTTGTGATGTAGAAGCCTCTCAAGAAGCTATGGAAACAGGTAGTGATCCGGTGGAGAGAACCGGTACTGCAGGAGAATGCAGGATTTTCTCTTCAGAGAGAAAAAAACACATGGCTAATCAGGAAACACAGCTCACCTCAGGGGAGGAGAGAAGCAAAGTCCCTGATTGGGCACGCCCAAGCAGGAGGCGGGCAGTGCAAGGCACGGGGAGCTTGTTAAGCACTCAGAAACAGTTAGACAGGGACGACGAGCAGGAAGACTTGGAGAGAGACCCACTAAGCAGCTGTGATTCACTAAGGAAGGATTTTGACTCAGGAAGCAGGTACCTGGGAGACTCAGGGGCAGAAAGAATCTTCTGTGACCAGAAGGATTCCAGAGCACTGAGAGACCCAAGGTTACAGTCCAGGCTTCTGGAGGACCAAGCAGAGCCGTGGAACAGAAGGCAGAGGGGCAAAGAATTCTCATGGAGGAAGCCTCAGCACAAGGTACACGGTGGGGTTGATACAGCTAGCAAGTTTAACAGTGTGAAGCCAGACAGTGAAAGCTGATTTTAAAAGCCAGGACAAAGTCAGTCAATATGGTGGCAGTTGGGTTCAGCATGAAAATTGTCTAAGCAGTCCCAGCTATTCTCACAAGCCAGCTGAAACGTTTAGCAGAGAAGCTAATAGGAAGAAAACAGCTGAGTCATATTGCAGAGACGTGAGCCAGGAGAAGCCTGACGGTTCTGCTTTTGAAGCACTCTTTAGACACTCTCCAAGCACAGCTGAAGTTTTAACCCCGGCACTTACGTTCAGAGACAAGTGGGGGAGGGATACTTCCAGCACGCTGAATTGTTGTCCTAGTAGATACAGCATTACTAATTATCCTGAGATAAGGAACTCAAACAAATATTTACCTGAAGAAGAAGCAGTTTATCAGCTTAGCCCAGGAAAGACGCAGGCTGAATTACTTCTTAAAGACTTCAGAGAACTTCTTGAGAGCAGAGCAATTCCTAGCTATAAGTCAGCACAGCCTGAAAACAGCTGTGAAGTGGAAATGCCACTAGTTTGTTCTCAGCCGTCCACAGAGCAAGACCAGCCCATGGATTGCTCAACCTGTCTCATTGAGAAAGTTATTTAAGGCAAAGCTTTAATGGTTATATGAAGAAATATAACAGAAGTGACCTGAATGTTTGCATTGCTGAAAAGCTTATGAAAAGTAAATAAGTTAAAGCATAATTTGTTTGCATCTCAGGAGCACTGTTGTTTTGCTAGGATTTGTTTAGTAAAGCAAAGGTCACATGCCTATTGAATGTGAACCCCAGAAGATAATGGACATTTAGCCAAGCACTGAAAAGCCTTGTTTTTCTTCATTCTTGTTTTGGCAATTTTATCTTCTTTTGCGTCTGTTGCATTTCAACTGCGGAGCGGGAGAAATAAACCTCATCAAAGAAATTTTCTTTGCCTGCCTTACTGCTTGAGCACATACACAACTACAACCTCAACCCTGAAGGGCATCCAAGGCCACCCCCTCCTGAAACCCTCAAGGTCCAGGGAGCGGGTGCGTGGCAAAGTGGCGTAGTATTGAGGATACTGCGCAGGTGCAAGAAGTAGCCACATCAGGAGCTGCAGAAGCCAACTTCCAGAAGAGCCCAGCTGAAGAGCTGACGAGCCCAGACGAGGAAGGGGACAGCAGGAGGCTACAGGATCTGCTGTTGCTGACGTGCATGCAAACCACCTGAGCCAGGTAAAGGGTATCCACCCCGGGTAACCAGGATACCAGGGCAAGGGTGCAGCCTAGTGGTGACTAGGGAAGGAAAAAAAAAAAAAAGGAGAATTTAAAGCACAGATAGACAAGTGTACTGTGATACCGCACTTGGGTCTGTATTTTTGCTTTATTCCAGGAATTCCAAGATGGCGATGGAGGCTAAGGATGTCTTCCAATGGATGGCGACACACCTGGAGCGCCAGAGAGATCTTTCGCTAGAAGCACAGGAAAGAGCCAACGCGAGTTTCCGTGAACAGCAGCAAACTCTACTTACCATGGTGGAGGAATGGCTAAAGGAGAGAAAGCAGGCGACTGTACCACCAGCATCTACAACAGGTTCCACTCTAACAGACTCTGTACACCCTGTTAGTTTACACACAGGAACTTTGTTTAACTTTGGTCAACTTACTAATCAGGATGATGTGGATGACTTTCTCGAGAGCTTCGAGAGAGTAGCTCGCCTTAGCGCCTGGCCTAGGGAGCACTGGGCTCTAAGATTAGCAGCATCCCTTACTGGGGAAGCGATGGCTGCTTACCGCGCCATGCCTGCTGCACTGGCCGGAAGCTATGATGAGTTAAAGAAAGCGATAAGAGAGAGATTAGGGCTCACTCCTCTGGTTTACCACACTCGCTTGAGAAGTGTAAAACTGAGGCCGAGTGAGACCCCTAAGTCCTTGTGTCACAGGATTCGTAGCTTGATTGACAAGTGGTTAACTCCAGAAGGGAGGACTGTGGAGTCAATACTTGATGACTTGGTACTAGAGCAATACATGAACGCTCTACCCCAGGGAATCCGCACCTTCCTGATCTTGCAAAACTGCAAAACTCCCCAAGAAGCTGTTGCACTCTCTGAAAGATACATAGAGGCAGAGCTAACTGCCCAGAGAGCTGGCACTACTTCCCAGGAGACAGGCAGTCGCGGATCAGAAAGGAACCGGAGGGTGCAGGAGGATCCTATAAAAATGTGCATGCCATTGTGGAAGAATTCTAAGAGTAAGCCAAGGTGTTACAAATGTGGGCAAGAGGGACATTTGCAAAAACATTGTTTTGTTAAAACTGCCTTGATAGCGGATAGCTCTAAGAAAGACAGACAAGGATTTCTTCTTTCTGTTGAAGTACAGGGAATTACCACTCAAGCTTTGTTAGATTCGGGAGCTGAGTTAAGCATGCTCTCTGAAGGATTGTGGCAGAGAATAGAAGTCATGCAGGGAGGAGAAGTAATTCAGCCTGTGAGTTCAGTTAAAATAAGATGTGTTCACAGAGGAACTTCCACCTATCCAGTGTATAACCTACACATAGCAGGGTTAGGTGCACGCAGGACTATCCCCTTAGCAGTTGTCCCAGGACTTCGCCAGTCAGTAATCCTAGGTAAAGACTGGCCGCAGTTTCACAAAGGGCTAGTACAAGGCTTACAGGAGAGAGAGGATTCCCACGTAGGAAAGGTCCCTAAGGAAGCGCAAGCTCTGGCAATGGAGAGGGTGAAGTCAGTCCCTCGACCCTCATTGGCCCAGGCCAGCAAGGGTAGCCAGAGGAAAGACATTCCAAAGGACGATCATGCAGGAAAACCCAAATTTGTCCTGAGGTTCTGCAGAATGACCCCTAGTGCTCAGGCACCCAAGAGAGCCACGCCTAATGCAGCAGGATTTGACCTCAGCAGTGCAGAAGATATTGTAGTTCCAGCCGGCGGAAAGGCACTGGTAGACACTGCTCTCCAAATGGAATTACCTGCTGGGTATTACGGGCGTCTAGCTCCCCGGTCAGGCCTAGCGATGAAACATTTTATAGATATCGGTGCTGGTGTAATAGACCCAGACTACCGTGGTTCTGTAAAAGTACTCATTTTCAACTTTGGGAAAAATGACTTTAGAGTGAAGACGGGAGACCGCATAGCACAATTGATTTGTGAACGCGTCGGACTTCCCCCTGTGGAAGAAGTGCCTGTCTTGTCCACAACAATGCGGGGCACGCAAGGTTTCGGTTCTACAGGGACCAAGAGCCTGCAAGGGTTATCAGCTTCGGTGGAGAGGGAGAAGGCCGAAGAGGAGGACCTCGGACCCCAGCTGACCGAGTGCAAGAAAAATCCTGAACCCCGATTGGATGAGGGACTCTCATGGGCCCAAAGGCAGGAACTGACACAAGTGCTATCAAGATACAGAGATGTTCTCACACCTGTACCCGGAGAAACAAGATTGATAGCCCATGATATAATAACACCCCCGGGCGAAGTGGTAAGGCAGCGCCCTTACCGACTACCGGAGGCGAAAAAGAATGAGGTAATACGACAGGTGGGAGAGATGTTAGCCATGGGAATAATCAAAGAATCCCGGAGCCCATGGAATAGTCCCATCGTCATGGTGCCGAAACCGGATGGTTCAATCCGATTTTGTATCGACTTTTGGAAAGTAAATTCAATATCCCGATTTGACTCATATCCCATGCCTCGGATTGAGGAACTCCTTGATCGACTTGGACAAGCTAAGTATCTTACGACGCTCGACATGTCAAAAGGGTATTGGCAAGTTCCCCTTACCAGAGAGGCCAGGCCAAAGACCGCCTTCAGTACACCTATTGGCCTCTATCAATTTAGGAGAATGCCCTTTGGCCTACATGGGGCAGCGGCCACTTGCCAACGACTCATGGACATGGTCCTTCGTCCACATCAGGCCTATGCAGTCGCCTATATGGACGACGTTGTCATTCACAGCGAGACATGGACTCAGCATTTACAAAGAGTCGAAGCTGTTTTACTAACAATCCGGAATGCGGGCCTCACCTTGAACCCCGTCAAGTGTCTCTTTGGGGGACAAGAAATTAAATATTTGGGTCATGTCGTGGGCCATGGAGTTGTAAAACCGTTGGTCAGTAAAATTGCAAGCGTACAGGCCTTCCCAAAACCTGTCAATAAAAAACAATTGCGCAGTTTTTTGGGTCTGGCAGGTTATTACCGAAGATTTATCCCACATTTTTCAGAGAAGACCGCCTTGCTAACTGACATGCTTCGGAAAAATGCGCCCAATAAACTCAAGTGGAGTGAAGAAGCTGAAAGAATGTTTGAACTTTTTTTTTTTTTTTTTTAAACTTTTATTTAAGCTTTTCTTGAGTATACAAACAGTGACAAGGAAAATAAATATAATAAACATACAAAATCTTCAAGAAAACAAAATACCACTCATCATAAGAATACACATCATGGAGAAAGAAACTCTTGAATAGAAATAAAGAATAAAAAGAAATAAGGAGTACTATAACATATACTCCACATAAGAGAGCTATTAAACAAAATCATTCCTCCCCCTTTTGCTCTCCACTAGCCTCCTGTTCAGACAACCACTGACGCAGCGAAGCCACGTCAGTATATACATAATTCTGACCCTCAAGTGTAATTAAACATCGGCATGGAAACTTGAGGAAAAAAGAAGCACCCAACGCTACAACCCGAGTTCTAAACTCCAAAAACTGCTTACGCCGAGCCTGAGTTGTCCGGCCCACATCTGGAAACACCTGCATTTTGAATCCACAAAAGAGAACATCTTTGTATTTAAAGTAAGCACGAAGAACCCGAAGTTTGAGAGATTCCGTACTGAAGGTCACCACCAACGTACAACGTTTGGAGATGAGATCCAGTGAATCTTCCAAAAAAGCGGTAAGGTCCTGTTCTACTGAAACATCAACTGAAGGGGGGGGGACCCCTTCCTTTGACAGTAGAGCAGGAACAAATGTAGGAATACAATACAACTGTACCACATCCATTGTCTCACTAATATGTAACACTTCAGTGAAATATTTCTTCAACAAAATTTCAAACGAAAGCAGATGGGTATGAGGGAAATTTAGGAAGCATAAGTTCCTTGCCCTTTGCTGATTCTCAAGAGCTTCCAGTCTACATGATAGTGAGGCAACATCCCTGATAAGAGAGACCAGACTGGAGCAAGTTATCAACATGGGCAAGAGACTGAGAAAAACCAACCAACTGAGAATCAATAACTTGTACTTTATCTACAACAGAATGAGTAAATGTACATAATGAAGAGACTGTTTTAGAAACTCTGGAGTCAATCTGCTGAAGTGCTAACCAAATGTCAGACAAGGTCACCTCATGGGTGGGGGAAGATGGAAGTTCCCCTATATCAGCTGGAACCACCGGGAGTAGAGTCGGGACAACAACAGGAGGGACAGAATCCACAGGCGTAGAAGATTGAGGAGGTTGAGGAGGAGGGGGAGGCGTCCGGAGTACAGGGCTAAGAGACGCCCCTTCCGAAGACAGATTAGCAGGCGGCAGGGGTAAAAGATGCCGGTCCATGGGGCCGCTCAGCTTACCTCGCTGACTCTCCTTGGCGACGGCTCTGTTCTCCATTTTCGCTTTGCGCTTCCCCATCGGACCCGGCAAATTCAACTCCGGCGCTCAGAGAAAACCCTCAGAAGCACCGAAGGAGCACATAAGGAGCGTGTCAGGCCCCTTACGACACGCCCCTTCGGACACGCCCCCGCAGGCCGCACACACGCAGCCGCGTGTGAAGCAAGCGGATCTTATGGGGCTCGGTGGGGTCCTCAGCCCCAAGGGCGACCAACCAGCGCCTGCTGCTGACCGAGCAGGGACCCGGCTCCCACCTGCAACGCCGCTCCGCGGAACAAGAACACCCGCGGCAGCTCTCAGGAACAAGAAGATCTTTCTCCGAATGTTTGAACTTTTAAAGAGGCAACTTTGTGAAGCGCTGGTTTTGAAGGGGGTGGATTTTGCAAAAACCTTCATAGTACAGACAGACGCCTCTGATACGGGCCTGGGCGCTGTCTTGTCTCAGCAACATGAGGGTACAGAACACCCAGTCCTATTCCTTAGTAGGAAACTGGCACCGGCGGAGAGAAATTACTCCACTATTGAACGCGAATGTTTAGCCATCAAATGGGCTATTGATGCGCTACGCTTCTACCTAGTAGGGAGGAAGTTCATCCTTGTCACGGACCACGCACCATTGAAATGGTTAAATCAAATGCATAGCCATAACTCCCGGCTAACGCGCTGGTTCATGGCCCTACAGGCTTTCGAGTTCCAGGTAGAGCACAGAGCTGGAAAACTCCATCAAAATGCAGATGCGTTAAGTCGTATCACGTGCTGTGTGGACGAGCCTAAGCCAGCCCGTGATATCTTAAGGGGGGGGGATCTGTGACGTAGAAGCCTCTCAAGAAGCTATGGAAACAGGTAGTGATCCGGTGGAGAGAACCGGTACTGCAGGAGAATGCAGGATTTTCTCTTCAGAGAGAAAAAAACACATGGCTAATCAGGAAACACAGCTCACCTCAGGGGAGGAGAGAAGCAAAGTCCCTGATTGGGCACGCCCAAGCAGGAGGAGGGCAGTGCAAGGCACGGGGAGCTTGTTAAGCACTCAGAAACAGTTAGACAGGGACGACGAGCGGGAAGACTTGGAGAGAGACCCACTAAGCAGCTGTGATTCACTAAGGAAGGATTTTGACTCAGGAAGCAGGTACCTGGGAGACTCAGGGGCAGAAAGAATCTTCTGTGACCAGAAGGATTCCAGAGCACTGAGAGACCCAAGGTTACAGTCCAGGCTTCTGGAGGACCAAGCAGAGCCGTGGAACAGAAGGCAGAGGGGCAAAGAATTCTCATGGAGGAAGCCTCAGCACAAGGTACACGGTGGGGTTGATACAGCTAGCAAGTTTAACAGTGTGAATGAAGCCAGACAGAGTGAAAGCTGATTTTAAAAGCCAGGACAAAGTCAGTCAATATGGTGGCAGTTGGGTTCAGCATGAAAATTGTCTAAGCAATCCCAGCTATTCTCACAAGCCAGCTGAAACGTTTAGCAGAGAAGCTAATAGGAAGAAAACAGCTGAGTCATATTGCAGAGACGTGAGCCAACGGTTCTGCTTTTGAAGCACTCTTTAGACACTCTCCAAGCACAGCTGAAGTTTTAACCCCGGCACTTACGTTCAGAGACAAGTGGGGGAGGGATTCTTCCAGCACGCTGAATTGTTGTCCTAGTAGATACAGCATTACTAATTATCCTGAGATAAGGAACTCAAACAAATATTTACCTGAAGAAGAAGCAGTTTATCAGCTTAGCCCAGGAAAGACGCAGGCTGAATTACTTCTTAAAGACTTCAGAGAATTTCTTGAGAGCAGAGCAATTCCTAGCTATAAGTCAGCACAGCCTGAAAACAGCTGTGAAGTGGAAATGCCACTAGTTTGTTCTCAGCCGTCCACAGAGCAAGACCAGCCCATGGATTGCTCAACCTGTCTCATTGAGAAAGTTATTTAAGGCAAAGCTTTAATGGTTATATGAAGAAATATAACAGAAGTGACCTGAATGTTTGCATTGCTGAAAAGCTTATGAAAAGTAAATAAGTTAAAGCATAATTTGTTTGCATCTCAGGAGCACTGTTGTTTTGCCAGAATTTGTTTAGTAAAGCAAAGGTCACATGCCTATTGAATGTGAACCCCAGAAGATAATGGACATTTAGCCCAGCACTGAAAAGCCTTGTTTTTCCTCATTCTTGTTTTGGCAATTTTATCTTCTTTTGCGTCTGTTGCATTTCAACTGCGGAGCGGGAGAAATAAACCTCATCAAAGAAATTTTCTTTGCCTGCCTTACTGCTTGAGCACATACACAACTACAACCTCAACCCTGAAGGGCATCCAAGGCCACCCTCTCCTGAAACCCTCAAGGTACAGGGAGCGGGTGCGTGGCAAGCTCCAGAACAGCTGTACAAGAGACAGGCGAAAAAATCTAAGAAGTAGTCTACGACTTGTTTTTTTACAGGTATTAACCGAAGGCCTATTATATTTACTATTGACATGCATTTCGTGATGTAAACATTAATTCTTGTAGATTACAAAAAAACTAGAGCCAACTTTGCAATTTCACTGTCATATTCGTGTTCAGCATATAAAAATTGATAAGAAATGACTATTTTTATTTCATTAACATGACTTTTGTAAAAATTTGTTGACCAGTGTTATTTACACGAAATAACAATGTCTTTCAATAAAAAATTAACTGAAATAATACCGCATTTGTGATTGTAATTGCTAGAAATTTTCCGCTTCATTTAATAATCGTCTGTTTTCATTTAATTTGATTAAAATCAATGTGGTATACATACTGTATTCTGACGTGTAGTCAAATTTTAAAGTATATAACTCCGAGTGTCGTTACGTGGTGCACAAAAATTTAACCTTCCTTCAAAAGCTGCACAGCTGATATTTTATGCGCACACAGCCTACAGAAAATTAGAGGGAACATTGCCTGTGAGTGAGCAGTTGGACGTGATTGCGCTGACATTTAACGTGTGTTCTCTGCCACACATGCTAGTAGTCTATGACAAGTAGGGGATGACCTGCCTTTAGAAAATGGTGCCTGCCTAACAGCTTGCTTGCCCTCTTGTCAGGTGCTGTGTTATAAATTACTCTATTCGAGGTGTATTTTCAAAACCATTTTTACGGCTAATAAGGCCATCTAAAAAATGCTTTCCTTGGTGCAATACATTAGGTGTTCTCACAATTGGCTTTATGTTACTGGAGGCAAAGTACACATGTAAAGAGTAAATTTCCATACCTGCTATTTTCCTTTCTTTGAATCCTGCTAGACCAGTTCAGCTGAGTGGGTTATGCTTTCCAGCCAGCAGGTGGAGGCAAATTACAGCAACTTTCAATAATGACATCACTAGTAAATAGCCAGAATAAAACTTTACAAGCAGAAAGCAGGACTGAAAACTCAGAAAAAGTATTAAACAACAAGAAGTAATTAGTCCTTACCTGCTAATTAGTGTTCCTGAAGGAACTTCAGTCCAGTCCCTTAACTTCTGGGTTGCGCAACCCTTCCAGCAGCTTGGAGGCTGAGCCCATCATCCTCTTGATGATGGTGTGGTATAAATACCACTGGCACCACCCACTGGCACCAGTAATCTATTGCAAAAGCAGACTTAAAGGATAGATAATTAAGAACTTATAACTATATGACAACATGCAATAACTAACAACTCACATCCTAAACTTGTAAACCTTTTTTTTTTTTAAGTCAAGGAGGGAAAGGGAAGTAAGGAGGAGGCTTACCTGAGGCCGCCATGGCCTTTCCCCTTCCCAGCCGACCTTCTTTTCGCGGGCTGCCATGCCCTCCGGGCCCTATGCAAGGGACCCCCACGCTTTAGCTCCGTACTCTGTCTTCGGTCCCTCAACTGAAAGCCACCGAACTCGGGCGGGATCAGGGACTGGACTGAAGTTCCTTCAGGAACACTAATTAGCAGGTAAGGACTAATTACTTCTTCCTTATCGTCACTTCAGTCCAGTCCCTTAACTTCTGGGATGTAACAGAGCAGTTTAAATCTGGGAGGGGTTCGTTATTCCGGACCGAAGTACCGTGCTGCCAAACCTGGCATCCGTCGCCCCTTGGATATCCAGCCTATAATGCTTGGTAAAGGTGTGCAGGGACGACCAGGTAGCCACTCTACAAATGTCCAGCGGCGGCACCAAACTATGTTCAGCCCAGGAAGTCGCTTGCGCTCTAGTTGAATGCGCACTGAGACCTCCTGGAACCTGCTTCCCTTTGAGGATATAAACGGAGGCAATCGCCTCCCTGATCCACCTAGAAATGGAAGCCTTGGCCGCTGCCTCTCCCTTATGCGGCCCTCCAAATTGAACAAATAAACGCTCGGACTTTCGAAAAGGCGCCGTGCGGGATAGATAACGCTTCAGCACTCTATGCACATCCAGAAGCCTAAGCTTTTCCCCGTCCCTGTTTGACCCTTTTCCGCGAAAGACGGCAGAGATACCGACTGGTTTACATGAAAAGGAGAGATGACCTTAGGTAAGAAGGAAGGAACTGTACGTAAGACCACCTTATCTCTAAAGAAAGAGAGAAAGGGAGGTCGAGAAGACAATGCTTGAAGCTCTGAAACGTGTATGGCTGAACAAATTGCTACTAAAAATACCGTCTTTAGGGTCAAGTCCTTCAGGGAGGACTTCCTCAGCGGTTCAAAGGGCTCTCGAGATAAGGCATTCAAGACTAGCTTGAGGTCCCAAGGAGGAATAATGGATCTTTGCTGGGGACGTAACCATCTAACCGCTCTCAGAAACCTGCCAACATCTGCATGGACCCCTAGAGATTTGCCTCTGACCTTCCCCCTATAGCAAGAGATGGCTGCTAGCTGGACCCGCAAGGAGCTAGGCGCCAGACCCTTCTCGAAACCTGCCTGTAGAAACTCCAGGACCTTGGGGACTGATGCTGAGAGTGGCCTGATCTGACGCTCTGCACACCAGGCTTCAAAGGCACACCAAACTCTCACATAAGAAAGGCAGTTGGAGCGTTTTCGAGCGCTCAACAAAGTCGAAATTACTGATCCTGAATACCCCCGCTTCCTGAACCGCACCCTTTCAATAGCCAGGCCGTAAGCAAAAACCAATGCGCATGGGGCATGCATACCGGGCCCTGCCGTAAGAGATCTTCCTTGCAGGGGAGCTGCCACAGCCAATCAGCCGACAACCTCACGAGGTCTGCATACCAAGGACGTCGAGGCCAATCCGGGGCTATGAGAACTACCAATCCATGGTGGGCTTCCACCCGCCGCAGAACCCTCCCTATGAGCGCCCAGGGAGGGAACACATAGAGAAGGCCCTCTGAAGGCCATCTTTGGGCCAGGGCATCCAAGCCCTCGGACATCCTTTCCTTTCTGCGACTGAAAAACCAGTTCGCTTTCGCAGTCGTGTACTGAGCCATGAGATCCATGATCGGTCTCCCCCAATGGGCAACCACTTGTTCGAACACTTCTTGCGCCAGCTCCCACTCTCCGTGGTCTATCCTGAACCTGCTGAGGTAATCGGCAGTCACATTGTCTGTTCCGGCCATGTGCAGCGCCGATAGTGCCAACAAATGGACTTCGGTCCACTGCAAGAGGATATCCGCCTCCTTCTCCATGGACGGACTGCTTGTTCCCCCTTGGCGGTTGATGTAGGCCACCACGGTGGCGTTGTTGGACAGGATGCAGACTGCCCTTTGACGCACCAAGAGCTCGAGGGCCTGGAGAGCCAAGCTTACCGCCCTCAACTCCAGTCTGTTGATTGACCACTGCGACTCTCTCGGAGTCCAGCGGCCCTGGGCGAACTGCCCCTCGCAGTGAGCCCCCCAACCTGCTAAACTTGCATCCGTCGTCAGTTGTATCCACTGTGGAGGTTCGAGGGGCATCCCGCATAACAGGTTCCTTGGGCTTCTCTACCACCGCAGAGACCTCCTGATCCGGGGGGGGGGGGAGGGGGCAGGGAATCCGCCTGGATAAGGGATGATGCTGATGGGACCACTGCCACAACAGGGTGTGTTGGAGAGGTCGCTTATGCGCCTGGGCCCATGGTACTACTTCTATTGCCGCTGCCATGGTACCCAGCAGTTGAAGGTAATGCCAGGCCGTGGGGCATCTCGTTAATAGGAAATGAGAAACGAGATTCCTCAGGTCGTTTAACCTCTGCTTCGACAGACACCCTTCCCTCTTTGGTGTCGAACTGAGCTCCGAGGTACTTGATCTCCTGAGTGGGAATTAATCTGCTCTTTGCCCGATTGATGACCCACCCCAACTTCTCCAGGAATCCACGACTCTGGCAGTCGCCGAGCGACTCTCCACTTCTGACTTTGCTCGGATCAGCCAATCGTCCACGTAGGGATGGACTAGGATGCCTTCTTTTCGAAGAGCCACGGCCACTACCACCATTACCTTGGTGAACGTCCTGGGAGCTGTTGCTAAGCCGAAAGGGAGGGCCTGGAACTGGAAGTGGCCTCTTGATATGGCAAATCTTAGGAACTGCTGATGAGACTTTCGGACCGGGATATGCAAATATGCTTCCGTCAAGTCTAGGGATTTCAGGAATTCTCCCTGACGAACGGCAGTAATCACCGACTTCAGGGTTTCCATGCGGAAGTGAGGAACTCTGAGACCACAATTGATTTGCTTTAGGTCCAGAATTGGACAGAAGGAACCTTCCTTCTTTGGAACTACAAAATAAATGGAGTATCGACCGGACCCTCTTTGATCTTGTGGGACAGGCAGCACCGCTCCCAGCGCTATAAGCCTTGAAAGAGTGACTTCCACCACCACCTTCTTTTCCGATGGACCGCAGGGGGACTGAATAAAGGCTGGGATCACTCGCTTTGTGAACTCGAGAGCGTAACCCTCTCGGATCACTTCTAAGACCCACTGATCGGATGTGATCCGGGTCCAGGCGGGGAGAAACTGCCTTAACCGACCTCCCACCGGCAGAACTCCCTCCTGGACCCCCGTCTTCTCATTGTGATTTTCTAGGTCCCGAGGAGGAGGAGGAGGCCCCAAAGCCTCTGCCTGCCCTGTGAAACCCTCTGAAGCTTTGACCCCTGGAAAAAAAGCGGCCCCTGGGAAAGGACTGTCGGAATCTCCGGAAGTCCTTCGGCTGACTCCGGACCGGCGCTAAAGAGCAGCCCAGCTTTGGTCTGTCTTCAGGGAGCCTGCCCCCCTTCGATTCTCCTAGATCCTTTACTAACTTATCCAGGTCTTCTCCAAACAATAGCTTCCCCTTGAAAGGAAGTTGACTCAGGCGCGCCTTTGAAGATGCATTCGCTGCCCAGTTACGTAACCACAGGTACCTTCTGGCTGCAACGACCGAGGCCATATTCTTCGCCAGGCTCCTAATGAGATCATACTGGCTATCTGCTAAGTAGGACGAACCGGACTCTAACTTAGCCTTCACTGCTTGAGCGTCACTTGAGGGACTGTCAGCCAGCTGTAGCTGTTGGGACCATCTCAGACAGGCTCTAGCTACCCAAGCCCCCGAAACTGAGGCCTGCAAGACGAGGGCACTAACATCAAAGGCTTGCTTTAGCAGAGTATCCAGTCTTCTATCTTGACTGTCTCTCAGAGCCGTGCCGCCCTCGACCGAGATAGTCGTTTTCTTTGTTACCGCTGAGACCGCCGCGTCTACCCTAGGCGACTTCAGCAGGTCTTTGTCCGGTTCAGGTAATGGGTAGAGACGGGACATCGCACGGACTCCCCTCAGGGTAGACTCTGGCTGGTTCCTTTCTTCCTGAATCATCTGACGTACCACTCTATGGACTGGGAACACCTTCTGAGACCTCCTGACGGCTTGGATCAACAGATCTTCCAGAACTTCATCTGTAGGAGTCTCCAAGGCCATATTGAGCACCCTTAGAGACTCACTTATTAACGCTGGGAGCTCCTCTCGCCGAAAAACTCAGACTATGCGGGATTGCTCCTCCTCCGGGATCTCTCCTTCTTCAAGCTCCTCCCTGTCCTCCACCCCTTCTTTGACCGAGAGCTCCTCTTCAGGGGTGTCACGAGGCGGGGACTCAAAAGGTTCCTTGCCCAATAGCCTTGCGCGCTTAGGAGGAAGCCCAGAGTCAAGGGAACTAGAGTTCCCTGCTCCAGCGTCCATGCTGTCCCTTGCTGCTACTGGCTCCGCTGATCCCTGCTTGCGCAAGCAATAGGCTTTGTGCAATAGAAGAACAAATTCTGGTGAAAATTGACCCCAGTCTCCCTCCGCCCCCGAGGAAGGGGGGGGGGGGGGTAGGGACTGGGAAGGGTCTGGACCATCTATGGATGAAGGCGGGGGAGAATGGGATTCCCTTCCCCCTTCCAGAAGGTCCCCTGACCCCTGAGAGGCTTGAGTCATGCTCGTGGATTTCTTGTTCCACGGAAGCAGCTTCTGCTGCACAACCCCTACAGACCCCTGCTTCTGAGGCCGCCTCTCTAAGAGTGCCGCAAGAAGGACACCGCAGCTTACCCATCATGCCCCTTTGTACTCAGGCCAATTAGAAAATTAAACTTCTATAAAGTAACCTTAAATAAACCAAATATAAAGAAACTTAAAATGCAATAAATGATGCCAAACTTGTGCCCTGGACCAAAACAAACGGCTCCCAGCGTCCCCCCTCACTTCCAGCCATTAAAACACGGCACCAAAAAGATAAAAAATTTAATCTTTAATCTTTAACCTTAACCAATTAAACTAGAGAGGGAATACAAAACTTTTATTTCTGATACTTGCAGTTTGGCTATCTGGAGCGCGCTGCACTGGAAACGAGGGAAGCAGCCATCCTCTGCTGGCTCCCACATGGTAGGCCGCAGCCACGTGGAGGCCCGACCTACGGGTGGTGACTGGGCGCCCGCCGAGAACTACGGGCTCTCCACCAGGGTTCCTGCGGTGATTGCTACTCCCCCACGCTTAGCACTCCGATGATGCCTCAAGTGTCCAGCCGCCTCGAGGCTGTAGCGCGAGGCAGGAAATGCCGCTGCAAGAATTCTCGGTGCTGCCTCCAGCGCTCAGCCACCTAAGGGGCTTCAGCGCGAGGCAGAAGCAGCCGTGCCAGAAAGGCCTCGGGAACTGGGCAACTGCTTGAGCGGGAGGAGAGCTCTCCGGTCCTCCCCGCTGCACAGGTAAACCTCCTCCTCCGGAGCCGCAAGGGAGCAGGGTTGCCAGGAGGCCGTGAGAGGAGGGGGGGAGGGAACAGAATACTTAAAGGTACAAGGCTCTCTAAAGAAATAGAAAACTAGAAGAAATAAATGATTTGATGAAATAAATGAAATAAATGCAAATTAATAATCCTTTGCTAAGACCCCGTAAGCACTCTGGCTTACAGGAACCCTCCAGCTGCTTGGAGGCTGAGATTACAGGTGTCAGTGGGTGGTGCCAGTGGTATTTATACCACACCATCATCAAAAAGATGATGGGCTCAGCCTCCAAGCTGCTGGAAGGGTTGCGCAACCCAGAAGTTAACGGACTGGACTGAAGTGACGATAAGGAACAACAACTTTATACAGCTCTCTTTGATTCACTTAGCATATGTGATTCTGCATCGGATACTGACCATGCAGCTAAAAAGGCAGCAGTGCTCCAAATCTGAAGGAGAAGTGGATTGGTCTAGCATGATTCAAGGAAAGTAAATTAACAGGTATGGAAAATTTTCCTTCCTGATCAAACTGTTAGACCAATCCAGATGAGTGGGACCCAGGATGGAAGGAAGATGACACTCCAGACAGAACTGCTCTGCCCAATGTGCCATCCGCTCCAGTTCCTACTTGCAACTTGTAGTGCTTCACAAATATGCTCAGAGATGACCAGGTAGCTACCTTGCAGATGTCTTCTTGAGATACCAAGCAGATTCTATCCCTACGGAGACTTGTGCCCTAGTGAGTATACTCTGACTTCCACCAGCACATGTTTCCCACACAAAAGGTAGGCTGAACTAATAGCCTCTTCAATCCAGTGGCAACTGAGGACTTGGCCACGCCTGAGCTTTCCTTGGAACACTGAAGGGAAGAAAAAGATGGTTTGACCAGCATAATGCATTATTAATCTCCAGAGACTTCAATAACACCCTCCTTACATCCAGCAGACATAGCAAGGGCTCTATCCAAAGGTCCTCCTCCAAAAAGGAAGGCAGGACCACAGACCGATTAAAATGAAAGGAAGATAACAGTTTCAGGAGAAAGGATGGCACAGTCTTCGGCAAGACAGACCCCTTCGAAATGGCCAGAAAAAGCTCTCAATAAGACAAGGCTTGTTGCTCCTACACCTGCCTGACAGAAAAAATAGCCACCAGAAATACCACCTTCAGAGCCAAATCCTTGTGAGAAGTCCTTTGAATGGGCTCAAAGCAAGGACCTTTCAGTGCCTTCAAAACCAGAGAAAGATTTCACTGCGGAACAATCGGATGCATACGAAACTGGACTTGCTTCTCCCCTTTGAGGAAGAGAGACACATCAGACTGTGCCACTAGAGACACACTCTGAACCTATCTATGGTAGCACACAAGGGCCACCATCTGAACCTTGAAAGAGTTCAGCGCTAAACCCATTTTCTGAGAGCACTCTGACAGCCTTGCCCTCTAGAAGAGACTGAAATCTCTTCAGAGGCAGGTGGATCATCTTGGCCTCCAGCATGTGAATCAACCTAGAGGTTTCTGGAGGGGACCAGCACCCCTGTAAAAGCTGACCCAGACAGTGGGCTCCCCAGCCCAGCAGGCTGGCATCTGTGGTGACTATCAACCAATTCGGTACCTCTGAAGGCACCCTGCCCATCAGAGGCTGAGACTGTAGCTACCAAGCTAGTTCATCCTCAATTTTCTGGGGAAAAGGTAGGCACTTCTCTAACAACTGGGATCAGGGAGACGACACAGTCAAAAGGTGCCACTTTTAAGGGTGCATATGAGCCCTGGCCCAAGGCATCATCTCCAGGGTCGACCACTGCTTTTTTGGCCTGAGAGCCAAAAGGGAACTCCATAAATGCATCTTGGAGAGGTTCTGCAAACTCCATAGCATATCTCCTTTTGAGGATCTTGAGGACCCAGTGGTCCAATATGATGTGGGTCCATTCTGAGTGAAACAGCTAGAGATGACCTCTTGACAGCTGGTCCTTGGAAGGGACATACTGGTTCTCACTGCAAGGGCCTACCACTTCCAGAGGAGGTTTCCACAGCACTCTGTGATCCCCAAAAGGACTGGCTATTCTTGAGCTTAGAACCATAGGAGGAAGAGGTTGTGCCAGAGTTCTTACTGGCTTGAAAGCCCCCCTATGCTCCCCACTGAGCCCTATGAGATGCCTTGGACCCTCTGGGCCTTCTTTCTGTGAGTCTCTATGGGCAAGCTTCTCTAAGGTCTTTAAGCACCTTCTCCAGGCCCTCTCCAAAAATCAGCCTGCCCTTAAAGGAAGGTTATCAAGGTCTCAGCTTGAATGCTGCATCTTCTGCCCAGTTTTGGTTCCAGAGCCATCTCCAGGCCACCACAGCTGCTGGCATGGCCTTATAGCGCTCCTGATCAAGTTGTATAGGGCTCTCCAGAATCTAACCTAAGCACCTCTGGGCTGTCCCACAATTGCTAGATCCAACACAAGAGTACTGGGACAGTAGGCCACCACAAAGTGCTGCCTGAGTACTCACAGTCAAATCCGAGAAGACATTCTTGAGGAGAGATTCCACTCTCCTATTATGGGCTTATTTCAGCACAGTCCCACCTTGCACCAGAATGGTTATGCTCTTTGTTAATGCAGTAACCAGGACATCTATCTTAGTAACCCTGAACAGCTGCTGTATCTCCTGTCAAGGCAGAGGATACAGCCAAATCAGGATCTTAGTGATTCTCATTTGCAGCTCTGGAGTCTCCTTTAAGTGGGCATAAGCTTTCACAAGGGCTTAGGCAGAAGAAAGAAGCCAGAGGGCCATCTCAACCCCTTAAGGATGAGGTCCACTTGTGAAACTTCCCCCAGAAGAAGCTTTGTAATGCAAAGGGGTGCCATAGCATCCTGAATCACCCTGTGGAAGTGCCAAATCACCAACAGATCCTTGCTCTCCACTAGGAGCAGCTTCCCTTCTTCCACTGACTCACCCAAAGGAGACAGGGAATCCTCATTTTCTCCACAGCCTTCCCCCCTGGGAAGACCAGGCAGGATTCTTGGAAGGATAGGCAGGCAGAAATGAGGAGCAAGAGCTCTTGAATCCTCTAAACGCTAGAGGGGGAGACCCCAAAGAGTTCCAAGATCCCCATTGGGGAG
This sequence comes from Ichthyophis bannanicus, assembly GCA_033557465.1. Classification (NCBI taxonomy): domain Eukaryota; kingdom Metazoa; phylum Chordata; class Amphibia; order Gymnophiona; family Ichthyophiidae; genus Ichthyophis; species Ichthyophis bannanicus. Next base: position 63,445,597 of record CM066039.1, on the reverse strand, counting down.
GTCATGGCCCCATACCCCCCATCTTGGGGGCTTCATGCAGCTACTAAAGAATGAAGATAGCCCATGAGTTGTTTCAGGAGCTGGTGCTCAAAGCCAGCTGAAACTGGGCCCTGGGGCCAAAGAAGACTCTCAGGGATCTTCTGGCATGAGCCTGTGGTTGCCTCACCATGCTCTTCCTCAGTTCCCCCTTTCCCTGTGGGAGCTAAAAGCAGCATACCTCCATGAACTAGGCATCGTGGCTCAGCGCAACGTGGTTAGAGAGAAAAAAGAAAAAAGCCTGATAGAAAAATAAAACCACTGTGAAAAAGGAAGTCTTGAATGGTAATTTCGATCCTGAACTCTCATTTCAGGATCACATCTCACACATCTCCAAAACATCCTTTTTTTTTCTTCGACAAATCCGAGCCATTCATCCTTTCCTCTCCTCTGCAGCTCTCACTACCCTATCTCTGTCTCTAGTCATGTCACGCGTCGATTTCTCAAACTCTGTTCTTCTCGGTCTTCCTAAAACTCAATCATCTCGGCTCCAAAGAATCCAAAGCACTGCAGCCCGTCTCATCACACACGCCACCCTCCGCGATCATGTAACTCCACTACTTTTCCGCATCCACTGGTTACCCGTCTCATTCCGCTCCCATTACAAACTACTTACCATGGTCCACAAAGTTCTCTACACCAGCACCCCTCAGTATTTAGCAGACCTCATTCACTTGCACTCTCCTAGGTACACCCCACGTTCCTTCCACCTTAACCGCCTCACCCTTCCTTCCCCTTCATCTGCTCACCTACAGTCCACTCGCTCCTCTGCTTTTTTCTTCACCGGCCCTGCTCTATGGAATGCTCTCCCCTCCTCCTTGCGTTTAGAAACCAACCACACCACTTTCAAGCAAAACCTGAAGACCCACCTATTTTCCCTGGCATATGACCTTCCCTCTCCCTTCGTCTGATCTCTCTCGCTTTTCCTACTGTTTCTACCTTGGAGTATATGTCCTACTGTCTCGTCTTACCCGTCCTCTCCCTCTTTCTTTTCTGTCGAAATATTGTAATTTCTTTTCCTATTTCTCTGGGCCTTGGCCTTGATTTTCCTTTGTTTTTTGAAAATTGTACACCGCCTTGATTCCAGTAGAAAGGCGGTTCTATCAAATTTAATAAACATAAACATAAACATAATGGAATCCCTGCATCTATCAAGCTAGACAGAGAAACCCGAGAAGGGCCTCTCCAGCCACTGACACAGGCCTGAGAAGTTTTGGCTACCTCAGCTTTTTTTTTTTGTTAGTTTGAAGTAGCTTTATTCAAGCATCACAGAAGAGAGCTAATTAAAGAAATAGAAATGAATTAAAAATGTAACAAAAAATAAAAAAGAACAGGACAAGAAGAAACAGAACAGTAAGAGGGAAGGGGGTCTGGATCCAGACTTACCATCCCCCTCAGTGGCCCCATGGGGTCCTCCTCGTTCTCTGGCCCATGAGTGCTGGAACTCATGGATAACAGCATGGACACAGGGGTAACTGTCAGCCCGAGGTGACAATGTGGGGTATACAGGTGTGAACAAAAACTTGAATCAAAAGTCTGAATGCACAGGCCACAAGACTGATCTGGGTCAGGGAAACTGGCCTTTCTGCTCTATTGCACCAGGCCACATGTCACCTGCTGAAGGCCAACAATCCTGGCTTCTCCCAGTGTTGCATCAGATGTCATCACTGAAAGTTGCTCTAGTCAGCCTCTATCTACGGGTTGGGGAACATAACCAACTCATCTGCACTGGTCTAGCATGATAAAGAAATTTAATTTTAAATTCTACACACAAACCTTTATAGCAAACTTCTACTTTTTCATATGATTTTCTTTCTATCTCCATCAATGCTTCTTCAAAGTCTTCTCTATTCCAAATTCTTCCCTTCCTTACCAGTTCTGTTGGGCATACTACAAAGATACCTGCTGGTCATGACACTCTTCAACATTTTCTTAGCTCCATGTCCCCTCCTGATTCAATCCCTGAGAACAGCCCTTGCCTGTTGACATCCATATATTATTCACTGCCAGCTCCCCTAAATTCAAGATTTCCCCTTTGCAGCATTTTATTTATTTATTTATTTATTACAAGTTCTTATATACCGCACTATTCGGCATCAGCGCGGTTTACATTATAACATAAAGACCATAACAACAAGCTGTTTGGTTTACATCGAACAGGAGTACAAACTTGGAGAACCGGGGTAAACTATATACATGAGATAATTACATAGAACAGAATAGAGTCTTAATAATATCAAGAACGGCATGGTGTGTTCATGAGTGGGTCACTTCCTCTGGTTCAATTGCTGGTAGGGTAGTATTGAAGGAAGAGGTGGTATTTGAGTGCCTTCCTGAACTGGAGTAGGTCAGTAATGGCCCTTATGTCGGAGGGTAGAGCGTTCCAGCATTTGGGTACATAGAAACTGAAGGCTCTGTTTGAGGTTGTCATGTTGCACTTTGTCAACGCCTTCGAGGTTGTCAGTAGGTTTACGGCTGATGTTCTTCTGGATCTGTTGGGGGGTACAGTGTGAATCAGATCTGTGAGTGAGGAGGATGAGATACCCTTGATTGCCTTGAATGATAGGACTAGGGTTTTAAAGATGATCCTCCCATGGATGGGGAGCCAGTGAAGCTGTTTAAGAATGGGAGTTACATGATCGCTTCTGGAGGCTCCGTAGAGGACTCTTGCTGCGGCATTCATGGCCATCTGTAATGGGCTAAGAGTGGATTGAGGGAGACCTTGTAATATGGCATTTGCAAAGTCGAAATGTGGCAGGATTAGCGCTTGGTATATGGTTCGGAAGTCATCCGGGTCCAACAGGGAGCGCATATGCCTAAGCGAGCGTATTTTGAAGTATACAGCTTTGACTATGATATTTATGTGATGTTTCATATCCAGACGTTGGTCCAATGTAACTCCAAGGTATCTTATTGTTTCTTTAGCTTGTAGGTCAGCTTCCTTGACACTGACGTGGGCTGGAGGGGTGAAGTTGGGGTCTTTGGAGATGAAGAGCACCTCTGTTTTTTTATGTTGAATGCGAAGGTTTTGTGATTGGAGCCACTCTGAGACCGAATTGAGGCAGTCTACCAACGGTGCCAGGTCTAATTGAGTTGTAGAGAAAGGCATATATAAGAGAATGTCATCTGCGTATATCAAGCAGTTGACTTTGAAAGATCTTATGATGTCGCAGATGGGCTGCATGTATATGTTAAATAGTAGGGAAGACAATGAGGAACCTTGAGGCACACCTTGCTTTTGATGGAAGCGTTTTGACTCTTCTGTACCGGACTTCACATATTGCCATCTTCCATCCAGATAAGAGTTACACCATTCTAATGCACTGTTGCAGATACCTTTCTCTTTCAGTCGTCTGAGGAGAATTTCGTGGCTTACCGAGTCGAACGCCGCAGCGATGTCTAAGAAGACGAGTACAAATCCTTGTCGGATGTTGTTAATGCCTGTGATAATGTCATTGAATAGGTTAGTGAGAAGGGTCTCGACCCCATGATATTCTCTGAACCCATGTTGGCAGTGATCTAGGAGAGCTGTGTTGTCTATATGATCTTGGATTTGCCGTTGTGCCTCCTTCTCAATTATCTTGGCTAAGAGGGGAATGCTAGCTATAGGTCTATAAGATTCGACCTTTTGCGGGTCTAGCTTGGGGTTTTTCAAAAGTGGCCTGATGGAAGTCTGCTTGAGTGCTGCAGGGAAGTACCCTGTTGTGAATGAGAGGTTCATTAGATTTGCAATGAAGGGGCTGAACGCACAACGTAGCTCCTTAATCCAAAAAGCTGGGCATGGGTCCGTTTGTGCGGTGGAGGTATTGAGAGATGCTATGGTGTCCTCGATGCCTTCAAACCATGGACCACTGACTTCAGGAGCATTATCTCTTTCTCAATGTTACAAAATGTGAATTCATTTGCTTCTCTTCCCCTTGCCTTCATCGCATAAGAACATAAGATATGCCATACTGGGTCAGACCAAGGTCCATCAAGCCCAGTATCCTGTTTCCAACAGTGGCCAATCTAGGTCATATGTACCTAGCAGTTTCCCCAAAAGACACAGGTTCCGCAATGCTTGTACTGGGTCAAGCATTGATATCCTGGTTCCCTTCTTAATAATGGTTTATGGACCTTTCCTCCAGGAACTTGTCCAAACCTTTTTTAAACCCAGCTACACTAACAGCCTTTACTACTTCCTCCGGTAACAAATTCCAGAGTTTGATTACACGTTGAGTGAAAAAATATTTTCTTTTATTAGTCTTAAATAGTTTACCCTGTAGCTTCATTGTATGTCTCCTAGTCTTTCTATATTCTGATAACGTAAACAATCGATCTACGTTTACCCGTTCAACTCCGTTCATTAATTTATAGACTTCTATCATATCTCCCCTCAGCCGTCTCTTTTCCAGGTTAAAGAGCCCTAACCTTTTTAGCCTTTCTTCATAGGAGTATCCTTCCATTCCCTTTACCATTTTGGTGGCTCTTCTCTGAACCTTTTCTAATAACGCTATATCCTTTTTAAGATACGGCGACCAGAATTTCACACAATATTCAAGGTGCGGTCTCACCATGGAACGGTATAGAGGCAATATAATATCTTTTGTTTTATTTTCCATTCCTTTCCTTATGATACCTAGCATTCTATTTGCTCTCTTGGCTGCCACTGCACACTGAGCCGAAGGTTTTAACATGTTATCCACAATGACGCCTAAATCTTTTCCCTGGGTGGTGGTTCCTAATGCGGAACCTTGCATTGTGTAACCATAGTTTGGGTTGTTCTTCCCTAGGTGCATAACTTTGCACTTGTCTATATTAAATTTCATCTGCCATTTTGATGCCCAGTCTTCCAATTTATCAAGATCCTCTTGCAATTTTCCACAATCCTCTTGGGTTTTAACAACTTTAAATAGTTTTGTGTCATCTGCAAATTTGATAACCTCACTCGTTATTCCTCTTTCCAGGTCATTTATGAATATGTCAAAAAGCAGCGGACCCAGCACAGATCCCTGGGGTACACCACTATTCACCTTTCTCCATTGGGAAAATTGGCCATTTAGCCCAACCTTCTGCTTTCTGTCTTTTAACCAGTTCCTGATCCACAGTAGTACACTGCCTCTTATCCCATGACTCTTTAGTTTTGCCAAAAGTCTCTGATGAGGGACCTTGTCAAAGGCTTTCTGAAAGTCTAGATACACTATATCAACCGACTCACCTTTGTCCACCTGTTTATTCACACTTTCAAAAAAACATAACAGATTAGTAAGACAAGATCTTCCTTGTCTAAAGCCATGTTGGCTGTCTTCCATTAGGCCATGACTATCTACATGCTGAGTAATTTTATTCCTTATGATGGTTTCTACCATTTTTCCCGGTACTGACGTGAGGCTCACCGGTCTGTAGTTTCCCGGATCACCCCTGGAACCCTTTTTAAAAATTGGTGTTACATTGGCGATCCTCCAATCTTCAGGTATTAGAGATGATTTTAATGATAGTTCACAGATTACTAATAGCAGGTCTCCAATCTCATATTTCAATTCTTTCAACACCCTTGGATGTATACCATCCGACCCAGGTGATTTGCTACTCTTCAGGTTATCTAATAGTTGTAATACATCTTCCCAATGTATCGCTATTTCCTTCAATTCTTCCGCACCTTTAAATATCACTTCAGTCATGGGTAACATCCCTACATCTTCCTCAGTAAAGACCGAAGCAAAGAATTCATTCAGTCTCTCCGCTATCGCCTTGTCACCTCTTAGTGCCGCTTTAACTCCTCTATCTATAATGGACCAACTGACTCTCTCACAGGTTTTTTGCTACAAATGTACTTGAAAAAATCTTTATTTTGTGTTTTTGCTTCTGCAGCAAGCTTCTTCTCAAATTCTCCCTTTGCCTGCTTTATCAATGCCTTGCATTTGACCTGCCAGTGCTTGTGCTGTTTCCAGGTTTCATCGTTTGGCTCTTTTTTCCATTTCCTGAAAGATGCTTTTTTGGCAACAACAGCCTCTCTGACTTCACCTTTAAACCATGCTGGCAGTTTTTTGGACTTCCTTCCACTTTTCTCTTCTTCTCTTCCCTCCCTTACTGGTCAGTTGATTAAGACAGTAGGGAGCCCTTTTACTAAACACCGCTAAAAGTCAACAAGTGTTTTAGTGAGCAGTAACTGGCTGCAGTGAATCCTAATATGCAGGCAGCTCAGTTGCCGACCGCTGAAATGCACATCAACTGGTACTTGCACGGTACTGTGGACAATGGGCAAGTAGAGGTGACGTGTAGATATAGCAAACATAGTAGCATGTGAGTGCAGTTATAGGTAGTGTTAGGTGCTCCCACTTTACTTTGAAGCTCATTATAGAACCCCAACGTGCGTTAACTGCCAAGAACATACAGGTCATGCTTCCGACAGCTAATTCAATGCACTTAACATGCGTTGGGAATGCACATTACGTGCAAATTCTTAGTGGCATTTAGTAAATGGGATCATAGGTATCATCTTGGACTGATCTATCCTTCAAAAATCAGATCAGTTCAGTAGTGAAGAGTTCTTTATTTGAGCTGTGCTACGCTCACACTCCTCACTCCTCACTTACCCCAACTTAAGGTTTTGGTTCTTGTTTGGACTATCACAAGACTGGACTACTGTCAACAGCCTTCCTCTTTACAGCCTTCCTCTTCACTCTATCAAACATCTACAACTCATTCAATCCACAGCTGCTAAACTTATTTTCAGGGCTCACCGTTATGATCACACCTTTACCTTGCTTATTTCCCTACACGGGTTTTTAACATCTTTCCTACCCTACTTTGTCTCATTCCTGTTTCTATATGGTCTTCCATAGCCTGTGCACCTCCAAAGTCGCCTTGCTCAACCCTCTCCCCACCCCCTCCACTTTTGCATTCTGTTTGGAATTTCCAGACACTGCTTCTTTAGCTATCTCGGCCCCACAATTGGAATTCTCTCCCTCTTGCCCTTCACCAAGAACCCTCATTTTCAAAGTTCAAAAAAGACCTTAAGACATGGCTCTTCCAATAACCTTCCCTGAAACCTTCCCTTGCATCTCATCCCACTTACCCTTCCGAGGACATGACCTGCTTCTTCTCTTTTTACATCCCTCTTCTTTTCATGAAGAACCGTACTCCCCTCTCTCTACACTCTCTTCCCCCCCCCCTCCCTTCTCTCATTGTTTTTGTAAACTGCTATGATGACTCTGAAGCCTCATGGTCAGGGCCGGATTTACCTTGAGTGAGGCCCTACGCCAACAAAAATTGTGGGCCCCCAGCAGGGGCGGCCCAAGGGGGGTGCGGACCTCATTTGCATAAGGGGCCTCATTTGCATAAATATTTGCATAATGTTACCATATACTAACTTTTAGTAAACGTGCCTCTTAATGAGTGTATGGATAAAGAAAGACTAAAAGATTTCTACATTACTATAATCCAGTGCCAACTGCCAGACACATTAGGAACTACTACAAACACTGCCCATAGTAAACCCGCCGTATCCTAACAGCACTACCAGGACTCACAAAGCACCATACTCTACCAATCAAAAGGCAACACTGCAAATATTAAACCAATACATTTCAGAGAACAACAATACATGACCTACTGGGGAAAGAGAACAAGTGGCAATGTCAAATAGGAATTATATAAACAGAACACCTCAGCTCAGTTACACATGCAGAACATAGACCATCACCAAACAAGTAATCACAATTTAGAAATAGGAAGACAATAATTAAACTGGGAATCCCAAAAGCCAAACTTGGAATGTACAACACTGTAGAAATAAAACTATACATTAATTTGCTCTTGTACTAAACAAAGCACAGATGTTAATGATGCACATTTACCAGAGCTGACATATTCCAATTAATAAATTCAAAATAAAGAGATATTTTTCTACCTTTTGTGCATTTTTTTCAGCTGCAATTGCTCCAGCCACTTTCTTCTGGTTTCTTCTTCGTGTCTTCTGCTAACTCTCCATCGTCTGCTGTCCATTTGTCCTTTCTTCTCTCTTCTAGATTTTTTTCCATTCTCTCTCTACATCTGCTTTAACATACTAATCTTTCTCCTTTTGCTCTTTCCTCATTCCTATTTCATCCACTCAAATTTTACCCCTCCATCCTCAATCCCCACTTACTCTCCCAATACCCGGCCAATTGTAGATTTTTTATCCCTCCCACACAAAATATTTTTCCCTTCTCCATTTTACTCTTCCAGCCCCATCCCATTCTAATCCTCCCCCAACATCAGCTCCCTTCTAGTTCCAGCCTCACCCAGCATCCATTCCCTTCTAGTCCCTGCATCAGCCCATTTCCAGTCCTAGCCATCCATCAGCCCATTTCCAGTCCTAGCAACCCCCCAACCCAATACCAGTCCTAGCCCCCCCATCACCCCACTTACAGTCCTTAACCACCCATCACCCCATTTTCAGTCCTTAACCCCCATCACCCCATTGTCAGTTTAAGCCCCCCCTATAACCCATTACCAGTCCTAACCCCCCATCAGCCCACTTCCAGTCCTAACCCCATCAACCCATTTCCAGTCAGCCCCCCATAGCCCATTGCCAGTCCTACCCCCCCCATCAGCCCACAGCCCATTACCAGTCCTAACCCCATCATCCCACCTCCAGTTTTAACCCCCCAGCCCATTTCCAGTCCTAGCCCCCCATAGCCCATTACCAGACAACCCCCATCAGCCCACAGCCCATTACCAGTCTTAACCCCCCCAAAGCCCATTACCAGTTCTAACCCCCCCCAACAGCCCATTACCAGTCCTAACCCCATCAGCCCACCTCCAGTCTTAACCCCCCAGCCCATTTCCAGTCCTAGCCCCCCCCATAGCCCATTACCAGACAGCCCCCATCAGCCCACAGCCCATTACCAGTCTTAACCCCCCCCAAAGCCCATTGCCAGTTCTAAGCCCCCCCAACAGCCCACAGTCCATTACCAGTCCTAACCCCATCAGCCCACCTCTAGCCTTAACCCCACCCAGCCCAGCCCAGCCCAGCCCAGCCCAGCCCAGACCATTTCCAGCCCCAGCCCCCCAATAGCCCATTACCAGCCCTACCCACCCCCAGTCCATTTCCAGCCCCAGACCCCAATAGCCCATTACCAGCCCTACCCCCCCCAGTCCATTTCCAGCCCCAGCCCCCCCAATAGCCCATTACCAGTCCTACCACCCCCATAGCCCATTACCAGTCCTACCCCCCCATAGCCCATTACCAGTCCTAACCCCCCCCCATAGCCCATTACCAGTCCTACCCCCCCCCGGCCTAAAGTAAAATTTAATTTAAAAAAAAAACCTGGTGGCTGCCGCCGCGGGGCCCCCTCTGCTGCCGCGGGGGCCCCGTCTACAAGCTGGTCGGGTCCGGTCGGGTCGGGTCGGGTCGGGTCTCTCTCCCTCCCTCGCTGCAGGCTGCAGGCTGCGAGAGACGTGAAGGGAGAGCGTCTCCTCGCGTCTGTGTTAAGCCGGCAGGGGCTGATGGGAAATCCCATCAGCCCCTGCCGGCTTAACACAGACGCGAGGAGACGCTCTATCTTCGCGTCTCTCGCAGCCTGCAGCGAGCGAGGGAGGGAGGGAGGGAGAGAGACCCGACCCGACCCGACCCGACCCGACCAGCTTGTAGACGGGGCCCCCGCGGCAGCAGAGGGGGCCCCGCGGCGGCAGCCACCAGGTTTTTTTTTTTAATTGAGTTTAAAAAAAAAAACTGGTTCTTTTTTTGTGGGCCCCTGCCGGCTGTGGGCCCTACGCCATGGCGTACATGGCGTATACGTAAATCCGGCCCTGCTCATGGTGGTACAGAAAATTCCTGGAAATAAATAGATAAATAAACAAACAAATAAACAAATGTGGGCACATTGTACCTATAGCAAATTTCAAAGTGAAAGCATATGTGTACTTTTGTGTTGAAATTTGGAGTAAAGCCTGCAGGTAAAAAGTAACTATGAAGATTATCCCACTGAGGATATTTTGAACATGAGCTTCAAAAAAACAGGAAAAGAAAGAAAATTAAATATTACAGGTTTAGAAATAAAACAGGCATAGGAATAAGATGAACTGAGGGCGGAATAGAGCCAAAGAACAGAGGTGATAAAGTAAAACAGTTTCTAGTCTCTCATGCAGGTCTTCTATATAAATCATATTTCAAGTTTATTTATTTATTTAACAATCATTTATATACCGCATCTTCCAGAGATCAGTTGCGGTTTACAATAAACAACAGTCAACAAAGCAGGAGCTTGGTTTTACATGGAACATTTTGAAGCAGTAAACAATATATCATCTAAAAGTGTGACAAAAAAGACGGCTCTTTGTTCAGGCTTCTAACCGATCAGTAGTTAAAATTCTATTGTTTCTGATTAGGTTTTATTGGCATCACTTTTACTATTGTTTTCTTTGAGGCCTTTTTACTAAAGTAGGCTATGCAGTTAGAAGGTCTTTTTAGAAGCCCTATTCATGATTTGCCCTAATCACATCCACGTCCCAAGAGCCACTTTAGAAATCCTGGTGTTTACACATGTCTGGAGCAATCACATCTCTGTTGCATGCCATAAGAGGCACAGACTTGGCCTCCTCACTTGGCAACCTGTTATGAAATTACCCTCCAAGTGAAGAAGGCAGCACTCGGAGTCCTTTGGAGTGGAGGTGCAGGAGGGAAGGAGTCAGTCATCATACTATGATGACACCTAGTGGCTTTGGCCCAAAACTGCAGGATTCTTGAAGAAGCCCTACTGCATGTTCCTTCTCCACACACCCATCTGTCTTAGAACTGTCGCTGCAATGAGTGAGTTGGATACATTGGGAAGCAATAAATCAAAAGATAGTTGTGATGAAGAGTCATGGTGCATGATCCAAGAACTAGCCCTGATGGAACTGGTAACCCAGAAAAAAGCAGGACAAAAAAAGCACAGGACACTGTAGTCTGTGGAGTTCAGTAGATTAATGCAAACAATGATATATAAGAGAAAATATGCACAGTATAGAGCTCAATTTTCTCAAAATCAACCTGAACCTTAAATTTATGTTTTCCTCAGAAGTTCTGGACAGAAATGACCTCCATAAAAATCAGCACATTCCATCTCACTATCTTACGACAGCTCAGCTCTGGTTTCCAGGGCTGTCTTGGAAAGATATCTAAAAAGACCCAGACCAGCAGGTTGCATCTTTCCGAAGCTCTTTAAACAAAATGCTAACAACTGGGTCACAATTTTTTTTTTGTGATACACACTTAAATGCAACAAGACCTGAAAATTCAATCTGGCCAATTTCCCTTATCATAATCATTTGTGACCAGAACAGGCAAGACTATGCTAAGTGAGACACAGATGTCGTAAGAAGAGAAGCCAATTTGTAGAAACATAGAAACATAGAAATATGACGACAGAAAAAGACCACATGGCCTATCTAGTCTGTCCTTCCATAACAACTACAACAGTCCACTTTTTGCCTTTAGAGATCCTCTGTGTTGGTCCCATGCTTTCTTGAATTCAGTTACTGTCCTCATCTCTACCACCTCCACTGGGAGACTATTCCACGGATCCACTACTCTTTCCGTAAAGAAATATTTCCGCATATCACTCCTGAATCTATCTCCCTTCACCCTCATCCCATGTCCCCTCGTAGCAGAACTTGCTTTCAATTGAAAGAGGCTCTCTCCCTGAACATTTATGCCACGGAGGTATTTAAACATCTCAATCATATCACCTCTATCCCGCCTTTCCTCTAAGGTGTACATATTAAGATCCTTAAGTCTGTCCTCATATGCTTTATAATGAAGCCCATTAATCATTTTGGTAGCAACCCTCTGCACCGACTCCATCCTGTTCACATCCTTTTGAAGGTGCGGTCTCCAGAATTGCACACCATACTCCAAATGAGGTCGCACCAAAGACTTATACAGAGGCATTATCACCTCCTTTTTTCTGCTAGCCATTCCTCTCCGTATGCACCCAAGCATCCTTCTAGCTTTTGCTGTCGCCTTTTCCACCTGTTTAGCTACTTTAAGATCATCAGACACAACCACGCCTAGGTCCCGCTCTTCTTTAGTGGACAAAAGTACTTCACCTCCTATACTGTATTGCTCCCTTGGATTGCTGCAGCCCAAATGCATGACTTTACATTTTTTAACATTAAATCCCAGCTGCCAAATTCTAGACCAGCGATGGCGAACCTATGGCACGCGTGCCAGCTGTGGCACGCGAAGGCCTTGCAGCTGGCACGCGTGAAGGTCCGCAAAAAAAGAAAAAGCGGGCTCTGGCTGCTGCCGCGGACGCGGCAGCATGCAGTGTCCCGCGGGGCCCCCTCCGCCCGCTAAGCCCCTCTGCAAGGGCTTTCAGATTCGCGAGGGAGACAGCGTCTCCCTCGCGTCTCTGTTAAGCCCGTAGGGGTTAATGGGAAATTTCCCATCAGCCCCTTTAGACGCGAGGGACTGATGGGAAATTTCCCATTAGCCCCTGCGGGCTTAACAAGAGACGCGAGGGAGACGCTGTCTCCCTCGCGAATCTGAAAGCCCTTGCAGAGGGGCTTAGCGGGCGGAGGGGGCCCCGCGGGACACTGCATGCTGCCGCGTCCGCGGCAGCAGCCAGAGCCCTCTTTTTCTTTTTTTAAATTTGCCGGGGGGGGGGGGGGTGTTAGGACTGCTAATGGGCTAGGAGGGGGGGGGTTAGGACAGCTAATGGGCTAGGAGGGGGGGGGTTAGGAAAGCAAAAGGGCAAGGGGGGGGGTAGGACTGCTAATGGGCTGGGGGGGGTTAGGACTGCTAATGGGCTAGGAGGGGGGGTTAGGACTGCTAATGGGCTAGGAGGGGGGTTAGGACTGCTAATGGGCTAGGAGGGGGGGGGATAGGACTGCTAATGGGCTAGGGGGGTTAGGACTGCTAATGGGCTGTGGGCTGATGGGGGCTGTCTGGAAATGGGGTGATGGGGGGTTAGGACTGCTAATGGGCTGGGGGGGGGTTTGGACTGCTAATGGGCTGGGGGGGGTTAGGACTGCTAATGGGCTAGGAGGGGGGGTTAGGACTGCTAATGGGCTAGGGGGGGTTAGGACTTCTAATGGGCTGTGGGCTGATGGGGGCTGTATGGAAATGGGGTGATGTTGGGTTAGTACTGCTAATGGGCTAGAGAGGGGGGGTTAGGACTGCTAATGGGCTAGGGGGGGTTAGGACTGCTAATGGGCTGGGGGGGTTAGGACTGCTAATGGGCTAGGGGGGGGTTAGGACCGCAAATGGGCCCGGGGGGGTTAGGACTGCTAATGGGCTGTGGGCTGATGGGGGCTGTCTGGAAATGGGGTGATGGGGGGTTAGGACTGCTAATGGGCTAGAGAGGGGGGGTTAGGACTGCTAATGGGCTAGGGGGGGGTTAGGACTGCTAATGGGCTGGGGGGGTTAGGACTGCTAATGGGCTAGGGGGGGTTAGGACTGCTAATGGGCTGTGGGCTGATGGGGGCTGTCTGGAAATGGGGTGATGGGGGGTTAGGACTGCTAATGGGCTAGATAGGGGGGGTTAGGACTGCTAATGGGCTAGGGGGGGGTTAGGACTGCTAATGGGCTGGGGGGGTTAGGACTGCTAATGGGCTGGGGGGGGTTAGGACTGCTAATGGGCTAGGGGGGGGTTAGGACTGCTAATGGGCTGGGGGGGGGGGTTAGGACTGCTAATGGGCTAGGAGGGGGGGTTAGTACTGATAATGGGGGGGGGGGGGGTAGGACTGATAATTGGGTAGGAGGGGGGGGTTGGGACTGCTTATGGGCTAGGGGGGGGTTAGGACTGGCAATGGGCTAGGAGGGGGGGTTAGGACTGCTAATGGGCTAGGGGGGGTTAGGACTGCTAATGGGCTGTGGGCTGATGGGGGCTGTCTGGAAATGGGGTGATGGGGGTTAGGACTGGTAATGGGCTATGGGGGGGTTAGGACTGCTAATGGGCTAGAGAGGGGGGGTTAGGACTGCTAATGGGCTAGGGGGGGGGTTAGGACTGCTAATGGGCTGATGGGGAGGGGTTAGGACTTGAGGTGGGCTGTTGGGTGGGGTTAGGACTGGAAATGGGCTGATGGGGGGTTAACACTGGAGGTGGTCTGATGGGGTTAGGACTGGTAATGGGCTATGGGGGGGTTTAGGACTGATAATGGGCTATGGGGGGGCTGGGACAAGAAATGGGCTGATGGGGAGGGGTTAGGACTTGAGGTGGGCTGATGGGGTTAGGACTGGTAATGGACTGTGGGCTGATGGGGGGGTTAGGACTGGCAATGGGCTATGGGGGGCTGACTGGAAGTGGGGGGTTAGGACTGGTAATGGGTTATAGGGGGGGGCTTAAACTGAAAATGGGGTGATGGGGGTTAGGACTGGAAGTGGGTTGATGAGGGGGGATAGGACTGGTATTGGGGTGGGGGGCTGCTAGGACTGGAAATGGGCTGATGCAGGGACTAGAAGGGAATGGATGCTGGGTGAGGCTGGAACTAGAAGGGAGCTGGTGTTGGGGGAGGATTAGAATGGGATGGGGCTGGGAGAGTAAAATGGAGAGGGGAAAAATATTTTGTGTGGGAGGGATAAAAAATCTACAATTGGCCGGGTATTGGGAGAGTAAGTGGGGATTGAGGATGGAGGGGTAAATTTTGAGTAGATGAAATAGGAATGAGGAAAGAGCCAAAGGAGAAAGATTAGTATGTTAAAGCAGATGTAGAGAGAGAATGGAAAAAAAAAACAAGAAGACAGAAGAAAGGACAAATGGACAGCAGATGGAGAGTTAGCAGAAGACACGAAGAAACCAGAAGAAAGTGGCTGGAACAATTGCAACTGAAAAAAAATGCACAAAAGGTAGAAAAATATCTCTTTATTTTGAATTTATTAACTGGAATATGTCAGCTCTGGGAAATGTGCATCATTAATTTTTGCGCTTTGTTTAGTACAAGAGGAAATTAATATATAGTTTTATTTCTACAGTGTTGTTGTATATTCCAAGTTTGGCTTTTGGGGTTCCCAGTTTAATTATTGTCTTCCTGTTTCTAAATTGTGATTCCTTGTTTGGTGATGGTCTGTTCTGCATGTGTAACTGAGCTGAGGTATTCTGTTTATATAATTCCTATTTGACATTGCCACTTGTTCTTTCCCCAGTAGGTCATGTATTGTTGTTCTCTGAGATGTATTGGTTTAATATTTGCAGTGTTGCCTTTTGATAGGTAGAGTATGGTGCTTTGTGAGTCCTGGTAGTGCTGTTAGGATACGGCGGGTTTGCTATGGGTTCTAAATGGGCAGCGTTTGTAGTAGTTCCTAATGTGCCTGGCGGTTGGTACTGGATTATAGTAATGTAGAAACCTTTTAGTCTTTCTTTATCCATATACTCATTAAGAGGCATGTTTACTAAAAGTTAGTGTATGGTAACATTATGCAAATATTTATGCAAATGAAGCACCTTATGCAAATGGGGCTTTAATTGACGTGCTGGCACTTTGAGGAAATTCTTTGGTTTTGTGCGGCAGTTTGGGCACTCGGGCTCAAAAAGGTTAGCCATCACTGTTCTAGACCATTCTTCAAGCTTAGCTAGATCCCTCCTCATGTTATCTACCCCTTCCTGGGTGTCTACTCTATTGCAGATTTTGGTCTTGGGGCCGAAATGATCTCAACCTATTCTCAATTTGTTTCAGTGGTCCTACCCTTTTGTGGTTGCCAAGAGTTATTCACTTGAAAGGCTGATGTTTTATGAAGTGAAATATGATGTTGTTATGCTGTAAAAGAAAATCCTTGCTGAGGTATTTAATGTCTCTAAAATAAAAAGTGTTAATTTTCCACAAAAATGCTATCAAATCTAAGGGACATGTTTACTACAGTGTGCTATGTGGAAGCACGGGGTAGCATGCAATTTTGGCACCATGCTAAAAAACCAATGCTACCCAGGTGGCGCCCATCTGGGTGGTGCCTGAGTAAGGCGTAGGCATTCCCACAGTGGCACCGCTAGCGTGGGCCTTGAAACCCCACATTGCCGGTATATGGAGGGGTGCTACTCCTGCTAGCATTATCGGTGGTAGTTCCCCACAGTAGTATTAATGCCACGAGCTACACTGCATGTGGGGGGAGAAGGGCTGTTTCCAATGCTCTGCGTTAGTAGAGGCTCAAACCTGCGTTTCAAGCATTGGGCTTAGAAACATGCTCCTAAATTCTTTCACACATTCCAGTATTGTTTCAACTCAAGTCCCATTGTTTAAGCACTCCTGGAAATGTATAGGACTTAGGTTAAATGATCCAACACCATAAAAAAAATTCTTATTCCAAACACTTGCTAATCTATTTGCATAAAAATGTCCTTCTGCAGGAGACGCTATGGCATGGCTATAGGGCTATGGTAGAAAAGACTCTACATTTATTTATTTAACCAGTTTTCTATACTGACTTATCCTTCAATCAAAGTGGTTTACATTATGTAATCACTACAAACAGGTACTGGATACATTCCCTTGTCCCCAGAGGGCTCACAATCTATGTATACCTGAGGCAACAGAGGGTTAGGTGGCTTGCCCAAGGTGTGCCTATAGGACTAGAAACCCCAGTCCCACTGGACTGAGATTGCTGTCCCCAGGTGAGACTTGAACCTCTAGCCTTCCAGCTTGAGGTACTGTGTCCTAACCACTAGGCCACTCCTTTATGTAAGACCCGCATGACGGACTAGAAACTGTTTTACTTTATCACCTCTGTTCTTTGGCTCTATTCCCCCCCCTCAGTTCATTTTATTTGGATTTATGGTTTGCCACTATTCATAGACCTGTGGCAATTTACAATAAAAAAAAAAAACAATCCCAACTTCGCCCTTCCAACAAACAATTGACAAACAAATATCTCACCCAACCCCATAAACATCCCCTGAAACGCCAAGATTTACAGTTAAAACCTGCTCTAAACAGCTCACCTTTACATCTAAACGTCACCATATGTCAACCCCATAAGCATCTTTTCGAGAACTGCAAATAATCATTTTCAACCCAAATAGATGAAGTCAGCCTATACCAGTTGGCCCAACTACAGTTGCACCCACTATGGTATATCTCCTGTAATATAAGTAAGCCTGCTGTGACCGAACATTATGACCTGAATCACGAAAAATGAAATGCCTCAGCAAATAAGGAGGACCCACACCATGAAATATTTTAAACCATTGCATCAATAATTTAAACTATCCCTGCTGAACCACTGGCAAACAGTGGACCTGATGAAACAAAGGGATAATATGATCAAACAGCCCCAAACCACCCAAAAGCCATGCTTCAGCATTCTGAATTACCTGAGTCCACCGCAGAGATTTTTTTAGACAATCCTACCTGTAAGATATTTACATATGCAACATTCTGTAGGGGGATTATTAGTCTAGAATAGCCTTATTACAAGAAGACTCTGCAGTACACTACCAGGACTGTGCAATAAGCCACAGCGACAACCTTACGATTCGGGCGGTGAGTTCTGGCCACACTATGATGTGTAACTGATGCAATTGGCTCAAGTGTTTACAATTGCTGCAAGTTTTGTAAGATGCCACTGCAGGCGCACCAACAAAGGGGGTGACTAAGGGATAGGCCCCTTTGTGCGCCCCTTCATGCAGCCATAATGTTGATTCTATTTTTAACATCTTTGGTGCATGCTGATAATGAAATGAACACACACTCGATACAGTGATTATTGAGAGAAGCACAGTGATTTAATGAGTAAATATCATATCTATAAAACAGGGATGCCGAACCTATAGCACACATGCACAAGGTGGCACGCAGGAAAAGCATAGTTAATCACCTGTAACAGGTGATCTCCGGGAACAACAGGAATAAGTCTTCACATTTGGGGTATCGTCAGTACCGACGGAGCCCACGCGGGAACGCTTCCCAGCATCCAGAAGGAACGCTTTTGGGAGCGTGCATCCACGCATGCGCGCTGCCTTCCCGCCTATTTACCTCCCTCTCTTCAGTTCTTCGTTTTCCGCGGAGCCGACAGGACGTGAACCCTGTCACTGCAGAAAATTCTACTTTTATTTCTTATTTTTTGTGGTTGCGCCTGCCTTCGTTCAACGCCCACCGGTACCACCAGTGCTTTTTCTTTCTTTCTTTTAAAAAAACAAACAAAAAACACAGAACTTGTGCTTTTTCAGTCAGGGGTTTGCCCCTGCTTACTGCTTGGCGCCATTTTGACCACTAGGCCTCTTCTTTCAGCATGGAGAAACCAACTACTGGTTTCAAAAAATTAATTATTTTAGTTTTCACGTAGTTGGAAGCTACAATAGGGATGGAGGAGATATGGTTATAGTTAAGGCTTTTTTTGAGGGGTTACACGGTGGTCCTGAGTACCAGCACCTTTTTCATTACCTGCTAAAATTGACCCAAAGTCCTCATGTATTAATGGAAGAGCCCTAAACATGAGTACAAGAACATTTTTGCTAGGAAAAATGCACTGGTGATAGTGTTTGCTAGATTTAGTACTGTGCAGTCTGAGGTTCTCGTAGTTTGTAATAAAAGATGGGGTACGTGTGTCATCCATATACTGCCGCAGGCAGTGGAAGAGGATCTTCTGCAACTTGTCGAGTGGTTAGAAGCTCTAAATCTGGAATTAGCAAATTTAATTATACTAGCGGATTTCAATATTCATTTACTTCTACAATATTCAGAGGACTTCTCTTTAATATGAATTTGTTTGGATTTATCCAATGAATGAACTTTGTTAATAATCATTTGGCTGGTAATATTTTAGATTAATTTTTTTTCCATTGAATAGCAAACACCTGGTAGCAGAGGAATACATAGGCAAACACTAATACAGAAGGGATAACTACAAGTGGTTTATTCATGACCACAGACCAGACATAGCCATGTTTCGGCAAGTTGTCTGTGTCAAGCATAATAAATAACAAAGATCGTATACAATCTCATAAATCTGTTTACTCCTGGGGGAATTCTGCACAGCCGCGCAATGCAGAATTTGCGCAGAATTCCCCAGCTGCAGAGAATTCTGTGCAGGCATTGGCAAACCAGGGAGGCAGGCTCCAGCACACAGCTTGAACAGCACCCAAGTCTGCCTCACTATTCTCCTTTTCATAGCCACGGGAGCATTCCTCTTCGCTCCCGTGGCACTGAGACATCTCCAGCGCTGGCACAGCAAGGTTTTAATAAGGTAAACCGAAGTGCTTCCTGTTTCTTGCTAGGGACAGGAAGCAGTTCTGTTTATTTTCTTAAAACATTCACTGTTAGTGTTGGAAGCATAGCACAGTTGCAGGAGCAAAGGGAAATGCTCCCGTGGACGTGTTAAAAATGCTACTGCTGATCAGGCAGAAGAAGTGAATGGCTGGGGGCTGCGATGGGCTGCTAGTGATTTGGAAAGGTGACTGGAGACCTGCTGGGCTGCTGGTGACTCATAGAAAGGTGGCTGGGGACTGAGATGGGCTGCTGATGAGTTGTGAGGGTGGCTGGGGGTTAAATGGGTTGCTGGTGAGTTAGAAGGGTGGCTAGAGGCTAAAATGGGCTGCTGGTGAGTCGGGGGTGGATTGCAGGGGGCTGAAATATGCTGCTGGTGAGTCAGAGGAATGGAGAAGGGCTGCTGGTGGGTGGGATAGGGAGAAAGAAAGATGGAGCTATGTGCCTGGGAAGAAAGGAGAGGTAAGAGAGAGAGAAGGTTTGGTGCATGAGGAGGGCAGAAACGAGGTGAGGTGAGGGTTTGTGCATGAGGGTAAACCTTATGGATGGATAGAAATGGGAATCTTGCTAGAAGTTAGTGGAAGAGAAGGGGGGAGGCTTAGTGGTTGGGGAGAAAACTGTGATTAGAGCAAGAGAACTAAGGAGGGAAAGGCAGGGGGTCTAGAGGAGGAGTTAGGTTTTATGATGGGAAAAAAAGAATTTAAAATTCTGTGCAAAATTTCAGAAATTTCTGCGTACAGTAATTTAAAATTCTGCAAAATTCTGCATGTTTTATTAGTAATCTTTTGTGCAGAATTCCCCCAAGTGTAATCAGTTGTATAACCATGTTTAACTGTTAATCAAATGAAGCAGCAAGTGTCAGCACACAGTTCTCATGCCTGATTGTAGCTTTGATTTCTACGATGAGCTCTTCTTTTATTTGAAGGGACAGTATCTAGGGTGCTTGGGGAATCTAGGGAGTACATTTTTCTATTTTATGCCTTGCATTGGAGTTGGGCAGTAGTAAGGCTGGGGCACACTTGATATCCAGGGTCACTGAGGTTCCCTTGGTGGGCGGGAGGTCCAATTGCAAATATTTTGTTAACATTCATATCCCACAGTGGGCTGGAGGAAGCTGCTAGACACCAGGGATCTGACAGGGAGTCGATGAATCTGGCTACATGTTAAATATTTTTGCCATATATTATAGACGTGTAGGGGGTTTTGAAAACAGGCTCACAAAGCCTTGCAAGTTAATTTTTGCAGCTTTTGGAATTCATTAGCTACTTTACATAAATTTGCATCTCGACAGTATTATTAATTCCAATGCTAACTGACTTTATAGACATCTCCTTCACATGAAGAATAGTGCAAACTCCCCAAAATTTAGCATTTTTGTATGGCTCCAGGCATGATTCACTATTTTTCACACGAAGTGGACTTTTTCAAAGTCATTTCATGCTTCAGTATGAGATCCAAAATTTGTGCAGTTAAAATTTCATGCTGCAAGAATTTAGCTGGACAAAAAAAGGGGCCAGGTTGGAGGTAGTGCAGGGACAGGCTTTGGAGTGCAGACATCGCAGAGCTTTTCTGAAATGTCGACTTTTCATGCGCTATCTTCCGGCTTGGGCAGGATTAGGGTGGAGAGTGGGCATGCCTGCAATGGGTGATTACCGCAGACACTACCAGCACGTGGTAATCGGCACAGTTTGCAGGCTTTGCGGATGCAGCTAATACCACCTCAATGGGTGGCGATGGCTGCATCCATGAAGCTTGCCCCCCTCAATCCTTGCATCTTCTCCGCAGTATCTGCACCGGAAATGCTAGTAACACCCCCTGCAGATACCGTGGGACTTTTGTAACTAACGTGGGATTTTTGCAGCTATTGCCCAGCATTAGCTGCAAATGCCTGACACACTTTAGTAAATATGCCCCTAAAAGTGTGAAGGGAGAAATAAAACAAAAACCAAGACAGAACAGAGCCCTTAAATCAAAGCAAGAATAGGGTATCGAGGAGAAGGTGCTGATCAACTGTGTCAAAAGCAGCAGAAAGGTCAAGAAGGATGAGGATCAAGTAAAGGTCCTTGGATTTGGCCTGAAACGTCACTTGAGACTGGAAAATGCTGTTTCTGTGGCTTATGTGGTTATCTTACTTATTTGAAAATTGATCCTTTGATGGTTTGATAAAAAAACAGAAAAAAAAACCTTGTTTGGGCTGTTTTTATTTATTTTGTTTTTTAAAGTTCGTTACAGTTGTGGTCAACATTATTGGAATCCTTACATTTTAGGTATATTGAGAAAGAATTGGAAATATTCCAACTGTATGTGATCATAATATTTTAATAGTATAAACAAAGGTATACAACAAAAAAAAGGTCTGTGCAACTTAGACATACTAATTTCTGAGAAAAAAACCCAAAACAAAATATGACAAAATATGTTCACTAATATTTGGTTGCACAACCCTCGGCAATGATGACAGCCTCCAAACATTTCTTGCAGCCATCTATAAGTTTCATACATCTGTCTGCTGGTAGTTTCTCCTACTCTTCAACTGTGATGTGTTCCAGCTCATGAATGTTTCTGGGATTCCTTTTACAAATGGCAGATTTCAGCTCTTAATTGGATTGAGATTCATTGCTGTGCAGCTAAAACAGTCCATTTGTTCCTTTTTAACCATTCTTTTGTACTTTTTTATGTATGTTTTGGGTCACTGTCCTGTTTTGGGTCATTGTCCTACTGGAGGACCCATGGCCTTCGATCCAGAGCTAGCTTTCTGACACTAGGTAGCACATTTTGCTCCAAAATACCTTGGTAATCCTCTAACTTCATGATTCATTTAATATGTTCCAGGCCTCCTCTGATCCTGAGGCAGTAAAACAGCCTCACATTATGGAACCTCCACTATATTTAACTGTAGGGTGTTTTATTCCTTATAAACTTAATTTCTTCACCTGTAATTGTATCTCTGGTCTGGATTGCCAAAGAGCTCAAGTTTTGTTTCATCTGTCCACAGAATATTTTCTCAGAAGGATTGTAATTTCTCAAGGTGGGTTTGGGCAACGATCAGGTGTGCCTTTTTATGTCTGTCTTTGAGCATCAGGGTCCTCCTTGGCCTTTGCCCATGGCGTCCTTTATTTAGTGTGTAGCGTATGGTGCGGGTTAAAACCACTACTCCAGATTGCTCCAGGTTGGTCTTAAGCTCTTTGGACGTTGTACGTAGTGTTTTTACAAGAGTTTGCACTAACCTTTGAAGACTTCTTGGATTAATTTTCCTCTTCTCATCGCATCCTGAGAGGTTCTTGACAGCTCCATAAGCAGACAACCTCTTAACAGCATTGTGAACTGTAGATACAGGAATCCCAAGGTCTTTGGAGATGGCATTGTACCCCTTTGAAGTTTGATGTTTGGTGATAATGGCTTTTCTGTCGGTCTCAGGCAGCTCTCTTGTCTTCACCATTGTGAAAATGTAACAGGAAGTGAATGTGGCCATTTTAAAAATAAGAGCCATCATTCATTGGTTGATTCAAGTCATGTGAGTACTGACAATTGATCACAGGTGCATCTAATAGTACTGCAGTGAGAATGTGGATCTTCTTTTCAAACTGATTTGAATTGTTTATAAGGGTGCCAATAATTAAGTCCTGGGAATGTCCCAGTTTTTATACTATTTCCTTTTATTTACTTTTATAATTGTTCTTGTTTTATTTGATTCTTTGTGTTAAATGTGTGCATATATAGTCCAAAACCATTTCACTGGCCACTTTCTTTAGGCGATATTGGACATTAAGGGGTTGAACTGCAGGGTTGCCAATAACACTGACCACAACTGTATATTTGGCAAATCATGTATTTAACTCAAAGGGAACAACTCACTCTCTGTGAGCGAGCTTTTCTTTTTGTAGAACATTTTATTGAGAGATTCACCAATAACAAATTAGAGGGAAACAGTCACCTGCTAAAAAAGATCTGCCACATTAAGGGGGTCTCCTATTAAAGGGCGCTAGCTGGCAGTGCGCGTCTGGCGCACACTAGAAGCACATTTTGGACATGATTGTTAACATGCGATGATTCTCGTGCTAACTGTGCAATCCGCGTTAGTGTAACGAGTCGGTGGGGTAGGGGCAGAAAGTAGGCGTGTGAGCTTGGAGCAGTAAATGCTGGGTTCAGACCACACACTAACTGCATTAGCAAGGGTTCACCTAACACTACCTCAATGGGTAGAGTTAAGCTCACCCGTGCTAATGCGGCCTGCATTAGGGGACAGGGCTGTGCATTAACTGCTGGGGAAATGCTTTCCGCACCCCTCCCCCCCATGGTTTTGGCTCTTTTGACGCATTAGGTGCAACACTGTAGCACCCTTTAGTAAAAGACTGCCTAACTTTACTTCATTCACTTTGAAGGTGAACAATTACTCTATTATGTTCATTTGCTCTAATGGTTTAGGGAATAATGACTTGGCCAATCATCTTCCTGCAGCTGATAAAACAATGGCTTCAGCAACAAACAAACAGTCATTAACCAGATCAAGTTGAGCAGCTGCTTCTATGAATAATCAAGCATTCTAATTTGTTCCAGAGCATTCTGGAAATTCTGATTTTGGATTGCTTATTGCTGTCAGAGGGCACCAGCACCCCAAGTAGAAGCTCTTCTCAGACTAGGCCCTCTCCTATGCCCTCACTGTGCACCTGACACCCCTATCCTTGGTCCCTTACACATATACTGACGCACCTTTCCAGATATGCTGCACTGCACCTCTGCTCCAGACACCCCATGCTGGCACGCCTCATATATACACACTCCCATACATCATACCCCCACTGCGCCCCTGATATACACACCTCAGGAGAAACCCCCCACATACCCATAATGTCTTAGATACCCCTACACACCATGTGTACCTTCTATCCTATGGACTAAAATTCTGGCCCCACACATACTCATACTGCTAATATCCACCACACACCTTCTACCTCAGATATTCTTCAGTTTCCACGTGACTTCCCTGCTCCCTGACTGGTTCTCTGAAGAGGACCACCCCCTTGTCCCCGTTACCTTGGGAAATGTGACGTTACAAGGGCCCATTCTACTTTTTCTAACACTGGTCCATTCGGTCCTAGGTATGTCATTGGCTGGGCAGCACAGCTGGCAGAAGGAGGGGCACCTAGACCTGCCAGCTGTGGAGCCATCAGCACATAAAAGGTACAAAGAGACAGAGCTGGGCATGAGGCAGGCAAAGCGGTCGAGCAGAAAGAGAACCAGGGCACAATGTTTTTCTGATGTTTATCCAATAGATACAGATTTCATTTTTTACCAAGGAATTTTTACTATGTTATCAGTTAAAACTTAACAGCAGAAGCTCCATTCATAAACATGAATCTCATTTTATTGTGTGTCTTTGTTGAAAAATTGAAGAAGCATCATTTTTCTTTTTTCTGTCACTTTCTCTCCTCGGCCTCTCACACTTTCTTTCTTTACATTCTCTTATATACCGCGCTATTCTGCATCAGTGCGGTTTTACATTGAACAAACTAAAATTACATTGAACATGGCATTATAACTTGGAGATAACTATTTACAGGGAACATTTCCCTTCCCAGTTCAGTCACTGGGTCTTCTGGTGTGAAGAATGCATACTTAGCAGACTCCTCTGCCAGCCCGCTTTGGTCTTGCTGTTGAACTGCACTAGGTCCTGCATTATCTGCAGGCCATGAGATTCTTACTATGAGATTAAAACTGGCAGAATAAACAGATGCTGGCAAGCACATTCTCCTTCCACCCACCAGGGGGAGCTAAAAGAGAAATATTGCTGCCAATGCAATTTTTCCAGCAGGTACACTTTAAAATTAGATCCCTGATCATAATTCACCCAGTGAAATAAGGATGGGTAAAAACTAACAGACTGATTTTAATAATGGTTCAGATTCCTCTACCCAACATGCTACTTAAACCTGGAGCTTGGACTCCTCTCTCTCTCTCTTTCTCTGCACATATCCAACACATCAGCAAAACCCGTATCCATACACTCATCATCTCCTGCTTAAACTATTGCAACCTTATCCTTGCAAGTCTCTCATCGAGTCATCTCTCTTCACTTCAATCCATTCAAAACTCAGCTGCATGACTTTCTTCCCCCAGGGTCACCACACTCACAAAACCGCTCTTCTCAAGTCACTTCAATGGCTCTCTATCCGTTTTCACATTCAGTTCAAACTCTTTTGCTAACCTAAAAGTGCACTCATTCTATGGGTCCTCGTTACTTCTCGTCTCTTATCTTTCCCTAGGCCATCCTTGGGAACTGCACTCATCAAGTCGGTCACTTTTATTTGTGCCCTTCCTTTCCACTGCCACCTCCTAATTCCATTCCACTACCCTCTGCCATTGACCTGGAATAAACTTCCTGAGTGGGTAGATCAAACTCCCGCTCTGGTTCTATCCAAATCCAGCCCAAAGCCCACCTTTTGGAGGCTGCTCTTGAAACTTAACCCCTTATTCTCCTGTTCATTCACATGTTGATTTTAACCATTCCCACCATACATGGAGCTCCCTAATTCTCTCATTTGTCCTGCTTGTATGTCTTGAATAGGTAGCTCCTTCTCCATGGAGTTTGTAATCTCTAAAAAGCATGTGCACAGAGCTGTATATGCTTAGTAATGCTATAGACATGATAGAGTAGTTGTAGTAATAGTTGTAAAATGATGAGAAGGCTATAACTGACAATATGGGCAGACTGGAGAGGATATATAGTCCTGATATTTCATTATTTTCTCAGTTTCATTTTCTCTATTGGAGGAGGCAGATTAGAAGAACAACGTTCTATTTC
The DNA here is from genome assembly GCA_033557465.1 of Ichthyophis bannanicus. NCBI lineage: Eukaryota > Metazoa > Chordata > Amphibia > Gymnophiona > Ichthyophiidae > Ichthyophis > Ichthyophis bannanicus. The sequence continues at coordinate 63,419,619 of CM066039.1, read as the reverse complement.
TTCCTTGTTAAGGGAAATGCAGGGAGATTAAAGCTAAAATAAATGGCAACACTTCACTGTCCCTCCCTTCCATTTTTTGCTGTTCTTGGGGCAATTGTTCAAGGAACCATTCTTTTCTAAAAGAAAAGATTTTACCCTGCTTATGTTCAGCAGGGACGTTCTGCAGGTCAGCTTACCAAAAAAGGTCAGCAACCACCATAACAGGAGAAAGCAAAGGCTGCTAGGCCTCAACCGGCCCAGCAGGCTCAACCTCCACAGGGCTTCTGACTCTCATCTAGAGAACTTAGCCTTCCTGGTTCTCGAGGGACCAGAACCTTCCACCATTCCAGGAAGGTTATGTCATTTTGCCCCCAGATGGGGGCAAATAACAGCAGAGCATTGGACACTCTCCATCATAAAGGAGGGGTACAAGCTTCGTTTTTCAAGCATGCCCCTTCACACAATAGTAGGGCAGTTCAATTATTCAACCTCTCTCATCAATCTGTTAGCTCAGGAGGTCGCTATCCTTCTTGCCCAAGGGGCAATAGAAGAAGTACCCCTTCATCAACAGGGTACAGGGTTCTATTCCCCTTATTTTCTTATCCCAAAGAAAACAGGGGGTTAAAGACCTATCTTAGACCTCAGAGAATTGAACAAATTCCTTGTCAAGGAGAAGTTCAAAATGATTTCTCTCGGACCTCTGCTGCCATACCTTCAGAGTCAGGATTGGCTTTGTTCTCTAGTTCTCAAGGATGCGTACACCCATGTTCTCATCCATCCAACTCACAGAAGGTTCCTTTGGTTCCTTTTTCAAGGAAAGCACTACCAATACAGGGTGCTTCCTTTTGGCCTGGCCTCAGCACCAAGGGTGTTCACGAAATGCATGGCTGTTGTAGCAGCATTTCTCCACACTCTAGGGATATTCGTCTTCCCTTACTTGGACGACTGGCTCATTCGAGCCCCAAGAGAGTCAGAGGCCAGGACTTCTCTATCCTGCACAATGCGGATCCTTCAGTATTTAGGGCTGGTAATAAACATCCCAAAATCCAGTCTGACTCCCACTCAGTCATTAGAGTTCATAGGAGCTCTCCTGCATACCACAAAGGCAAGGGCCTATCTCCCCCAGGTCCGTTGCCTTCACTTGGTGCAGTTAGCTTCTCAAGCAGTGCTAAAGCCTCATCTAACTGCTCGAGAAATGTTACAACTACTAGGCCACATGGCATCCACCGTGCATGTGGTTCCCTATGCTCGCCTCCATATGAGAGCAGCTCAGTGGACTTTATCCACCCAATGGACCCAGGCATCAGGGTGCCGGTCAGACAAAATAGCAAACACAAGTCGCCTCATTTTGTCCCTTCAGTGGTGGAAGCCTACTCAAAACCTGTTGCTGGGGTCCCCTTTTCAGCAACCCTTACCCCAAGCAACTCTCACAACAGATGCTTCTCCAATGGGTTGGGGAGCTCATCTGCAAGACCTCTCCACCCAGGGCACCTGGTCTCCACAAGAGAGTCATCTACATATCAATCTCTTGGAGCTCAGGGCAATCTTTCTTGCTCTGCAAGTGTTCCACACCCTGCTCATCTACAAGACAGTCCTCATTCATACGGACAATCAAGTAGCCATGTTCTATGTGAACAAGCAGGGGGGAACAGGCTCTCTGTCGCTTTGCAACGAAGCTTTGCGACTATGGGCCCTCACCAGAGAGCATCAGATTCATCTTCTGGCAGTGTATCTTCCAGGCATTCAAAACTCTCGGGCAGACAGACTCAGTCGAGTTCTGCTTCCACACGAGTGGTCTCTGCATGCAGACCAGGTGACCAGGATATTTCAACTTTGGGGAACCCCGGACATAGACCTCTTTGCAAGTCCGTGGAATGCCAAACTTCCCCGGTTCTGTTCCAGAACTCCGGCTCAGGGGGCTCAGGCCAGGGATGATTTCCTCCTTCATTGGGGTCAAGACTTCTTGTATGCCTTTCCACCCATTTCCCTGATTCCCAAAACCCTGTTCAAGCTTCAGAGAGACAGAGGCTGTATGATTCTCATAGCTCCACATTGGCCACGGCAAGTGTGGGTACCCTTTGCTTCAACATCTCTCTCAAGCTCCCTCTCTGGAGTTAGGCTCTGCTCCAGATCTCCTGTCTCAGGAGGACGGAATGTTATGGCATCCCAATCCCCAGTCTCTGCATCTCAGGGCTTGGTTGCTGAAGGCCTAGATCTCCATGATCTTAATATCCCTCAAGAAGTGAAAGATATTCTTCTTGCTTCCAGGAAACCTTCCACAAGATGCTGTTATGCTTTCAAGTGGAAAAGGTTTACCATATGGTGTTCGCAAAAGTCTCTTAACCCCCTTGCGATTGCTCTGGAATCATTGCTGGAGTATCTCCTTCATTTATCCAATGCAGGTCTTAAGACTAATTCAGTAAGAGTCCATTTGAGCGCCATTGCAGCTTCTCTTAAGCCTCTAAATGGACAGCCTATTTCCTCTCATCCTCTTATAGCAAGATTTATGAGAGGCCTTCTTCTAACTAGGCCTCCCATTAGGCCACCACCGGTGGCATGGGACTTAAACCTGGTTCTTGGGCAGCTCATGAAGCCACCTTTCGAACCTTTAGCTACTACCTCCTTGAAATTTCTTTCTTGGAAGGTTATCTTTCTCATTGCAATCACATCAGCACGCCGCATTAGTGAGTTGCAAGCGCTAGTAGCTAATCCACCTTATATAAGGTTTCATCATGACAAGGTAGTCCTTAGGACTCATCCACACTTTATGCCTAAGGTGGTCTCGCCTTTTCATCTGAACCAAGCGGTCTACCTACCTGTGTATTTTCCAGGGCCTCATGCATCAAATGCAGAGAAGAATCTTCATACCTTGGACTATAAAAGAGCTTTAGCTTTTTACTTACAAAGAACACAGCAACATAGAAAGTCCTCTCAACTCTTTGTTGCTTTTGATCCTTCTCATTTGGGACTTCCAGTCTCCAAGAGAACACTGTCTAACTGGATTGTTCAGTGTATTTCCTTTGCCTATCAGAGTAAGAACCTTTCTCTGGAGGGCCATGTCACAGCTCACAATGTGAGAGCCATGGCAGCCTCAATGGCTCATCTGCACTCTGTGTCTATCGATGACATCTGTTGAGCAGCCACTTGGGCCTTGGTTCATACCTTTACAGCCCATTACTGCTTGGACAAGGACGCTATTCTGCATCAGTGCAGTTTACATTGAACAAACTGAAATTACATTGAACAGGGCATTATAACTTGGAGATAACTATTTTACTGGGAACATGGGCTATGGAGGGTTAAGTGGCTTGCCCAAGACTACAAGGAGCACCTGTGGGACTAGAAACCGCAGTCCTTCTGGCCCAAGGTTGCTGTCCTCTAGTGGGATTTGAACCCCCAACCTTCCGGCCTGAAGTACCTTGCCCCAACCACTAGGCCACTCCTCCACTCCTTGTTTGGATGCCTTATTTGGTCAGGCTGTTCTCAAACACCTGTTCCATACCTAATTAACTCCTACCCACCATCCCTGGTAGGATGCCAGAGATCCATGGGGGGAAGTGGAGCCCTCTTCAGGGACACACAACTTCTGGGGTCACTCCCTGGCACCTAAAGCTAGGGAGTCCCCACATGTAATGACTACATTCCTGCTTGTTCCTGGAGATAGCATAGTTACACACCTGTAACAGGTGATCTCTGGGAACAGCAGGAATTTAGTCCTCACAACCCACCCACCTCCCCATGGAGTTGTATCTCTCTATCTCTTTCCTTTCCCTCTCTCTCTCTTTGTCTCAGCTTTAAAACTCAACTGGAGAGGGGCAGTTGGAAAAGGCGGGAAGGCAGCACGCAGGCGCTGTGGGATGCTCCCAAAAAATTTTCTGATTCGACGCTGGGGAGCCTTCCTGCACAGGCTCCGTCGGTACCGACGATACCCATATGTGAGGACTAAATTCCTGCTGTTCCCGGAGATCACCTGTTACAGGTGAGTAACTATGCTTTATCAGGATAAATGCCTTTGAATGATTCTCCCACTGCCAGTTGAAAAGAAACCATAGCTCGTCCATTGTTCTCAGTGGAACTGTCTGTAAGGTGTAGTGGAAGGGAAGGGCATAATGTTTTTAATTGCCATCACTATATTCACACAGATCTCTCTGGATCTTGATGTTAAGAATGATGAACTGACCATCTTCATACCTCAAATGGAGTATAGTTTGCCACCTTTTAATGATGAACGTAATGTACTCAGTCAAGTCGGGTTTATTTTATACATTTCAAGGCAAGATAAAAGAGAAAATACCAGAACAGCATTGATTATAGAGGTGTCAGTTCTAAGCGATTTTTCTATGAATTGCATTGGGATCCTGAAGTACAAAGAAAATATGATGGAAAGATACAGAGATTTCATGTCATGTTGGGTGCCATAGACCTGCTTAAGAGGGATTTCAAATTGCCTATACATGTTACATCTTACAAACTCCAGAAGGAGGATTTCTTTAGCACAATGCATGTATTATGACGAGCATTAGCAGTAAATTTGAGAGACTGAGATCATACTGTAGGAGTTTAGGAGTGACGTGCATGACTGTCATTTTATGTGCAACATTAACCCATTTGGAGAAATTGCCCCAAGAACAGCAAAAAATGGAAGGGAGGCATACAAGAAAGCAGCAGTAACAGCACAGATCCCTGGGGTGCTCCACTATGCAGTTTTTTCCATTTGAGAAAATTGGCCATTTAGCTCTAAGACAAGACTTTCCTTGGCTAAATCCATAGTGGCTCTCTCTCATTAAACCATGACTATCTACATGCTCAGTAATTTTATTCTTTATAAAGGTTTTTACCATTTTGCTTGGTACTGACATCAGGCTGATTGGTCTGTAGTTTCCCGGATCACATATTTACTAAAATGCAATAAGATTTTATGTTTACCATAAGTAAAGAGCAAAATGTGTCATGCAGTAAGTGTGAAGGCCGTGTGCTGTTGGGGTTGTGGTCAGCTAAGCACACAGGGCACAATCACTAGCAGACTGCACAGATGCTCCCATGATATCTACTGCTGCCTTTAACTCTAATTTAAGCACACATTACACCCAATGGAATCAACCCAACTGAATCCCATTAAATTACTTGATAACCAAAGCTCGCCGGAAAGTGCTGTGTGAAACTACCTAAAACTAACCACACTGTAGTTTTTCTATTTTTGTCGGATTGCTCACCGATGAATGGAAATTTTACCACTCTCGAAGTGAGCTCCCCATTTTATTCAAGAAATATTTTAAAATGGCCCATCACAGGTCATTATATCAGGTGCACAGCACAACCAGCCGTTGCTCCTGCACTGCGAGAACCAAAGTATATTCAAAGGACGTTTCCAAATTACTCTGAAGTCCTTAATTCATAGCTTGGAATAATAAAGATAGCAAGACGCTCATCTCAAATCCTTCAAGACGGTCACACCGCTATGACAATGGCCCAACATAGGAACCGTAGCATAACCCACTTAAAAGAACCGAAACTGTCGCAATCAACTGTACCAGATCTTCTGAACCAGTGAAGGAGTCGTATGATTCAAAGCACAACACTAATCAGTGTTTCAAGCCGCTTCAGCTTTGCAGCTCTTCTTCAGGCGAATGAATCATACCATGCAGCGATACCTCTTTATAGGTCGCTCTTGATGACGCAACAGTGACGTACAGGGACTAAACTGCAATTGGGCAGAGACGGATGATCATAGGTGGAGGCTCCACCAATCGATGTCCATGTTCATGCCTGCCGGAATGACAGATCCCAAACGGAAAATCCATTGTTGTTCCTTAAAATGAAGCTTACTATGGCGATCACCGCCCATCAATAAGGGAGGGATCACTTCCAAAACACGCCAGCGAAGATCCTCAAACTGATGTCCATATTCTTGGCAATGTGCTACCATCGGAGCTGATGGTTGGCGAGTATTGATACGAGAGCGATGTTCAAGCAAACGCTTTCTAACTGGCCGTGTCGTTTAACTCTAATTTAGCAAACCCTAAATTATAAAGCAAAAATCATGGCTCAGCAGTAGGCACCTAGCTGCATTCCCAACCTTTCAATCACTGCTCCCTTGACCCCTCTATTACTTGATATCAACCCTCGAGCACGACCCCCCCCCTTCAGCATTACACTAAACCCTGCTCTTTATCCTCCCGCCATCATTTACCCAAAGGTATCTCTGGTAGTCTAACGTAAAGGACAGCAGTGATCTCCTTCTGCTCCTGCCCCTGCCCTGTTGCCACCCATGTTCATAATGGCAGTTCTGACCCCTAACATCAATCTCACGGTACCATCACTAGGAGTCAATCTGACAAAAAAAGGCAAATTTGTAAAGAGAAACATACATCGATATGAACAGTGGCGCTCCTAGGCTCCTCTGCACCCAGAGCGGGAACCACCCCCCCCAAGCAGAGCACACCCACACATCGTACCAAGCACAGCAAACCAACCTTAGTATGGTGGGTGGCTTGCCATGCTTCCTCTGCTCCAGGCCTGGCGGCTGTTTTCTCCCAGGCTAAAGTCTCACGTTTCTCAAGCTGTGAGACTTCAGCATGGGAGAAAACAGCCGCCAGGCCTGGAGCAGAGGCAGTGTGGGAAGTCTTCCACCATATCAAGGTAGGTTTGCTGTACGTGGTACGATGTGTGGGCCCAGGATTCGGCACCCCTCTCTAAGCCGACACCTGGGGCAGGCCACACCAACCACCCTGCCCTTGGTGCGCCAATAGATATGAATGAAAAACATTGCATCAAATAAAACTGGAAATAATAAATTACATAGAAAAATAAACTTACCATAATTCCTGTTAGTAGACAGACTCCTTTTCCACAGTAGGTATTGGGTACCATATCACCATATCCAATGGATAGAAAAGTTATCGAAATTAACCACATTGCTCCCAGAAAGTTGCTTGTAACATCTTGTTGATCATGGTACCTGTAAGGAGCAGACACATAGTCACTGCTAGAAAAGGACACGCATGTTTTCACTTGGAAAATTCTCTCGGCAAAAGTACTCAAGATAGATTTGCACCTGCTTATTTGTGTGGCTACTTTTCTTGCATTCAAATATGTTGATACTTTTTAAAATGTAAAAATATTTGAAAATTCTAAAGCATGCATATGGTTTCGTCTCCATACCCAGGAGCTCTCCACTATGCAGATTTGTAAAGGATCACATAAACTGAAGTCCTACTTAAGCTCCACCCAAGTTCTGCCCCTGTGCATAGCTAAACTGTAAGTAAATATGATGGGACTTAAGTGCTTGCTTAACAAATAGCGATCACCTAATAATGTATATAAGTGCCCATTCATGTGCACTTTCCTTTTAGGTAGGAATTTTTATGCATAATATTCTGTGCACCATTTATAGAACGGACCCCTATATACCTACTTTTACCTACATATGACATGGACAATGTTATAAGAAATCATTCAATGGACAAAGCACTGTTTGACTCATGAAAAAACTTTGAGAATTCCCTTTTCTAGAAATTATACACACACACACTCACCCTTGTCCATTTTTCACATTCTGCTGCCTAAAAATACTATTAAAAATGCATTAAAGTAAGAGTTTGCTTCACTGATCTACATGACATACTCTACACTTTCAACATAAAAGAACAATTTATAGAAATATTCTATAAAACAATAAAGAATATGATAATAACTGTCTTGCTTATTTAGGTCTTTACATTCATTTTTTCAGAGGAAAACTAAATTAGCTTTATTTTCAAGTAATGCCTTATCCAGGACCATAACAGGTTAAGTGGGGCCCAATAACCTTGTCCAGTTACAGCCATTGAGTTGATTCAAATAGTCCTGGACGAAGAATTAAGCAGGGTTCTGTTAAACAAAGTGAATGTGAATCAAATGTCTAAACATTCCAAACACAGAGAAGCCTAAAGAACTTGGGAAACAATTATTCAAAGGTACAGATTGGAGGAAGGCTATAAGAAAATTTCAAGGTGTTTATCCCTCGGGCAATGTCAGGTCCATCGTTGTGAAGTGGCAACAGATCGGCACCATTAATACAGACACTGGGAGTAATTTTAAAAGCCTCAGTAGCTATTTGGATGTCTAAAAACGTGTATGCAGACATCCAACGAGCTATTTTACAAATGGCTTTTAAATATGTCTCCAGTGCAGGGACAGCTAAGTAGGCAGAAAGCATGGTGGAGGCATGTCTGGGGCGGTGCAATGGACTTAAACATCCCTATTCGAGTTCAGGAACATCTGCAGTCCCATCCAATTTTAGACCTGCTCCACACATAAACAGGCATCTGGAAAGTGCTCGTTTTGGCCATGAAATATTTGGAGGGTGTAGAGAAGATGACATTCCACTATCCCCAGTACTCTCCACAATCACCATAGCAGTAGTGGGATTTGAATCCTGGCTCCCCTAGTCCTATCCTACTACTGTACTCTAACCAATAGACTATTCCTAGACATCCCTGGTCTTGAATACTATTCCAGGAAAGTCTGTGTAGACACCCCAAAGAAGTCCATACCGTGCACATTCATGTTTGAAAAAACATGCCAGAACTCGGATGTGCCTGTTTTTTTTTCCTAGACGTTCTGGCTTGGACATTCCAGATTGCACTTGGATGTCATTTTTACAATGTGTCTTCCTGCTTTGATCAGGCCGTCATTTTCACGTCAGTGGCTGTGGGTTAAGGGGAGTGCTGAGGAAGGTCATCAAGAAGCCTAAAGTCATTGATTGAGACTGGGGAAAATAGCGACTGTTCAACAATTTCAAGATTACTCTACAAACATGGTATGTGCATGGGAGCATGGCAAAAAGGAAGCAATTACTGAAGAAATGTTATATGATCTGCCACCTAACATTTACAAAAAACACTTAGGTGACACAGCATAGATACAGGAAAAGGTTTTTGACCTGATGAGACCAAAGTGGAGCGATCTGGTCTCAGTGCCAAATGTTCAGTGTTAAGGAAACACAGCCCATCACCCTACTAACAACATCCCTACAAGAAAGCATAATGGTGGCAGCCATTACGCTGTGGTGATTACAGTGTTTAGAAGGCTGTCCGGGATGCGAAGTGTGGGTCCTTCCCACATGAGGAGCTGGCGACCTTATACCTACAGTATTTATAACTGAATGATACTTTGCTGGTTTAAAATATACCATTTTAAAAGAAAAGAAGTAGAAATTAAAATGTGATAATCACAGCAAGGAAAACAATTAAAATAACAATAATAATTAAAGCAAGGCAGTGATTTTTATGTAGTTCTACTATTGTGCTGTTCATGGTGTAAAGTACAAGCAGAGCCTGGAGGAAAACCTGTTCCAGTCTGACATAGATCTGAGAACGGGGAAATGATTCACCATTCAACAGGTTAGTGGTACTAAGCAGAAAGCAAAAGCGCTTCAGCAAAGATAAAGTGAATATCTAAGCCCTAGAAGTGGCCCCCGACAGAAAATCTGTGGCAAGACTCAAAGACCGCATGCAACAGATAATCTCCAGCCACTCTGAAAAAGCATCACCGCGCCTTGCAAACTTGTCAACTCATGAATGTTGTTGCAAAAAGGACTTTCACAAAATATTCATTCAAGGGACATGAAGACTTAGGCAATCAAATTCTTATGCTTGAATACAGAATAGTAGTTCTATAATTGTTCTTTCACATTGACAGTGCAGGGTATATTAGGCGGATCAGTGAAACAGACTCCTGCTTTAATGCATTTTCAATCATATTTGCACTTTATCTAGATTTCAATTGCAACGAATCAATGGAAAAACCATGAAGAAATGGAAATAATTCTTTCAGGGCAGTCTTGAAGCTCTGCAGGCTACTTGCAGACCTGCGGGGAAGAGCAAATATCTAAATGGAAATCCCCTGTGGTTCTTCCCTTTGAAACTCCACACACTGTGCATACTTCAATGTGCACTTTCACTCCCCTAACTAATTTCAGGAAACATACTTTTATCTGCATATGGAATGAAGGAGGGGTTCTGAAGAAGAAATCATACAGGTCAATATTCAAAAGGATTCATATGACTATCAAGGTATACATCCACTATGCATCAATATTCATCATCTCATAAACAGATCGTAAAAGGATGAATATCTGTCTATCTGCAGAGGTGTAGGGTGGAGTTGGGGTGCAGCAAGGGCAAGAACCATAAATTCCTACTGGACAGCAGTCCTGCAGTAAAATGCTTAGGCTATCAGTACTGTGGCCGAGTATTGCCATATTGAATTGTTATAAATAATTGGCGATCAATAGTGCACACAGATATCCAGTGCTGCTGACTGCCCATATAAAGGTGCTGAATATACAGATTTTTCTAAATGCCACGGCCGGTGTTCAAAAAAACAAGAACATGCTGACCACCAAAGTTGCTATCTTAAGTCATTATGTTGAGGCTTTTTAATGCTGATTTAGGGGCATGTTTACTAAAGAGCACTAATGGTTAGTGCAGGGTTTAGTGCATGATAGGCGCACAGTGGTAACAATTACCACCCACCAAAAATGCGGTTGTGCTAAAAATCCCACACTAACTGCACAGCGTAGGCTGGGGCAGAGACTGGGTGGTTCGAAGTGGAGCGAGCACATCGTGGTGCGCGTGAACGTCTTTAATGCACACTAACAAGCGATGCTGTGCTCAGTGTGGGCGCACTTGCCACCACCTCAATGGCAAGTGTTCATCGCGGCAAGCTGCCCAGCGAGGGACACATGGGGACATGCCAGGCACGCTTCCATGTGTTATGGGCTCTGATGCCGCCCATTGCACTATATTTTATGGTGCACTTGCCTCTTATTTTTGTGATCTGCTTCACTGGTACAGGTCCATACTTGGCAAGTTAGAATTTGGGGGGAAATGAAAAGAACATGAGCACAGAGGGTCAATATGCAGAAGATATTTTATTTATACATAATATTATTCATTTTATTATAAATAAAAATCTTATGTATTTTATATATAAATCAAAATAAAGATTGGGAGTTAAATAGATACCTCGCTAACTTTCAAAACACGGGCTTGATGACTTGTTAAAATGTAACTAGTTAAGTAAAAGAGGTGTTGAGGTTGTGATTAAAAGTTAACCGAAGAGTGCCAATATTCAGTAATTTTAAATGGTTAAGTCTGGTCAGAAAAATACCTGTTTAAAGACAACAAGATAAAGTTATCCAGTTAATTTTCACTAAGGGCCCCTTTTACTAAAGCCTGTTAATGTGTGTTTTAACATGCAGAAAATGGAAATTACACGTACCTGGTAATTGTAGTTCCTGGAGGGTCCAGTTTAGTCCTCCACATCCGGGTAGTGCACCTCTTCCTGCAGCATGGAGACTGGACCAATCAGAATATTCAATACCTCAGGGTATATGCTGCTGGAGCTCCCATCAGCCCCCAGTGAACTATTAACAAAGCAGACTCAAAGAAGCAACACATGATTGAAAACAGTAAACTATAACTAGCTGTACCCCCCCTTAACTATAATTGCACTCCCTCCCCAAACGAGAGAGCCAGAACCGGGCACCTTGCTTCTGCCCCCTTTACGAAAAGCAGAAGGCACACTGAGCTGTCAGCCAACGAAACAAATCCCCTTCTCCCAAAAGAGGCGAAAAAACAAAGCACCAACCACGAGGAACCGAAAAAAATTGCACTTACGCGACTCCCCGCACTCCGGTGTTAGCACGCCGTAAAGGAATTATATAAAGATGCCTCTTGGGTGGGATTGAGGACTAAACTGGACCCTCCAGGAACTACAATTACCAGGTACGTGTAATTTCCTTTTCCTGAGCGGTCCTCCAGTTTAGTCTTCCACATCCGGGATGTAACAGAGCAGTTATCAATGGGGGGGGGGGGGGGGACCTTGCCAACCGGCGCGCAACACCGCCGAACCAAAACAAGAATCCTGAGACGCTACAATATCCAACCGATAATGTCTACTGAAAGCATGAAGAGACGACCAAGTAGCCGCCCTGCAAATTTCCACTGGCGGCACAAGGCTATGCTCCGCCCACAACGCCACCTGCGCCCTATTAGAGTGGGCTCTTAACCCTAACGGAACCGAACGGCCGTGCAAGATATACGTTGACGCAATAGCTTCCTTAATCCATCTAGAAATAGAAGACTTCGCCGCCGCTTCCCCCTTTCAAACTCCCCCGAAAAGCACAAAGAGGCGATCCGACTTCCGAAACGTTTCGGACACCTTCAGATACTGACGCAACACTCGGCGGACATCGAGCAGATGCAAACCGTCGCCGGATACCTTTGCTGAGTCCGAAGGAAACGCTGGCAGAATGACGGATTGATTCACATGAAAAGGAGACACCACTTTAGGCAGAAAAGAAGGAACCGGCCGCAAAATGACTTTATCACGAGAAAAGGAGAGGAACGGCGGTCTACAAGACAAAGCCTGCAGCTCCGAAATTCGCCTCGCCGAACAAATAGCTACCAAAAACACCGTCTTCAAAGTTAAATCCTTAACTGAAGCTTGACGAAGAGGCTCAAAAGGTTTCTGCACTAGAGCCTGCAAAACCAGATTCAAATCCCACGAGGGAATGGACACTCTACGCGACGGCCGCAGCCGAAAAACAGCTTTAAGAAAACGATGTACATCTGGGTGAGCTCCAAGAGGAACATCCTGAACCTTCCCCCTATAACAGGCGAGAGCCGCCAGCTGTACTTTCAGGGAGCTGGCCGCCAATCCCTTGTCGAAACCGTCCTGCAAAAAACTGAGAATGACAGCGACCGACGCCGTCGAAGCCCGAACTTGATTTATGGAACACCAATCTTCAAAAATGCACCAAACTTGGGCATACGTCAGTGAGGTAGAAGACTTTCGAGCTCGAAGGAGAGTGGCAATGACCGCCGGCGAATAACCTTTCTTTCTCAGCCTAGCCCTTTCAAGGGCCATACCGTAAGCGAGAATCGATCCACTTGAGGCATGCGCAGGGGGCCCTGCACCAGCAGATCCACTAGGAGAGGAAGCTTCCAAGGGACCCCGTCGAGAAGTCGGACTAGATCTGCGTACCAAGGCCGCCGGGGCCAGTCTGGAGCCACTAGCAGGACCTTTCCGTGGTGCGCCTCGATACGCTGAAGTACTCTCCCGATCAATGCCCACGGAGGAAAGACATACAGAAGTCCGGAGTTGGGCCATGGTTGGATGAGAGCGTCGATCCCCTTGGACATTCGCTCTCTCATCCTGCTGAAAAACCGACCCGTCTTTGCGCAAAAACTTGCGGGTGGAGTTACCACTCTCCGGAGTCTACCTGCACTCTGCTGAGAAAGTCCACCATCACATTGTCTTTTCCGGCGATATGCGCTGCCGAAATAGCTAGAAGGCGAACTTCCACCCAGACGAAGAGCGCCTCCGCCTCCTCTTCCATGGCCACGCTTCCTGTGCCGCCTTGTCGGTTGATATACGCCACCGTAGCTGAGTTGTACTGCTTTTCCCACAACGGACGCTTCGAAGGCCATCAGTGCTAGCCTTACTGCTCGGAGCTCGAGATGATTGATCGACCATCGGGATTCCCTGGCTGACTACGTCCCCTGTGCAAAACGGTCCTGGCAGTGGGCCCCCCAGCCCGCCAGACTCACATCCGTTATCAACGGAAGCCACACTGGTTGCTCCGACGGCATTCCCGCTCTCAGGGACTTCGAGCGGAGCCACCACTGTAACGATATCCGGACGCGTCTCGGACAGGGCAACCGGCGGTTCAAGGAATCGGACTGGTTCGACCACCGACGCAAGAGTGCTCTCTGGAGCGGACGCATATGAAACCTGGCCCAAGGAACCACCTCCAGAGTCACCGCCATTGTTCCCAGAAGCCGCAGGTACCACCACGCGGAAGGCACGGGAATCCCCAAAAACGTGCGCACCAGACGGCGCAAGGCTTGGGCGCGGCGATCCGGTAACATCACCAAGCCTCTCGCCGTGTCGAAAACGACCCCAAGCTATTCGAGGGACTGCGTAGGGACCAAGTGACTCTTCTTTACATTGACTACCCAGCCGAGATCCTGAAGCAGACGAACGACTCTGTCTGTGGCCTCCAAGCTCTCTGCCTCGGACTTTGCCCAAATCAACCAGTCGTCGACATAAGGGTGAACCAAAATACCTTCTTTCCGCAAGGCCGCCGGAACCACCACCATGACCTTGGTGAAGGTGCGGGGAGCGGTAGCCAGCCCGAACGGCAGCGCCTGAAACTGGAAGTGGCCCCATGGTAAGGCGAAGCGCAGAAACGTCTGATGAACCGGCTTTATCGGAATATGCAGATAGGCTTCCGAGAGGTCCAGAGACGTCAAAAACTCTCCTAGGCGAACCGCCACAATGACTGATTTTAAGGTTTCCATGCGAAAATGTGGCACCCGGAGACAACGATTCACGCCTTTGAGGTCTAAGATAGGACGGAGCGACCCGTCTTTCTTTGGCACCACGAAATAAATGTAGTAACGTCCCTCTCCGCACTCGGACTCCGGAACGGGAATTACCGCCCCCAACTTCACCAACTGATCCAACGTTGAACGAATTGCCGACTCCTTCTGCCGTCCCTTGCTGGGAGACAGCACGAAGGAGTCCCGGAGAGGGGAAGCAAACTCCAGCGCATAGCCTTCCCTGATTATCTCGAGCACCCACTGATCTGATGTTATTCGGACCCAAGAAGGAAGAAAACTCCGAAGCCGCCCTCCAATAACTGGGCTTCCCTCCTGGGTCCACCTCGCTTCATTGCGGCTTACGACCAAAGGAAGAGGCCGAGGAAGAGGACGCAGCCGAGAAACCTCTGCCTGCTCCCCGAAAACCTTGAAAATTCGGAGTCTTGGATGCAAATCTGCCCCGCTGGGAACCCCAAAGGCGGGAGGAACGAAACCTCCGGAAATCCCTAAACTGACCTCGAGAAGCCGGCAAACCTTTACCTAACCTAGGTCTATCCTCCGGCAGCCTTCCGCCTTTGGACTCCCCAAGGTCCTTTACCAACTTGTCGAGTTCGTCCCCGAACAGCAATCTGCTTTTAAAAGGCAGTTTACTGGGCCGAGACTTTGAAGACCCGTCAGCCGCCCAATTACGCAACCAGATGGATCTGCACGCCGCCACTAGGGAAGCCATACTATTTACCAATGTTCTGATCAAATCATAATGAACGTCTGCCAAATAAGCGGAACCAGACTCCAACCGCGTCACCTCGAGCAACCCCTGCTGGTCTAAGCGGGAATCCTGACGCAGATGCTGAGCCCATCTCAAGCAGGCTCTAGCCACTCAGGCCCACAAATAGAGACCTGCAACGACAAAGCATTGGTCTCAAAGGCCTGCTTCAACAAGCCATCCACCTTTCTGTCCTGAGTGTCTTTCAAGGCGGCACTGCCTTCGACTGGAATCGTGGTTTTCTTGGTCACTGCCGATACAGCCGCATCCACTCGAGGTGACTTGAATTTCTCCTTGTCCTTATCAGCTAAGGGATAGAGGCGATGCATTGTCCGAATACCCTTCAGACCTGCTTCAGGCTGATCCCACTCTGCTTGAATCATCTGATCTACAACCCTATGCACCGGGAACACTACCTGAGAATCCCAGACCGCTTGGATAAGGGGATCCTCTAACCCCTCTCCCTCAACCGGGCGCGCTGTTGCAAGGTTGAGCGTCTGAAGGGCTTCCGTGATAAAGGGAACCAGCTCCTCCTTACGAAAAACTCTGATAATCCTTGCCTGATCTTCGGGTTCATGGATTTCCCCTTCCTCCAGATCATCAAACACATCCTCCGACTCCATTTCTTGCCACTCCAAATCTTCCTGTTCCATGTCCGAGGACCGAATCCTTTTAGCCGGCGTCGGCAAGATCGGACCGGCCCCATCCGCTTTAAGAGGCGGCAAAAGTGGTGGCGCCGCGAAAGCTTCTGGCAACCTACCTAAACGTCCTAATTTGAAAGCTTGATGCATAAGGAGGACGAAGTCTGGGGAGAAATCTGTCAAGGAAGACTCTGTCTCTGGGACCGGCAGCCCAGAGCCCAGGGCCTTAGGAAGAGCTTGTGCCTGTGGAGTAAGGGACGGAAGCGAAGAATCCCCCTCAGGAGGCAGGGAAGGGTCCACGGGATCTGCCACGGATCTGCCTTCCATCTGCTGCTCCATATCAGCAGACACAGCAGCGCAGCCTCTGCAAATTCCTGAGTCTGACACAGTGCCTCTGCGCGATCCGCAGACCACGCACTGAGGTCTCCCCGACATCAATAGAGAAAGTGGCTCAACCCTAAGGAGGGGAAGAATAGCATAGAGAATTAGAAAATCCAACAATAACCCCCCCTTTTTTTTTTTTTTTTTAACTTTTAAATTGAACAGGGCAAAGAAATCCAAAAAATGGAGCAGTTCTAAAACGCTAAGGGCTCTAGCTCCAAAACTCCGAAGAAGCTGGAGCAGCCCGCAGAAAAAAAAGGGAGCAGAAAATGGCCGCCGGAACGGCGAGAAAAAGGCGCGAAAAACAGAAAAGAAAGAAAAGAAAATCAAGCGGAGTGCAGGAAACCGGCGATAACAAAACAAAGGATATCGCACTTACCGCAGCTGAGAGAAAATGAAAAAGGCATCAAAAACCGCTCGAATCGAGAGCGGAGAATAGCTGAGACCCGGCTGCCCCAAGAACAAACCGGTGGGCCGGGCACCTCACCGAGCTGTGCTGCACACTCCGGAGCAAGCTCTTTACACCAGAAGAGCTGCTGCCAGGAGAAGAGATCTCTCCCCCGTACAGTCCAGGGGGAGCGATCTCACACTGCCGAAATTAGTGCCCCAGGCAAAGGAGAGAGAAGGGCAGTGACGGCTCGGCTCCTCAGACTTCATACCTTTTTTTTTTTTTTTTTTTAAAGTGACAGACTACACAAAATAAAAGGTAAAATTTACAATGAAAATAATCCCCCAAAACAAAGGGCTAACTAACTGACCAGTGTTGCTATGGATTCCCTAAGTGAGCCAAGTAGGCTCACACGTCTTCCTGCTGCTGGAGACTGGACACACTGGGAGCTGATGGGAGCTCCAGCAGCATATACCCTGAGGTATTGAAGATTCTGATTGGTCCAGTCTCCATGCTGCAGGAAGGGGTGCACTACCCGGATGTGGAGGACTAAACTGGAGGACCGCTCAGGAACTGGCAGTCGGGAACACTAACATGTGAGTGTGTCTGTCATCGCATGCTACAATTCACGTTAATCAGCGATCATGGGATGGGGCAGGGCCGGGTGGGGTGTGGGCATGGAGAATGCATTACTGTTAGCATCAGGGCTATTGTCGTGTGCTCAGTGGCAACTTGGCTCTTAACGTAAGTTCACCTAAAGACTCCTTAGTAAGAGTCATTAAGTGAACCTGCCTTGGTGAAGCACACATTGCATTTGCTCATCACGCGTTAGCTGCTGGGACCATATTGATCATGTCTCCAACAGCTACTGCGGAGCCTGTGCAATTAACCTGCGTTTCTTTAGCACACTAACTGAAAATCCTTAGAAGGCTTTAGTAAAAGGGACCTTAAGCATTTTTAAAAATTGTAGCTTAACTGGTTATATTTCGTAGCTTATCTCGTTAAAGATAACTTACCTGGTTTTCTTCAGCTGGATGCCAAGGATCTAAACACCGGCCTCATAGTTTTCTAAAGCATAAAAGCTTAAGAACATAAGATGTGCCATGCTGGGTTAGATCAAAAGTCCATCAAGCCCAGCATTCCATTTCTGACTGTGGCCAGTACTGGCTAGATCCCACAGTGTAGCTTCATTATTTGTTGCTTACCCTAGTTCAAATAGTGATAAACTGAGAGCAGACCAGTTTTACATCTACCTAGATGAAAATGTACTTTATCAATAAAGATATGAAGTTCTGCTTCGAATTCTTCTAGGTTCTGCAATTACGCCATCAGTTCTTTCCCAAAACATAAATATGAATTAATCATAAAGGTAAACAAGAAAGACTTTAGTTCTTCAAATATGAAACATAGTTAGAGGACTATTTTGAAATCGATTTACCTAGGTAAATTTCCTATTTAAAAAATGCTCTCCACTGCACAGTTGAAAATATCCATTCACATCAATAGCACATGCAGCGAGGTTAAAAAGAGGCATTCCCATGGGTTTGCTAAGAACGGGAATGTGAAACAACACTATAAAATCTGCATGCCATGTTGTTCTGCTCCGTCGCTCATACAAATAGCAGACTCCTTCAGCACCCATACTTTCACAGCTGCTCATTTTCAAAAGAAAACAATGCAGGCAGCTTCTCTTTCCAATACAGATAATATTAATAATCATAATGACACAACGTTCATATTCTGCTGATACTAAAAAGGGCTCAGAGTAGATTACAAAGGAAATTGGAAGTCGCTACAACTAAACACAAACTAAGGTAACAAACAAATAAAACATCTTTCAGTACTATCATTTTTATCCAAATAGAGGCTGATTCAGAGTAGGGGATGTCTGGGCCGTCTGGATGGTCAAAAGTTAGACAGAGCTGTTTTGTACCCGATACTGCAACCACGGGAGCTATATGTTCTGCAGTTGCAGAATTGGAGCACATGGATGGCCCAGCGTGCCCCCTATTCTGCCACCGGAGACATCCAGCGCTGTGCCCATCCAGCCCTCACAGCACTCCTGCTTGTATATCAGTGCCATGGCACCCCATCGTCATGGCAGTGGCACGTCCTACAGGAGCAACCATTGCCCGACCGCAGAGCATGCCCCTTCTCCCACTGCCCATCCCCTGGCAGTGGTCCCCAAGGCAGAGATCAGATGGCAGGGGCTCTCCTGTGGTAGCCCTGATGGTTGGGGGGGCCTGCATGCACTGATCGTACCGGCGCCTGGCACTTATTCCACCTTCAAGGTAGAATTTTATTTATTTATTTATTTAGCTGTATTTATATCCCGCTTTTCACCGGGTCAAAGCGGTCAATTGGGGGATACATTTAACATGAGAGGATATGAGACACACACACTAATACATACAGGGAACATGGGCATTGGAGGGTTAAGTGGCTTGCCCAAGACCACAAGGAGTGCCTATAGGACTAGAAATCCCAATCCCTCCGGCCTGAGATTGCTGTCCCCAGGTGGGACTTGAACCCCTGACCCTCCGGCCTGAAGTACCTTGTCCTAACCACTAGACCACGCCTCCCTCAAAAGAATAAGCCAGGTGTCTACATTGCAGCCGCCAGACGTACAGAGGCCTGACCTCAATGGTCTCTGTATGCCTGGGTGCTGTGTCGTGCCCCCTCTCTGCCCTCGTTCTGCCTCCATGCCACCCATATCCAGCGCTCCCTGTACATCAGCCTTGTACATGCAGGGAAAACACAGGGCAGAATTGGGAGCAGCAGCTGAGCACAGGTTGTACATCCAAGGAGGAGTAGCCTAGTGGTTGGGGCAAGGTACTTCAGGCCGGAAGGTCGGGTGTTCAAATCCCACTAGAGGACAGAAACCTTGGGCCGGAAGGACTGGGGTTTCTAGTCCCACAGGTGCTCCTTGTGGTCTTGGGCAAGCCACTTAACCCTCCATTGCCCATGTTCCCCATAAGTATTAGTGTATGTGTCTCATATCCCTGCGTGTTAAATGTATCCCCTAATTGTGTTGTGACCGCTTTGATTGAAGGATAAGGCGGTATACAAAACTGTCTAAATAAATAAATAAATAAATAACCCCGCTATTCGTAGAGCGGAATCTACTCCATATTTTGCAACAGACAAGTTTTTAACAATTTATGAAACAAAATATAAGAACTCTTAGGAGATAAATAAAGGAGAAAGTAATCCCAACATAAAGGAGAAGCACCTCACATAGACCTGATTCGAGTTGACAACAGTTTATACTCTATCGAAGAAGGAAAGTCCAAAAGAACGACACAGGGATTTCAAAGGGTTCCAACTGAAATTCATAACTGAATCAGCAAAGTGAAATAATTAGGGGGGGCAGTGAATAAACTGTAATAAAACTAAACATTTCACCACAGCTTAGTTTATCGTGGGAGTCACTACTGCTAGGAGATCCTGGGCACCATTTGGAACCAGGTGCTGGCACTGGCAAGAGTAAAGGGGAAATGCTCCTGCCAACCTAGACCACCAGGGCCATCAAAGTTAGGCCCCGATGGCCTTTGGGATTAGAGGGAGTTTCAGGGGGGTTGTCTTTGAGATCAGGAGGACGAGGGTCCTGGAGCACTGTAAAGGGGCTTGGGGGTGCCAGGAAAAGTAATGCCTTTGAGCTGGTGTAATAGTTCCCTGAATAATGCGGGTTGTGGTGATTTACTGCACGCTGCATTTTTTGAATATTAATGAGGTGTTCTGCATTCATTTGCATGTTTTGCATTTAATTAGTATTCAACATGCATTACGGAGGTAAATGTGCATTGAGGTAAAATAACGTATGTTTAGGGCTTCTGGTTATAACCAATAACCACCAACAGAACATCCCCGATGCTCTAATCACGATTATCGGTTATATCCGATAAATCCCAATTTGTGTGGCACTGTGATTATTCCATCATGGCAAAGATCCCTACTGTTCTGCCCACGGAAGATCAGATCCCCACAGGCAGAACAGAAGGTGGAAGCCCAATGCAGCAGAGTCCTGTGGGGATCGGAGCTTTCAGAAAAAAAAAGATGGGAGGAGAGACAGAAAAACTTTAAAGGGGCAGTACTTTAAAAAGAAAAATGTAAGGAGGATGGGGGAACAGAGGGCATGGGGTGAGAGTGCTGGGATAAGGCAGAAACAACAGAGTCCAGAAGGGGAACAGACAGTAGAGAGAGCTTGAAGTGGGGAGGGAAGAGTATAAGGTGGAGCTTAAAGGGATGAATGCATGGGGACAAAAATGTGAATCTGCATATGCCAAAAGGTGCAATCTCCCCCAAGAGCATAAATGCAAGAACCTCCCCTCCACACTACACACATATACACACATACATATGCAATCCACTCTCAGCATACACACACACACACATGCACCACAGTCCTGCACCTACCACCACATCCCACACATATACAGGCAGATTCAGGGATAGATTCAGAGCCCCAAATAGTAGGACTGTACGTCTGGGTTGTAAGTACAACCTGCATTTAGCTGCTGCTCACGATTCCTTCCTGTTCTCTCCCCACATGTACAAGGCGTTTGGACGGGGAGAACTGGACAGGAGTGGGCGGGGGTGGAACGAAGCACCCGGACGTACAGAGGCCATTCAGGTCAGGTCTCTGTACGTCTGGCATCTCCAGCTTAGACACCTGATTTATTTCACCTCAAAGGTAGAAAAGGTGACGGGCATGGGGGTGATCGGGGCCTGCAACCCCCCAGATGACAGCGCACCACTGCGGTAGATGTCCTGCCCCCTGATCCCAGCCCTAGCTGCCCCTGGTGAGGATCCCCACGTGTGCTGTGCTTTCTCCTCCAAATCAATGTGTGTATATTTCTAAATTTTGACATGATTGTACAAATCCGTTTTTCGTTAATCAAACCGCTACTGATCGCTGGAAGTAGCGGTATACAAATGTATGCTAAATAAATAAATAAATAAATAAATTTTTGTGGGGTCAGGCATTTGAGTGCTCCTGCTGGACATGTCTGTGCCATGGCAGGGCGCCGCTGCAGTGGCACACCAGCAGGAGAATTGGGAGGGCTGGACGGGCAGGGCCCTGAGCATCCACGGAACCAGAATCAGGGGCACACCAGGCCGTCCAAGAGCCCTTATTCTGCAACCGCAGGAACATATAGCTTCCGCGTTTGCAGAATTGGGTACAAATCAGCCCCGTTTTTCTTTTGGCCGTCCAGACAGTGTGGACGTTCCCCTTGCAGAATTGGCCTCTAACTTTTATAAAAGGTTCACTGAATGTGAAGTCTTTTATAAAAACAATACAGAGCTGCAGGAAAAAGTATATTTAGCAGCACGCACATTAGAAGAAGCCATTTTACAAAGGAATATGCACAAGGAACTAGCAATATCATGCACGACTTTACATCTTTAAGTAGCTCTACTTACCCATATCAATGGTGCATTTTGTAAAAACCTTAGGCCCAATTTTCAAAAGCATTTACACAGGTAATTGCCTTATCCAGGATTTTCGAAAGTCACCTACATGGGTAACGCCCTTCGAAAATCCCGGATAAGTTCCTAATGTGCCCAGATGCTATGCCTATCTTTCAGGCGCAGGGGCTAAGCGGGTAGCATCGAATAATCGGTGTTACCTGGTTAGCTCTTGTGGCTTCCAGGTTATGCGGTGAGACCCGAATTTTCAATGCCAGGGCCGCATATAACCCCAGCATTGAAAATCCTGGTTACATGGATGGCGGGTGGGCTCTGCGCCGATGCGGCGCATAGCAATGCCCAGATGAAAATTGGATACCTTATTCTGCATTCACCTTATGTCAAAGAGAAGCTAATTGAAGAGCTAGCTTCGAAATGCAAATGTTTGCTATTTTGAGGTGGTTTCAAGCACCCCTCTGAACCCCACTTCCACAGAAGCAGCTAGCCTTGCATTGTGTGGGACATGAAGCAATCAGTTTTCTGTTCTACGCATGTACTGATACTGGAAAATATGGATTACACATACACTTGAAATGACCTTGCAAACCATGTCCAGAACACATCCCCTTATAATTCCTGCATGCTGCCACTTCCACCTCTAAATAGCATCTTTTCTAAAGATATGACCTATATATGTATGCTAGGCTGCGCTCTGCGCAAGTACGGAAGGGGCGCCAATGTCATCACTGGGCTTCTAGGAATCCTAAGAGTAATTTTTTGTGCATGGACGGGTGTTGGGGGCACCAGGGTCACGAGTCGCACAGGGCGCATTTCTATCTTGGTACAATCCTGTTTATATGTATAATCAATGTTTTTATATGTGTAAATGGTGTCTTCCCTATCTAGTATCACCCCCTAAATGAACCAAAATAAACCAAGAGTCAGTTAGTTCCATTATGAGCCCTAGTGATGAGAAACTGTAATCTGTCTCCCAGTTTCATTGTCTCTCAACTTCAGTATTACAATGACAACCTTTATTGAAGTGTCTACTAGTCACTTATTATGAAAAATATTTTGTCTAACATACAGTTCTCTGGCAAAAGGAAAGAGGAAACTCAAACACTTATTCTATCTGAATTTCACAGAGGTAACTAAAACCGGAGTAAGCACAGAAGTTAGAGAATTATGTGGACTGCATGGCGATATATAAAATCTGAAAGCACAGAATTTTTACATACATTTTAGAGAGCAATTTACATAAGATACTGTATCAACATTAACCAGTGCCATTTGCTGACGTATTCTGACAGGAAAATGAGTCAAGAACAAAGCTCTGCGCCTCACTGTTGAGACGGAGAAATCTTTCTTGAAGATGATATTCATTCTGAGAACTACTTTCACTTACTGCTGGATTCTACTTTTCCTTCCATCAAGAACCAGTGCATATCAATGCTTTGAAAGGAGAAACATGCACATTTTGCAAAATTTTCAACTTAGTCGTCTGTAATAATATTTACTCAGTGCAAAGAGAGAAGCTGCAGTACTAGCAGTGATCATAAGCTATCAGTATGTTCTAACTACAGGTTGTTTTTGACTGTCTTGACCATGCAATGTGAAGATAACGTTGGGCCTTGGGGCAATATACATAGTCAGCCTGCAGCTATGGACTATGTTGGGCTGTGGGTTGTGCCTCATCAACAGCAAAGGCAGCAGTGTGGAAGGAAAAGGTAATGATGCTGTGGTAGGCCACGGGAGAAGGAATTGGAGGAGTGAGAGGGAACATGCATTGGTGGGATGAGAGAGAGAGATGGAATAGGCTCAGGGGAAGGGCTGGGGCTTGTAACAGGAAATTTGTAGAGGACTGGCTGGGAGAAGGTTAGAGGTGGATCAACAGTATGAGAGAAAGAGAGCCAGAAAGAGATGAACTGGAGCCAGATATCCTGGTGATCATAACCTCTTCATTTGCCATCATTCTCTCAGGGTCATGATCCCAATGCTTTTATGGTACAGTGATGTGTAGTGTTTCCATTTTCCAGTGGAGGAGGCATGCTACCTTATTGTGCCTTTCTGTATAAAAAATGTTCTGCCCTTAGAACTCTGCAGCCAGCTAGGAGGTGAGCAAATCAATCAGCTTCCAGTTCCACCAACTAATCCCATGGAGGAAGGGCTAAGGAAAGGTGTCACTGGGGAGGATCCAGACAATGGGAAGGAACTGGAGGCAGGACAGGGAAAGGCAACTCTTGTCGCATGAAGGGAAGGGGTAACAAGACGTTCCTGAGGCTTCTGCATAAGGTAGGGGAACAAAACTCTGAAAGGGGCACAGGGGTAATCTTGGAGACAGCCAGTGACTATCCTAGAAGTAGGGAATGGAAAGTGCTAATAGGGGTAGGGACAGGAGAGGGGTGTTGAGGGGAGTGTGAAGAGCTGCTGTATCCTGAGGAAAAAGAGCTGTCCACAAACAAGGGAAGTAAAAACAAATCTAAGCAACAGACCTTTTACAACCTAAAATAAAATTTTAATCAATGTTAATCCTAAGTACAAAAAAATAGGTCATCTGAAAAACAGGTATTAAAAAGCCCAAGAAAGTCTCGTTTTCACATACGTCTGCATCAGGGGCATAACTACAAATAATCAAATCTCAGTACATGGTGGCGGTGGTGCAGAAAAGTCCTGCAGTGCCCATGGTCACCTACCCCGGAAAGTCTCAGTGGCTCACTCTTAAATCACCTGAAAATTCTGGTTCTGACCCACCACACGTCGCACTAAGTGAACTTTGATAATTAACCATGTCATTGCCTGAAACAGAGAGATACTGATTCCTCTCAGTATCAATTAAAAGTCACAAGAGCTTCTCTAAAGAGTCTATCCGATGGAACTGGTGCCACTCTCCTCTTCCTCCTGCTGTGACTGTGCTGCTATCGCTGCCTTTGCTGATCTGTGTGGGGATGTCCCTTTGCACTCTGACCCATGCAAGCTGAAGGATACAGCAATAGGAGCATGGCTGCGGTGGGAGGCAGGTGGCAGTGGCACTGGTACTGTCAGATGGGGGCAAGTGCTGGGACCACTGCACCCGTTTTACAGCTGTGTACAGGATCCTCCCCATCCCAGCACACCGTAGGAGGTGCAATTCCTCAGCAAGGTGAGCATGCATAGTATTACACACATGCTTACTCCATGGCTTGATGACATAGACCGTTTCCTGAGCAGCATATCACTCAAATAAATTCCAGTTATCTTCCCTTTTTGATGTTACTAATGCTGCTAGTGATGAATTTGCTGAAAGAAGTCCTACCGATGTGTTTGTGTATCTTTTAATAAGAAAGAAATATAAGTAACCCATCACCCTATTATTCTCTATTACATGAAGCACCTTAACAGGATAGTACAATATGCATTATGATCTTTAATTAATGACTTATTTTCATTTTTTTTTGAGCTAGCAGTTTCCTTCACAATACACCAAGAAGGAAATTTTATAAGGAGGAGCCCAGTTCTAGGTGCCAACAAAGCACCTAAATGTTGGTATTTTAGACAGTTATGCATGCAAGCATGATGTCTATCTCTATGTGAAGAAAGAGATCATTCAAGAAAGACATCATGCTTGGCAAGGTAGCAAGTCAACGCAAAAGAGGAAGACCAGCAACGAGGGGGATCGATACAACAACAACAGCAGCAGCTATGGGGCTACTCTTTCAACAATGAGCTGTCTGACTGAAGACTGAACACACTTCAGGACAAGATTCCAGAAGGTTGGCATGAGTCAACACCAAATCGATGGCACTTGCAACGACATGCATGCAAATGGCCACTTATACACATCAATGACTTATAAAATACCGACTAAAGGGAAGGTATACACAATGAATTACCTGTACTTTTACTGGGCATGCACAGGAGCAGTTTGGGAAGAGTATGGGCAGTGCAAGCATGTGCACTGATTATAAAATACTATAATTTACATGCATCTTTGCAAAAGGTTGGCATGGTCATCGACACCAGCTGCAGGGCTGGTGTAAGTCATGCGTTCTCTGTTAGTTACGCTACTATTTTATGAAGTCAAGTACGCATGTGCTTGCCTTTATAAAACAGGTGTGAAACTGTGTGTTAACCAGCCATGACTTTGCAAAATCACTCTCCAAGGGCATAATAGAAAGGCAGATGATAGGATGGAGTGCCTGTGTTATAAATGCAACTCTGTCCCCATCCAATTAAAGAAAGGGTACTTTTCAAAAGCCTGGGTAAACAGGCTATCTA
Organism: Ichthyophis bannanicus; assembly: GCA_033557465.1. Taxonomy (NCBI): domain Eukaryota; kingdom Metazoa; phylum Chordata; class Amphibia; order Gymnophiona; family Ichthyophiidae; genus Ichthyophis; species Ichthyophis bannanicus. The sequence continues at coordinate 63,393,429 of CM066039.1, read as the reverse complement.
AAAACTGCCCACCATTTCCCCAGGTTAAAGTGTTCATGGAAATGAAGAATGTATCTAGTCTTATCCATGGGAAATGCAGGCTGGCTTAGAAGTGCGGTTAGGTCAGGAGAGGCAACAATGTGTGTAGTTTCACCTTTTAAAAACTAAAAACATGACTTTCCTTCTCAGAGCTGCTGCACAGTTGACAGGTAAAGGAACCTGAAGGCTTTCAGACCACAGGGGACCTCCATTCCTGCCTGAGACTGTAAAAGGCAGAACCTGCTAAAAGGCTTTGGGGGCCCTGTCTCAAATTTCTTCCCTGGGCCCCGAGGTATCTAATACCAACCCTCTGGACTTTGCAGCCACCTGCAGAATTTTGAAAACTGACCCCTGTGTAAAGGTGCACAAAAAAGGCAAATTGAAAGGCAATATCAGGAAAAACATTTTCCCTGAAAGGGTGGTGGATGCTTGGAATGCCCTCCCGATGGAAGTGGTGGGGGCAAACAAAGTGACGGAATTCAAAATGGCATGGGACAGACACAGTGGATCCCTTTACAGCAACAGGATAAAATCAAAATAAACTTAACTATCTAATTTCTAAACATATAGGGGTGTCCTACAGGGAGCGGTGGGTTCACCCCTAAACAAAGACATGGGGAGGGGTGGCCTGCAGGGAGCGGCAGGTGCACCTACTCTTGCCATCTTACTGGGCAGACTAGATGGACCATACTGGTCTTTATCTGCCGTCATTTACTATGTTGCTAAGGCTAAACTATTTGGGTTTAGTATACACATGACAGAGCAATTCAAATGATGTTTTAGGCCCCTTTGCAATATTCGCTCATGAAGAAATGACTAATGGAGCAGAATAAGGTGCACTCTGGTCAGGATTCATATGAGGAATGTAAGTATTCTTTACCATGGAAACAAATGCTTTCAGGAGATTATCTAAATCAGTTAACAATATCAGCTGCCCTGTCGCACTCCGTATATCTAATATAAGCCCTGACTTACACGGCACTTTCCGAAATCTTTACGTTTCAAACAGTTATTTCCCTCACTGTATTTGGGGGAAACTGTAAGGAGGAACACAAGGGGGCTTGTTTACAAAGCCGCGGTAGTGGTTCGCGATCGCGATCGCAGCCGCGGCCCCATTGAAATCAATGGGGCCGCGGCTCCGATTACGATCGCAAACCGCTACCGCGGCTTTGTAAACAAGCCCCAAGGTGTCAGATGAATGACCCAACATAAAACTAAACCATATCAAAATTGTTTTTCCAGATCCAAGCTGTACAATGCAAAAAAAGACACAAACGAATGGCTGACTAGCAGCGATGCTAACAAGCAAAAGTAGGAAAGCAGCATTATGTGAATACCGTGAAGGGACAATTGGCTTTCCTGGGGAGATGATTATACCAGAGAGAGAAGCATGTGTTATGCAAAGTGCCTAAAGCTATTATATATAAAATGGGGGAGTAATGAAGGGTTTCGTATGTGAAAATGCAGGAAAACAACTGAAGAGAAAAGATAAAGGGGAGGGTTTACCAAAAATTGGCTTGGATGGAAAAATCGCTCCGGTGTTGCACCTGCACTTTCTCCAATGAAAATGAGGTATTTTAATAGTGAGGTCTGCAGCAATTTTGAAGTGGAGGAAAATGACTGATCTTAATCAGATTTTTAACACTGCCCACATTTTCCCGTTCTGAGGTTAAAGCACCTGCAGCCAAAAATAATTTGCTCTGTAACTGCAGCACAGTCATAATAGAAAGGCAGATGATAGGATGGAGTGCCTGTGTTATATATGCAACTCTGCCCCCATCCAATTAAAGAAAGGGTACTTTTCAAAAGCCTGGGTAAACAGGGGGCTGGACCGACAGGGCTGTGCATGGGAGCAGAATGAATCACAGGCCTGAGCTTCCACCACCCCCCAAGTTTCAGCTTCGGAGGCCCTGCCGTTACCACTGCTGATGGCGACATAGGAAAAGCGGCAATGGCAGCAGAAGGGCAGAGCTGCCGCCTAATTGCTGATCTTCCAGGGTTTTGTTTTTTTTTACTATAGGCAAAGAGAGTCACCCCTGAGCTGCCCCTCATCACAAAAAACGACTTTTCCAATGCCAGTTCTACAGCTCTTCCCGGCAGCCTGCCTGGATTTATAAAAAGTGGCCAGGCCAACCAGTTGGTAACTTTCTGATCCAGCCATAAACGTGGCCTTTGAAACATCTTTCTAAATGAATCCTATTTTACAAAGGCTCCCTGAATTGAGGGGAGGAGATGACCTAGTGGTAGAACAATAGCCTGGGCTCAAATCCTGTTTCTACCATCAACATTTGTGACCTTGGGCAAGTCATTTTATTTTCGATTGCCTCAGATAGTGAATTATATTGTAAGCTCTTTGCAGAAGAGACATATTGCACTTGACTACTTATCACCACTGTATAGGGATGTGTTAAGTCCAGTAGTGATATAGTGGAGGGGCTGTCGGGTAAGATTTGCCTCTTTGCGGATGATACCAAAATCTGCAATAGAGTAGACACCCAGGAAAACGTAAATAACATGAGGAGGGATCTAGCTAAGTTTGAAGAATGGTCTAGAATTTGGCAGTTGGGATTTAATGTTAAAAAATGTAAGGTCATGCATTTGGGCTGCAGCAATCTAAGGGAGCAATATAGTATAGGGGGTGAAGTACTTTTGTCCACTAAAGAAGAGTGGGACCTAGGCGTGATTGTGTCTGATGATCTTAAAGTAGCGAAACAGGTAGAAAAGGCAACAGCAAAAGCTAGAAGGATGCTTGGGTGCATACGGAGAGGAATGGCTAGCAGAAAAAAGGAGGTGATAGTGCCTCTGTATAAGTCTTTGGTGCGACCTCATTTGGAGTATAGTGTGCAATTCTGGAGACCGCACCTTCAAAAGGATGTGAACAGAATTGAGTCGGTGCAGAGGGTGGCTACTAAAATGGTTAGTGGTCTTCATTATAGAGCATATGAGGACAGACTTAAGGATCTTAATATGTACACCTTAGAGGAAAGGCGGGATAGAGGTGATATGATTGAGATGTTTAAATACCTCTGTGGCATAAATGTACAGGGGGAGAGCCTCTTTCAATTGAAAGCAAGTTCTGCTATGAGGGGACATGGGATGAGGGTGAAAGGGGATAGATTCAGGAGTGATATGCGGAAATATTTCTTTACGGAAAGAGTGGTGGATCCGTGGAATAGTCTCCCAGTGGAGGTGGTAGAAATGAGGACAGTATCTGAATTCAAAAAAGCATGGGACAAACACAGAGGATCTCTAAAGGAAAAAAAGGGGACTGTGGTAGTTGTTGATATGGAAAGACAGACTAGATAGGCCATGTGGTCTTTTTCTGTCGTCATTTTTCTATGTTTCTATAAATACAGGGTGGCCCAAAAAAGTGAGAACATCTCGTAGCATATAAGTTATTCAAAAATTCAAAAAGACAGATGTAAACAATTGACAAATTAAAAACAAAAAAAGACGGTGATCAGAAATTGTCGAAATAAAGACGTTATATAGCTAAAAAAGGTAAATAAGTAAACTATTTAAGCTTTTAATTTACAAGATGTTCTCACTTTTTTTGGGCCACCCTGTATATTGGGCCCAGTATTCAAAGGATTTATGCTCCTAATCTTGAGAGTTACGCTCCTAAATCAGCCTCTTTGAAAATGTATTATAGCTTAAGTGCCTAAATATTTTCTTACAATTTCACTAAACTCTTAAATTTAGGAGCATAAATAGTGGGTGGCAACAAGGGTGGATTTAGAATTGGGGAAAATAAGTTAGGAGCTTAGCACTGATTTTCAGCAAGTGACCTTGGGCAAATTAGGCTCATAAATTAGGCTCATAAATCTAGGCAAATGAATGGTGGTCCTAAATCTAGGCACACAAATTTTAAGCTCCTAAGTGTGGCTGAAAATAGGGCACACATTTAGGAGCCCGGCTTAGGAGCCTAAATTTAGGAGCTCAGCTTTTTCTGAATATTGGGCCCATTATTATTTTGCCACCGAAAACATGTGAATATTGGATATTTCAAAACTGAATATCCATGGGGAGCTAATTAAGAAACCAAGCTCCAAACATCCTTTTTTAAAATGTTTGAGGTGGTTTTAAACACCAGAGAGATGAGCACAATTGTCCCCTCAATCATTCCTGCAAACCCATGATCCAAACAAGCAGATAGCAGATAGTACGCTGCAAAACTGGAAATAAATATATTCTTTTAAAGTCTGCCCGAACCATGCTCAGAATAAACCCCCTTGAAATTTGTGTGTGCTGCAAGTATACATGTGTAAGCAGTGGCCTTTCCAAAATTACTTGTTATGTGTGGATGCTCACTTATACACATAAACCTGATTCTTACATGTGTAAGTGAGACCAAACTCTTCTAAAATCACCTACTTAACCTTCTGCTAAAATCTGGCTTTGTGCAATGGCCTTTGGAAACAGAAAATGTATCAGGACCTCCCGTTTGTCAAGATGTGCTCCCCTGACCCCTGGAAAAATGGCTGATAAGTAGCAAAACTGCTCCTATTCATGTTAAAACCTGGAATCCCAAGCTCCTTATATCTGATGCTATTCCCTATTGTGCCTTATTTAAGATATTAATCAGATGGAAGGATAACTCTGTGAGGAAAGGCTTAAAAGTTTAGACCTCTTCTGCATGGAGAAGAGATGGTTGAGGGGAGATACACTATGATGCAATGCAATGTGTGTCTTTGAGTCAGCCCTGACTCCTGGTGACCCAGAAGCTCCTGGGTTTTCTTGGCATTGTCACTGGAAGTAGATTGCCAGGCCTTTCTTCTGAGCCAATGGAGGGTTAAGTGACTTGCCCAAGGCCATGAGGAATGCTAGTGGGAATTGAATCCTGGTTGTTTGGTTACCAAGCCAGTGTTCTAACCACTAGGCTACTCCTCCACTCCTATACACTATGATAGAGGTCAAAAAATGAATGAGCAGACTAGAACAAGTAATCGTGAATCGGTCGTTTACTCCTTCAAAACATATAAAGACTAGGGGATATGTAATGAAGCTATCAAGTAGTACATTTAAAACTAAATGGAGCCTGATTCCGAAAGGGGCACATCTGGACCATCTGGACATCCCCATGCAGGACGGTCCTGTTAGGACCCGATTCTGGACTGCAGGAACAAAACATTCCTGCGGTATACAGAATTGGGCCCGAGGATAGCCCAGTATACCCCTGCCTGCCACGGCTCGGCCCCCTCCTCTTTCTCACCACCCAACCCACGGCTGGTCAGCCAGAGCCTGGATTGGGCAGTGGGGACCCCCCGCACCCAGCCCCAGCCCTGGGGTGGGGATCCCCATGCCCGATCGCAGGATCAGTGCTGCTTATTCCACCGTTGAGTTGGAATAAGCAGCACGTTCCCTTTGACCTGGCAGGATGTACAAGGCCATGACTTGAATCAGCCCTGTATGTCCTGCCGGGCTAGCCTGCCCCCACTCCACCCTGGCCCCACCCCTACCTCCTCCTGCCTCCCCGTCGGCTCTCCCCGTCCTGCTGCTCAAAATGTGTGGGGAGAGCTGGAGGGGGAATCGGGCCAGGAAGGCTTGCGAGGCTGCACATCCTGCGACTCTGCATCGGGCCCTAAGTGGAGAAAATATTTTTTCACTCAATGTGTAATTAAGCTCTGGAATTTGTTGCTAGAGGATGTAGTAAAATCTATTAGTGTAGCTCGGTTTAAAAAAGGTTTGGACAAATTCCTGGAGGAGAAGTCCATAAACCACAGTTAAATTAGACTGGGGAAATCCACTGCTTATCCCTGGAAGACTGCAAGCTGCAAGGAATCGGCCTACCTTTTGGGATCCTGCCAGGTACTTGTGACCTAGATTAGCCACTACTGGAAACAGGATAATGGGCTTGATGGACCATTGGTCTGACTCAATATGGAAAATCTCATGTTCTTAAATGAATGCACTTGACTGCAATCGTAACTTCTTGCCACATGCATTGAGCTCAGTTGGAAGAGTATATAATAAATAAACATAGAAATGTAGAAGCATACAAAATGCTGGCAGATAAGGACTAAAAGGCACATTTTAGAAACGATGTCCTAGTGCAATCTGGGAGGTGCAAAACAGAATGTCAAAAAAAAAAAAAAAAAAAAAAAGCTGACGTGTCCAAGTTCAGGCACTATTTCAGAAACATGGATGTGCCGGATATGGACATAGCACTGCAGACTGGGGATATCTAATAGCCTAATGGTTAGAGTAGTGGGATAGGACCAGGGCAGTCAGGTTCAAATCTCACTGCTGCTCCTTCTGATCTTGGGCAAGTCATTCAACCCTCCATCTTCTCTACACCCTCTGGATGTCTAACACTTCCCTGATGCCTGTTTGTGCCTGAAGCAGGTCTAAACTTGGACAGGTCCACTGTACTACCCCAGACACACCTCCGCCCCACAGACATTCCCACACTGGAGACATCTTTAAAAGCCATTTGTAAAATGGCTCCGGGGACATCTCCATGGGATGGACAGCCGCATGCACATTTTCGGATGTCCAAATCATGACTTTTAAAACTGCCTCCCTGTGAGGCTAGCTTTATGACTGCGAGACCTAATTTTAGGCACCTAGAACTCATTAACTTGAGTCTATTTACTTACTTTTCTTTATAAAATAGAGGTGTAAATATCCAAAAGTGCATGTTAGATCTAAACACAGGCACTTTGTCTGAACCTAGAATTCTAAAGAATGCACGCAAGTTATAGCACTTTACAACTTAGGTGTATAAATTTGGGTTCCGCCAGTACACATGCTCATGGTAAAAGTGCACTTAATCGGTCTTACGCGCGTAAAGTATGCCTGTGCATGCCCATTCGCGCACAGAAGTCCTTGCAGATAGTGTATGCATATCTTTAGGTAGCTTTCTATAAAACTACCCCGTAAGGCCTAGAGAGCTTGCTCATCTACACCAGCGTCCTCGCTCTACCTTCCCTTCTACTACCCCACATGGCCTAGAGAGCTTGCTCATCTACACCAGCGTCCTAGCTCTACCTTCCCTTCTTCTCCTTCAGAGATCCTCTGAGCTTATCCCACACTTTCCTCATCTCGACCACCCCCACTGCAAAGCTATCCACACATCTGCCACCCTTTCCGTAAAGAACATTTTCTTTAGATTCTTTCTTTCTTTCTTTGTTTATTTATTTGCAACGTTTTTATATACCGCCGTTTCCTAAGATCAGTGGTGGTTTACACTGAACATAAGTCAAAATACAGAGAACAATGTGAAATACAGAGAAACAATAAGTAACTATCAAAAATACATGTAACTTTAAGCAACTTTGTACAGTTAAGGAGGTTCAGAACTATTGACAGTTTTGACATAATTTACATATATACAGGTTTTAGTTATCAGCTTAGGTAGGAATGTGGGTAGTAGTAAATTGTATAGGAGTAATAGATACAGACTGTATTATGGAGGATGGGAGGTTGTATCCGTACAACAATCCATTTTGGAATAATGTTGTGTGAAGAGGTGAGTTTTTACTCTTTACTCATTAGTTTATTCCTCCAGAGCTTCCTTTCAATGGAAAGAGGCCTACCTCCTGGGCATTTATACTCTGGAGGTATCTGCATGTGTCAACTGTATCTCCCTTCTCCCCTTTCTTCACAAACATGCACAGTTAGCTCCTTAAGTCCAACTCTATATGTTTTTTGACAAAGACTACTGCTCATTTCAGTTGTTGCCCTCTGGACTTACCCCATACTGGTCATATCCTTCTGAAAGTGAGGATGATGATGACTCAGGAAGGGCAATTTTCAGACAGACAAATGAAGGAGGTAAAATGCACTTTGAAAACTGACTGGACAAGGTCAGGTTCCCAATTAGGAGCCACCACTCAGGAAATGGATCTAGGCAATACAGTGAAATCCTCACTTCAGTATGCAGTAGTGATCAAAATAGCAATTACAATCTTAGGAATTATTTGAAATGGAATAGAAAGCAAACCTGGGACTACTACAACATCCCCATGTTGATGCATGATGCAACCACACCTTGACTACTGGGTGCAGTTCTGCCTGCAACCCTGCACCATCTCAAAAATAATATAGGGAAACCATAAGAGGGCAATAAAAATTATAAAGGGCATAAATACTATAGAACAACCCCTCTGTGGGAAAACTCATAACAAATTAAGGGCCCTTAAGCTTCAAGCAGAGATGACTAAAAGGGAATATGATAAAGGTATATCAAATCACGAGTAGTGTAGGACAAGCTAATAGGGAACATCTATTTCCTCTGTCAGATTGTATTAGGACCAGGGAATACTCCTTGAAATTAATTGGCAGCACATTTAAATGAAATTTCAGAAGACATGTTTCCAGTGAATGCACAATAAAGCTGTGAATTTTGTTACCACAAAATATAGACAAAGCTAGAGTTTAAAAGAAAGGTTTGGCCAAGTTTCTGGCAGAAAGATCCATAAATCGAGGCTTGTCACCACTTACTTCTGGGAGTTGACAATAGGGAATGAGTCTCCTCAAATGGATCTACTGAGTACTTTTAATTGATGGACTTTTGCATCTTCTTTTCTTCTTAATCCCCCACCTCCCGGCATGTTAACAGACCCCCAAGCCATCCAATCCCCCACCCTTTCCCCTTCAGTATGAAGACCTCCCCCCCCCCCCCCCCCATTATTTTCAGCCTAACTCCTAGTGGTAATACTGCAAGATTATCACTAGGGGTCATAGTAGCCCTTTTGGAACCCAGAGCCAAAGGAGCTCCTGCTCTAACTACACATCAGGAACCTTGATAAGACCAAGAAGAGGGCTTGGAGCTGTTTTTCTTGCAATGGGGGAGGGGGTCTTCCTGCCAGGGGGATACCTGCTGGGGGGCAATGATGACTAGGGAGGATAGGATGCTTTGAGAGGTATCAGAGAGTTCTGTTGTCTTGGAGGGGACTGGGGGAGGGGTTAGGGGGTGATCACTGAAGGGGTGAGATGGTGTTGCAGGATCAGATGTGCAAGCAGCTAGAGAGCAGCAATATTACAAATCTTCTCTTAAGCATGTGGGCTATAGAAACATGCCCTTTCACAGCTTTTTAAAATTGCTGCTCCTTCTGGAAATCAGGAGCCATCAATGATCCGCTTTGCACAGATTTTATAAGAGGCTCTGCATTTGACAGTGTTTCTTATAAATATGATGGGAACTTTTCACATCCTGATGTGGACGTTTAAATTCTCTCTCCATGTCCTACCTTCACATTTTATGAGCGGGAGTTTAGTCTAGTCATTACAGGCAGTTTCTGGATGAATTTAGACCCCTTAGGTTAGGGGGTCATTCTGTGCCATGAATAGCAGGGATGTACATCCCCGCTATTTGTCCCCCTGCCGCCCCGGTGCAAAAGCTCCCAGTACATACAGCTGTGTTGTATGGGGAGCTATAGACAGGGGTGGGAGGAGGCAGTTTATAGACAGAGCAAGGGCAGGGCGAGACCCTGGACATACAGGGCTGATTCAGAGGTCGATCCTGTATGTCCAGGGTCGGCTGGGTAGATGGGGGACTTATTCTATCTCTGAGGTGGAATAAGTCCCCCTGGACATTGGGGGGATGGTGGTGGACATCAGGGATAGACAGGTGAGGGGCGAAGCAGTTTCCCCGTAACCTGACCCTGGCCATGGGAGACCGGATTGGGGGTTGGGCTGCAGGGAAAGAGCATTTTGGGTTTGGCCGGGGACTGTGGCACTGTAATGGAGCAACAAGACGCCATGGCACTGCGGCTCCATTACAGAGCCAGGCTGAGATAGCTGGGTATGTGGCTAGGTGTGTGGCCGATCAGAATCGGGGCCCGGCATGCATGTCCAGACCATAGATCCAATTCTGATCCTGCGGGCACATCTAGCAAGCCTTAAAGAGAAAAACGTTTATAGGATAGAAAATTCATAATCCGAATTCAATAAAGAGATCATTAGAGAAAGACATTATGCTTGGCAAGATAGAAGGTCAACGCAAAAGAGGAAGGCCAGCAGTGAGATGGATCGATACAATAACAGCAGCTACGGGTACCAGTCTGTCAACAATGAGCCGCCTGACTGAAGACCGAACACAATTTAGGGTAGCTATCCAGAGGGTCGCCATGAGTCGACTCCGACTCGACGGCACTTAACAACAACAACAACAACAACATTCAATAAAAGATGATCCAATTTATTCAACAAAACGATGGTCACAGGTTTGGAGCGCCTTGAACTGAGCTTTATTGTAATTTAGGGGCTCCTTTACTAAAGTGTAGGTACTGAAGTATGTAGGTACTGAGAGTTTTGTAGTGTGTTAAGCAAGCACTGAGGCCTGCGGTAGCTATTAGCATGGGCCAGTTTCTATGATAACTGTGAATCGCGTGTTGGGGTAGTAAGGTGTCAGATTAGGGGCACAGAATGAGTCTGCTGAGCAGTACACAGTTACCATGGGAGCAAACACTGCATGATAACTGCAACTCTTGCAGGTTCACCTAGCGCTACCTCAATAGAAGGAGCTAAGTGCGCTTGCGGTAACTGTTTATACTGCTACGGCGCAATAGGGTAGCATTCAGTGTGATACTTGACAGGAACATGCTTTAAAACCCTCCCCCTTCCCCTGGTACTTAGTGCACATCGGTTGCAACCACTGTGCATTAGTTTTTGTGCTAAACACGCCTTAGTTGCAAACCTCCATAGAACTTTAGTAAAAAGGCCCCTTAGTCTGCACCAAAAGAAGAAAGGGGATTGTTTTCCATCGCCCTCAAGGAGTATTTAAGAGGAATTGTGGACTGTATTTCAAATTCTTTATCAATTAAATGAGTCAGTTAACAAATTTTGTGTGTATTGGATCTTGGAAAAACACAGCATTTGAAGAGAAGATATGTGAGCATTCACCAAAAGATTAAGTACTGATAGCCTTTTCATATATGAAATATTTGTTGGTGTGCCTATCCTGGATAAAAGCTTGCTGGGATATAGCTATCAAGTATTTGTGGACCCAGTGAACTAGGGAATGTTGATGATCAGTTAATTGTAGGGGTATAGTTTATGCCTCATGCCATTTGAATTGGAGCTCCCTCCACGTTGTCTTCTTTATTTATTTCTTCATTTATCTATTTAAGTTGGTAATATAAAATTGACTGTTTTTGAATTATTGATTTAAGCATTGTTTATGAAATAGATTTAATTGATTAGAATAAGTTGGGTCATAATTTGTTGATTAAGGATTATGATTTTTTCTATATTTAAGGTGTTATACAGTATATGGGTTTATGGGAGTAGGAAGGGTCCATCCTAGGAAGTAAAGACATTATCCCATAGAGGGTAATTTTATAGCTGGGCACCTAGGTTGAAAGGGCAGAAAGGCACCTATTTCATAAAGGTCAGGGGAGTGGTCGTGTTCTGGGTTGGGAGGGGGAGACATCATCCATGTTGATCTGCTGTCTACAGGGTGGGTAATGCCAAAGGAAGGGGTTGATTGATTGGAGGGGCTAGAATGGGTTTCTTTCATTTGGGAGGGGAGGCTTGATCGGGGCTGTTCAGGCCTTCAGGGGGGCTGGACATCGCAGCTGCCTCTTGTCCCTTCCCTGTAGTTGTTCTCCAGGGCCATGGGCCCATGTGTTAAATGTTTGTCCTGTGTGTTACATGCAGGGCAGATACTGGGCACACCCCCTGCATTTACTTCACATGGTTTCCACCTTCTGTACCAGTATTTTTGGCATGCCATACAGTAGATGCCTCAATTTACTGCATTTTAGTAAATATACCCCCTAATTTTATAACAGTCCTTTTGTGCACACAAACCAACACTTCCTTTTCTCTTCTTTCCCTTCAAGTTCTGCCATATTATTATGTGTTAAACTAAACTGGACTAAATTTTACAGGTGAAAAAGCTTTATAACAGGACCTGCTTTGTGTGCAAGTAAGCTTATAAGCGTAGTGCCTGCACACACATAACATAACACTTTACCCAGAATGAGAGGTCTGGGAGGGGCTTGTATTTGGAATTTAAAAAGTATGCATGCATTTTTCATAAAAACGAGTGTTGGCAGATGTGTGTGGATACTTCTTGAGTAATTTTCAAAATGAAAGTGCTCACATCGCATTTTGATATGATTTTTATGCCCACGCCTACCTTTCTCAAGAGCGCACATAAACTATAGTGTTTTATAATTTACATGAGTGCTTGTGTGCTCCACCCAAGCTGCACGGGAGGCAGGCCTCTTTCAGTTGAAAAGAGGCTCTGGAACAAAAGGTCCTAGGATGAAGACGAAAGGGGATGGACTCTTAAGGAAATATTTCTTTACAGAAAGGGTGGTCGATGTGCTGAATAGTGGAGGTGATGGAAACGAGATTTGTATCTGAATTCAAGAAAGTATGAGACCAGCACACAGGATCCCTGAGGGGAGGGAGTAAGCGATTATAAAGTTTAGTCGTTGGCATGGATGGACAGACTGGATAAGCCATATGGTCTTTATTATTTTCGCTGCTTGTTTTTATGTATATTTTAATGCATAATTACCATTTGCAGGGATTTTTTTTTAAGATTCAGGATAAGAAAACTGTGAATATGGCAGGTATAGAAGACTGTTTACCCTTTTGTCATTACTTTGTAGAACCATCTTTGGCAAAATAGCAACTTTCAAACAATTCCTGTGGCCAGCAAAGAGACTTATATATTCTTGATTTTGGAATTTTTCTCCCACTCTTCCTTGTGGAGCTCTTCTATCTCAGTATTCTTACTGTAGGTCTACTTGCATGCACTAGATGTTTGAGATTTCCACATAGATTTTCGATTATCAAGTCTGGGGACCATGAAGGCCATTCTAAAACGTTTATCTTAACTTCCTGTGAGTCTTTGTGGTTCATTGTAGTTTTTGGATTGTTTTCTTACTGAAAGATCTAACTTCCTTTCAGCATCAATTTCTGTACTGACTGTGGGTCATTAGCTTCTTGGATATATTGATATTTAGTTGAATCCATTCTAACTTTACCCGCACAATATTTGGTAAGAAACGTCATAATAGGTCCACCCACTTGCTTAATACTTAGTAAAGTGTTCTTCCTTTTCATCCACCAGATAAGATAGTTAATTGAGATTCTGAAGATTCCCCCTGAGAGAATTCCTCAGAGAACTAGGTTTTATTATGTGCCTATGAGCAGGTGCCGAGTCACAGAGTTCACATGGATGTCTCAGCTGTATCACAGACTTCAGGCTACTCCAGTCACACTGATGGTGATCTTAGCCTTGAGTTCAGACCATGAATGACTTTAGTGGATTTTCTTCAGACATCACAATGAGGAATTTTTGAACTGTAGAGTAAGCATGTTTCTGGACTTTACAAGGGGAACACAGAAGTGACAGAGTTTCTCCTTCTTAGGACAAGTATTCTTCAGCAGGGAGCATTATTTTTCCTAAAATTCCCCTATAACTGTGTTTGTAAAATATAAATTCTTTCAGTATGGATTTTGTGAAACCTTCTCATCTATCAGTTTCTACTGCAGCTAATCAAAATGACATAGGGCCCGATTTTCATCTAGGCATGCCCGGAGCTGCCGAGGCTAAACGAATAGCAGCGATTTTTGATGCTACCCACTTAGCCTCTATGCCTTAGAGCAGGGGTGTCAAACTCAAATACACAGTGGGCCAAAATGTAAAACTTGAACAAAGTCGCGGGCCAGCATTGAACAAATGAACCTTTTAATATGGACACAAACAAGATTTGCTTTAACATTGAATATGAAGCAACACTTATTACTATACAATTTATAACTTAATAGTTCAGATATGCAAAAACCAATTTCAAATAAAAAAAAACATCAATGACATTCATTTATTAAATAAGATTTAAATAATAATAAATAATAATTTTTAAAATAAAATAACAATAATAAAATTAATCAACCATTCAAGCCCATGTCTTGGAGTAGCAAGAAAAAGTGCATAAAGAAAACGTTAATTATTGCTCAGTTTGCTGCACACTGATCTAACCTGATGTGCCCAAGCCAGATACCTGGCATCTCTTCTTGGATGATAGTTCATCAATGTCTGGGCTCAGGCTTTGAGCTGAGGAAATCCTCAGTATCGAGCGAAGGTGTTCATCAGTCAGACGTCTCCTGTGAGATGTTTTGGTCATCTTCATCGAGGAGAAAAGTTGCTCACATAGATAAGTGCTGCCGAACATGGAGAGCATCTGAGCAGCTTGGGTGCGGAGCTGAGGCATTGTGTCAGGGATGAACTGTGGAAACTGGGCGGCGCCCACAGCATCATACTTTGACTTCGGCGTGTCATTACACTGGAGTTCAATTAGCTCCATTTGGAGGTTGGTTGGTGCGTTTTCCACATTAACTGCAAAGGGATTACTGAGCAGTTCAAACCTACATTTCTGGACATCAAAGTCGGCAAATCGCCGGCTAAACTCAGCGCCGAGTACACTGAGTTTTTCAGCAAACTGTGCGCATGGGAACAAGTTGGTAAAGAACTGCGTTTTCATGGTTTGGCAGCAGGGAAAATGGCCAAGGTTTCCTTGCAGCATCTGATTCTCCCACAGGCACAGTTTAGTTTTAAAAGCCCTCACTGCAGCGTACATGTCTGTGATGATGCGCCCCCGCCCCTGAAGCTGCAGGTTCAGCGCATCGAGATGGTTCGAGATGTCACACAGAAAGGCCAGCTCACACAGAAACTTTTTCTCCCGAAGCTCTGCTGTGTCCTTCCCTTTGCTTTCCAGAAACTGACATATTTCCTCATGCAGCTCAAAACATCTATTCAGTACTTTTCCTCGGCTTAACCATCTCACCTCTGTGTGATACGGCACGTCTGCGTATTCCGAACCACACTCCTCCAGAAAAGACTTAAACTGGCGGTGATTCAGACCTTTGGCTCTTATAAAGTTAACTACTTGTGTTACTGTGGTCATAACATGTTCCATCTTTAGGGCTTTGCCACACAATGATTCCTGATGTATGATGCAGTGATAAACAGTTAGTTCACCTGCACAGTTCTCTTCCTGCATCTTCTCCCGGACCCTGCCCACCAGTCCACTTGTTTTACCGCACATCGCTGGCGCACCATCTGTCGTTAATCCCACGAGTTTATCCCACGGCAGCTTTATTTCAGTTACGCATTTGGAAACCTCCTCAAAAATTTCCTTTCCTGTGGTTGTGCCATGCATTGATTTGAATCCCAATAGCTCCTCCGTAACACACATATTTGAGTCGACTCCACGGATGAAGACTGACAGCTGAGCAGTATCAGATGCGTCGCTGCTCTCATCCACAGCAAGGGAGAATGCAACGAAATCTTTTCCCTTTTCCAAAAGCTGGTCATACAGATTGGTGGCAAGATCACATGTGCGATCAGCTACTGTGTTTCTGATCAGGCTCACGTTTGAAAAGGCTTGCTTTTTCTCTGGGCACACGATGTCACAAACTTTCAACATGCACTTTTTCACAAACTCTCCCTCATTAAAGGGCCAGGCTGATTTTGCGATCTCTGCTGCCACAATATAACTAGCCTTTACAGCAGCCTCACTTTGTGATGTGGCTTTTATGAACATATTCTGTTGTGAAACCAAACTTCTTTTCATCTCCTCCACTTTCTGGCTCCTTTGAGTCATGTCCAGGTCCTTGTACTTGTCATGGTGTTTTGTTTCATAGTGTCGTCAAATGTTATACTCCTTAGTTATAGCCACGTTGACTCCACAAATCAGACAAACAGGTCTGTCTTTTACATATGTAAACAAATATTCTGTCTCCCACCTGTCCAGAAAGTTCCTGTTGTCTGCCTTTCTTTTTGCCATTTTTGGGAAGGGGTTCCACAGTGACAGTTGTAGCTTGAGATCGCTATGACTTCTGTCACACAGGAGAGGGCGTTTCTGGGACCTGTCCTGATTGACGCGCCAAAACAACAGCAAGGCATTATGGGATTTGTAGTATTAGCGATGAATGAATGCGCTGTATAATACCGGCGGGCTAGCTCTAGTAGTCATTTGGTATAGCCTCGCGGGCCAAATATAATTACACTACGGGCCAAATTTGGCCCGCGGGCCAGAGTTTGACACCTATGCCTTAGAGGTAGGCAAGGAAAAAACGTGCCTATCTTTAAGGCGCAGAGGGCTAAGTGGGTAGCACTGAAAATTGCTGCTACCAGTTTAGCCCTTTCCTCCGCCCCTGCTCCGCCCCAGAATGCCCTCAACACATCCCAATGCTAACCGCATAGCATCTGGGCACGTTAAGGACTTTTCCAGGATTCTCCAAAGGCATTACCCATGTAGGTGCCTTTGGAATATCCCGGATAAGGCATTTACAGGGGTAACTAGGGCATTTACCAGTGTAAATGTCTTAGAAAACGCCGCCCATAGTTGCTAGCAAGCAAGCATTTAGTACAATATGAAGGTGAGGTAACACAAAATAGTAAAGGGTCTTCATAGCTAATTAGCTCTTTATCTGTCCCTTTTTCTTTTGAATTTTGATTGTGAGTTTTCTTTAGTTGCATTCATATTGGATTTTCCCCACAATATGGTGGACGTGTGTTCTTATGGATAAATGATTTAGGTGATCTTTCTTGTATATTTCAGTTTATGTAGAGCTACTCCAAATGGAACTTTTCTGTACAAGTTCTTTGCTAAATTTATTAGATAATGCATAAATATAAAACATTTAAAAAGTAGACAGAACATCAATCAGTTGTTCAGTTTTGGGGAGCATATCTCACAAAGGATATAAAAAGACTTGAAATGGTTCAGAGGTGGGCGACCAAAATGACTTGGAGGCTGCATCAGAAGACATACGAGAAGAGACTTAAAGACCTAAATATGTAGACTCTGGAAGAGAGGAGGGACAGGGGAGATATGATACAGATCTTTAAAGGGTATTAATGAACAAACAAACCTTTTTCAAAAAAAGGAAGCTATAAAACTAGAGGGCATACAATGAAACTGGAAGGAGATAAACTTTAAAGCAACATCAGGAAATACTTTTTTATTGAAAAGGTGGTGGATGCTTGGAATGCTCTCCCAATGGAAGCGATGGAGGCAAACACAGTGACGGAATTCAAAGTGGCATGGGACAGACACAGTGGATCCCTTTATAGCAAGAAGATAAAATAAAAATAAACTTAAATATATTTTATACTTCAACAAATGAAGGGGGTAACCTGTATGGAGTGGTGGGTACACCCAGGGCCGTACCGAGTGTAAATCGCGGCCTGTGCGACTTGCACATCAGGCACACGATCCCCACCCCCCCACCCCCCCACAGCAGGAGAGAAGAGGTGTGCCCGATGTGCAAGGCACCGGCATGCTAAGCAGATCTGTCTCTCCCTGAGCAGGGAGGGACAGATCTGCTTAACATGCCGGCAAGAAGGCTTAAGGGGCGTATTTTAACTGTCTGTCGTTGCCTGCCGCTGCTGAGAGAAGAAGAAGTGGCGGCAGCAGGCAACGACAGACAGCTAAAATGAGCTCCTTAAGCCTTTGCACCCTGTGCGGCCGCACTGCTCGCACAGGGCCAGGTACGGTCCTGGGTACACCCACTCTAATCACCTTACTGGGTAGACTAGATGGACCATATTGGTTTATATCTGCTCCCATATACAATGTTACCCATGTGCAGCTCACAGTGAAAGTTCAAGCCATTGGTCTAATGCTCCTATTTATAGAATAGAGACTGATTATGTGCATCAAAGCTAATTTATGTGCATGAATCACTAAACCTCCATGGCTTATGTGCATAAATGGAACATAACGTTCTGTGACTCCTTATAAAATTAGCCCCTAAGGGGCATGTCTACTAATGGGCATAAGCTGGCACTGTGATAGCTGCCAGAAGCTACTGCGGTTCAGTAGACATGCCTCTAAATGTGCATGGTGAATGTTCAATGCCTGTGAGAGAAAAGTTTAACTCAGCCTTTAGTCTGGCGTCTTGCTCTTAGATGGTGGTGTGAAGCGCATTCTTTAAATTGATGTATGTCAGCAAATTATAGTAATTAGATCTTACCTGCTAATTAGTGTTCCTGAAGGAACGACAGTCCAGTCCCTTTACTTCTGGGTTGCGCAACCCTTCCAGCAGCTTGGAGGCTGAGCCAAACCTTTTTGGAGGTGGGGCGGTATAAATACCACTGGGACCACCCCTCAACTCCAGTAATCGACTGAAAAAGCAGACCTACAGAGTTTCCATTAGCAATCCAACATAAGAACTTATCTATCCAACATTGTCGAACTATGTACAATCCCCCTTTTTTTTTTTTTTCCAATAGAAACTGGTTAGTGTGAGGAAAGAGAGAGAGAGAGAGAGAGGGAGAGAGAGAGAGAGAGAGAGAGGGGCCGGACGGAGGAGAAATGCTTGAGGTTGCCCAATCCGGCTTTCTCCCGTGTCCCTTCATCCTGAAATGGCCCCACGCTCGGTCCAGAGTTTCCTTCTGACTGATAGGTCCTAACCGGGTGGGATCAGGGACTGGACTGTCGTTCCTTCAGGAACACTAATTAGCAGGTAAGATCTAATTACTATTTCCTTATCGTCACTCCAGTCCAGTCCCTTTACTTCTGGGATGTACAAGAGCAGTTCAATCCTGGGTGGGATCCGGAAAACCGGACTGAAGGACCGCCAGACCAAACCGAGCATCGGCTGCGCTCTGGATGTCCAGCCTGTAGTGCTTGGTGAACATATGTAGAGAAGACCAAGTTGCTGCCCTACAGATATCCACTGGAGGGACTAAGCGGAACTCTGCCCATGACGTAGCCTGAGCCCAGGTGGAGTGCGCCCGGAGCCCCGCTGGCACCTGTTTCCCTTTCAGGATGTAGGCGGAAGCAATCGCTTCCCTGATCCATCTGGAGATGGAGGCCTTGGCCGCCGCTTCTCCCTTGTGTGGACCCCCAAACTGAACGAATAGTCGCTCAGACTTCCGGAAGGGGGCTGTGCGGGAGAGGTAGCGTTTCAAGGTCCTCCGGACATCCAAGAGCCGCAGTTTGTTATCCCTACCTCCGACCTCCTCGGCGGAGAGGACCGGAAGGTGAACTGCCTGGTTCATATGAAAGGGAGAAATGACCTTGGGCAAGAAGGAAGGGACCAGACACAGAACTATCTTGTCCTTGAGAAACAGTAGGAAGGGGGGCTGAGCGGACAGCGCTTGTAGCTCGGAAACCCGCCTTGCTTAGCAGATCGCGACCAAAAAGACTGTCTTCAGGGTTAAGTCCTTTAAGGAGGCCCTCTTCACTGGTTCGAATGGTTCCTTGATCAGAGCGTTAAGTACTAGGTTGAGGTCCCAAGGGGGGACGACTGACCTCTGTTGAGGGCGCAGGTGCCTCACCGCCCTTAGGAACCTGGAGACATCCGCGTGCGCCCCTAGGGGCTTTCCGCGGACCTTCCCTCTATAGCATGCGATTGCCGCTAGCTGAACCCGCAAGGAGCTGTGAGCTAGCCCCTTGTCAAAACCTGCCTGTAAGAATTCTAGAATCTCGGGGACTGAAGCGGAGAGGGGTTTCCGTCGGTGCTCCGCGCACCACGCTTCGAAGATGCGCCAAGTCCTAATATAGGAGAGACAGGTCGAACGCTTCTTAGCGTTTAACAGGGTAGAGATGACCGCTCCTGAATAACCTCTCTTTAGGAGCCTCGCCCTTTCAATAGCCAGGCCGTAAGCGAGAACCGATCCACGTGAGGCATCCGTAATGGACCTTGTCTCAGAAGATCCCTCTTGCAAGGAAGACGCCAAGGTCGGTCGACGATCAATCTCATCAGATCCGCATACCAGGGACGGAGAGGCCAATCCGGGGCTATGAGGATTATGTATCCCTGATGAGACTCCACTCGTTGTAGCACTTTTCCGATCAGAGCCCAGGGAGGGAACACATAGAGTAGGCCCTCCGAGGGCCACTTCTGGGCCAAGGCATCCAGGCCTTCGGACATCCTTTCCTTGTGCCGGCTGAAGAACCGTTCCACCTTGGCGGACGCGAACCTCGCCATGAGATCCATGACTGGCAGACCCCAATGGGCTACTATCCGGTCGAACGTCTCCTGCTCCAGCTCCCACTCCCCGTGGTCTATCTTGCACCTGCTGAGATAGTCTGCCGTGACGTTGTCTATGCCTGCCACGTGCTGGGCCGAGAGAGCTTCCAACCGAGTTTCTGCCCACTGGAACAGAGTGCTCGCCTCCTTCTCTAAGGCGGGACTGCTGGTGCCGCCCTGGTGGTTGATGTAAGCCACCGCGGTAACATTGTCTGATAGTACAAAAAAGAGCAATTCGCGTGCTAAGGCCTCTAGAGCTCTGAGCACCAGTACTACGGCCCGCAATTCCAGTCTGTTGATGGGCCATTGGGCTTCCAGCGGAGTCCAGTTGCCTTGAACGAACTGGTCCTTGCAGTGAGTTCCCCAGCCTGCCAGACTGGCATCCGTCGTCAGTAATAACCACTGGTGAGGCTCTAGGGGCATCCCGCAATCCAGATTCTTCGGGGACCGCCACCAGTGCAGCGTCTGTTTGGTCCGTGGCGCGCAAGGTAACTGCATTGATATGGGGTGACGTTGCGGCGACCACCGATGCAATAGGGCCCTCTGCAGCGGCCGCATGTGGGCCCGAGCCCATGGTACCACCTCTATTGCCGCTGCCATTGTTCCCAGGACCTGCAGATAATGCCGCGCCGTAGGGTTTCGTCTGCCCAGAAACTGAGTGACCAGGAGCCTTAGCTCTCTTGATCTTGATTGAGACAGAAACACCCTGCCTCTGCTGGTGTCGAACCTTGCTCCGAGGTACTCCAGTTCCTGGGAGGGAGTCATCCTGCTCTTCGCTCGATTGATGACCCACCCCAATTCTTCTAGTACTCGAATCACTCTTGTCGTCACGGCGTGGCTTTCCTCCTCGGACTTTGCCCGGATTAGCCAATCGTCCAGGTAGGGTGTACTAGTATTCCCTCTTTTCGTAGAGAGGCCGCTACCACCACCACCATCACCTTGGTGAATGTCCTTGGAGCCGTAGCTAAGCCGAAGGGAAGGGCCTGGAATTGGAAATGGCCCCTTGGCACTGCAACTCTCAGGAATTGTTGATGGGAATCCCTGACCGGGATATGCAGGTAGGCTTCTGTCAGATCGAGGGATGTTAAGAACTCCCCGCCCCTGACTGCTGCTATGACCGAACGTAGGGTTTCCATCCAGAAGTGTGGAACTCTGAGGCAGCGATTGACCTGTTTTAGATCTAGTATTGGGTGAAAGGACCCTTCTTTCTTTGGAACCACGAAGTAAATCGAGTACCGACCAGCACCGCGCTGGTCTGGTGGCACCGGGACCACGGCCCCAAGCGTTATTAGGCGGGTGAGGGTTGTCTCTACCGCCGCTCTCTTTGCCGAAGAACCGCAGGGAGACTGAACAAAGGCTGGATGTATTTGTTTTGCGAATTCGAGAGCGTAGCCCTCACTGATAACCTCTAGAACCCATTGATCGGACGTGACCCGGGACCAGGCAGGAAGAAATTGCCTTAGGCGACCGCCCACCGATGGCTCTCCCCCCTGGACCCCCGTCAGCTCATTGTTTTCTATTTCCTTGAGAGGAGGAGAAGGAGGACGAGCCAAAACCTCGGCCTGCTCCTCGAAACCCTCTAAAACCTTGTCCCTTTGAGGGGAAACGGCCCCTGGGAAAGGGGTTTGTCCTGGCTGGGCGGAACCTTCGGGAGTCCCTGGACTGGTTACGCACTGGGGCTAAGGGTCGCCCTTGCTTTGGTCTGTCTTCAGGCAGCCTGCCCCCTTTAGACTCGCCAAGGTCCTTTACCAACTTCTCCAAATCTTCTCCGAATAACAGCTTCCCCTTAAAAGGAAGGCGGCTCAGGCGTGCCTTCGAGGATGCGTCCGCTGCCCAATTCCGTAGCCACAGATAATGTCTAGCTGCCACCACCGAGGCCATGTTCTTGGCTAGGCTTCTGATGAGGTCATACTGACTATCCGCCAGGAAGGCTGTTCCGGATTCCAGTCTAGCAGAGTGGGCCTGAGCCTCGCCAGATGGGCCCTCTGCTGCCTGCAGCTGTTGTGACCACCTTAAGCAGGCTCTCGCCACCCAAGCTCCTGAAACCGAGGCCTGCAAGGCAAGGGCACTCACATCAAAGGCTTGTTTCAGGAGGGTATCTAGCTTTCTGTCTTGAGAATCCCTCAAGGCGGTGCTGCCCTCAACTGGGATAGTAGTCTTCTTAGTAACTGCTGATACCGCTGCATCCACCCTTGGAGACTTCAGTAGCTCTCTGTCTGCCTCTGGTAGGGGGTATAGGCGAGACATGGACCAGACTCCCCTTAGACTAGACTCGGGTTGATCCCATTCTTCCTGGATCATCTGGCGCACTACTCTATGGACAGGGAAAACCCTCTGTGATCTCCTGATGGCCTGGATTAACGGATCCTCCACCGCCTCCTCCTCTGTTGGCGTATCTGAGGAGACATTGAGAACCTTTAAGGACTCATTAATCAGAGCCAGGAGTTCCTCCCGCCGAAAGACTCTAATTATCCTGGAATGATCTTCTTCAGGGATCTCCCCTTCTTCCAGTTCCTCTTCTTCCTCGTCCCAGTCTTTGTCAGAGCCCTCCTCTTCTGGAGAGCCCTGGGAAAGGGAGGAGAGAGGTTCTTCCCCGCCCAAGCGTGGGCGTTTGGGTGGGAGGCCTGAGTCAGATATGCTTGTCCTCTTGGATTTGGCCTCGGCCGTCGGGGCATTCCCCCCTGTACCCGAACCCTGCTTGCGCAAGCAATAGGCCTTGTGGAGTAAAAGAATGAAGTCTGGGGAGAAAAAATCCCCCGTACCTCCTTCCCCCGAGGGAGGAGGTGAAGCAGGAGGGGGGGGGGTAAATCTGCGAGTGAGGGGGAAGGAAGCTGGGACCCCCCTCCCCTTGTAAGGGTTCTCCAGCACTCTGAGAGGACTGGGACATGGCCAAATTAATTTCTTGTTCCACGGAGGCAGCTACTGCAGCACAACCCCTGCAGACTCCTGCCTCCGAGGAAGTGCCCCTACGTGTGCCACAGGAAGGGCATCTGGGCTTAGCCGCCATGCTCTTGTTCCCAGGTACCTCAGCTCCTGTTTGGAGGGATAAACAAAGGTTCAGGTCCCCAGCTACAGGATAGCAGAAAGTGCAGCTGTGAGGAATTGTTCTCTCCTTCCGCAGACCAAATTTATACTTGAGGGAGAGAGAGAGAGAGAGAGAGAGAGAGAGAGAGAGAGAGGAACTACCAGGCTCTCTGTTCTCTATCAGCGAATCATGCCCCAGAGGCTAAGGAAAATAGCAGATAGAAATATTAAAATTATTGAAATTAAAATTAAATTTAAACTTAAAAACAAGCAATGCCGATTAAAGAAACTGCGAGTAGTTCACTTTGGTACTTGCGGTTTGAAGCTTGGTGGACCCGGCTCAGCGATCTCTGCCCGTTGGCTCTACACGTGGTAGGCCTCACCACGTGGAGCCTGAACGGGGGATCACGAGCGCGTTCTCTGGGTCGCTGATCTCCCCCCGTAAAAAAACGCCGTCGAGGCAAAGAATGCCGACAGAAGCTGTGCCGACACCTGAAGAGCAGTGCCGAGCAGGGAAGGCTCCTCCGCCGCGACTGGAAGACCCGGGGATCGCAGCCGCGTCCTTCAGCTGCGGGACGGAACCGGAGATCACAATCTACCTCCCGGAGATGCCTCCAGCGCTCAGCCACCTGAAGGGCTTCGGCGCGAGGCAGGGCAAAGCGGGGAAATCCAGAAGATCCGCAATTGAAGAGCCAGCACACCCCTCTACCTCCGGAGCCCGGCCCGACCGGGGGGGGGGAGGGAGGGAAAGAGAGCAGGGAGCAGTTAAAGGAGCAGAACTCTCAATCTAACTGACAGGCACTAGAAAATGAAATTAAAGGAACTAAAAGTAATAAAGTAATAATTTTAAAAGTAATTTTAAAGGAATTTAGTTGAAGGAAGACTCCAGTAAGCCCTAGGCTTACGGAACCCTCCAGCTGCTTGGAGGCTGAGAATACTGGAGTTGAGGGGTGGTCCCAGTGGTATTTATACCGCCCCACCTCCAAAAAGGTTTGGTTCAGCCTCCAAGCTGCTGGAAGGGTTGCGCAACCCAGAAGTAAAGGGACTGGACTGGAGTGACGATAAGGAACCACCCTTTCTTGAATCGTATGGCATTTAAACGGATCACGCATGCTGGTGTTGTTTCGTATTTGGATTACTGTAATGGTCTCTTTGTTGGACCAACTGAAAGTCTTACACACAGACTACATTTAACCCAAAATATGGCTGCAGGAATAGTCTGACATGTTCAAAAAGGGTAAGTGTAATCCCTCTGCTTTGAGCGTTATGTTGGCTGCCAATTAATATTCATGCCAAGTATAAACCTTTGGTACCTTTGGAGCAATGAGAGGTTGGGGGCCCAAAAACTTGCAGAACAGACTGAAGTGGCACACGCTGAAGTGAAATCTAAGGTCGAAGAAGGGGGTCTCATCTTTTGTGTTCTATCATTTTGGGGAGGTTAGGAAAGCTTATTTGAGGGTTATGACTTTCCATATAGCCACAATGGTTCATTGGGACAGCCTTCCTGATGAGATCAGAGGTAAAATGAACGATCTTACATTCAGAAAGAAGGTAAAGGCCAGGTTATTTCCCTCTTGATAAATCTCATGGATTAGGATTATTAGGTTTGGTTGTTTACGTCTAGTTTTCATTCATTTGCAGTGTTGAGCCGGGTGGGCTCAAGGAATCCTAACTGGTCCTATCATTTTCCTATTTAATGAGTGTTTCATTGTACTCTGCTAGTAATAGCGCGTGCCCTTCAAAAATAATTCTAAACAAAAGGTTTGGCCATAGTGTATGCATGATGAATTGTATTGACTTTAATATGCAAATTGCGTTTTATTTCAAATCGAGGAAGCAGTCCATAAAAACAATAAAATAAATAAATAGCAACATAAAAGGACATAACAGAGACTTGCTTTATTTTAACTCATTATCAGACAGAATTTTGTGTTTCTCTTTCACCTTCTTGGCACTCTGATATATCAGCCCCGCCCCTTCCCTTCTTCTGATTCACACAACCCTTGTGATGTTATCTGTGACTTACTTAGATGTTCATCCTTTTTTTGACCCGTTCATTCATTTTTGTTCTCAGAAAGGAAGGGTCAGTTCCTGAGAGCTAGTCGAGAAATGTATTATGTTACTCTTGCATTGCACTATCACTTTGTATCACTTTGTATAATGCTGCACAATGCCTTCATTTCTTGTTTGGACTCCAAGCTACCACCAGAGGAAGAGCCTGAGCAGCATTTATCCCGCTGTTACAAAGATAAGAACATAAGAACATAAGAAATGCCATACTGGGTCAGACCGAGGTCCATCAAGCCCAGTATCCTGTTTCCAACAGTGGCCAATCTAGGTCATACGTACCTAGCAGTTTCCCCAAAAGACACAGGTTCTGCAGTGCTTGTACTAGGCCAAGCATTGATATCCTGGGTCCCTTTTTAATAGTGGTTTATGGACCTTTCCTCCAGGAACTTGTCCAAACCTTTTTTAAACCCAGCTATACTAACAGCCCTTACTACATCCTCCGGTAACAGATTCCAGAGTTTGATTACACGTTGAGTGAAGAAATATTTTCTCCTATTTGTCATAAATAGTTTACCCTGTAGCTTCATTACATGTCCCCTAGTCCTTCTATATTCTGATAGCGTAAACAATTGATCCACGTTTATCTGTTCCACTCCATTCATTAATTTATACACCTCTATCATATCTCCCCTCAGTCGTCTCTTTTCTAGGTTAAAGAGCCCTAACCTTTTTAGCCTCTCTTCATAGGAGTAGCCTTCCATCCCCTTCACCAATTTGGTGGCTCTTCTCTGTACTTTTTCTAATAACTCTATGTCCTTTTTAAGATACGGTGACCAGAATTGCACACAATATTCAAGGTGCGGTCGTACCATGGAGCGATACAGAGGCATTATAATATCCTTTGTTTTATTCTCCATCCCTTTCCTTATGATACCTAGCATTCTATTTGCTTTCTTGGCCGCCGCTGCACACTGGGCGGAGGGTTTTAACATGTTATCCACGATGACTCCTAAATCTTTTTCCTGGGTGGTGGTTTCTAATGTGGAGCCTTGCATCGTGTAACTATAGTGTGGGTTGTTCTTTCCTAGGTGCATAACTTTGCACTTGTCCACATTAAATTTCATCTGCCATTTGGATGCCCAGTCTTCCAATTTATCCAGATCCTCCTGCAGTTTTCCACAATCCTCTTGGGTTTTAACAACTTTAAACAGTTTTGTGTCATCTGCAAATTTGATAACCTCACTAGTTATTCCCTTTACCAGGTCATTTATGAATATGTCAAAAAGTAGCGGACCCATTACAGATCCCTGGGGTACTCCGCTATTCACCTTTTTCCATTGGGAATATTGGCCATTTAGCCCTACCCTCTGCTTTCTATCTTTTAACCAGTTCCCGATCCACAATAGTACACTGCCTCCTATCCCATGACTTTTTAGCTTCGCCAAAAGTCTCTGATGGGGGACCTTGTCAAAAGCTTTCTGAAAG
Source organism: Ichthyophis bannanicus (assembly GCA_033557465.1). Lineage (NCBI taxonomy): Eukaryota > Metazoa > Chordata > Amphibia > Gymnophiona > Ichthyophiidae > Ichthyophis > Ichthyophis bannanicus. The sequence goes on along the minus strand of CM066039.1, from coordinate 63,366,942 downwards.
TCCAGATACACTATATCAACCGACTCACCTTTGTCTACCTGTTTATGCACACCTTCAAAAAAACAGATCAGATTAGTAAGACAAGATCTTCCTTGTCTAAAGCCATGTTGGCTGTCTCCCATTAGGCCATGACTATCTACATGCTGTGTAATTTTGTTCTTTATGATGGTTTCTACCATTTTCCCTGGTACTGACGTCAGGCTCACCGGTCTGTAATTTCCCGGGTCACCCCTGGAACCCTTTTTAAAAATTGGTGTTACGTTGGCGACCCTCCAATCTTCAGGTATTACAGATGATTTTAATGAAAGTTCACAGATTACCAATAACAGGTCTGCAATTTCATATTTCAGTTCTTTCAGCACTCTGGGATGTATACCATCCGGTCCAGGTGATTTGCTACTATTCAGTTTATCAAATAGTTGTAATATATCTTCCCGGTGTAGCGATATTTCTCTCAATTCCTCTGCAGTATCACCTTTAAATACCACTTCAGTCTTGGGTAACATCCCTACATCTTCCTCAGTAAAGACCGAAGCAAAGAATTCATTCAGTCTCTCTGCTATAGCCTTGTCTCCTCTTACTGCCCCTTTTACCCCTCTATCATCTAATGGTCCAATTGACTCTCTCACAGGCCTTTTGCTACGAATGTACTTGAAAAAGTCTTTATTTCGTGTTTTTGCTTCCGTAGCAAGTTTCTTCTCAAATTCCCGCTTTGCCTGCCTTATCAATGCTTTGCATTTAACTTGCCAGTGCTTGTGCTGTTTCCAGTTTTCATCATTTGGCTCTTTTTTCCATTTCCTGAAGGTTGCTCTTTTGGCAGCAACAGCCTCTCTGACCTCACCTTTAAACCATGCTGGCAGTTTTTTGGACTTTCTTCCACTTTTCTTAATGCGTGGAATACAGCTGGTCTGGGCTTCGAGGATAGTATTTTTAAATAACACCCAAGCTTGCTGTAAGTCTTTAACCTTTGGAACCGCTCCTTTTAGTTTTTTCCGAACTATATTCCTCATTCTATCATAGTCTCCCTTTTGAAAGTTAAAAGGTAGTACTGTGGATTCCTTTACTATCTGTCCTCCACTGATTAAATCAAACATGATCATACTATGATCACTATTGCCAAGTGGTCCCAACACCCTTATTTCTTGCACCAGATCTGGCGTTCCACTAAGGACTAGGTCCAGTATGGCTTCCCCTCTGGTCGGTTCATGAATCAGCTGCTCCAAGAAGCAGTCATTTATTTCATCTAGAAACTTTATCTCTTTAGCTTGTCCTGCTGTGACACGGTCCCAGTCGATACCGGGGTAATTGAAATCACCCATTATTACTACTCTGTTGTGGCTTTTGTTAGCTTCCTTGATTTCTTTGAGCATTTCATCATCCATTTGTTCATTCTGGCCAGGTGGTTGATAGTATACTCCCACTGCCATCACCTTCCCCTTCATAAATGGAATTTCAATCCATAGAGATTCTACAGCAAATTTTGTTCCCTGCAAAACTTTAATCCTTTCTGACTCAATGCCCTCTCTAACATAGAGCGCAACCCCTCCACCAATTTGTTCAGCTCTATCATTACGATATAGTTTGTATCCAGGTATCACATTGTCCCACTGGTTATCCTCCTTCCACCATGTCTCTGAGAGTGCAATCATATCTAACCTCTCATTTAGTGCTATATATTCTAATTCTCCCATCTTATTGTTTAGACTTCTAGCATTGGCATACAAGCATTTTAGAGACTGTATTTTATTAATATTAATCTGGCTATTGGTAGGCATGGGTAATTGGGAATCCTTATGCTCTGTCTGCTCCTTACTCAAGGGCATTTGGGCTACTATACTCCCTTTTGGAACCTCACTGCTTTTGGTAGTATCCTTCAAGGATACCTTTGTCCGAACCATGCGCTCCTGGGTGACTGTCGGCTTTCCCCTATTTTCTAGTTTAAAAGCTTCTCTATATCTTTTTTAAAGGTTAATGCCAGCAGTCTGGTCCCATCCTGATTAAGGTGAAGGAAAGTAAGGAGTTGTATTAATAAATGACCAACATTGTCTATTGGATGAATATAGAGAGACTATTTATTCTAGCAGAAATGTTCAAATAGCCCAACAGAGCCACAGACTACATGGGTATGTGCAGTGGTGGGATCCGAACTGACTGGGAACTGGTTCGGTCCCAGCCTTCCCATGTGAGTGACGGCCGGGTTTCTGCGCCTCGCGTAGAGACGTTGCAGCGGCCGTATGCTTGGACCACTGCCCTCCACCAAAGTGCAGTAACCCAGCCGTTGCCCTGTGGCCCCATCCCCAACCTGATAATGTTTTGACAACATCAGGGGCCTCTCCCGATGCCGTCACACATTGTCAGGCAGGGGGTTTCCCGCCACTGCAGTGCCAGCGTTTCCATGGCTCGTTTGGAGAACGCAGGCTGTGGCAGGAACCGGTTCACACGAACCGGGCTGACCCGGCCCAATCCCACCACTGGGTACATGGCTTTTAAAGCACATGCCTTACACAAATTGTTTCTCCTTGACAATTAGCTAGTACAAAGGACGGACATTAAAATGTCTACATACATTGTGACTGTAATTGGTGCGGGAGGTTCAGGGCAGCCAAATGTTTGTGCATTTTCCATCTCCATCCCATACACACCCTTAGGAACTTTTCTTTTAAATCAGCCTAAAATTCCACAGAGAGGCATATTTGAAGTGGTTTAACTGGTTAGTAGACCTGCTCACTGGTTAAAGCACAATCATTAGGTTATTCAGCAGCACTAAATCATTCAGTATCACTAAATATCCCCAGTTGATGCCACTGAATAACCTGAAGTTAACCGCTGGCAGTGTGTTCCAGGGCAAATGGGGGCAGCACCCAAAGTTAATCGGACAGCCACTAGCTGGTTAACTTAAACCAGTTAAGGTTAGATGAAATAAACACACACTTAACTTCAGCCGGTTTAGCCATCTGGCCAGTAGATGAATATCGCCATTGCCTGGATAGCTAAATTACTATCTGGGCATCCCGGTATTCAATGCCGGTGACCAGATATGGCCCCGACATTGACTATCCAGGGCTAATGTAAAGCAGTGACAGCCTGCCGCTTTAAATATGCTGGCCACCACCACTGGATATGCTGCCCAGTGGGAATATCAAGCACTTGTGTGGTATTTTATTTTTGAGAGAGCAAAACTTGACATACATTCTTCTCCAGTGGAGTGCCTTAAAGATGATTCATCTTCACAAAGGCCAAGAAACCCCGTGCCTGCTTCACGCTTAGAATAAGCTAAGGCTATACACCCCCCCCCCCCTCCACTAGGGATTGCTCAAACGAATTGCGGCTGACATTCTCTCCCTGAGGATTTGGAGCATCAGTTCAGAGGGGTCTCTAAAATGCAGTCAAGCATTGCAGTGCTAATCAATGGGGCTGTTTCCAATAATCTGTCATTCAGTAAAGGCAAAACAACATTCTCTTTACCATGTACAGTATTAGCTGAAGGGCAGATAATGCGAGGGGGCATCTATGTACCTGGTAGTAACTGTTCCACGTTATGCGCCACATTAAGAGTCAATGCCCAGTAGCTACCTCTGTGTTAACTGCAAGGTGCATTCGCCATCCGTCCCCCTCCCTCTTCTGCATTAGGAAGCTGACATGGAAATCAATGTGAGCCAACTGCTAAGATGCCAGGTTAACTGGTAGTGACCACTAATTGTCACAATTACAGCTAATGCAGCTTAGTAATTCAGCCCCCAAATCCACAGGCTGCATTTTCTTTTTAAATTACAGTTACCAAGTCACCTCAGATTTATATTTTAATTAGGAAGGACTTTTTGATGAAATATTCATTAGAACTGCTTGCATCCATATTTAGAAATCGTATATCACTTCAATGCCTCTGTAATACATTTCTGTCCTTTAGTCATGCATGAAAAGGTTATGTGCTCTCCAGGCTTCCCTACGCTTGATTTTGCTTTCCTTTCTGAATATCCGTTAAATGCCATCTTTGCTATCGCAGTCCGTGTTGGTGCTTGTTCCCGCTGTGGGGCGAAGTGAAAGGAGAGAGGAGAGCTATTGTTAAATGTTAATACTGTCCATACACTCTTTGTAAGTGTTAAAGCGAAGATCAATTACATATGTGTTAAAACTTTAATAGCCAAGACTTTCTCCGGCAGACACAGCAGCCTAAGCACAGTAAGCACCCTTTAAATATGCACTAAGCGCGAGCTTTTCAAAAAACATTTGTGCAGACTTTTATACAATTAAGTGCCCAAATGCCTGCAATGTTACATGTGTACAGATGATGCATGTGCAGCTTTGGACTGGGTGGAGGAGGAATTCCCAGGGGCAGGGATGGAGAGGGGTTTGCATTGATGCTCCTACGTTTAAATCCTCAGCTATGTGTGCATACATCAACCTAGAAAATGTATGCATGCCAAACAGCATGTGTAAAATGAGTTAAAAAGTGCACATAACAGGAGGTTATTTCGGGGGCCCTATTCATGCTTTGGACATCTGAAAACAGGCCTAGTGACGTTCAAAGCACAGAGCTGTCTCCAGAGCTGTTTTAGAAGCCAGGTCTGTTGATGGCTCTTGCGTGAGGTCCTCCAAGTCTGAATGGGGGCATGGTGGAGGTGTGGCTGGGGCGTTCCCATGAACCTGGACGTCACTGCCTGATCTCAGAAAGGTCTTGGACATTTGGAGGCACGAATAAGCATCTAGAAAGTGCTCGTTTTGGCTGAAAGACATCCTGAGGGTGTAGAGAAGCTAGCACTCCATCATTCCCAGCACTCAGCACAATCACACTGCTAGCAGCAGCGGAGATCTCAACCTGGGCTTCCCTGGGCCTAGCCCACTACTGTAGCCATTAGGTTATTCTTAGATGCCGAGCTTCTGAAATACTATTCTGGGGACATCTATGTAGATGCTCCCCTACGGATGCTCATATCAGGCACATCGACATTTGTGAAATTGCGCCTGCACCTGGACATTCCTGCTTTTTTTCCAGATGTTCTGGCTTAGACATCTCAGATTCCACTTGGGCGCCCTCATAGTCTAACAAAATGTCACCTTTCTCCTTCCTCCATTTGCAAATTCACGCATGTCTGTGGAGGAACTGAATATGAAGAGACATGAGAAAGTCTGTCACTGTAGGGCAAGCAGATGCTGTGTAGCCCCTCTGTGAGTTGCTTTGTGTGTATATTTGTCTCCGTTTTTCAGTGTGGATGTGGTTGCAGGTGCATGGAAGTGCATGGGTGGGGGAGGCAGAATGATGGGCTGGGTGTGTGTGTGCATGCATCCATGAGAGGATAGGGGGTGGGAAGCAGAGCGAGGGTCTGTGAATGTGTGTGTGTATGTACAGGCATGTCTGCATGCATGGGGTGAGCGAGTGGTTTTGTGTGTAGATTTGCCTCTGTTTTCAGTTTGTGGATGTGGGTGCATGCACATGTATGGGGTGAAGGGTACAGTGAGGGTTTGAGTGTGTGTGCATACATGGATGGGGAATGGAGTAAGGGGTTGGATGTGTCTGTGCACACTAGTAGGAGAGTGAGGTGAGGGAGAATAAAACAAAGGCTAGTATAATGCCTCTGTAATTTTCCATGATGCAACCGCACATTGAATGTTACAAACAAGATCGACAAAAATGGTAAAGGAAATGGAAGAATATCATTATGAAGAGAGGCTTAAAAGATTGGGGCTCTTCAACTTGGAAAAGAGATGGTTGAGGGGGGATACGATAGAGGTTGGGGCTCTTCAACTTGGAAAAGAGATGGTTGAGGGGGGATATGATAGAGGTCTATAAATTAATGAATGGAGTGGAATGGGTAAACGTAGATCGGTTGTTTACACCATCACAAAATAGAAAGACTAAGGGGCACACAATGAAGCTACAATGTAACCCATTTAAGACTAATCAGAGAAAATATTTTTTTCACTCAATGTGTAATCAAACTCTGGAATTCGTTACTGGAGGATGTACTAAAAGCTGTTAGTGTAGCTGGGTTTAAAAAAGGTTTGGACAAGTTTCTGCAGGAACGGTCCATAAAGCATCATTAAAGAGGACCCAGGAAATCCATTGCTTGCCCTGGGACAAGCACTGTGCAACCTGTGTGTCTTTTTGGGAACCTGCTAGGTACTTGTGACCTAGATTGGCCACTGTTGGAAACAGGGTACTGGGCTTGATGGACCTTGGTCTGACCCAGTAAGGCATTTCTTATTTTCTTATGTTATCTTCAACAGGCATTATTGTTTTGGTGAAATGTGACTAATAAGAACAGAAATTCATAAAAGTCTTCACAAGTATGCACATGCTTTTCAAGTGTGCAGGGAGTCATAAAATTACCCTCAAGAGGGTAAGTTTTAAAGGCGTTTGTGTGGGTTAAGCAAAAGTGTCTTTTTATAAAACCACCTTTCAGATGTACAAGTAAAAGTGCATGTAAAAGCCCTATATGTCCATTTTCACCCCCATTCGTGAGATGTATTCTGGGCACAGCATGCATTTATACACATACTTTTAGATTTTAAAAAGTATGCGCCTGATAGTCAAAGGCATTACAGACCTGCAAACCGTGTAAATGCCACTGCTGCTGAATAACTGCGGGTGCCACCTCTCTATGCCCTGGTGCTAACCGGTTGGCATTGGGATGTACTGGGGCATTCTGGGGTGGATCAGAAACAGCAACAACCGCTAACTGGGCCGCGGCGATATTGAGTCGCTACCCAGTTAGTGATATGCGACAAAAGCCAGGTGCCTCAATATTGCCACTGTCGGGTTAGCGATCAGCAAATGCGGCAAAATTGGATATTGAATGCCAGAGATGGATGCGACCCTGGCACTGAATAACTGGGTTTAATGTTCAACGCTTGTGACTCGTTGCTTTAGCAGTGTTAGCCTCTGGTGCTGAATACCAGGCTTTATGTGCATATAGCTAAACTACCTGCACCACATTCCCTGACACAGGCGTGAGGTTCATTATTGCGACGGTACGTGCCAAACTAACCCTTTTGTAGAAATTGCCCCTCACACCAAGTGTAAAAATATTTTCCATCACAGAAATGAAAACGGCTCATTCTAGTACTGTTTTTGGTTACAAACTCGGATATGTACTTAGAAATTCTCCATCACGTAACGTTTTTGAGTGACATGTATTTTAAATTTAGACTATGTTGCTCATATTTACATTAGATGTATATTGTAACGTAATGTCTCCTAAAAGGTAGTTGTATATGATTGTCTGCTGTATTGCGCCTCAAGAACATCCCTCTTAAGGGTCCAACAATAGTCTGCAAATATACTGGCGCTCCACTTGCCCTGGTACCTATTTTCCATTACCAAAATGTCCTGATGAAACCTTTCCCCATGTTCATCGCTGACTGCTCCTAGATTTGCAGGAAAAAAATCCAGGTGTGAATGCAAGAAGTGCATTTTCAAAGACATGTTACATCCCAGTTTCTGGTAAGATTTCAGTAGATTATCCACTGATTCTGCGTAGTTGTCTGCCTTGTTATTTCCCAAGAAGTCGCGGCAAACAGTCTTAAAAGACTCCCATGTAGCTCTTTCAGTTTCATTCAACTGACCATCAAAGTTTTCATCTTTCATCAGTTTTCTAATATCGGGTCCTACAAAGATCCCTTCTTTGATCTTCGCCTCACTGATTCATGGAAATGTCTTTCTTAGATATGCAAATCCAAGTCCAATTCTATCCATGGCTTTTACAAAGTTCTTCATAAGACCCAACGTTATATGGAGTGGAGGTAGATATACTTTATTTGGCTCCACAAGTGGGTCATGTTCAACATTTTTCTGGCCTGGGACTAGTGATGTTCTCGTTGGCCACTGTTTCCGGATGTAATGATTTTTCATGTCCCTGCTGTCCCACTCACACAGAAAGCAACAATACTTTGTCCAACCAAGCTGTTGTCCAAGCAAGAGGGCAATTACTTTTAAATTGTCACAAATATTCCACTTGTGTTCTTCATATTTGATATTTGTTAGCAGGAGATGCATACTGCTGTAAGTTTCTTTCATATTGGCGGCATGAGCTACTGGAACTGATGGTAAAATATTTCCGTTGTGGATAAGCACAGCTTTTAGGCTATATTTAGAAGAATCAATAAATAGTTGCCAATCCTCTGTTCTATGATCCGGACAAAGTGTTTCCATCAGGGATTTAACTTCACAACAAAAAGCAATTCCATCTTCAAAGGCAAAGTAATCCACAAACTCGGTATGCCTATTTCTAAAAGTGCACACTTTGGTTTCTTTCTGAAGAAGATTCCAGCCTTTCAGTCATGACCCTAACAGTTCTGCTTGTCGTTTTGAAAGATTCAAATCTCTGATGAGATCATTCAAATCGCCTTGGTCCAGTAAATGTGGTTCAGAAGAGGAACCGGATGCCTCAAAGCTTGGATCCTGCATTACAGCCAATCTGAGCACTTTTCAAATCATTTAGAATCCCTTCAGCAAAGGCTTCAACGATCCTGTGAGCAGTGAGTGAGAATCAGCTGTGCCTACTTAGTTGGGAACTGTGTGTGAGAGAGAACTGCAGCCAATCTGAGCACTTTTCAAATCATTTAGAATCCCTTCAGCAAAGGCTTCAACGATCCTGTGAGCAGTGAGTGAGAATCAGCTGTGCCTACTTAGTTGGGAACTGTGTGTGAGAGAGAACTGCAGCCAATCTGAGCACTTTTCAAATCATTTAGAATCCCTTCAGCAAAGGCTTCAACGATCCTGTGAGCAGTGAGTGAGAATCAGCTGTGCCTACTTAGTTGGGAACTGTGTGTGAGAGAGAACTGCAGCCAATCTGAGCACTTTTCAAATCATTTAGAATCCCTTCAGCAAAGGCTTCAACGATCCTGTGAGCAGTGAGTGAGAATCAGCTGTGCCTACTTAGTTGGGAACTGTGTGTGAGAGAGAACTGCAGCCAATCTGAGCACTTTTCAAATCATTTAGAATCCCTTCAGCAATGGCGCACCCGCGCCTGAGGGCCTCGCAAGAGGGCCCTTTGGCGTGGCCCTCAGGCGGTGGACCGTGCGGGACCCACTATCTGCTGCTATATGCTTATTCTATATGCTCATTCTGTTCAGCGGTATGCTGTTTGTAGTTAATGTAAGGTAATGTAATGTAAGTTATGTACTGTGTTCCCTGTTTGTACTCCTAGTGTTTTGTTGTGATGTAATGATAATGCAATGTATGTTTCCCTCACCTTTGTTTAACTCTGTGCTGTATTAACCGCTTTGATTGAAGGAAAAGGCGGGATACAAAACATGTTAAATAAATAAATAAATAAATAAATACAGTATCGCCATCATCGTCAACATCATCAGCATCCATTGGTTCTTCTTCTTCTTCATCCTCATTCACTGTAAGATTTTCTGGAGGTTTTGGCACCGGCAGTTCTTGACAGTGAGGCTCAGGCCCCATGGCAGATGGTAAATTTGGGTAATTTACAGTGTGCTTGATTTTGAAGTAATGCCTGCAATGTTTGTAACTTATTTAAACAACCTAAAACTATCTCCCACTACAACATTATCAACAAACAGGGAAACAGACAAACATATATTTTTGTCGGAACGAACACCTTGAGGAATTTATCCTCTCGAAGTGCTATGTTCCTTTTTATCTTTTTAAGAAGTGGAATTTCCACAAATTAGGTCCTGAGAGAATAACCTCCCAACACCCTAGAAAATGTCCAGCTTTAAAGTAAAGAAACTACTTAGCTGAGATAGCCAGTAAATGTGTCCAAGCTCCTCCATTCATCCATAAAAATCAATCATCAGGCAACAAGCCTTAGAATAACATGAGGAGGTCTTCACACAGCGTTTGTCTGTTTGTCTGTTTCCCTGCAATGTTTGTAAGGCAAAAGTAGCAATCTGTCAAGTGATCTCTTGGTTCTCTCCAGATCATTGGAACAGCAAAATTCATGTGTCGAACACCCTTTACCCAACCTGTTAGGAGTCTGACACAGGTAATACAGCAGACATGAGGCGCCCAATTTTTGTCCTGGTCACCGACTTGACATCCAAAGTACATGTCTTAACAAGCGGAGTAAAACGTCTTCTCTGCTTCTTAAAAGTAGCCTCACCGCAAATGTAGCAAAATGAATCCGGACGATTAACACACTTTTGAGGCATTGTTAAACAAGTACAAGCGATAACCATAATATTTATTAACCAACTGCTGTTTATGAAATAGATTAACGCAAACTCACATCCATTCAGATTCTGTTTTTTTCAAACAATACAAACTACAATCGCTGACGGCGACAGAAAGCATACCAATACATGACTCAGTGTTTTCTGCTTGTATCAGCCGGACCAGTAGGCAAGGGGCCCGGTTAATTAATTATATTATAACTACATGACTCAGCAAATTTTGGTTGTGGCTGACAACATACAATAACAATTATGATGGAATTTTTCGTATTCAACCTTTGTTTACTGAAACAAAACCGTAACAGCTAATTTACAGTAATGTACACACTTTACTAGATGATATCTCCTGAAGTATGGGTGACAGAACAATTCTGATACCATATTTGTAAACAATGGGAAAAATTACATATGAAACAGGTCAGAGCGGTTCTGTGACAAAATTTGTGTTGACCAGTGTAATCATTCACAGATAATTACAGTGTTTGAAAACTTTTGCTAGGGTGATTTTCAAAGCAAATTTATGAGCATAAGCTAGCTCTGAAAATTAGTTGTTTTTTGTTTCTTTTTTTAAACTTACTCGCTTATAAAATTACCCCCACCCACAAGTGCGTGCAGTGACTGACGCACACATACTTGTATGTGACTCTGGCCTAGGCATGATCTGGGGCACATTTTAGGACATCCTAATTTACAAATATTCTATGCATTTGCATGTACTGTACACACTGCGATTCCTGCATCTTTGGGGGACAGTTTTCTAAAGACACATGGAGGCCAATTCTATAACATGCATGTCCGGCTGTGGATGCGTCCAAATCCAAAATAGGCCCGATCACACCCTAATTCCACAACTGTGGGTATAGACACAACCACAGTTCCGGAATTGGGGACATAGGTATTTCCGGCACAGCACAAGCAAACCACTATGGAGAAACACGGGCCCCGCTGTTAAAATGAGACACAGGTATATGCAGCCAACAGTATGGACATCAATACTGATGATACATAAATGTTGATGCAAACTGGACTAGATATACTAGTTCGTTGCATGCCCACAATAGTGCAAGGTAATCTCAGTGCACTCAAAGATTTAATAACAGCAAGTAGAAAATGATGTTTGTCATGACATACCTTGAATCAAACCTCACATGGCAGTAGAAGAAATCCTTAGCTATGCTTTCATTGGTCATCTCTAAAAACAGTCTGTACAATGCTAAGTATAGACCCTTACCAATCTCACAAAAAATGATGCCTTTGGGCATGTTTTAGTGCTGTTTGCACTATCGAATGCTTACTATTGAAAGGGGTATGTTTTGACATTTAGCTATGGAGAACCTTTCACACTCTCACTGTCGGTCACAAAAAAACTAAATCTGCCAAAAAGATGCATTGAACCTATAAATAACAGCTGGTATAACAGAATAGCATGGAGTCCCAAGACAAAAAATATGATCTCTGTTTCTCACCCAAACAAAAATCCTTTCCATACTCACTCAAATACTATTCCTACATCAACAGTCCAATTTTTCAGGACACAGGAATTGTTTGGATCCCCTAGATTAGCTCCTTTAACACAAACATCAAATATCAGTATGGCTGGAATAATCACTATTGCTCTTATTAATATTTCTTTCAGGGTAATTAATAATGCCTCTTTAGCTTATAAGATTCCCACACCTCTGATTTCTGTTCATTATAAATGCATCTTGTGATGTTTTTCTATACTGCAGTCCACCATTTCAGAACAGATTAGTCACCACCTTTCTACAAACACAGCAGAATATTTTCTAAGTACTGGCCTTATTCAATGTTTCCGGCAGGTATAATGGGCACGTCTGCGGGGACCTCCCAAAATGTCCATAAGCCTTTCCAGAATACACTTTCTACATCTCCATGGCAAACCATGCCCCCATTCCACCCCTCCCGGACATGTTCTGAGATCCCCGTGTTAATGAGATAAATGTCCGCGGGCGTTATGTACCGGGATACATTTGCAGACGTTTTTGGCAGATAAACATCCCCGGCACATGTACAAAGCCTTACTCGGTACTAAAATGACCTCCATAGGCGCTTACTGTATCTATCACTATAAAATAATAAGCTTAAAATAGCACCTGCTTGATTTCTCAAACTAGGCCACCTGCTACAAATTATGTAGTTATTAGCTTTAGGATGAATGTCGCTGCTATACGTATAGTTACCAGATGTGAACATATTACACATACATTCAACGGTGTTGACTAGGAGGTTCATTTTATGAGCTCTATTCATGATTTGGATGTCTGACAACAGGCATCACAATGATGTTCCCAGGGCCATTTTAGAAAGCCCGAAGATACTGGTGCAGGTGCAATCACATCCCAATCGTCCATAGGTGTGCCTGGGAGTGTGGCAGGGGCAGGTTGGTAAATGATTTTCACGTCTGAAATCCTCATCAGGAACATCCATGGCTATACTTGCTCCTGGGAATGTAGAGGATTAGCAAAGATGCTCGTTTCAGCAATGTCAGAACAGTATGATGAAGAGAGAAATGCCCATTCACTCCTCTGATACTTTTCACTCCTTCAAAGATACTCACCAGTATGATAAACACACATTTCTCCAGGCACCTACGCTGCAATGCATCCCATTTGCAAAACGGTAGGCTGGGACGCGCAAGAGGGAGAGATTCACGGCTGCATTCTATCATAGAGCAGAGTGTCTATGTCTGTCTCCTGTGGACAAGCATCTGTTACCTTATGTTCCATGTAAACCGCCTTGAATCATAGAAAGACGGTATATAAAAAAGCGTTAAATAAATAAATATACAAGTTTCTAAAATGGGGAGACTTTCTGCACATGGCTCCAGAACTCTGAGCGTCTGTTTCTGTTATTCTGCAGCAGACACGTTTATCTTTAAGGGCAGGGAAAGCTGCTTTTACAAGGCACATACACTTTTTCTGCTGCCCCGATTTTCAGCCAGGCGTCCTTTCTAAAGCGTGCCTAAACAGGTGCAGCACTGCTGAATATCTATGTTTTAAACCAGGGGTCTCAAACTCAAATTGCTTTGAGGGCCAAATGAGGACTTGTAGAGTAACCCGGGGGCCGCACAAGACGCGGCCTCATTTGCATAAGGGGCATCATTTGCATAAATATTTGCATAATGTTACCATACACTAACTTTTAGTAAACATGCCTCTTAATGAGTATAAGGAAATGGGCCGAGTAGAAGGGGGAGCTTGAACTGCAAATAGCTGATGGGGACAGGGTTTTGGAATGGAAATGGGCTGATGGGGAGGGGGGCTTGGAAAGGAAATGGGCTGTGAGGGGAGGGAGCTAGGAATCTAGGAATAGCCTAATGGTCAGAGTAGTGGGCTAGGAACAGGAAAACAAACCAAGCAGGAGCGTCAAAGGCACAGCACAAGTCCAAACAGCTTTATTAAAAACCAAATCCTCAATGCGTTTTGGCTTGTGAGCCTTCTTTAGGGGGAAGAGCCTCAAAAGACAAACATAAACAATAAATCAAAATGAATAATCAAAAACATATATATATATATTACATCAATTAAAAATTTAAAAGCCATCTATATGCAATAAAAAACCTCACATATAAAACTATAGAATGAGATAAAATAGCAAGAAAATGAAACAAATAATGACATAAATGCAATAAGGCAGAGATACTTCTACATTGTGGCATAAATGTACTAAAGGCATATATAGAATGTCATACAGTTCTAGAGAAACATGTGATCTACAATTATAACATGCATCCTATCATTATTGTAAAGCTAAGGAGTGATCTACTGAAAACATGTAAATCAAAGTGAAGAAAGGACCCTTTTCCAGTACCCTTACAAATAATTTAATTCTGAGGGGGACTAATCACAGAGAAAAGGAACGAGGAGGGTAAAGTAAACTAGCTTACATTGCTGTTTGTAAAAGGACAATGGTATCTCACAAGGTAGAATCTATATGAAAAAGAATAAAATCCATGAAGATTAATTTAAAAGGGACTAAAAAAGAACTTTATACATCTAAAAAAGGTGGTACAAACAATATCTTTTAGGAAAAATCGTCAAAGCTATTTAAAAAGCAAAGCGCTGCTTCTCAGATCACTGCTGAAACCAAGAGCGCTACAGGGATTAAGGCGTTTATTTAAAACCGGTGAAAGTTTGCGCCAAATATCTGGGGTCAAAGTGCAGCAGTTAACAGAAAATCAAATAATCTTAATTTAATTAAAACCAATCCTCATCTGTGGCCAGCAGAATCAACTGTCCCGCGGCCCCTTCCCGTCTGCCCGGCAAAGCATCTTGTCAGCTCCATCAGCGGCGGGCTTTTCAAGCTGCGAAGAGAAGAGTGATTTCCTTCTCGCGGCTCTGTGAAGCCTGCCGGGGCTGATGGGAATTAAATTCCCATCAGCCCCGGCAGGTTTCACAGAGCCGCGAGAGGGAAATACTACTCCCTTCGCGGCCCTGAAAGCTGCCGCTGATGGAGCTGACAAGATGTTAAATATGCTTTGCCGGGCAGACGGGAAGGGGCCGCGGGACAGTTGATTCTGCCGCTGCCACGGCGGCGGCAGCAGCAGCAGAAGCCAGGGGTTTGTTTGGTTTTTTTTTTCTTTCCTCTGCATCGCGGGCCGCACAAAGTTCTCTCGCGGCCCGCGGGCCGCGTGTTTGAGACCCCTGTTTTAAACCAATGTTGCAGCCAGCATTTATAAAATGACGGCGACTACTAGGCTGCAGTATTGATCTGTTAGTTTCTTTTGTGTACGTTAAATCCATTAAGGAAGCAATTTCACCACAGAGTGAGTCCTATAAAAAAAATCTGAAAAGCACGCTTATTTCATAAAGACAGTATATGCATGTCTGTGGCTTTATAAAACAGATTCACAGAATAATCCTCAGTCGCACACGTGCAATGTTTTGAGGGTAATTTTATAAAGTCATGCCTAGGTAATGCGAGTTCTCACATGTCTATTTTATGTGTCTTTACTTGACATTGTAAAATACTAGCATAAGTGTCAGAGGACATGTTTTAAGTTAAGCCCTAGAGCTGGTGTAAATTACCGTGCCTATTTTCTACAAGTATGCACATAAATTATAGTATTTTATAATCAACATACATACTTGCTCGCACCTCCCACACTCTGCTGAAATGCTGCTCAAGTGCATGCCCGTAGTGAAACTACATGCAATGCAATCAATATGCGTCCTTTCCCACTAGTCTATTTTATTAGAGGTCACTGATGCATGTCAGTGGCCACTTACATGAGTAAATGACCAAACTCCTAACATATGCATGAATTGTTGGCACCTCCTCTTTGCTTTTACTCCATATGGGTAGGCGTGCATTTTATAAAGTCACAACTCCATCAATGCTCCACCCAAACAATGCCCTTGGGATGCCCACCTGCGGTTTACATAAACGTATGCAAGCTTACCCACCAGGCATAGTTCTACCTATGTATAAACCCATGAAATTGTACAACAGCCATTTTCTGCATGTAAAACTTACCTTGAACAGTGAAAATACTTTAAAAAATTACCCCTTAGTGCCATTTCCCTAGTACTTAGGAAATTGAGTGCTTCACAGGAATATTAAAGACAAACATCTTGTAGGGACTTGATAGCTCAAGGGAATTGTCACCAGATTATAGAATTTTCACTGCTAGGTCATCGGTTTACATTCAGCTCAGGTATGCAGGGATTTTAGGAGGTCTATGTGAAAGGAATCAATGATCTTAATCCAGATCTAGGGGTCACAGCATAAAGCGTTCATATTGTGGCCTCTGTCAGACTCCTGCAAAGCTGTGAATTCTACCACACACTTCTTCAATGATGTGCGACAAGAGCGACAGATCACAGCTTAATCACTTTGCTGTTGTCTAAGGATGAGCAAATGCATAGGACTGGAATGTTTTTCAATCCACCACTCAGTGGCAAGATACAGGTCTAGATGTAGCTAATTTTTCAGATGCAACATAGTTGGCTAGGTCACAGTGGAAAATCCTCCAAATCTTGCCAGCAATTAACATAAAAGCATAGAAACATTGAATATTCGTTAATGTTACCCCCAACTTAGTTCTATGTAACCTAGTTCTAGTGCTGTTAACGTTCCATGTAAACCAGAGAACTAGATCAAGTGCATGCAATGGATGTAATATACCTAGATTTCAACAAAGCCTTTGATATTGTTCCTCATAGGAGGCTTATCAATAAAAAGCAGCCTGGGGATAGGTCCCAAGGTAGTGAACCGCATCAGAAATTGGTTGACTGACAGATAACAGAAGGTGGTGCTAAACGGAACTCACTCAGAAGAAAGGAAGGTGCGCAGTGGCGTGCCTCAGGGATCTGTCCTGGGAACAATTCTGTTCAATGTATTTGTGAGTGATACTGCGGAAGGATTGAAGGGAAAAGTCTGCTTTTTGGCAGATGACACAAAACTTTGCAACAAAACTCTGAAGGAGTGAACAACATGAGGAAAGATCTACAAATACTGGAAGAATGGTCTAATGCTTGGTAGTTAACATTTAATGCAAAGACTTGCAAAGTCAAGCACTTGGGGTGCAGAAATCAAAGGGAATTGTATGTGATAGGGGGCGAGAGGTTGGTGTGCATGGACCTGGAGTAATTGTTTCTGAGGGTCTAAAAGTGGCAAAACAGTGTGACAAGGCAGTGGCCAAAGCCAGAAGGATTCTGGGTTGCATACAGAAAGGAATAACTAACAGAAAGGAGGAGGTATTATTGCTCCTGTACAAGTCAATGGTGAGGCCTCAATAGGACTACTGTGTTCTGTTTTGGAGACCATATATTGCAAAGTATATAAAAAAGACTTAAAATGATTCAGAGGAAGGTGACCAAAATTATTTGGAGCCTGCACCAGAAGATGTATGAGAAGAGACTTGAAGACCTAAATATGGAGAGGAGGGACAGGGGAGATGTTTAAATATTTAGGGCCTGATGCAGAGATGCAAAAAGAGGTGGACGTCCAGGTAGGATGTCCAACCCCCATTTTGCCTGGCACTCAATCCTGAGATCAGCCCTCCCCGCATGTACTGAGGGTTAGTTCAGGAAGTGGACGGGGGAAGGAGAGGGAGGGCTGGAGGCAGGGAGTGGGTAGAGTGGGGGTGGGCCAAAGCACCCGGATGTAAAGGGCCTATTCAGGTCAGTGCCATCTATGTGTCCGATTCTGCAACCGTGGGACTGTCTGGTTCCCGCAGTTGCAGGATTGGGTCCTATTTGGGTCTGTCCATGTTTTGAATGGCTCGATGGCCCTGACGTGCCCCTGCTGGGGTCAGGCTCCTAAAGGGTATTAATGAACAAACAAACAAACCTTTTTCAAAGAAGTGGAAGCTATAATACTAGAGGACATAAAATGAAGCTGAAAGGAGGTAAACTTAAAAGCAATGTCAGGAAATACTTTTTCACTGAAAGGGTGGTGGATGCTTGGAATGCCCTCCTGAAGGAGGTGGTGAGGATAGATATAGTGACGGAATTCAAAATGTCGTGGGACAGACACAGTGGATCCCTTTATAACAAAAGGATAAAATCAAAATAAACATATCTATTTTTAAATACTTCAACAAATAGAGAGGGAAGACCTCCATGGTGCAGCAGGTGCAACCCTAAACGAAGGTACAGAGGGGAGTTGACGGAGTGGCGGGTACACCTATTCTAGCCACCTTACAGGACAGACTAGATGGACCATATTGGTCGTTATCTGCTGTCATTTACTACGTTAAGCCGCCTTGACTGGAAGGGAAAGCAGTATATAAACCTTATTACATAAATAAATACATACCTATTAGTTCTAGTCAATTAAATTCAGCCCTGACCCAACCTAATCCAAGAAAGATTCATAATCCATAGCTAAAATACTCTTCACCAGTGAGTGAATTTTCTAATATTTTATAAACAATTGCATTCATAAACCTTTGATTTACATGTGCAAATGGGCTTTTATAAAATTTGGTCTTGCCTAAAATTGTGTATGCAGTGCAAGCCGGCACATACTTGCTCAATAGGCATGCTCAGGGGTGAAATTAGAGTAAAGCATGAACGGAGGCACAATTTGTAAAATATAGATGTAAGTATCTGCTAGAACTTACACCCGCTCTCAAGCAGACAGAATGTCTGGGCCTGGATTCTAGGTGCAAGTTCTGCCAGTTATACTAATATTTTATAAATCAGTGCCTATTTGCCTTTATAAACTACGTGGAAAACAGATGCTTTCCTGCCCAATTAACCTAAGCCTTGAATGGGGTAAATTTTCAAAATGAAAATACTTCCATTTTAAAAACTGCCTCAGCGAAATTGTGTGCTTACATTTATGCCTGTGATGTACCATGTACAAATGTTCTGGATTATTTTACAGAGCTGCATATCTGTAAACCCCTCCCAAGCCCTATCTTGGGAACAGCTTCGCTCATTTCAGTGAAGTTCTGCATATACAGGCTGCACACATGCAATTTTATACACATACCAGAGACACAAAGTTATAAGCACTGATTTCCATGCATAAAGATTTGACAGTGAGCACAAACAGCTTTTAAAATAGTTCTCGGATAAAATTTTAATAATGGAACACCTAGGCTACCAATGGACGTAGATCTGTATGTTGCACCGCTTTGATAAAGGAACATATGCACCTATTTGCCATTATAAAATTACTCTAGGCAAAAAAGGAACACACATTTATACCTGCAATGATCCAGGTATAAATGTATACCCTAGAGGAGAGGCGGGACTATTTTGACTTGTGCATGTGTGCACACCAGTCAAAATAACCATAAATATGCCAACATTCAAAGGGAATCCTGGAAGTTGCCTGGAGCCAAGTTCATCTCTCGTCTATGCTGCTTGACTACTCGGCCAGGTATAGGGGAGTTGCGGTTCATCTGCATGCTTATCTTGTTAGCAGATTCTCAAGACACCACAGTAGGGCTCAACCAGCTGGCCAAGAGGTGCGTCCTGCAGCGTGAGCTTTGGGTTCTGATAAGGGATGCAGTTGCTCATCTTACGGATTGTTTCTTCTTGCCTTTTCCATTCTAACTCATCACTAATGTCTCTCTGAAGTCAACAACGCAAACTGAGGCTGTCCAAAGCTGTTCTCCAGTGCTAGACGCCAGCAACACTGAAGAAATGTGTACAAAGTACATGTGGAGACAACTTGCAGAAAGCCTATCAACCTGTTTGTCTTTTCCATTCGGAAAGGGAAAACAAAACAAAATTAGGATCCTCTGTAATAGTGAACGGATATCAGTAAAATATTGAGAGTTTTGTAAGACATTAATGATGGGTTATCTGTACATTTATGTTTTAATGATTATTGATGTTGATTTATAATCTGCCAAGAATGGTAGACTAGCAGAATATAAATAGCTTAAAACAAATATTTCATAAAATATGTACATACAGTTTAATCCTGCCCCACCCCCAGTCTCCACCCCCAGGAACACTTATGCATATTGAGGGTAATTTTATAACAGATCTGCCTATGTATGAAGTCTACTTAGGAACCTATTTCTAGCCTATTTTGCAAAGACACGTGAGGCCCTTTTACTAAAGGGTGCTATGGTATCACACCTAACGTGGAAAAAGCTCTGAAACGATGCTGTGTAGATGCTGTTTTTAAAGTTACGAGCATATATACTGTAGAGTTTTTAAAAATACTCGCCTACCAGAATGCAGCACTAAGCGGCAAGTATTGCTAAAGTATTTATTTTGCTGCCTTTAGAACACAGAGCACTAACAGTTTTCAAAGAAATGCCACTTCTTTTGAAGTCACCCTTTTCAATAGTGGTAGAAACATTCAAAAGCAGCTCAGATAAGAAGGCAGTTGAAGCAAAATAGAAAGGTACATTCTTAGGAAACGCATACACACAGTGAGCTACAGACGAAGCCCAAGCATGGCCCCACTGAATATTTTAAAAGAAATAATTATAGCAAAAACATTTGGCCCATTTAAGCAGAAACTTGACAGGGTAAAGACGAGAGAGTGAGTGATCGAACTAGCTATTAGCCTGTACCAACATGTTACAGTTTTACTGTTAAGTGACTTCAGTTCATTGACAGCAGGGCATCTTTACTTGTGTGTATGTGTGTATACACATCATGTAGTTTTTCATATTGATATTTGTGTATAAGTAAGATTATTTAACATCCATATTTCTCTTTATTCTTTCTCTCCCTGAACAAGGGTTTAATTTATTCATTGCATGAAGTGATGAGAGCATGAGTCAAATCATTCTCCTGTCTTTTAAAGAACTGTCTCGCTGTATAAAAGCAGAAATGAAAACGCAAGGAGTGACTGAAAAATTAGGTATCTTGAAGGCATGTGGAAGAAAGCCAAATCTATTCATATAATTGTAACCGCTGAAGAATCGGAACAAGGTGATCTGAAAGGATGAGCATTCGGAACAGTATCTACAATCCTAAACTTAGAGGGAGAAGAGTCTTTTGAAACTGAAAAAGTACATCCCACCTGTGATCCTCTTCCTGCACCTGGTGGAAAACCACAGCCTGTTTTATACTGGAGTTTCCACTGCAGTCCCAGAGGACAAAAAAATCAAGGCCAGATCAACTGATAACCACTCCCTAGGATGTAACAAAGGACACGCTATTCAAAAGGGCAGAATTTAGAGAAGCAAAAAACGTGCTGACAGAATAAAATACGCCGTCAATGGGAAATCTTCACCAGCTTCAGTACGTATTGAAGATAAAGTGAAATCTTTGTAGGCAGCTATGTATTTTAAAGGTCAAACAAAAAATATGATGCAGAACTTGAAGCTATTACTGGTTCAGTCTCAAATGTACTGGTACTTATGATGCACAACTTCCTAAAACTCCAGTTTTCTCCAGTACCAGTCTAGCTACCAGAACTCCAGAAAATAAGGAATAAGAATATTCGGTATGCTTTCCAGAAAAGAAAATCTGTTTAACCAAGCAAAGCAGCTTGACAGATAGGCATCACTTTTGTAGAAACAGAAAGGAATCTAGAATAATCAGATCCATCATGTAAAATACTAATCCCAAGACTGGATGGGTGGCATTTGCATATGCAAAATGCTAGTTTAAGAGGTACATATGTAAATAGGGATTTTAGAAAAGTCACAACATACACATGTATATGCATGGCATGTACAAAATTCAAGGAGCTGCCATGTGAGTGAACTTGTAGAGGATAAGTTTACAAGGGACACTAAGGGGTATGTTTACTAAACTGCGGTAATGTCATTCGCGTTAGGTTCCGCGGTAAAGGTACAGATGCCCATATAAAGGCATGGGCGTTGCATCGTTACAGAAAGCTGTAGCAGCTAACGTGCGTTACAAGGCGCCTTAGACTAACGAGCATTACAAGGTGCCTTGTAAGGCACCCCGTAAGGCGCCTTGTAAGGTGCCCAGTAAGGTGCCATGTAAGGCACCTTGTAAGGAGCCTTGTAAGGTGCCTAGTAAGGTGCCTCATAAGGCGCCCTATAGGGCCTCCTAGGCTAAGTGCCATATTAGGCACCCTTGGACAAGGCACCACAGAAGGCATCCTGGGCTATGGAACCATAGGTTAAGGTGGCCTAACAAGGTTATGGTGTCCTAGGTTAGTGTGCCCTAGGGACTGCAAGGTGCCCCAGGATGACATGCATGACCTGTGCAGAACAGAGACAGATGTAGCCCTAACACTAGATAGAGCACTCAGGAAAGGCAATAAACAGGTGAGTGAAGGAGGTGAGCAGTGGGAACCGCTGGACCTGCCATATCTGCGGGCATCCCATGTGCCTGCCAGTACTGATGACAAACATGGTGGGGCAGCTGTACCACAGCATAGGGTGTTGGCAATGTAAAGTGCCGGAAAAACAGTTGGTGGCAGACGATGGGAATATGTGTCCCCCAGTGGAGGCGGAGGTGGCAGGATAGTTACAATGATGGGTGGACAGAAGAGTGGTGGTGCCATGCAGATCAGGCACAGGCGAGACAAGCATGAAGAGGCGCAATGCAGGAAAGGGTAGCAGTGCAGGACATGGGGTGGCAGCCTGCACTGGCAGACAGGACTCTACACAGCTGACAGACGCAGATAGACGGACCGAGGGAATGTTGGCAATTGTGGCGAGGTTAGTATGGGCTGGAAGCACAGAGCTGCAAAAATATGACCTCTACAGGCATGCACACTGTTTGAGTAGGACAGGCATGAGAGGAGGGAGCAATGAGCAATTGAACCCATGAACACTGCCAAGAATGGCATTGTATTAACCAGTAGGCTATACCTCCATGGTGTATGTCACAGCAATGTCTGGGTACAGAAGGACTGCAGGTCACCGCACTAACTGTCTGCTCTGAGTGCCAGGATAGGGTAACCCCACCAGTACCCATGATGCAATGCACATGCTGAATAGCAGTCTACAGCTGATCACCAAATGGGGTCTGCACCTCTCCGGTACCTCAGCTTGGAAAGACGAACTGACAGTGCGTGATACTGGCACAGAGTAGCTACAGACCATGCCATTGTGCAGGTTCTGTGTTCACCCTGAGGGACAGGATGGGTGCCCAGCACTAGGTCCGCAGTACATGTGGTGCTAGAGATAGGTCCTGCTGTACATCACCATCACTACCAGTGTGTGACATGTTTATGTTTTATTTCATTTGATAAAAACCGCCTTTCAGTGGTAAGCAAAGCGGTGTACAATAAAACCAAATTTAAAAGAAGGCCAAAGCCAACGAAATGGAAAAGTCTTGCCATCTTGCTGGGCAGACTAGATGGACCATGCTGGTCTTTATCTGCCGTCATTTACTATGTTACTATGTTACTATGAAATACAATTTCTTGATAGAAAAGCAATAAAACAGGAGAGACAAGACTAAAACATAAAGGAGAACAAAACACGAGGAAAGCAGAGGATAGGGCAAGTGGGATTCACATGAAGGGAGAGGGGACATCAAATGCCAGGGAAAAGAGGTGGGTTTTCAGGTTCTGTTTAAAAGTGGGGTGGTGAGGTTCCAGGCGGAGTGAAGAGGGGAGGGAGTTCCAGAGGGCGGGGCCAGCAAAAAAGAAAGCAGAGGAACGAGTAGATTGTAGGTGGGCGCGGGAAGGGGAGGGAAGAGTGAGGCGGTTAAGGTGGAAGGAGCAAGGGGTGTACCTAGGAGAGTGAAAGGAAAGAAGGTCAGTTAAGTATTGAGGGGTGCCTGTATGGAGAGCTTTATTAACCAGGATAAGCAGCTTGAAATGAGCACGGTGGGGAAAGGGCAACCAATGAAGACGAAATAGTAGGGGTGTTATGTGATCATGGGGGGAAGAATGGGTGACCAGACGAGCAGCAGTGTTCTGAATCCGTTGTAAGCGGGACTTTTGGGATTTGGAAAGGCCGACGAAGATTGAGTTTGCGAAATCAACCCGTGATATAACCAAAGATAGCAACAGAGTGGTGAGAGCTGAAGGAGATAGGAAGGGGCGAACTGCACGGATTTGTCGGAGGAAGAAGAAGGAGGATTTGGTGACATGTGATATATGAGCATGGAAATATAGGTCAGAATCAAAGTGAACCCCAAGATAACGAAAGGAGGAGACTAGGGGAACAGGAGAGCCAGAGAAGGAGGGGGCCAGTGTGGGGGATGGGTTGTTGTGAGAGAACCAGATAGCAATAGTCTTGGTGAGATTAAGGTGAAGACAATTATGAGTCAACCAATCAGCCACAGTGGAAAGACAGGAGTTTAACGCGGAGAGGTCAGGACAGGATGGGGAGGTGTGATGAAGCAGAATAATGTCGTCAGCATAGAGAAAGGCAGATAATCCGGACTGTTGGATTAAGAGGGCTAAGGGGGCTAAGAAAAGGTTGAAAAGAAGGGGAGTCAGGACAGAACCCTGAGGAACCCCACAGGGAAGAGGGAAGGAGTCCGAGGGAGGGGCAGAGGAGGAAGGTGACAGGACTGCACACGAACGAGAGGAAAGAAAGGAGTGGAACCAGCGGTGAACAGTACTACAGAGACCCGCTTCCCGTAGACGAAGGAGGGAGTGGTCGACTAGATCAAAAGCAGCGGAAAGATCAAGTGCAACCGCCACCGAGATATCACCACGATCATGAGCTACATGCAGTGCGTTAGTAAAGGCAAGAAGAATAGTTTCGACACTGTGACCCTGACGGAAACCCGATTGACGAGGGTGAAGAAAATTAGTGGAATCAAGGTGATGTGAAAGTTGTGCAAAGACGAATTTCTCTAGGAGCTTCGAGAGAAAGGGAAGGTTGGAGACAGGACGGTAGTGGGCGGGAACCAAGGGATCAAGTGAGGGGTTTTTAAGGAGGGGGCGAATTAAGGCATGTTTACAGGAGTGGGGGAAGGACCCTGTAGAAAGACTGGAGTTAAACATAGTAAGAATATAGGGAAGGAGACCCAGTGAGGATTCCAGGAGCCAGGAGGAAGGAATGGGGTCTAGAGAGCAGGAAGTCTTCTTTGAAGAGGAGATGAGATGGTGAAGTTCAGGAGGAGTGATCAGCGAGAAGGATGCCCAACAGTGGGAGGTTTGAGAGATGGGCGGGGGAGAGGCAGTGGGGGGAAAGGAGAGAATCGGAGCAGGGCAGGAAGGTAAAGAAGCTCTCAAAGAAGAGATCTTATTGCTGAAGCAGGCAGCTAGAAGGGAAGGCTGAGGAGAGGGAAGGACCAGAGGAGCTGAGGCTGGGGAGTGAAGGGAGGTAAGAGACCGGAGGGTGGAATAAAGGTGCTGAGTCTGATTTGGGGCATTCAGAATGGCATTAGAGAAAAATGTGTGTTTGGCGAGATGGATGGAAGAGCGGTAGTGGGAGTAGCTGGATTTAAAGAATGTAAGTGAGGTGGGTGAAGGACTCTTATGCCACAGTCGCTCTGCTCTGCGAAGCTGCGTGCGTAAGAGCCGTAGACCCCCATGATACCAGGGATGCATGGGGCGGCGGCGGGGCGGCTGAGGACACAAAGGGGCAATACGGTCAAGAGCAGTTGAGAGAGCTGTTGACCAGAGGGTAGCTTGAGAGTTGGGAGAGAGGAGGGAAAAGTCAGAGGGTAGAAGCTCGGTTGCTGTGGGAAATTGGTGGATGGTGAGAGATGAGAGGGCACGGGAGAGCCGCGGAGGAAGAGGGGTAGAGGGAGGAGAAGAAGAGGAGGAGGAGGAGGAAGAATGAGGCCCCTGTGAATGAGAGCACAAGACAGAGAGGCAGACATGGTCTGTCCAAGGGAGAGGCATAGCAGAAAGATTAGAAAGTGCAAGAGAGGAAGAGGATGATGTTAGGAATAGGTCCAGGGTGTGCCCGGCCTGATGGGTAGGGAAAGGAACATGCTGCACGAGGGATAGATCCTGTAGGAGAGAGATAAAGGAGAGATCCCTGGTTGAGGTGGGCGAGTCCAAATGTAAGTTGAAATCCCCAGCAATGAGTAGATGGGGGAAAGCAAGAGAAAGATCAGTGATAGTCAAAAGAAGGGAATCCCAAAGCTCAGAGCGAAGAGCGGGGGGGGGGGGGAGTAAATAAGGAGCACGTGCATAGGGGGGGAAGTGTGGAGGTAGAGCAGAAGGGCTTCTGGGTAGTGGAGCGATGGGTGGAAGAGCTGAGTAAAGGAGAGGGTGGGCCGTATCAGAGCAGCCACACCGCCTCCGGGTTTACCTAGACGTGGAGTGGAGACCGCAGAAAAACCGGGGGGAAGACAGCGGGCGAGGAGGGCATCCTCCCCATCCCTAAGCCACGTCTCAGTCAGAAGAAGGAGGTCGAAAGAGGACCTAAGGACAAGATCCTGGATAAGGAGAGTTTTGCTGCACAGGGACCGACAGTTGACTAAGCCGAGAGAGAGGGGAGACTTAAAGGAGGTAGATGGTAAAGAAGACAGGAGAGGAGTGGTAGAAATTAAGCAAGGACGAAGATTAGAGAGACACCGAAATCGTGTGCGAGGCAACTTGTCAGGACGTCTGCCCCAAAGCACAGGAATAGCTTCCATAGGGTAGAGAGGAAGGAAGGGAGCAGGAATATAAGGACAGGACAGGAGATCTGCCGGAAGTGAATAAGAAGAGACTCTGGGAGATAGTCCGAGCAAGCTAAGAGAAGAAACTTCCCCAGACAATATGGGAGCACAAAGACAAAATAATAGCAAAGACTGAAGTAGTGCTGTAAATATGCAGCCGCCGGAGCGGCCCCAAGGAGCGCACCTAAGGAGCATGTCGTGCTCCTTAGGTGCGCTCCTTCGGTGCGCGCCCAGGTCGCGTGCCGCGGCGACGAGCGCCGCAGGCGCTCTTCTTTTATAGATGGAAGGCAGTGTACCTCGCAGGACACGGCCGCGCTCACGTGGCCGCGGTACTTCCGGGAAGGGAGGGCTCAAGCTGGCAATGGGTGATTGATGGCCCAAATGAGAAGGGCAGACTCTGGGGAAACACAGCATACAAATAAATTACCAGACTGACACGGCAAGCAGAGGGTAAGCAAAGAAGCAGAAATGACAGCACAAGTAAGCCGCAGTCGCTCTTCTTTTATAGATGGAAGGCAGTGTACCTCGCAGGACGTGGCCGCGCTCACGCAGCCGCGGTACTTCCGGGAATGGAGGGCTCAAGCTGGCAACGGGTGATTGATGGCCCAAATGAGAAGGGCAGACTCTGGGGAAACACAGCATACAAATAAATTACCAGACTGACACGGCAAGCAAAGGGTAAGCAAAGAAGCAGAAAGGACAGCACAAGTAAGCCGCAGGCGCTCTTCTTTTATAGATGTGTTCCTTGCAGTGCAGCCGAAGGTAATTTGGTACCCATCTGTATCCTGCAGTCACATGTGGTCCTGTGGGACCAGACACCAGCCAGATTGGTGTGTACCCTGTGTTAAGGTCTGGCTGACATGGGCAGCTGTTATCAGGGCAGAGGGGTTCCTAGAATAGCATGAGGTGTGTGTAGCAGTGCCTTTATAGGTCACAGTGGTATTCACTACATACCCCAAAGGGCCCACATCACCCCTTTTTGTAGGTAAAGAACAGGTACCCCCTGCCCCAGGGAAGCAACCTCCACCCTGTTTGTATGAGACAGCCCTCCAGGGTTGATGGGCCAGAGCCATACCTTTGACTGGGCAGTGGCAGACCAGCAGCAACGCTGGGGTTAGGTCTGGGAAATCCCAAATGCCTCCCACCACTGTCTGCCAGTCACCAGCAGACAGCACAGTCAGACTGTACCTTAAAGGTGTTCTGACCATGCACAGTCTAACTGCAAACAGTCCACCAGCCTGCTCACAGAGGAACTATGTGCAGTAAGCAGGCAACTCAGTGACTGGGACCACAGGACTGAGGAACACAAATATATCACTGGAAGCAGATAGTGTAGAGCACTATGTGGGAACCTAGACCTGCCATGGTCACTGCTCGGTCAGAGTGAGTGCCCTCCCAGCATGCCATGCTGTGGCCACCCTGTCCATGCAAGTGGTGGTCAGGCACTACAGTGTCCCAGCCATTGCCCCACACCCTGTAAAGATGCATACTGGCCAATCTGCCCTGTCCGGGCCATACCCAAAATACCTTGCTCCTCATTATGCATCTATTCAGGCTAACGCTGGTAACAGTGGGACATTTTGGGCCCAGTGAAGGGTGGGCAGCCACAGAACAATGGATAGACACACACACGCTCACTCCTATTGCAGCATTGTACAAAGATAGGGGTGGTTGGCAACCCTGCCCACCACACTGGTCCTGATCACAGTGCCGACATTGCTAAACTGTGCAGGGGGTAGTAGTAGTGCTCTGGTGATAACTTCAGCTCAATGCTGGGGCCCACTGCCTGATTCTCCTTGCATATTTGGATTGTGGAGCCTGTGTAGGTGGGTGTTTTTCGCCGCTGCTTTGAGCTTTGCACATGTTGCTGTTGTATCTGCATTGTAGGGTAAAACATAGGGACATGCTCTGCAGGAACCACAGCTGGGGCTTGAACCTGTGACCCTCTGCTTCTGGACACACTGGCTGGGTGTACTGCACCACACTGTTGCCACAGATGCACAATAGTCCCTGGGGCTACCTGTACTTTTCCTCAGCCAGACTTTGTATGTTGCACTGCACACCATGTACTGATGCAGGGCATGGCCTAGGTCTACTACAGGGAAGTGGCACTGCCCCCTCCAGCACGGGCACACCCCCCCTGCCAAGCTGACATGGCCATTTGCTGTTGGTGATGGTAGTGCGCAGTCCCAGGCCATCCACTGTGTAGGTAGGCGCCCGCCTAGGGAGCGGATCCCGGGGTGGGGGGCATACATGGGCATCCTCACATCCCCCCCATCACTGCCTACCAATATTATATCCCTTCCACATGGCGGCGGGATGGCTGGGGGGATGTCAGGCCAGTGCCCTAGCAACTATTGGCTAGGGTGAACCAGGTAGATATAGCTGGATTGTGTTTGGCCTTGGTCAGCTGCTGTCTTGCTGATTTCCAGCTTCTATGTTCCTATGTGCCACCTAGGCGCATGCCTGGTCCACCCTGTGCCCCAGCTGTCCATGCTACATGTCCCGCCTGCGGCCCCCTATGCCCCATTTGCACCATCACCATAGTGGCCATTCATACTTTAGCACTATGGTGTTGCTGAACATGGAGCACTACTATCACATTACTTGGGCTCCCTGCCTAGGCTGTACATTGCTGACACTTAAATGGTTTCTCTCTCCTGCAAATGTGCATCTAACGGCAGGTTTTCATTCGCGGTAAGATTCAGTCCTTCAGTTCAGCGCGTTAGTGTGAAAGGGGCCTCTCCCCGCCCACTCTCCGCCCATTGACCCCTTCTCTCCGCCCTCTCTCCACCTTCTGCGGTGTTTACCGCGGCCGGGGACGTTAGCGATCGTTAAGTAAAGTTAACACGCGTTAACGTTACATACCGCGCGTTATGTAACATTCATTTAATGAGACTGAGTTCCTAGATTCTACAATCCCTCACCTTACACTATCCCCAACAAACTTAGATGAAGCGGTCAAAAACTGGCATACCACCATAAATAACGCAGCCATAATAAATCATACTAATAAAAAACGAACCCATTCAAAATCTAACTGTACACCATGGTTTAATAGCACATTAAAACAAATGAAAAGAGAACTAAGAAATTTAGAACGTAAATGGCGCAAAACTAAATCCACCATTGAGAAAGAACTATACTACAACCATCTCACAAACTATAAAGACGCAATAGAGAACTCAAAGAAAAATTACTATGCTACAATCCTATCAAAAGCATATAATAGACCAAGAGAACTATTTTCCATTGTTAGTAATCTAACTAACAATTCCCAAGCCTCTAGCAAGGAAATCACTGATATATCAGCACAAACCTTAGCCAACTATTATCAAAACAAAACAATACACTCACCAATGACCCTAGACTCAATCTACACATCTCCTCATATACTAAACGAATGGCCAGAATTTCACCCGATATCCAAAACATCATTAAAAAATATCATTATCAATCTCAACACGACAACTTCTTTTTTTTCAAAGAAATGTTTATTAGAAGCACTTAAATCAATACAACAACAATTACAAAGTTGCTTCAAGTTTTTCCAGTATACAATCAAGATTAAATGCCTCCATACCCCGGGCAGGGTTTTCTCTTATCCTCCGCCCTAGGGTGTTTCCACAGTGCAATCCCAAGTTTCCCCCCTCTACCTACTCTTCCCCGTCCCCCCCCTCACCCCCCACCCACCCCTCCCTCCCGGGATCTGCGGGGCCATCGGGGATTCCTTCCTCTTCTATAGACCACACCTCCTCGAGTTCTACCCCAAACATAGAATCTCGCTGCGAACTTTGGGCCCCAAATTCTGAATATAGGGTGTCCACACCATAAGAAAGGAGGCCCAACTGCGGGGGTGTCTCTGTGCACTCCTCCTCTCCAGAAGCATATAATGATGAAACCCATTTCGCCATTCCCAAAAGGAGGGGGCTGCAGGCTCCAACCACCGCCTCAGGACAGGGCCTTTCCCCACCAGACAAGCCTTCCGTATCAACAATTTCTGCCACCTACCCTTCGGGTGGAGTGGTCCCAGCTGATCCAGCACTATGAGCCGCCCTGTCCAGCAAACCTGTTGTTGCAATATATCGCTCAAAAAAGTTGCTATTTTCATCCAATAACAGCGAATGTGCGGGCAACCCCACCACATATGACCTAGATCCGCTAGTGGACATGCACATTTCGGGCACCCCCCGTAATCCGTAAGATGACTACGCAGTGCCCTCCTCGGAGAGAAATGGGCTCGGACAATACTCTTAAACTGAATTTCACGCCAGCGAGCTCCCTCCGCCAGATTGGCCACCCTGCACAGCGCCGCCGTTATGGAACCCGGAGCCACCTCACAGCCCAATTCTCGCGCCCAGGAAGCCTCCTCCGCCAAGTAGTCTACTGGTTTCATATAGGGCTCTAATGCTTTTTTAAAGTGTGAAATAGTTGGCATGTCCCCAGTTCCCAAGGCGAAGAACTCTAAGATCCGCGCGGAGCGGTCACTCTGCAGTTCCCGTCTCACCACGGAGTTCACATAATGCGATAACTGCCGGTATGGGAACAAAGAAGTCATGGGGCACAAGTCATATTCATGACAAAGCGCTTCCAAAGATTTGCACCGCCCATCTAAGTCCACTACGTGCCCCAACAGCCGTATTCCGACCTGTGCCCATTGAGCAAAGGGGGTCGACTCCGAACCCGGGGGGAATAGAACATTCCCCTGTAGCGGCAGCCAACTCGAAGTCTCTGAGGAACTCTCCCACAGTGCATTCAGCCGTTGCCAAGTATGCCGCGCTGCCTGTACCAACACACTTTTCACTATGTGACTCGGCAAAGCCGCCCGTGGGAGGTGAAGAACCGCCAGCAGTGAGTGCGGTGCTACCAAAGCCTCTTCCACCTCCCTTGGGGTATACAGCTCCGTATTACCAAGCCAGTCCCCCAGATGCCTAGCCTGGCAAGCCAAAGCGTAGGCCCCGAGATCAGGCACGCCAATCCCTCCCGTTCTCCAACCCCCCCTTAAACGGCATAGCGGGATACGCGCCCTAGCTCCCCGCCAAAGAAAACCACAAAACTCCCGTTCGATACGTAAGAGGTCGCAACGGAGCAGCCAGACCGGTAAAGTTTGTAGCCAATAGAGAATCCGCGGTAGTATCACCATCCCCAGGACTGCCGCCCTGCCTAAGAGGGACAAGGGGAGAGGCATCCAGGCCCGAAGCTGCGAGCGAACTTTAAACCAAATACGCTCAAAATTCTGTTTGTACAATGCCGATGTATCTTTGGTGAGTGTGATCCCTAGGTAAATGAAGGAGGCATCCGCCCACCGCAACGGGAAGCTCCCCTCCCAACGCTCCTGTACTTGACCCCCAATGTCCAAGGCTTCCGACTTGTCTTGATTGATCCGTAAACCCGCAAAAGCACCATAGCGAGCAAACTCAGCAATTAAATTCGGCAGCGAGTGTTGCGGGTCGCATAAATGAACTAAAATGTCATCTGCAAAGGCGGCCACTTTAAAACCACAGGGCCCGACAGGGACACCACGAATCGCATTAGAGCCCGCTATGCTCCGCAACAGAGGATCGAGAGTTAACACAAACAATAACGGGGAGAGCGGGCAGCCCTGTCGCGTGCCCCGTGCAAGATTGAATGAATCAAACCGGGCCCCATTACATAAAATACTAGCGGAAGGGTGTGCGTATAGTAACTTCACCATTGCGATAAAGGGGTCGCCCAGCCCATAGCGGGGTAGAAGGAACCTCAGATAGTCCCAGTTGACCCGGTCAAACGCCTTTTCCGCGTCGAAGCTGATCAACAGGGACTGTATCTCTCGCGCATGCACCCATTCCATAGAGGCTAGAATCTTCCGCAGGTTCCGCACCGCATGCCTCCCTTGCACAAAACCCACCTGTGACTCATGCAACAGGCCTCCCAGGACGGCAGCCAAGCGATCTGCTAGAACCTTTGCAAGCACCTTCAAGTCGAAATTCAATAAGGAGATGGGCCTATAAGAGGCAGCCAGCAGGGGGTCCTTACCAGGTTTAGGAATCAAAGTGATGAATGCATGATTCATTCCCCAATTAAACTTCCCCTGCTCCACCCTCCTGCGGTACACCTCAGTTAAAACAGGGGCAAGACGGCCTGCCAGTAATTTGTAGAACTCTGCTCCGAATCCGTCCGGGCCAGGCAACTTGTAACAGCTAGCCCCCTTGATTACTTTGTGTATCTCCTCTTCTGCCACCGGTGCACCCAGCACCGAGCACTGCTCCGCAGTCAACCTAGGGAGGTTCAGTTCCTGTACGTAGCTTTCCATGGATGCCAATGACCCTGCGTTTCCCTGATATAATTTCTGAAAGAAGCCGCGGAACACTTGGGCTATTGCCTGACTATTTGTATGCAATTGGCCCTGATCGTCACGCAATGCCGCTATAGAGCGGGGCCCCCGGCTACCACGTAGACAGCGCGCTAGAAGCCTCCCTGGTTTGTTCCCAAAACGATAAAGTTGATACCGGTAATATAACAATGATTTTTTTGCCTGCTGATGGAGCAATTCATTGAGAGACGATTGCAACTCCCAAAGCAAGCGTCTATTAACCACCGTGGGGTTCCCTGCGCACCGTCGACGAGCCTTTACAACCTGTCGTTCCAGTTGCACTATTCGGGACGCAATTAACTTCCGTTTCCGTGCCCCATAGGCAATAATGTCACCACGCAGGACCACCTTTGCTGTTTCCCACAATAGTTCAGGCTCATCTCTGTGCTGCCGATGATTGTCCATGAATTCACCCCATCTCTGTTCCAAGTAGGTATGAAATTCAGCATCCACGTACAGCCCCAAAGGAAACCGCCAAATGCGTTGCAAGGGAGTGGGGTCCCCCCACCGCAAGTCTACCCATACTGGCGCATGGTCGGAAATCACACCCGGACCAATCTCCGCTTCACCCACCTGCGCGAATAATCTTTCCGAGAGCAAAACGTAGTCAATCCGCGCACTTGAGTCATGAGCCCGCGACTGATGCGTAAAGTCCCGCTCCAGTGGGTGAAGTAAACGCCACGGGTCCACCAACCCGAGGCGTCGTCGTAGACCTTGAAGTGCTCTAGTGGTCGGGACCCGCCATCCCTCCCGCCCTCCCCCTGATGTATCTACATCGATATCCATTACCCCATTACAGTCTCCCGCCAGGATCAGAGGGGCTTCTGGGAGCTGCTCAACCTGCGAGGCCAAACAGTCATAAAAGGATTTATCTAGGACATTAGGGGCATATAGATTACTCATCACCACCCGCCTTCCCTCCAAGGAGCCATATACCAAAAGATATCTACCTTTGGGATCAACATATTGCTGTTCAAGGTCAAATCGCACGCGCTTATGGATCAGCAGGACCACCCCACCTTTTTTCCCATACGCTGGGGCCCCCCAACTCTGCCCTACCCAATCCCTCTGTAGCTTCGCATGTTCCTCAGCAGTCTGGTGGGTTTCCTGTAGGAAGGTAATATCACATTGCAGCCGGGCTAGAGCCTGCAACACTTTATAACGTTTAATAGGGTTGCCTATTCCACAAATATTCCAAGACACGATCTTCAGCTTAAGGCGGGTTATAACACCACCCATAGACCGGTATAGTAATAATCTGTAAGTGAACCCCCCCAGCCTGGGGCCCACCCCTGCACCATCCAAATTCCTCAGGGTTTGTCACCCGCATGACCTCGCGATCCCATTGCACCCCAACCCCTCCCCCCCCAGAGCCCCCCCTAACCGTCCCTCCCCTCTCCGATCCCTTCCCCAACCCCCTCTCCCCCCTAATCTCAGGACCTTCTCCACCTCCCCACTCTAGAGAAGTCCAGCCCAGGTCCCACTGAGTGCGCCCGACCCCCCGCCCACCAGACAGTATATCAATAAGCCCGCGAACAATTCGATCGCCTCCCTTCGGGGCCACTAGCATATTCAAAATCCCGCGCCACTCAGGCAATCCCATGCTCCCAAGTCCCCAGACCCCCCAGACCCCCGGTGAGGGTCCTAGAAGCCACTGATGTCCCAGCCCCCTATGGTGGCAAACTGAAACAAACCATAGGCCCCAACTAGGAAGGGGCTTTACAGCAGGCTCAGAGTTTATTAATTGCCGATATTAATAGAGGGCTTTAATACCAATGAAAACAAATACATTAAACACAGTCAACTAGTCTCGCAGCATTACTAGGCTTGAACTAACCCCCCGGGCTACATTCTACTAGGCCCTCCTCCCACGACAGCATTACTCGCAGGCCTTCCAGCGTAGGGATAAAAAACCCCAACCAGGTAGGGAGGAACCCAAAGTACAGGAATCATGTCCCCGGACCCCATTCCCGCCTCCCATACAGATAAGGTGATTAAAGAGGGGGGGGGGGAATCCAAAACAGCGCAACAAGGCAGCGCATCGCACACAGACAATTAGTATGGCACCCCCCCCCCCCGCCCTCAAACGGCAACATCGTATCCCAGGACCAGCTTATCGAACACATCCACAATCCCGGGGGTAGAATACAGTAATACTAAAAGAAGAAATAAATAAAATAAATAAAATTGATAAATAAATAAATGTCATGCCCCCAAGACTGCAAACTTTTATACATGCCTATATCGGAGAAAGGACTCTCCAGGAGAATAATAAAGAAAAACAAAGGAAGAAGCACAGTCAGCAGGATACATTTCTGAGAGGCCTCGTAGAATCGAAAACAATGTTGCAGGTTACCGCACAGCAAGTTTGTAACTAAATTTACAATCCTACAGGTACATTGTTACTCGGCTGACAGTCAATGATACAGGCCTGACTGATGCTGAGGCCTGTTTTTCCTCCGGCTGCCATGTGCTGCACTCTCAATGAGGAAACCGGTCACCACCAAACAGTCCACACCAGGAGGCTCAGCGAGGCGGTGTTGGGGGTGTCTGTCCTCTGGCGATCAGTTGGTTGACGTACCCTCCCGCCTCTGCAGCCGCTGCAAACACGTGGTGGGATCCTTCATGCACTATGTGCAATTTAGCCGGATACTGCACAGTGAACCGGATTCCAGCACCAATGAGTTTCTCACAAAGAGGGGCATATTCACGGCGTTTTCTACTCAGCACCGCTGAGTAATCTTGTGCCACGCGAATCTTGGAGTTGTTATAAAGAGTTTCCCCCTTCTGTCGAGCCGCACGTAGTATCTTCTCTTTCTGTGGAAAGTAGGTAAACTTTACCAGCACGATCCTAGGCCGGGTGTCCCTTGTCTGTTTACCGCCGACACGATGCGCTCGCTCGATACGAATCGGGCCGCCGCGCTCATCGCCATCCAAAATCTTTGCAAAGAGCGTCTCCAGGTAGCCCTGCAGATCTTTGTCGGCAACGCTCTCGGGTATACCCATGAAGCGGAGGTTGCTACGCCGTGACCTGTTTTCTAGGTCATCAAGCTTAGCCTCATGCGTTACAAGTTGATGCCTTAGGCCAGCAACCTCCGTCTCCAGCACCTCGATCTTGTCCTCGGCTTGCCCCAGACAGTCTTCCGCCTCCTGAAGTCGATTCCCAAGGCTATCGACAGAGGCACGCAGTCCATCCATCTTTTCATGGAGGGCATCAAATTGCGGCGATAGAGCCGCGGCTACCACCGCTGACATGATGTCTAGTGAGGCAGGGGACTTAGGTGAGCCGGACGCCGCAGCCATGTCCGCCATCTTGCTGGGGCCAGTTACCCGCTCCCGCTCTCTCCTAGTCACTTTGGGTGCTGCCGCCATGCTATCTGTCCACAAGAATCACACACTGGAGCTCTGTGCGCACTCCAAGGTACCCGGGAGACCTTTTCGTCCGTTGTCCGCGGGAATTACACGGTTCTAAATCGCCGGTTTGGGCAGCGGGGCACGGAGCGCTCTCAGGATGCGACCACTACTCTGCTCGCATCACGTGACCTCCACACGACAACTTCTTATCTCGACCCCTGCCCAGTAACCTGGATAAAAAACACACTCCCAATTCTTCTATCCTTCATACTACCTCTGGTCAACCTATCACTACTCCAAGGTCACCTCCCACCCACACTTAAACATGCACAAATCAGACCAATTCTAAAGAATAACACACTTGACAAAACCTCCCCAAAATCTTACAGACCGATCTCAAGTATACCATTCTTAGCAAAAGTCATTGAAAAAACTGTACAAATACAGACACAAGAATTCCTTGATTCATCCTATCCGCTTGACGATCAACAATATGGATTTCGTCCCAAGCATGGAGTTGAAACACTCCTGACTGTTCTAATTGACACACTTTTAAGAGGAATTGACAACCACAAAAAAGCCTTCATCCTATTATTTATGGACATATCAGCAGCTTTTGATAGTGTTCACCATTCAATAATGCTTAACAACTTAAGACATATAGGAATATATTCTACAGTTCATAAATGGTTCACATCCTATCTGAGCAATAGAACCCAAAATGTTAGAATAGGCAACCAAACGTCTGAATCATATAAATTTGAAACAGGCTTACCACAAGGCTCAGCACTTTCAGCTCTCCTATTTAACATATACATAAAACCAGTTTGCAATATTTTTAAAAAATATGGTGTACTCTATCATCTGTATGCAGATGATATTATGATGTACATCCCATTCACAATCCCTAACATACCGTTGCAACTCCTATCGGATTGCTTCAACGAAATAACTTTATGGCTAAACGCTCACAATCTCCAAATAAATCACTCAAAAACAGAAGTGCTAATCGTCACTAAAAACCAAGACTATACCCCACCAACACATATAACGCTTCAAAACCAGG
The DNA here is from genome assembly GCA_033557465.1 of Ichthyophis bannanicus. Taxonomy (NCBI): domain Eukaryota; kingdom Metazoa; phylum Chordata; class Amphibia; order Gymnophiona; family Ichthyophiidae; genus Ichthyophis; species Ichthyophis bannanicus. The sequence goes on along the minus strand of CM066039.1, from coordinate 63,330,086 downwards.
AAATCAAAATAAAAAACGAAGTTAGATACTTAGGAGTAATTATAGATAAACATTTAACATTAGACACCCATATCAGAAACACTACAAAGAAAATTTATTTCAAGCTTAAAATACTTAAACAACTTAGACCCCTTGTATACATACATGATTTTATTAGCATAATTCAAGCCACCATAACCCCCCACTTTGACTTTGCTAATCTAATATTATTAGGCACAACAAAACAAAACATTAAAAGGCTTCAAATTGCACAAAACTCAGCAGCTAGGATAATAACGAAAACACATTCTCATCAACATATAACACCAATACTAGAGTCCCTTCACTGGCTGCCAATTCAAAGCAGGATAATATAATGTAAAACCAATTTGTTATAATGTAAAATATTCCTAGTTCTTAAAGTTTAATGTACCTGTTCTGTTTGTTATAATGTAAACCGCTGCTGATCCTTGGAAGCAGCGGTATATAAAAGTTGTCCAAATAAATAAAATAAATAAATAAAAATACAAAACATTGATAACTACATTTAAAACACTATTCGATATGGCACCACACACATTATGTAAATTAATTACTAAAGAACACTCAAAACCTACTCAAAGAAAACGTCATTCAAATAAACTAAAAACCCCCAAAGACTTCATAAAAACAAATAAATCAACAAACAACAGAGCGTTCTCCCATGCAGCCCCAATAGCCTGGAATTCCCTCCCAGAAGAACTAAGAATGATAACAGAGATTAATGAATTCCGCAAAAAATTGAAAACCCATCTTTTCACAATACACTACAATAGTAAAGACATCCACTCAAAAGAATTAGATAAAGGCTAACCAATTTTTGTCTGACATCTCACTACAACATAAAAAGAAAACTCTCCCTATCTGAATCTGAACTTCTTTCCATGATTATACCCCAAATAATGTCTATATGTAAATAATGTATATAAGTTGCACTGTTCTGTGCCATTCAGTTTAACATTATTCTGTTTACTTTATATTGCTTATAGTTATCTGATGTTATATGTAAAACAAACTATGCTTTGTTGACCGTTGTTATCTGTGAACCGCAGTTGATCTATGGAAGCTGCGGTATATAAGTTCTTGTTTAAATAAATAAAATTAATGATCGTAACGTTACATAACGTGCGGTATGTAACGTTACTGCAGTTTAGTAAACATACCCCTTAGGGTGTCTTAAGCCATATAAGGTATTGGGCAGGTGGGGGGAGGGCGGTCCGGTGTAAAGGGAGCTACAGGATGTTTTACGCACAGTAATAGGCACCCTGTCTATTTAGCGCATGGTAACAGGACAGCACACTATAAGGTGACAAGCATGCACTTTAAGGCACCTTAAGGCAGACAAATGTGCTTTAAGGTGCCCTAAGGAGTTTAAGGTGCCCCAAGGGGTTTAAGGTGCATGAAGTTGACAAGCTTCACCTAAAGGCACGAAAATGGCTGTAACCTTAACTCTGGATAGAGCACCATAGAAAGTCAATGTAAAGGTGATGGAAGGAAGGATGGGTGGTAGCTGATGGACCTGCCATATCGGTGGGCACCCTATGTTGCAGCCAGTAAAGTGGACGAGCATGTGGGTGGCAGCTGTACTGATGCACAGGGTGGTGCCAATGTAAAGTGCTGCAATGTCAGTGTGTGACATAGGATGGGGGAGACGTGTCCCCCAGTCGAGCCAGAAGCAGCAGGATGTTTGCAGTGACAGGAAGTCAGAGTGGGAGTGGTGATGTGCAGATCAGGCACAGGAGAGCCCTGACTATCACAGGCATGAAAATGACCTGAGTAGCACACAGTCACAAAAAGAGCAATTAAGAATCAAGCCCCTGTTCCCTGCTTATAGGAACTGTGCACTAACCAGTAGGTTACACCTCCACACCTTTTTAACCTGCAATGTCTGGAGTTGAAGAGCCTGCAGGTCTTTGCCTAAACTGTCTGCTGTGTGTGCTGGTATAGGTTAATTTAATTTTAATTTAATTAACAGATTTTTTATATACCGCTCCTTCCATTGATCAGGTGCGGTTTCCATATAACAACAATAAACAGGGCGAGCTGTTTTTACATATAACAATTTGTAGCTAGGTAATTACAGTTAACAATTAACAATTAGTGAACTATGTACAATTGAACAGAAATTAAACTATATACATAGTTTTTTGTTTTTCATATTTCTTAATCACTTTGTCTTAGGGCTACAGCACTTCATTCCTTTGTTGAAAAATGTATTACCTTGGGTAGGATTATCCTTTATCTAGCTGAGAGGTGAGAGATGAGCTGGTCATAGATCCATAATGCTTTGTAAATAAGTGTGTTTTGAGTTTTTTCTGAACTCCATTATATCAGGTAATTGTCTTAATTCTATTGGGATTGTGTTCCACAAGATGGGGGCTGCGTGGGAGAAGGCTTTCTTGTTTGTGGATTTATTGGCCCTGATGAATTCTTTTGGTGGGGTTAATTTATTTAACTGGTCTCTCCTTTGGAGATTATGGGTAGGTTCTATTTTGATGAGGTTATTTATGGACAGGGGTGCTGTTTTAATTATGGCTTTGTAGGTGGTTAAGATAGTTTTGTATTCTATACGGCTTTGAATCGGGAGCCAGTGTAAATATTCTAAAATCGGGGTTATGTGTTGGAAAGGTGGGGCCTTCGTAATCGTCCTTGCTGCTGCGTTTTGTGCTAATTGAAGTTTTTTTAAGGCTTCCTTAGTTACACCAAGTAGGATTTGATTTGCGAAGTCAAAATGTGGTGTTATGATTGCTTGTATGACTCGTTGAAAATCCTGTAAGTGCATTAGGGGGCGGAGTTGCTTTAATATTTTCAGTTTATAGTAAACTTTTTTTGTTATATTTCTTACATGTGTGTCCATGCTGAGGTGTTTGTCCAGTATAACACCTAAGTGCGTATTTCAGATTTTAGTATGATATCATTATTTTGCAATGTAATATGTGAGGGGGGAATAAATGTTGTGCATTTGGTTACTATTAGAGCTTCTGTTTTTGAGTGATTGATGTACAGATTGTTTTCATTTAGCCAGATGTTGATTTCAGTGAGGCAGTCGTTAATGAGTTGTATAGGGATGTTTGGAATTTTGAATGGGACATACATCATAATGTCGTCCGCATACAGGTGATAGTGGACATTGAATTTTTTTTTTTTTTTTTTAAACTTTTATTTTCATTTTGCAACAAACAAAAGAAGCAACACACCAAAAGAGACAAAACAAGTATACAATAAGGAAAAGTAAACCCATTACCCCCCACCCCGATGCTTCTTCTCTACCCGATTATATCAGCATGTGAGCGCTTCCAATTAACAGTGATTATACATCAAACGATCAAAAGAGTATCTACAATACAGCATGATCATGGGACAGAGATATATACAAAGTTAGACAGTCAGATGAGAGCATTTAGCAAAATGTACATAGTCATTGAGCATCTTCCATTGAGACCAATGAGAAGGAGTCTGAACAGAGGAAGCGAACAGACGAGGTATTTGTTCATATATACTGTAAAGACAGGCATGATTCCACCATTCATTGGGGCTCAGATGGGAGCTAATTTTCCAGTATTACTTAATTAGGGAAATAGCAATGCCAAGCATAAAGTTCGAAAGGAGAGAAGCCATTTTTGGGAGAGAGGGGATCCCCGCAACTGGGCGAAGTCCCACTATCCTCCAAGAAAGGGGCTCCTGAGAGTGCGAGATAGACTAAATACGACCCCAGACCCGTCTCCAGTAATACTGTAGTGCGGGATATTCATGCATAACATGAGGCAATGAACCAATGGCCGCAGGACGTGTCCAGCAACCATTGCCCTGAGTAGGGTTCCATTTGTCTAATCTGTGAGGAGTGGAAAAACACCGGTGGGCTAGAAAGAAGAGGGTCTGAGTGAGTGAGGCGGGTCGGGAACCCGTGTCCCTCTACTCCAGATAAGGCTCCATTGCTCCGAGGTCAAAGTCACATGCAATTCTCTCTCCCATACTTTCTGCGCTATAGAGGTATCTCAAGTGATAGCATTACATAAGGTTTAGGAAAATTGGATGCTACACCCGGTGAACTACCGAGAGATCGAAAAGTCTCCAATCAACCTTATGTAGAGAATGCCGATGGCGGGAGTACTCTAGTGCTCCGAAGGCGATGCTGAAGTTGCACTGACCAGAGTCGGGAGTCTAAAGATTGCATAAGAGTATTAAAGGCACCTAAAGTGTCTAAAAGCATTGGTGGATAGTGGAAGTCTGATGGGAGAGTCATACCAGGGAGAAAGGTAAAAGGAATCAGTTAGCAAAGGCCCGCTTCTATATCTAGCCACACAGGTCTACTCGGTACTGGATCTTCCAACCAACGAGCACCTTGTTTGAGAAGAAAAGATTGAGGGAACACTTGAGTAAAATCGCCACCAAGTATTAATGGAGTATTGGCAGAGGCCGAGGCCAACTGCGCAATACTTGCATAGTAAGCAGGGTTGTCCACATTCGGGGCATAATGCAAATACACGTGAATTCACTATCTCCAACCTCAAGGTGTACACGGGCCCATCTACCCTCCTTGTCAGCGCTAATATCAGGTACAGTAGCGTGCAAAGACTTCTTAACCAGAATGGCTATCCCGTACCATTTGGAAACGGTGGGAGAATAGGCAGCTACCATGTGAGGCCTAGCGTTGAGTTTCAGTGTTTCAGCAGAGTTTAAATGCGTTTCCTGAAGAAACACCAAATCAACATGCTCATGGCTAAGATAGCTAAGGATTTTCTTTCCTTTGAGTGGACCATTAATGCCTTTGACGATGAATAAGAAGATTTTACATAAGGCCATTCAGGAAAGTTAAAAATTCTGAGCATGATAGCACACATAATTTCACTATGTCCCTCAAACTGACTGTATCTGGCAGTACACATGACATAGGAAAATAAGCTAATATAATACAATGAAGCGCCCCACATTAACAAAGAAAACCACAGTACGGTAGAGGAGAAGCAAAACCCCAAAATTACTGGCGACCATGTGTCTGCGGGGAGAAACCCCAGAGAAGGCCGAAATTGAAAAAACACATAACCTGTAGGACTGTGCGTGCTCCGAATCCGACCGAGGCACACATCATGAAGGGATAGGAGACCAAAAAACAAAAGTCATACAGAGAAAGAAAGAAAGTCCAGGCTATTTCTGTGCTTGGCTATGACCGCCGCATCGGTGCCCTTCAAAATGGCGGATAGAGCCGGCAGATAAGAGTCCAAGATTTGGGATTAGCGCATCTGCTCTGCTTCTTTGGAGTCCAAAAATGTTGATAGTAGATCAGGATCCTCGAACGTCCTGGTCTGGTTGTGGAGAGTCACTCGGAGCTTCGCTGGATACAACAGGCCAAAGCGAGCCTGTAGCTGTTGAAGTCGAGGGCGAAAAGCAAGGAGTTTCCTCCGACAGTCAACGGTAGGCTTTGCCAAATCAGGAAAGAAGGAGACCTTACGACCTTCAAATTCCAAATGATGATTCGCTCGGGCAGCATGTAAAATTTGTTCCACTTGTTGATATCGTAGCAAGCTAAAGATAATAGGCCGGGGGGTCGTGCGGTTGAGCGCCATGTGGGCAGGAACACGGTGTGCTCGATCGATTTCCAGTTCTCTGTGAAAAGTGATCTTCAGCAAGGAGGGAAGAGTTTTGAGCAAGAATTCTCTTATATCTCCTGCTTCCACCCCCTCCGGTATTCCGAGGAGCCTCACATTGTTACGACGGGCTCGATTATTGCTATCTTCCAACTCCTTTTGAAGATTCTGTATCTGGCGCTCAGCCTTGTCCAGTTTGCCCAAGCGCACCTCGTGCGAGTTGAGGACCCCCGCCATATTGTCCTGCCGTAATGAAAGACCTTCAAGTCGGTCCTGGAGCACTCCAAAGTCTTCTCGCATGGCTCGAAGCGCTTCTCCATTGGACTGCACCAATTCCTTCACGCCGCGTATTTCCTCCAAAATCTCCAGGTGCATTGCGGGGTTTTCACGAAATGGAACCATCTTCTGTGGGGAGGACACCTCTGTTTTGGAGCGTTTTCCGTGAGAAGAAGAAGGAGACCCGAAGTCCAAGCGCGCTGGTTTATGGGCCGCCATCCCCCCCGAGGTGCCCCGGTCAGCTCGGAGCGAAATAGTAAATTTGTATAGGTATTAAGTCAGGATTCTAAGTAGGCCTCTCGGGAGCTTCAACGCAAAGCGTCCTACCCGCTGGACATCAGGCTCCGCCCCGGACATTGAATTTTTTAAAGATTTTACAGATGTGTTTTAAATATATGTTAAATAGTAATGCTGACAGTGCTGAACCTTGTGGGAGGCCTAGTTCTTGTTTGTTTGTTTTTGATGTGAAATTTCCGATTTGTACCGTTTGAGTTCGGTCTGTTAGATAAGAAGTAAACCATTTTAGAACAGTAGATTTTATACCTATTTGTTTAAGTTTATTAATCATTGTTGAATGGTGAACGCTGTCGAAGGCTGCAGAAACATCAATGAATATGAGTAAGAATGCTTGTTTTGATTTGTCTATTCCCCTCACTAGTGTATCGATTAGAACTGTTAGGAGTGATTCTACACCGTGTCTGGGGCGAAACCCGTACTGCTGGTCATCAAGTGGGGCTGAACTATCAATGTACTCTTGTGTTTGAATTTGTACGGCTTTTTCAATTAATTTGGCCATAAACGGAATACTCGATATGGGTCTGTAGGATTTAGGTGATGATTTGTCAAGGGTAGTGTTTTTTAGGATTGGGCGGATCTGTGCGTGTTTTAGTGTAGAGGGTAGGTATCCGTTTTTTAGGGAAAGATTTATTATTGGGAGGATGAACTGAGAGAGTACAGGTAGGGAGTTCTTTATCCAGGTTACTGGACAAGGGTCAAGTAGTGAGGTTGTAGTATTAATGTTTGTGATGATGGACTTGAGCTCAACCTTGGTTAAGGGTTGAAATACAGACCATTCGTCTGTGTTAAGTATTTGAGAAGTATCTGCTGGTTTAGGTAGTAGGGGATGAGACGTTGTTTTGTTCATGTAGTAATTTGCCAGTGTCTGTGGGGTAATGTCTGTGATTTCGTTGCTGGAGTTGTGAATGTTATTTGTCAGTTTTTGGACTATTGAGAAAAGTTCTCTAGGTCTATTTATTGCGTTGTTTAAGATGGAGGCGTGGTAATTTTTCTTGGCATTGTTTATTGTGTCTTTATACTTGTTAAGGAGCGTGAGGTATGAATCTTTTGTAATTGCGTTTTTATTTTTCCTCCATTTATATTCGGCTTTTCTTAAATTCTTTTTCATTAGATTTAAATCTTTATTGTACCAGGGGGTTTGACCAACTTTAGAGTGCGTGTTTTTCTTAATTATTTGTTTTTTAGCTGCAGCGTTATTGATGGTTTTGTGCCAGTTCGTTACTGCTGCATCTAGGTTTAGTGGTGAGGTTGATAAATTAGGGATTATGAGGTCAAGGAATTCTTCTTCATTGTATTTTTTAAATCTTGAGGTAGGTGCATTAGTTGGTATTCGTTTAACTGTTGTGGTGTTTATTGTGATATTAAAGTTGATGAGGTAATGATCTGACCATGGGATCGGTGTGCAATTGAGGGATGTGGGGTTATAGAGTTGGTAGAGTACATTTGGTAGGAAGACCATGTCAAGGATATTACCTTTTCCATGCGTGCTAGTGTTTATTATTTGGTGAAAATCCATGTCTACTGTTGATTCTATGAAGAGGGAGGCATATGAGGCTGGTAAGGAGGGGATGTTAAAGTCTCCGAGCATTAGAATTGGATTTTGCTCAGTGGAGGAACTTAAAAAGTCAATTAATGGGTCTAGGTTTTCTGACTGTTTGTCTGGTGGTCTGTAAATTAGGCAGATTGTTATGTTGCCAATTTTCACAATGATGGTATCTATGTTGATGGGTAGGTTCGATGTTAGTTTTTTGGCTTTTAGTTCTTTTTTTGACATTATTAGCACTCCACCACCTTTTTTGTGAGTTCTATGTGTGTAGAAGGTGTCATAGTTATTGTTGCTTAGTTGATTTAGGTAAACGTTGTCTGTGTCTGACAGCCATGTCTCGGTTATACATAGTATATCTGGTTTTTGGTTGTCTAGTATTTCTGTGAATATAGGTAACTTATTTTTCATTGACCTGGCATTAATTAATATTGTTGATAATGATTCTTGGGTTTTGCATAGCTTAGAGTTTGTTGACTGAGGGGGTGAAGAATATTTTATGTGAATTAATCTATGGTTGTTCGTTTTGGGATGATGTACTATGTGTGGGTGCCATGATGGGGGGTTGCTTCGTGTTAAACTGTGTATGATGGGGATATTTTTAACACTGTTGTTATGTAGGCTCTGAGCAAGGGTTATTAGCACTGCTAATGTGATGCTAATTAATGTAATTTTACATTTGGAAGGGTTAAGTAGGTGCATTTTGGGTGAAATGTTATACTGGTGACAGTTAAGGTTAATATCAATGTGAGTGCAGTTACAGTTAAAAGTACTGACAACAGTAAAAGGTTACTATCAATGTGCATGTGGGTACAGTTGAAAATACTGGCAACAGTAAGAGGTTACTGTTAATGTGAATGCGGGTACAGTTGACAGGTTACTATCAATACTGACAACAGTAAAAGGTTATTATCAATGTGAATGCGGGTACAGTTGAAAATACTGGCGACAGTAGATTGTTACTATTAATGTAAATGCTGGTACAGTTGAAAATACTTACAACCTTAAAAGGTTGCTATCAATGTGAAATCAGTTATAGTTGAAAATGCTGACAACAGTAAAATGTTACTAGCAATGTGATATGCAGGTACAGTTGAATATACTGACAACAGTAAAGGTTAATTTTCAATGTCAGTGCAGGAACAGATGAAATAGTGGCCACAGGGATAGATAATGTTAGTATGACACCCCAGAGTCATTTGCAATAGTAAACAAGAAAAAGTCAGTGTTTGTATTGGTTTATACTTGCTGCGGTTTGAAGATCTGATGTGTGGAAGATGTACGCAGTCTCAACCCTGAGGGAGCTCTGCTGTACTTTGATGCTGTTGCAGGTTTCGGCGTGCTTAATTTCAAGTTGGTTTTTGTGCCGGTTTTGTGATCCTTACGGGCCTTTTCCTAAGGGCCGTGCCAAAGGGCCCTCTTGCGCAGCCCTCCGACGCGGGCCCGCACGGTGCGGGCGTGCCTGCTTTCGTTCCCTTTTAAAGCAGGCAGCTCAGCCCCGATTGGGCAGCAGGGATCAGCGACGCGATGCAGGGGGTGGAGCTTTGGATCACAGCTCTCACCGATGATGCTCTTTTGTGAAGCCGCGTGCTTTGGCTGGTGAGTTTCCTCAGCTGCTTCAGCTGCTAGGCTCCGGGCAGGAGTGGGCTCTTCCCCAGTGCTGGGGAGGCTTCCGTTGGCAGCTCTGCTCCTCCTGGAGCGGTGCAAAGAGGTTAACCCCTCTAGTACCCATGATAACATAAGAACATAAGAACATAAGATATGCCATACTGGGTCAGACCAAGGTCCATCAAGCCCAGTATTCTGTTTCCAACAGTGGCCAATCTAGGTCATACGTACCTAGCAGTTTCCCCAAGGGACACAGGTTCCACAATGCTTGTATTGGTTCAGAACAGCAACCTGCAGCTAATCACCACATGAAAAATGGACAGATACATCACATCAGCACAGTACAATGCACTGCCAGGGTGTGGCATAAACAGCATGGACGCCCAGCATTTGGTTCAGTGATTGAGCCCCAAGAACAGGAAGTGCATCCACATCACTGAAATTAGACACTATACAGCACTATGTGGATATATACCCGTGCCATGGTCACTGCTCGGTCAGGGTGAGACTGCCCTACCAGCACGACATGCTGTGGCCACCCAGGCCATGCATGTGGCAGATGAGCACTACGACGTCTCAGCCATTCACCCTACCTCCAATGCAGACCTATCCTGGCAAGTCTGCCCTGTTTTCAGGTCATACCCACAATACTTTGTTCCTCATCATGCACATTTGCAGACTAACAGAAGAAACTGTTAAATAAAATAATGATGGAAACTGTTTAGACACTGCGAGGCTCAGTGAGGTGTAGAAAGCCATGACTAAATTGATACACACACACTCTCACTCTCATATTGGGGAATGGTGCATAACTGGGAATGGCTGGCACTCCTGCCTGTCACCTTGGTCCCGATATCAGCTCAGGCATTGTTAATGTGTGCTCCTTGTGTAGATGCTAGTAGCATGCTCTGATGTTAATACCAGCTCAGTGTACCAGTACTATCAGCCTGACTCTCCATGCAGCCGTGGATAGTGGAGCCTGTCTGTGTGGCTGATGGGTGTTTGTACCCTTGCTGGTCAATTCATTAGGGGTTGCACGTGTTGGTGCTATACCTGCACTGTGGGCTAAAGTTCAGCCTCAGGGACATATAATGCATAACCTACAGCCAGGACCCAAACCTGTGACTCTCCACTCATATGAGCAGGTCTCTCTGTTACCTGAGCAAGAGTTCTGACCCTGCACTGCAAAGATAAGTTTTTGAATTTACTATTTTGGCTGGTTTTGATATAAAATGTTCCTGCCTATTTATTACCTTTTTATATTCTCTTAAGATTTGAGTGTGCCCTCAGTTCATAGAAGGTCTACTGACCAGGGACACTACATCCTTGATATTTGTCTACTAGGACCTGCAGCACACATTTGATTTTAGATTTGTAAAGACCTGGTTTCCTACTAAATTTTGCAGAACAGGTATACATTTTAAAGTTTCAGGATCCTTTGCATAGTAGACTGGTATATAGAAAAGGATCTTATTGGAAAGTTTAAAGTTCCATTGCTCTGTTAGAAGCCCACCTCACAGGGTGTGGTTAAGTCATACTTAATTCATCCTTGTGCTGTCTGAGAGTTAATTCAGTCAGTTTCTCTGCTACCTAAGCAAGGGTTCTGACCCTGCACTGCAAAGCTAAGTTTCTGAATTTACTATTTTGGCTGGTTCTGATATAATTACCTGTTTATATTCTCTTAAGATTTGAGTGTGCCCATAGAACGTCTACTGACCAGGGACACTTTAAATACCTGCCCACCCTACCCCTCACCCCATCCACCCCAGGATTGCATTGTCTACATAGTCATCATATCAATTGGCAGCTGTCCTCCAATTATGTGCAACACCCACCTTTTTTCCTTGTCCTAAAACTGCTTTATAACCATCTTAATCAGCATATTGTGTATCCAGTGCAATAGTTGTGATTCCTCCATTCTAAGAAGACCCATTTGGAATCTAAGAGCTTGCCCTATATGTCTCAGGTTATCTGCCATGCATAAAGACTTGATTCTACTAAGGGAAGAAATAGCTGCAATTAACACACCTCCTCTCAGATACAAATTGAAAAAAATCCACCATCACTCCCAGGGAGAATCAAGCAGCCCAGGAACAAATGGATCACAGTGGGCTCTCGTAGGCTGCGACCTGTAACACGGAGACATCCTTACCATCAATAGATAGCACTGCATAATTGGGAAATTTGAGTGCCCAATTAGTGGAAACTGAAATACCATTAAACAAGAAAGTTAATGCCCAATCTACTGATAATGCCCTAAATATGAAGAAACTGACACAAAAGAGGAAACTACTACTACTTGGAGATTCCATCATCAGAGGCACCAACTTGGGAACACAGTTCAAAGGGGAGAAGATGGTCAAATGCCCCCCCAGACTCTTCAGTCAGCAGGAATACAGAGCAAATTGTTGGCATAGTTAGTGCAGAAAGTGAGCACTTCAAAACTGATGCCATCATCCATTTGCGTACAAATGACTTGGCTAAAAATAGTGCCTCTACAGTTCAGAAGGATTTCCAGATTCTGGGAGAGAAACTCAAACCCATTATTAACACTATAGCAGTCTCAGAAGTTCTTCCTGTTCTTGGTAAGAGGGCAGAAAGGATGCATCGCATAATCATTTTTAATACATAGCTCCAAACCTGCTGCAAACAAGAAGGATTTAGATATATAGGCGATTGGGAAGCAGATGGAACAAGAGGCTATATGTTTTGATGGACTACATTGTTTTATGTTCTGTTCCACTGTAAACCGCACTGATTGTAATAGCGTGGTATATAAGAGATGCAAATAAATAAATAAATATATAAATACATCTCTCTGTTGCAGGGAAAAGGATCCTAAGTGAAAAATTCAGGCATTATGTGGACAAGCATTTAAACGAGGGAAAGGGGATGACGAATGGAAAAGAACAAGTTCAAGACGTCACTCTCAGCAAAAACATAATAACAATGGAAACAGCTGCAGTATTAACCCACATATCAATACCAAGTAGGAAGAGGTGCGTAAAACAAAATGCAAGCAAAATATAGGCAAGCCAGTCAACAAATGCTGAAAAGCAATGAATACAAATGCTCGAAGCCTAGCCAACAAATGTACTGACCTGGAAGCCCTTATGGTGGAAATGGACTTGGATATCATGGCCATTATAGAAACATGGTTTAACGAGTCGCATGAATGAGATATAGCCATAGCTGGCTATAATCTATTTAGAAGAGATAGAGGGTAGAGAAGGAGGAGTAGTCCTATATGTCAAAAGCAATATTAAAACTGCTGAAATGCAAGGGACGTGGGGAAAAGAAGAAGTGCTGTGGATTGTGTTGGAAAGAGGAGATGGCAATGTCATCCATACTGGTGTAGTCTACAGGCCTCCAACTCCAACCGAAGAAATGGATAACAAATTGATCATTGATATTGTAAAGATAGCCATGGAATGGGAAGTGATCATATTGGGTGATTTTAATCTACCCAATGTGGATTGGAGTATTCCTTCTGCAAATCTGGAAAGAAGTAAAAAAATTGTGGATGCCTTCCAAGATGCCCTACTTGGACAAATGGTGATGGAACCAACCAGGGAAAGCTTGATGCTGGATTTAGTACTCACCAATGGAGATAGCGTGTCAAATATCCAGGTTGGTGCCCATGTGAGCAGCAGTGATCATCTCACGGTGTGGGTTGAGAAAAAAAGCCAAGGTGGAGTCCAATCACAGCAAGCTCAAAGTCCTAGACTTCAAAAACACTGACTTTAGTAAAATGAACAAGTGCCTGAAGGAGGAGTTGCCAGGGTGGGAGGGGATAAGAGAAGTGGAATTGTTGTGGGCTAAACTAAAGGAGGCAATAAAAGGGACAACAGATACATATGTAAGGAAAGTAAATAAAAGTAAGAGGAAAAGGAAACCTATTTGGTTCTCCAAAGAAGTGGCTGCATAATTAAAGCCAAAACCAAAGCTTTCACAAAATTCAGAAGTTTGCAAACAGAGGAACACAGAAAAGAATACAGGATCAAACTAAAAGAGACAAAAAGAGAAATAAGGATAGCAAAATCCATGGCAGAAGAAAGGATGACTAAAGATGTGAAGTGTGGCAACAAGACGTTTTCAGGTATACTGGGGAGAGGAGGAAAATCAGAGGTGGAATTGCAGAACTCAAAAGTGCCGGAAACGGATTTGTGGAAAGTGATATTGAAAAAGCGAAAATGCTAAACAAATACTTCTGTTCTATTTTTACTGAAGAAAATCCTGGAGAAGGACCACCTGTGATTGAGAAATATACAAATGGGAATGGAGTATGGCTGCGTGGATGGTGTCAAGAGCATTTTGGTTTCCTAGACACCATGGGATGCTGTTCCAAGGGTTGCAGAGCAGAGATGGCATCCATCTGTCCAAGAAAGGTCAACGCATCTTCGGTAGTAGACTGGCTAATCTACTGAAGAGAGCTTTAAACTAGATTCGTTGGGGATGGGTGAAGAAAGCCCCCAGGTAAGTGAAAGCCCCCAGGTAGGTGATACATTAAATACCTTTATGGAAATGGGTAACAGGGGTAACATATGGAAAGCAGTGTGTATAAATGCCCGTAGCATGGGATATAAGATCCCTGATGTTGAAGCTTTGGTGGGAGTGGCTGACTTGGATTTAGTGGCAGTTACAGAAACATGGTTCACAGAAAACCATGATTGGGATGTAACTATACCTGGCTATACTTTATTCAGAAAAGACAGGGTAGGAAGAAGGGGAGGAGGAGTGGCACAATATGTAAAAACTACTATTAAAACTTTGGAATTACAGAGCTTAAAAGGGAGAGAGGAGGCATTGTGGGTTAAACTAGAAAGAGGGAAAGATAAATCTATTTGCGTTGGTGTGATATACAGACCTCCCTCACAAGAGGAAGAGGTGGACAGAGAGTTAATTGAAGACATACGCAGCATTGCTGGGAAAGGGGAAGTGCTACTGATAGGAGATTTCAATATGCCAGATGTTGATTGGCACATTCCTGCTGCAGTATCATCTAGAAGTAAGGAGATCCTGGATTCTCTACAGGGAGAACTATTCAGGCAATTGGTAACAGACCCCACACGTGAAGGGGCCATACTGGACTTGGTGCTTACCAATGGTGAAAGTGTTTCTGATGTTGTAGTGGGAGATCATTTTGCATCCAGTGATCACCAGATGGTGTGGTTCAGTATTAGGACTACGGCTGTTAGAATCCATTCCAAGGTGAGGATCTTAGACTTTAGGAAGACTAACGTTGCGAAGATGGGCCAATACCTCAGGGAGTTGTTAGTGGGATGGGAACAGCTGGGGGATGTAGAAAAATAGTGGGCAAAACTGAAAGGGGGTATTTTAAGGGCAACCAACCTTTTTGTTAAAATGGTAAATAAAGGCAAAAGGAAAAGGAGACCGCTATGGTTTTCGAAGGAAGTAGCTGGAAAAGTGAAGAAAAAGAGGGAGGCCTTCATGAAATACAAGAGATCACAGAGAGAGGAAGACAGGCATCTGTATTTGGAAAAACTTAGAGAAGCTAGCAAAGTAGTCAAGAAGGCAAAGATTCAAAAGGAGGAGTAAATAGCCAATGCAATAAAATGGGGGGATAAGACATTTTTCAGATATATTAGTGAGAAGAGGAAGGGCAAAAGTGGTATTGTCAGACTCAAGGGTGCAGGGGGGGGGGGGGGAATATGCAGAAGCTGATAAGGATAAAGCGGAATTGCTTAACTAATATTTTTGTTCTGTGTTCACAGATGAAGAACCAGGAGCAGGACCTCAGAACACACCCACAAATAGGAACAGAAGCGAGGGACATCTTGAACAATTTTCAGAAGACTGTGTTCGTGAGAAACTAGCTCAACTTAAAGTAGACAAAGCGATGGGACCGGATGGGATACACCCTAGAATACTGAGGGAACTTGGGGACGTTCTAGCAACTCCAATGACTGACCTTTTCAATGCCTCGTTGGAGTCGGGAGTGGTGCCAAAGGACTGGAGAGAGGCTCATGTGGTGCCTTTGCACAAAAGCGGAAGTAAGGATGTGGTTGAAAACTACAGGCCGGTTAGTTTAACTTCGGTGGTGAGTAAATTATTGGAAACGCTGCTGAAAGAAAAAATAGTGAGGTTTCTGGAGTCCAGCGGATTACAGGATCCGAGGCAGCATGGATTCACCAGAGGCAGGTCTTGTCAGACAAATCTGATTGATTTCTTTGACTGGGAGACCAGGGAGTTGAACCGAGGGAGAGCTCTAGATGTGGTGTATTTAGATTTCAGTAAAGCCTTTGACACTGTTCCTCACAGGTGACTTATAAACAAACTGAGCACCCTAGGGATGGACCCTAAAGTTACTGCTTGGGTTAGAAATTGGTTGGGTGGGAGGAGACAAAGACTACAAGTAAATGGAGCTCACTCTGAGGAGAAGGATGTTACCAGTGGTGTGCCCCAGGGATGTGTCCTTGGTCCGATTCTTTTTAACATCTTTGTTAGTGATATAGCGGAAGGGCTGTCGGTTAAGGTTTGCCTCTTTGCAGATGATACCAAAATCTGCAATAGAGTAGACACCCAGGAAGGTGTAGATAACATGAGGAGGGATCTAGCTAAGCTTGAAGAATGGTCTAGAATTTGGAAGCTGGGATTTAATGTTAAAAAATGTAAGGTCATGAATTTGGGCTGCAGCAATCCAAGGGAGCAATACAGTATAGGAGGTGAAGTACTTTTGTCCACTAAAGAAGAGCGGGACCTAGGCGTGATTGTGTCTGATGATCTTAAAGTAGCTAAACAGGTAGAAAAGGCGATGGCAAAAGCTAGAAGGATGCTTGGGTGCATACGGAGAGGAATGGCTAGCAGAAAAAAGGAAGTGATAATGCCTCTGTGTAAGTCTTTGGTGCGAACTCATTTGGAGTATAGTGTGCAATTCTGGAGACCGCACCTTCAAAAGGATGTGAACAGGATGGAGTCGGTGCAGAGGGTGGCTACTATAATGAATTAGTGGGCTTCATTATAAAGCATATGAGGACAGACTTAAGGATCTTAATATGTACACCTTAGAGGAAAGGCGGGATAGAGGTGATATGATTGAGATGTTTAAATACCTCCGTGGCATAAATGTTCAGGGAGAGAGACTCTTTCAATTGAAAACAAGTTCTGCTACGAGGGGACATGGGATGGGGGTGAAGGGAGATAGATTCAGGAGTGATATGCGGAAATATTTCTTTACGGAAAGAGTAGTGGATCCATGGAATAGTCTCCCAGTGGAGGTGGTAGAGATGAGGACAGTAACTGAATTCAAAAAAGCATGGGACCAACACAGAGGATCTCTAAAGGAAAAAAGTGGACTGTTGTAGTTGTTGATATGGAAGGACAGACTAGATAGGCCATGTGGTCTTTTTCTGTCATCATGTTTCTATGTTTCCATGTTTCTATTATTAAGAAGGGACACAGGATATCAATGCTTGACCCAGTACACGCATTGCGGAACCTGTGACTTTTGGGGAAACTGCTAGGTACGTATGACCTAGATTGGCCACTTTTGGAAACAGGATACTGGGCTTGATGGACCTTGGTCTGACCCAGTATGGCATATCTTATGCTCTTATGTTCTTACATACTCCAAACTGTATTTTTAGTTATAATTGATGTGAATGAATGGGAAGATCTTCCATGCTTTGATATATTTAGATATTTGATAAATTGTGTGGATTTGTGTGATGTGACAAAGGTTAAGAAAAATTTAGTATTTAAAGGAAAGATAGAAGTTAGTTACTTAACTGAAAAAAAAATTTAAATTGCTTGTCAAGTTAAGTCAAGCAAGTTTGTTTACTTAAAGGGAAAAAGTGAATGATACAACTACATTCAAACAAGTGAATTAAGTAATTAAAACAATATGGTAAATATATGTATAATGTTTTATTTTTCCTTTGTGATAGTAGACTAGTTGAAAATTACAACTATGATAGTGTATGAGTAACAATGTCTGCAGAAAAAATGCTGATATTTCTCCTAGTCTCTTTTAAACTAATCTGCAAGAGTCGATTGGAGGAGTGATCTTAAATTCTCATGTCTTGTATGTTTTAGTTATTATGGAAAGACCTCTGCAGAACTGATGTTGTTAATTGCAAGTGTGAAGTGAATGCCTTGTTGCTAGTGGAATAGTTTTAAATTAGTAACACTGAGGTAGATTCAATATGCTTGCCTCTTCTATTGCTGCTGTTTGTGTTCTTGCTCAGAAATTTCCCACTGGACTTAAGCCACTGGGTTATTTTTTCAGACTTTTTGTTACCCTGTTGTAGCAGGAATGTCTCCATACTTTCAGTCTCTAGCAGCAGTAGTCTTTGCAATCCAAATTACTGATTTTCTAGTACCTCTCTTTCAGATTTCGTGTCTTCTACACTTGGAATTAAAAAAAAAAAAAGCTTTCTTCCAGTTCTAGATTGTTACTGTTTGACCTCACTATGTAGTGATGGTTCTGCTTTCCACAATGAATAAGGGAAATTGATGCAATTATAAGAGTTGATTCTGTGACAGAGTCGGCTGATTTGCTATTTGCTAGTGCTCAACTAGCTGAATTGTTCGCTCTTTCTAGAGCTCTTGAGTTATCTGCTCACTTGATCATCAATACTGACTTTGTCTCATGCTTCTTGCATGGGGTGCTCTATGTGCTATCCTTTACTACTATGCTATTTTGTTTTGAAAATAGTGTAACAAAGATAGAACTGTTAAGCCATTTAGAAGTGGCAATTGACTTTCTAATTGGTTCAAATTTGGTGTTAAAAAAGTTTTCTAGTTTATTAATGCATACACCCTTATGTAAATGTTCTTTCCTTTGCAAGCTTAGATGTCTATGTGAATTAGAATGAAATAGAGAAGTAGTCTAATGATTAGAGTACTAGCATCCTTGTGACCTTGGACAAGTCACTTACCCCCCTCATTGCCTTACAAAGAAAACAAATTCCAAGTTAGCAATGTTCCTGTTTAATGTGCTGTACCAAGTTTTAGTTGCAATGTGAACTGCTGTGACTAGTGTGGAAAGTGGTATTAAAAAATAACATAAAAAAGAAAAAGGTATATTACTGATAATGTTTAAAGTAATGTGAGTTGAATCATCACCTAAGATAAGACAGCCTTCCTAATAATTGTTGACAAACAATTGAAATGAGTTTAATTTATTTGTCATAAACTGCTAGTTATGTTTTATTATTATTATTATTATTATTATTATTATTATTATTAAAGACTTATAAAGCGCCGCAACATACGAAGCGTTGTACAAACATAGAAGAGAGACAGTCCCTGCTCATCAAAGCTCACAATCTAATAAGACAGAAAACAAGCACTTACTCTGTAAAGAATTCTAGCGACACCTTGTGTTATGTCATGTTTATGCTTAACCCTTTGAAGGCCTACTTTAGAATTTTAATCCACATTCTGCAGCCGGGTTAATTTTTGCATATTTCAGGAAAATTGTACCCATCTTATTCAATATGTTCTAATAGTGATTTTCCTTCTTCTATGGTCGTGTATTATATACCATTTGATAGGAATATTTAGTCAGAATTTTGGATCCCGAGAGTTTTGGGCTTGGCCTGGAAAGGGTTAATGACTGTGTTACTTCCCCTTTTCTCTTCAATAAAAAGAGCTTCAAAGGAGGAAGAATTTCAATTCAACAGAGGTGGAACTGTACCGTGTCCATGGACCTTCTGTTGTTTTCCCTCTGAGCTCAAAGAAAAGTAGCACTTTGTGTGTGATTGTGTTCTGTGTTACTCTCTGCTTATTTATTACTGCTTGAGGGACCAGAGACCAAAAGAGCCATGGTATTGTGGCCAGATCACAGGTTTTCTTCATCAACTGTAGGTAACAAAGAGTTGTCAACAAGTAGAGAACTATGTACAGGAAGGCATAAGCATAAGGCTGTCAGTAGACAATGAACCTGCAGAGCCAAGTATAAAAATCATAGCAGACCCTTGGTACCACAGCAGAAAAAAATAGCAACACAGTTTCAGAGGTGGGCCCTGGACTAGTCTAGCTGGACTCAAGGAAAGGACATTAACTAGTAAGTAAAATGTCACCTTCCATATCGTCCTGCTAAACCAGTCCAGGTAAGAGAGATATACCAAATCTATAACTCTACTAGGTGGAAAGAAGACACAGCAGCTCGCAAAACCTTTGAGCCAAGGCCGTGTCTGCCCTCACATGGACATCCAAGCCGTGATGCTTCACAAAAGTGGAAAGTGATGCTCACATTGCTTCTGACAAATGTCTGCAGGGGCTACCGAGCTCTGCTCCACCCATGAGGATGCCTGTGCTCAGGTAGAATGGGTGCAAAAACCCTTTGGAACCAGCTGGTTCCATAACAGATATGCTGAGGCAATGGCCTCCTTAAGTCAGCACCCCAATGTCAACTTGGCCACTGAGTCACCCTTGTGTGAGCCAGCAAACAGCACAAAAAGATGGTAGGACTAACAAAAGGAATTTGTAACCTCCACGTACTGGAGATGCACCCTCCAGACATCCACAAGGTGGAGATCCTTCCCTTTCCCCGACACTGCTCCTTAGAGAAGGAGGGCAGGCAGACCTCCTGATTCACGTGAAAGGGAGAAAGTACCTTAGGCAAGAAGGAAGACAGAGGGTGAATGGAAATGGCCTCCATTGAAAAGGATAGATAAGGATCTTGGCAAGACAGAGCTTGAAGCTCAGAAATCTGCCTTGTGAAACAAATTGTGATCAAGAAAGTCATCTTGAGCGTCAAATCCTTCAGAGTAGCATGCTTCAGAGGCTCAGAGGATGCTGCCATCAGTGCCCTGAGCACCAGACACAGATCTCAGGAAGGGATCACAGATTGGAGAGGAGGATGCAGATGCTGAATCCCCTGGAGAACGCATAAGCCATCTGGATGCAAGACTAGAGACTTGCCAGCCACCAGACCTTGGAAACAGGCTAAAGCTGCCACCTGAACTTCAGGGAGCTAAGGGAAAAGATGGCACCTTGGTGCATCAGGAGTCAACTGCTGAGCACCGCACAAATGCTCAAAGAGGCACCATATCCAGGCTCCGAGCAGAGCAGAAACCACCTTTGGAGAGTAGCCCTTACATGCTAGCTATCTCTTCTCAAGAGCCAAATTGTAAGCGAGAAGGGAACCAGGTCCTCCAGGACAATTGGTCCCAGCTGCAACAGGCCCCAAGACAGAGGCAACTGAAAAGGAGGCATCTGCAGGAGCCACATTGGGTCTCTGAACCACATTCTCCTTTGCCAATCCGATGCCACCAGAACAATCCTGCCCAGAAGGTGTCCTATATTCCAAATCTTATGCCCCATCAGGGGTCACAGAGGAAAAATGTACAGAAGGTGCTGACTTGGCCAAGACTTGGTCAGGTCATCGATGCCATCGGAACATGCCTTCTTGTGGAAACTGAAGGAGCAGCAAACTTTAGCACTGGAGTGGGTAGCCATCAGATCCATTTCAGGGCAACTCCAGTGGCACAGAATCGACTGAAAGGCCTCCTGACCCACTCTCTAGAATCCAAAATGTGATGGCTGAGGAAATACACTTCCACATTGTCCACACCGGCAATGTGCTGAGCCCACAAGGCTAGGAGGTTCTTCTCTGCCCAAGCAAACAGGAGAGACATCTCCAGAGCTATCCCGACACTCCCCGTGCCGCCTTGCCGAATAACATGACTTGAAAACTCATCTATTCTCTTTAGCTTTTGATGTTCCCTCTCCTTTTGTGTGACTTCTACTTTTCCCCCACCTTTTGTCTGTTCTTAGGTCTTCTTCTTCTTCTTCATCTTCTCATGTTCCGTCTGTCTGCTTTCCCTTTCATTCTGTCCTACTGTACACTTCTTTTCTTTTCCACTGGTTTTTAACCTTCTTTTATTGAATTTTAAATTGTACACCGCCTTGTTTTTTGTAGAAAGGCGGTTTTTATCAAATAATAAACATAAACATAAACAACATAAACATAAGCCACTGCCATGGCATTGTCCGAAAAAACTCAAACCACCCAGCCCTCAACTAAGGGTTAGAAATTCAGAAGAACTAACCTGATGGCCCTCGACTCAAGGTGGTTGATGGATCATACCACTTTCCTGCACTTCCAATGGCCCTGGGCTGTTCCGTCCTTGCAATGGGCTCCCCAGCCCAAGAGACTAGTATCCATCATCAGCAGGATCCAGGAGAAATCGTCCAGTGGCACGCCCTTCCTTGGATGATAGTAATGCTGCCACCACTGCAGGCTAGTCTTCACCATCATCAGGAGCAGGAGCCTGCACTCAAACTCCAGAGAACTCAGGTACCATCAAGTCACCAAGGACTGCTGGAGAAGCCACATGTGAGCATGCACCCATGGCACCATCTCCAGGAGCTGAAGATAATCCCAAACTCTGGGAGCCTGTTGCGCACAGAACAGCACCAGGTAATCTAACAGTCTTTTGACTTTCTCTTCTGTTAGGAAAAACTGTCCTCACTCGAGTATCAAAACCTGCTCCCAGGAACTTCAGGGACTAAGAAGGCAACAGCTGGCTCAGCTGGCTGTTTCCCCGCTTGATCACCCAGCTGAGACTTTCCAAAAAGGACACCACACGGGATGCCTCTGAAAGGGAATGAACCTGGAAAAGCAAGTTGTCTAGATATGGATGGACACAGATCCCTCAGTGCCACAGCACCGCAGCAGCCACCACCATGACCTTGGAGAACATCCTTGGGATAATGGATAGCCCAAAAGGGAGCACCCAGTCCAAAATACGTGGTTGACCCTAGCTCAAAAGGGAGGGCAGTGAACTGACAGTGAGAGCCAAGCATGGCAAAATGAAGATACTTTTGCTGATCCCGCCCAGATCCGAATATGAAAATACATGTTGGACAGATCCAGAGAAGCCAAGAATTCTTCTCGGTGCACTGCTTAAATCATAGAGTGCAAGGTTTTCCTCTGAAAGTGCAGGATGTGCAAGTGCTTGTTGACCCCCTGGAGGTCCAGAATGAGCCAGAAGGAACCGTCCTTTTTGGGCACCTCAAAATAGATGGAGTATCTGACCTTGCTCCGCTTGTCTGGGGGATGGGCACCACAGCTTTTAGGTACAGCAACTTGTCCAAGGTGACCTGCACAGCAGCACTTTGATCACAGACCCACAAGGGAGATGACAAAGGCATCTGGAATCAGCTCTTTGCATTCCAGGACATAGCTGAACTGAAAGGTATCTAGCACCCAGTGATCCTTGATAATCCGGGCCCATTCCTGAAAGAAAAGGCAAAGCCTGCCTCCAACTGGAGGAATCAGGGAATGGGCCCCCAAACTTTCATTGCACAGCCTGGGAAGGGTCCCCTCTGGAGGGGACTGAGTCCCTGGGCTTGCGCACTCCACAAAAGGACTGAGAACAAGTCTAAAGTCCATAAAGGGAAGAAGAGATCTTCAGACTGCTAGCAATGGAATTCCATTTACCTGGGTGAGACAAAATATTCTGCCTTCTGGAGTACAGGTCAAAGGGGCATGTTTAGCATAAGCCTTCATACCCCTTGAGTCCCTTAGGAGGAGTAGAGCTCTGGGATCTCCATTTGAGGTATAACTCAAGTCCTAACACTGGGAAAGCAATGCCATTAAAGCTACAATACCAACTTCCTTCGGGTGTGGAAGTCATTCTCATGGCATGAACCCTGACATCTGCACAATTCATACTGGTAGACTGGCTCCAACACAGGGCACAAAAGCAAAATTTGGCTAAAGCACCACAAACGCTTGAACCAGGCCACAGTGTGTTGCTCCTACTTTATGGAACTTATTTCTGAACTGTGTTAGAAATAAAAAAGATTTTCCATTTTTAGAAAATCTGTTAAGAGTTTCCTTTGTACAAGTGCTTTCAGCGAGCTGTAGGATGTTTTTATATAAACGTTTGATAAAGTGATTGATTTTTATCCCAATATAAGTTTGAAGAAATTATTTGAAATTGTGTGGTTATTGTATTTTCATGTTGCATTTTTGTACCAGCCTTGGGCAATTCAGGCAGATAAACCAACATAAATAAATATGTAGAGTTGAAATCCAAATCCACAATCCGTTATCTTGGCATCACGCTTGATCAGCACCTGGATATGACAACACATGTGAAAAATGTCACAAAGGCAATATATCATAAGATCAGAACGCTGCGTCACCTCCGCCCCCTACTGGATTTCACCAACTACCGAACAACCTTCCAGGCATTAGTCCTCCCACATCTGGATTTTGCTAACATCATCCTCCATGGTCTCTCACAATCAACCTTAAATCCGCTCCGCCTAGCTATGAATGCAGCTGCAAGAGTCCTTTCTGGATCGTCAAGATCTGACCACATAACGCCTATCATGAAAGATCTGCATTGGCTACCTTTACATGTCAGACTCCAATACAAGTCAATAGTCCTTACTTTCAAAGCCCTAAATAACCACCCCCCTACGCCAATCAGCAAGCTAATCCACGGTACCCCGGAAAAAAGAAACAGGAGACCTACAACAATGAAAACCTTAGTAGTCCCCAAGATGACGACTAAGTGCACAAAGACTACCTCCAACAGGGCCTTCTCCATATTTGCTCCTTTAAACTGGAATGCCCTTCCCCATGAAATTCGTGGCATCAAAAGTCTAGCCCTATTCAGAAAAGCCTTGAAACACCACCTGTTCACAAAATGCTACCCAGAAACCATCCGAGGTAAACACACAACTGGCAAGCTACCCACATGCCCCAGCCGCCCTAACACCTTAATACAAACAGAAAATGATCAGCCTACACATAAGCCCAACCGCTAACCATCACACGTGTTCTATCCACCCACAAATGCACATGTAACATCTAAATGAGTTAGAGTATTGTACATAGTACAGAGTTAACTTGTACATAGTTTTTCCGGTTTATCCCATGTTTAATTTCCTGTTTCATTGTAAACTCAATGTTGCCTGTATGCATTGTAGTATGTTTTTGTTCAATGTACACCACGCTGATTATAATAGCGCGGTATAGAAGAAATGTTAAATAAAATAAATAAATAAAAATAAATAAAATAAACCTAAGAACATATGTGCTGTCAAGTTTAGTGAAATGCCGTAACATACTATAGCCACATTTCCATGTGTGAACCTCCAAGAATCAATTCAGAACTACTACAATAAGGTTTCAACGTCTCTGTAATAATCAAGCTCCATAGATGACCAACCCATCGATGAAATGAATCTCGTGAAGAATGAAGTCTATTCAAATAACAAGCCTCCCAGCTCTGCGATAAAAAGTTTCAGCTTTCAAATTCATTTCCCAGACTGCTAATCAAATACACTGTCTATTTACATATAAAAATACAAATAAACCAAATAATGACAATCAAATAAAATTAATTAAAATAAGATCAATTTAAAAAGAGAAACTAAAATTAAATAAAAATAAACAAACATAAAATTAAGCATAATATTAAAAAAGATACACAGGTTATTTGACATAATCTGCAATCCATCACCAGTTCTCAGACTTCCCCACCAAGGACATTTCAATTCAGAAACCCCATGAACCAATAACAATCTGTAAGACAGCTTGAAAGAAAGTGTTTTCAGTATACACTTGAATTTGTTAGTGGAAGAGTCCAATCACAAATCAGCAGACAAGGTTTTGGAGCTATCCCATCACTAAAATACTTTGTCTAATTTCCTCTAAGCAAATTCTAATAAAATGATGGAACTATTAAAAAGTTCTGCTGCAAAGATTGCAAGGTTTGAGAAAGGTGCATAGAGAACTAATAACTGGCAAGATAAGCTGGATGTCCCATGTAATACACTCTGTGGTATCAAGAATAAACCTGACAGCGCACATGTTTTTTCACACATGGTTGTGGTAAATGATTTAGAAGAGGGTGAAGAAGAGTTCACTCAAATCACTTGAAACTCAGGCCGGTTAGGCTGCTTTAGTACTAGCCCCTGAAACTCACAGGACACCTTTATAAAGGTACTAAAATAGATGAAAAATTTTTTGATTTGTAATCATGTTTTATTTATTAGGAATACTTGTTTTGAAAGCATGGAATTATGTATTTTAAGTGGGATTTCAGAAGGGATGTCTAGGAAGAATCGAGGACGTCCAAAATTCCGGAGGAATGACAGCAGTGAAGGGCGGTACGTACAAATGCCTTCAGAAATCACTCCATCACCGCCCGAAAAGATGAACGTCTCAATAATTGTGCAGCTAGCAAGGCTGGGTACGTGCACAGATGTAAGCCATTTCACAAATGTGGACGTTCCTGAATAACATGACTTCAGAACTGGGTACTTGGACATGCAAGCAGGGTTTTTTAAGAAAGGGTACAACTATGTTATGAGACTTGCATGTTCCAGTCAGCCATTTCAAAGATACTCAGATGTGAGGCTGCAAGTCAGAAATATGTTTGGAGTATGTATTTACATGCAGGTTTTATTGGCCAGGAAATATGACGTGTGGCGACTAAAGTTGACTTAGCTCTTCCCCCTGGAAGCACTGCAGCCGTGAAACGAGCATTTTTTTGTACCTCATTTGTGGTCGAGAGCAGATATAGGCATGGATGTCTCAATAATCAGAATCAGATGTGCTTGTGCCCTTCTGAAATAGCATCCTGATGTGCGTCTCTGTTGCTCCACCCAGGCCATACCTCTACATGGACATGCTCATGCTAGGGATGTCTATATGCTTTGGCTTTCTAAAATGGATCTGGGGACGTCTCTGTGATTTGTATGTCTGCATGCCCATTTTCAGATGTCCAAATCATGAAAAGATTCTAAAATATCCCCTTTTTGGTTTATACTGTATACTATGGGGATCATTCCGAGCCGCAAATAGTAGGGATGGACACCCCAATGGGGTGGTTAGACACGGGTGGGAAAGGGGCAGTGCAGGAGTGGAGTTAGGGTGGGCAGTGGGCGGTCCGCGGCCCCAGACATACAGGGCCAATTACAATGTCAGCCCTGTACATCCGGGGCTGGCAGAATGAACGAGGAACTTATTCCACTTCTGAGGTGGGGGACAGCAGGCCCGGGCGGCAGAGGAGGTAGGAGGGGGTGAAGGAGATTCCCTGCAGCCCCACCCTGGCCGTGAGAGGTCAAATCGAGAGTTGGGCTGCAGGGAATGAAAAATCGGGTCAGCGACCGGGGATTGCGGCTCCATTTAGGAGCCTTGACTGAGTTAGCCGGGCTAGGCCTATACATGCAGGCCGACCGGGAATGGGGCCCCAGCCTGCACATACAGGCCTAGACACGATTCTGATCCCATGGGACTAGATGTTCCTTGCGGGATCAGAATCCCGTCTAACTCTGTGTGTCTGGTTCCGCCCGAGCACACCGAGGGCTGGGACGTCCAGGGTGGAATCTGGCCCTATGAGGGTAATTTTATAAGGGTCACCTAGATTTATGTGCAGTTTCACATGTATATGTCAGGCCTATTTTATAAAATAAGGCACTCACATACTTCACTTTATAAAATAGGGGTGTAACTGGACAAAAATGCACGTTAAACTAGGCACAAGCACATATTCCTGGTCTATCACAGGTATAAATGTCCACGCCCAAACTTTTCAAGAATGTGAATAAATTATAGTTTTTTATGAACATAAATGTGTACTCCGCGCACACTGCCTAAACTTCACCCTTCTACATGCCCACAGTGAAAAAAAATGCACCATTGATTCAATGTGCGTATTTACAAAACAACAGAAGTGGCTATTTACACACTGCAACCACTAAAACATCATGCTTTCTATATGTACAAATCTAGGCAACTTTTAAAAAATTCCCTCTATTAGGGGTAGGTTTAAGGATTTTAATATGAAAAAGTGAGACATAAATCTGTAAGTTAAATATTTTTTGTTTGAAAAAGGACATATTGATAGAGATATAATACTTTTCCTGTTGTGTGTATTACCGATGTAGTCCATGAAGTGAACTCCAGAACAATGTTTCACTTAAAAGAGGGCTCAGCATTCTTTTAACTTCATTTCAAACATAATAACTTGGCTCCTGGTTGATTTTGCCTTTCTATATTGTAATCATTGCCTTAGAAAATGTTTAAGCAGTTCATTTCAAAACCCATCAGAATGCCTATTTGGACTAAGAAAAAGACGGCTACAGATTTATACCTGAACCATGTATTAATTATGCTTTATTTATTCTGCAGGAAAAAATGATGCTAGCTAAGATACTGACAGCCCCTGTTTTAAACTGCTTTTCACATCGTTGATTATTCCTAAAGGAAAATCCAAATATGACATACACTGAGGGGCTTGTTTACAAAGCTGCGGTAGCGGTTTCCGATCGTTGATTTCAATGGGGCCACGGCTCCGATAATGATCGGAAACCACTACTGCGGCTTTGTAAACAAGCCCCTAAGAAACAAGCGCAGACTGCACATACATCAAATTTGCTCAATAAATTAAAATATGAATCTCAGCACTACAGATGAAATATAATACATATTCAAGAATGCTGCTGTAAAAATGAACCTTCCCTGCCACAGAGGTCCATTTTCTCAGCATATGTGCTGGCCTTCTGAATGCCAATCAAGATTCCTATTTACACAGTCAATATGTGAAAATATCAAAAGGTGATGAGATGCATAAAACTGTTCAGCATTAAAAAAACAAACAATTCTAAATATGAACAGCAGACTTGTTCAGTAAATGCTGCAAACACAGCATTGTTCCATTCACTAATGCTGTAAATGTAATTTTCCTTAGCCATTAATTTACATTAGAAATTGAAAATTCAGGGTCAGGCAATAATATAGGTGCGGTCAACATTATCGGCACCCTTGCAGCTTAACTCCTTAATGTCCAATATCTCCTAATAAAAAGTGGCCAGTGTAATGGCTTTGAACTATATATGCACATATGTTTGACACATGAAAGAATCAAATAAAACAAGACCAATTAAAAAAAGAAAGAGTAGGAAAGAGTATAAAAACTGGGACATTGCAGGACATGATTATTACAAAAGAAAGACACCCTAAGGGCTATATGGGGGAGGCTTAAGCCCACAAATCAATTCAGCAAACAAACAAAGCACAATCCACTCAGCCAAATCCCTCTGAAAAGGTTCCTTCCCAAAAAGGTTTTTGGCAGACAGCATCTGTGTGAGGAATCATCCCCTACAACAAACTAGGTCAATTTTAATCAATATTTCGTTGTACGGGATAATTCCTCACACAGATGCTGTCTGCAAAAAATATTTTTGGGAAGGAACTTTTTCAGAGTTGTGGTCCTTTGTTTGTTTGTTGAATTGATTTGAGGACATGATTATTGGCACCCTTATAAACAATTCAAATCAGTTTGAACAGAAAAATCACAGTCCCAATGCAGTAGAATTAGACGCATCTGTGATCAATTGTCAGTATTCACATGACTTGAATCAACCAATGAATAATGGCTCTAATGTTTAAAATGGCCACATTCACTCCCAGTTCCATTTTCACAATGGTGAAGACAAGAGAGCAGCCTGAGACTGTCAAAAAAGCCATTATCACCAAGATTAAACTTCAAACCTTGGGATTCCTGTGTCTACAGTTTGCAATGTTATTAAGATGTTTTCTGCTCATGGAACTGTCAAGAACCTCCCAGGATATGGTGGGAAGAGGAAAATTAATCGAAGAAGTCTTTGAAGATTAGTACAAACTGTTGGAAAAAAAACTTGTACAACATCCAAAGAGCTTAAAGCTGGCCTGGAGCAATCTGGAGAGGTGGTTTCAACCTGCACAGTGCATTAAACCAAGAAGGATTTCATGAGCGAAGGCCAAGGAAGACCCTTCTGCTCAAAGACAGACACGCCTGATCTTTGCCCAAACCCCCTTTTTTGACTCTCTATTCTGTCTCTTCCTGTCCCCTTTCTTTCCTATCCGACCACTGGTGTTCCTTTCTTTTCCAATTTCCATTTGTTTTTATTGTACACCGCTCTGACGCACACGCTTGAGCGGTATATCAAGTGATGAAATAAAGATAAAGTTAAATATTTTGGAGGTTCCTTAATGTTGTTGGTCTGTTTTGCTGCTTAAGGAACTGAAGGCCTAGAACGTATTAAAGGAATCATGAAGTCAGAGGACTAACAAGGTATTTTGGAGCAAAATGTGCTACCGACTGTCAGAAAGCTAGGTCTGGGTCACAGGTCATGGATCCTCCAGCAGGACAATGACCCAAAACATACATCCAAAAGTACAAAATAATGGTTAAAAAGGAACAAATGGACAGTAATTAGTCTTGATCTCAGTCCAACCAAGAACCTTTGGAAAGAACTGAAATCTGCCATTGGTAAAAGGAATCCTGGAAACATTCATGAGCTGGAACACCTCACAGTTGAAGAGTGGGAGAAACTACCAGCAGACAGATGTATGAAACTTATAGATGGCTACAAGAAATGTTTGGAAGCTGTCATCATTGCCAAGGGTCGTGCAACCAAAATATTAGTGAAAGATGCCATTAACCTTATCAAGGTCATATTTTCTTTTCCCAGAAATTACTATGTCTTTCACAGACATCTTTTTTTTGTTGTATACCTTTGAACATACTATTAAAACATTATGACATGCAGTTGGAATATTTCCAATTTTTTTCTCAAGATATCGTATAGAACATACCTAAAATGCAAAAATGCCAATAATGTTGATCACAACTGTAACACTGGCAAGTTTATACATTTGCAATGCTATTCAGAAAACTGTGGTAACTTGTGCTTAGTTAACAAGGACTGCATTAATTTTACCATGGGCTGCTACGTGTGGTAATTGCTATAGCCCTGTTATATTTAATAAAGTGGCTTGCTTAAACCACACACATTAACTTAAAGTAAACTTAGCATGAGCCTCTTTAATATCAGCATTGAGGTGCTTTCATGAATAACCCTCACAACGTAACGGAAAACCAGCTTATGAATATTCAAATAAGCTACGCTGTTCTCTTTCTAGGAATGGAGTGTAATTTATATAAACCAAGTGTGTGCATGTTCCCTTTTTTAGGCAATAGTGCTGAGGAGTGTCTGTCCATCTCTCCATACACATACATTTGCATGCACCAGTTTCCTCTGGCACACTGCTCCAGCCTGACTGTAGTAGCAATTTTCTTCCACCGATGATACCAAATGTCTAAGCCCTGCAAGCAGCGACATGGCCAGAGTTTATTTTCTGCCACCTCAAGACGTTTGGCATCATTGGTGGAAGAAAATTGTTCCCATGGCAAGACTGGAGCAGTGTGCCAGAGGAAACCCAAACTCCATGGTAGAGGAAGAGGAGTCCTTCCCTTGTCACTGCAAAGACTGCAGCAATGCATGGTTGCTGCCCAAATGCCATGGCATAAGAGGAGACCTGACACTGCCATGGCAAAGACTGCAAAAGTATGCTAGCTGGGATTGACTCATCATGTGGCCATGTTAAATTTCAAACAGCGTTGAGACATCTAGGCAGCGATGTCATAAAGGCAGGCAGAGATACGGGTCTGGAGAGTTAGAGAAATATCAGGTGTGGATAGACAGATCCGAGAGTCATCAGCATAAAAATGGTACTGAAAGCCATGGGAGGAGATGAGAGCACCAAGGGACTGGGTATTGCAGGGGTTCTCAACCCAGTCCTTGGGACCCACCTAGCCAGTCAGGTTTTCAGGATAACCACAATGAATATGCATGGAAGAGATATGCATATAATGGAGGCAGTGTATGCAAATCTCTCTCATACATATTCATTGTGGTTATCCTCTCATACATATTCATTGTGGTTATTCTCTCTCAGCCCTTCTATTTAACATCTATATGCAACCTCTCTGCAACATCTCCCGCTCATTCGGAATATCATGTCTTATCTACGCAGATGACGTGCTCTTATTCACTCCAATTAATGTATTAAAACCTGACTACACTACACTAATCACCTGCTTCAACTCGATATCAGACTGGCTACTCTCACAAAATATCAGAATCAATTTTAAAAAACCCGAAGTCCTGATTGTCACTAGGAACAAAGACTTCTCTCCTCCACCAACTCTAAGAACAAGAGATGCTGATCTACTACTCAAAACCTCAATACGTTACCTGGGTGTTATACTTGACCAGCGACTTGAATTCAAAGAACACATAAAAAATACTGTAAAAGCCATCTACTACAAAATCAGGACTCTTCGACACCTCAGACCTATGCTCGAACCATGTGACTTCCGCACAACCTTCCAGGCATTAGTCACTCCTCATTTTGACTATGCAAATATCGTACTTCATGGCCTACCCAAGAGCACGCTGAACCCGCTTCAATTGGCCATGAATACAGCGGCCAGGGTTCTTCATGGATCCCCAAAGAGCCAACATATTACTCCCATCCTATTTGACCTCCACTGGCTCCCACTATCTTGCAGGATTTTATACAAAGCCCTCATTCTGACCTTCAAAGCATTCCACCATATCTCATCATCCTCTTTATCTGATCTCCTCCAACACACACAGAACGCCAGATCTAGACGATGTATAACAGAGAACATGCTAACAGTTCCAAAAGACAGTACAAAACTCACTCAAACAACCACTTTAAGAGCATTCTCTTCCTTCGCCCCTAGATGCTGGAACACGCTACCACCTAGTATTAGATCACAAAAAGACCTGTCCCAATTCAGAAAATCCCTAAAAACACATCTCTTCCTACAACACTTCTCACAATATACTGACCCCCCTCCTCCTCCTACACAAACCATTGATCACGGCTAGTCAAATAAGCTCCCGAAACCTTATCACTTGCTCTAGTCCATTCCTCACAAACCCTATCTTTAGAGCTCGAGCATTTAAGAATCTATTGTAAATAATTGAAAATATTTGTTAATTATTAATCCCTGTTATCCATGTTTTTATTCCCTGTTCCTTGTAAACTTAACATTTGTTCTATGTTTAAGTACAAAATTGTTAAAATGTAAACCGCGCTGATATCAAAAGTGCGGTATATAAAAGCTGTTAAATAAATAAATAAATAAACAGTGTCAAAATCAGCAGAAAGGTCAAGAAGAATGAGGACTGAGTAAACGCATTTGGATTTAGCCAGAAATACGTCACTGGAGACTTTGGCAAGAGCTGTCTCAGTAGAATGTAAGGGATGAAAGTCAGAGGAGAGAAATTCAAGGCAACGGCGGAGGATTGTACATTCAAGAAGCTTGGAAATGAAGGGAAGAAGGGAGATGTGTTAACACATATACAATAGAGTTCCCTGCATTAAAATGTTATAATATGGGGTAAACGATCTTTTAATTAACATGAATATATGAAAGGAATCAAAAGAGTAATGAACACTTGGGAGAAAAGCCAAATTTTCCAAAAAGCAAAACAAAATTATTTTGCCTGTGCGCATATCTATTATTTGGAAAAAGTCTTTGGGGTACTTTTTTTAAATGTGAATTTACATTTTAGCTTATCTGCCTGTTTAAACATTGGGAGACTAATAATTAAACTATTCATAGAGAACAGCAGGCTTAATTTAAAAAAAATCCTCAAAGAGTTTTCTTTTGAAAATGCTGTTGGGGCACAGATTACACAGGTACACTAAAAAAAAATTTTTTTAAACTGCCTCTAATGTTTCGATTGATTTTTACGTTTTTTGGTGCGCTGAATCCAAATCTGGTAACCAATTTGCTCCATCACGTACAGATTTTTTGCTACATTGGGTTAGCAGTTTGAGGTGAACGTTTCAGATTGAGTGCGATCGAGATAAAGGTTTCTTGGATGAATTCTTTATACTAATTGTTTAGTAGTTATTCAAAGAAGAATAAAGAAAATTGTAACAAGGCAGCACATAAGAATAGAGTAATGTCAACAAAACACACTGTGATGGTAGCAAAATTGTCTGCACTTAAAACAGCTACATACATGTGCACAAACATTGAGCATATAAGAGCGAGGTTAGACACAAAGAAATGTGCAAAAAATGTTGTACAGGTATGTATGTAAGAATAGAAAACGCAAACCACACCATTGCAATACATGAAGACAAACACCCGATGGTGTGAAAATAAAATTCTAATAAATGAGATCCGACACTGTGGTAATAACTAGCAAATTTTTATTTCAAAGTTTAGTAAAAACACGATATTTGTCAACACAGTTTAGATTTTAAAGTCATTCTTGGGTCAATCAATCTCCTGGTGGGCCCGTTTCTTCTTCCCCCGAATGCTTCTCTTGGTGCGCTGCTTGGCGTATTTTTCATCTGGGGTTTCCCGCAGCAGCAACCAGCAGAAATCAGCCATCATAGTGGTGTTCCATCTTCCTTGGTACCTTCTCTCTGCGTCCTTGATGTCCTGGTGAAACCTTTCACCTTGTTCTTCACTGTACGCCCCCACGTTTTCGGGAAAGTAGTTCACATGGGAGTGCAAGAAATGGACTTTCAGGCTCATGTTACAGCCTTGTTCTTTGAAGGCATTGAGCATCCTGGCAACAATATCCTTATAGTTCTCATCCCGCCTGTTCCCCAAGAATTTGAGAACAACATCCTTGAAGGAATCCCAGGCTTCTTTTTCCTTCTCAGACATCGTTTCAGCGAATGCTCCATCTGAAATGAGTTTCCTTATATCAGGGCCAACAAACACTCCTTCCTTTAGCTTTGCTTCAGAAAGTCGGGGGAACTTTGAGCAAAGGTACAGAAAGCACTCACCATCTTTTGGAAGGGACTTGATGAATTGCTTAATGAGACCCAACTTAATGTGGAGAGGTGGTAATAGAATTTTATCACGAGGTACCAAGCTCTCATGAAGAACATTTTTCTCACCGGGTCTCAAATACTCCCGAATTGGCCAGTCTTTTTTCCTCCAGTGTAGGTCGCGGGCCCGGCTATCCCACAAGCAAAGGAAGCAGGGATATTTGGTGAAACCGGATTGCTGCCCTAATAGCATGGATAGAATTTTAAAGTCTCCACAAATCATCCACTTATGCTCATCATAACGAATATTCTGAAGAATCAGGGCCAAATTCTCGTATTTTTCTTGGAGAATAACAGAGTGAGCAATAGGAACTGAAGCGAATGTGTTGCCATTATGAAGAAGAATACCTTTTATGCTGTCTTTTGACGAATCAATGAACAGCCGCCATTCAGCAGGATCATACTTGAGTTTAAACTTTTCCATCACTCCGTATATATCGTTGCAAAATACCAAATCTTCCTCTTTGCTGAAATACTTCAAAAATTGTGTCTCGCGGTTGCGGTACCAATAAAAAGTTGTTCCTGGTGACAATAGATTTTTCTGTTTAAGCCGAGAACCTAGCAGTTGGGCAGCATCTTTTGGGAGTCCTAAATCCCGGACTAAATCATTCAATTCAGCTTGAGAGAAAAGTTCAGGTTTCGGATCTGGTTCAGTTTCAAACTCGGAAGTACTGGACTCATCGGGAAAAGCCATCTGATGAGTCTCATCATGATCAGAACCGTCCACACAAATATGATCCAAAGATTTTGGTGGTTCAGGCACAGGTACTTCGTTGCTATGAGGCATAGGCCTAATTGCTGAGGGAAGGTTGGGGTAACTTATTACGTTCTTATTTTTTAAGTTGTATCCCTTCACAATGCAAGAGCAAAAATAGCAGTCACTGCTGTGGTCTCTTTGTTCACGCCACATCATAGGTATTCCGAAACGAAATGCTTGTTTTTTACCTTTCATCCATAAGCGTAGATCTTCCTCACATGTCTTGCACACTTTGTGAGGAGCCCACGGTTTGTCTTGATCGCCTAACTTCAAACCGAAATAGCGAAATATACTTTTTTAATAAATGCAGAAATGTTCCTCTGCCGCTTTTTCACGGTATATTCCCCACAAATAAAACAAAAACTGTTCGGAGAGTTGACGCAACCTCTGGCTCTGTGAGCCATCACAAATACACAGCACTGCAAACTACAACTGTAGTGAACCACTTCGGAATAAAGCTGGATTACGACTGAGCAAACAAAAGGTAATAATGAACTTGCAAGAAACTGAAATTTGACAGGAACGTTCATGTCGCAACCACCGTGTTTGAGCGAGAGCGAACGAGGCGAGGCGAACAGGAAAGAACATGCGCCAGCGCGAGTACTGGATTTAGCCCCCCGCCTCCCAATTGTCCTGTTAATGTATAAAATGAATACAAAACACTCTAAAATATCATGAGGGAGTGTTTCTAGTTAGTTAACCATTACAACCTCTATTTTGGGCCAAGAAAATAAACTGCAGTCGGCTAAAAAGAAATTATGTGAACATTCCTTATATGGGTAAGAAATCTAATTTTGCAAGAAAACGTGACGTGATGGAACATTTTGGCTATTTTTCCTGGATTCAGCACCGCAAAATCTGTAGGAATCATTTGCAAAACTGGAGGCAGTTTTTTGGTAGTGTACCTGTGTTATGAGTAAAATTTACCTGGATATGTCGCCAAAAGTACACAGTGGGAATCATGAGTTAAGACGGATTATACATTCTCCGTGTGTAATTCCCTTCCCTGAGCTAATGTCACCTATTATTTTGAAATGTGCAAATATTTATCTGCGGAAGGGCAATGATTAGCACGCAGTTATACACAAGTAAATACAAATTTCCCATGTAAATTGCTTTCATTATTTCCCCCTATGTGTCTCATTTACTAAGCTCCCCCACCCCCTTTGGGAAAGCAGCCTTAGTAAATAAGGCCTTAAATGCCTATAAATAAGCAGTTATGAGCAAGCTACCACTCCAGGCTACTTAAATATAGTTTTATTTATGACGTTTACTTTTGTGAAAGGAAAATACATTGCAAGCCGGTATATGCGCAAGGAAGAGAGGAACTGTATGAGGGGATGTACCCAGAACCAGGGGCGGCTCAAGGCAATCTACTCCTGAGATGGTGCCCCTCAAGGGAGGGGGGAACCCTTCATTCAAAACACTGGCCAAGATAAAAGAGAAGCAACTTATATTCACAGGCTATACAATTTAAAAATATCGTTCCAATAGCTGGTTATATTCAGCAAAAACAGCAACATGCCGCCTGGGACTCTACTATAAAAAACACCGACTGCTGATTGCATACAATGGACTGTTATGGTGTTAAAAGTAAACATACTCTATACATCCACAGAAATCCCCATGGCCCCTTCCACAACAATGGGTGCAGAGGAGAACTAGATCATTCCCCAGAGAACTCACCATACAAAAACATTCTGATTTTGGTGTAATCTCAATCTATCATTCCATAACAGCGTTGACTTGCAGAATTCACACAAAAGGCAGCACCATAAATATTGCAGTGGGCCCTAGAACATCAAACATCTATTGGGAAACTGAACAAGCTGGATTACTACATAGAGACTACATGCTGACAGAACACCTAGCCTCGGTTACACATAATTAGTCCCTCACCAAGTACAGAACAAGTGACCACAAACATAAAATAGAAATATGTAGACAAAAATTAAATTAAAACCCCGAGGCCACACTATCCATGTAGTGCAATGCCAAAGAAAGAGAAAACAGCAAAGAGTTTCCCCCTGCACTCTGCAAAAATATAAAAACAGCAGATGTAAATTCCCAAAACTGACCATGTTCTAATCACTAAATTATAAATACATTTTTTTTCTATCTTTGTTGTCTGATCATTTTATTTTTCTAATTGTTTTGGTCCCTTCATCTTCTCTTAACTCTCTTTCCAGGGTCTCAAGTCCATCTGCCACTTCTCTCATCTCCTGGCTTCTTAACTTCTTCCCCTACTTTGATCTTTTCCTTTCAGCTTTTTTCCATTCATCTTTCTGCCTCTATCCACTCAGATTTCACTTCTCCTTCCTCTATCCAGCCCTCAAATGCCCTCTTTTTACTGCACCTACCTAGAGCTTCACCTTTCATTCTCTTACCCCAGCCCTCTCATTCTCCTTCCTCTAAGTTCCCAGTCTTTTGGCAACTCTTCTCTCTCCAGCCTTCATTCATCATTCTCTCTCTTTCTCTCTCTCTCCTTCACTCTCACTCTCCCATCCTTCATCCAGCATCTTCTCTCTCTCTCTATCCCACCCGTCGTCCAGCATCTTCTCTCTCCCCCTTTCATCTAGCATCTCTCCTTTATCTCCTTACGCCCACCATGTCTAGAATCCTCCTTCTGTGTCTCTGCCCCCTCCTACATCCAGCATATCCCCTGATCCCATAACTTCCCTGTGTCCAGCACCCTCTCCTTCTGTCTTATCCCCCTCCCATATCCAACATCTCTCCTCTCTCTTCATACCTTCCCAATGTACAGCATCTCTCTTATCTCTCTATCTCGCCAAAATCTAGCATTTCCCTTTCTCTGCATATAACCCCTTCCCATATTCAGCATCTCCTTCTGTCTTTTTACCCTCCCCACACCATGCCTATTATTTACTCTGTCACCCTATACTGAAACCCTCCCCCCACCCCAGTATTCTTCTGGGTCTCTAACTTCTCCCATGTTCACAATTTCTCCCTCTCCCCATGCAACATTGCACCTCTCTTTCTTCCTCACCCAAGTCAGCAGCTTCGTTCCCCCATCCCATTTCAGCACCTCTTCTCTCTTCCTCCCATCCTGATCCAGCATCTCTCACCTATCAACCTACTCACTATGACCCCATTTGTAATAGCGCCCCTTTTTATCTTCATGCAAGCAATATCCTTTTATTTCTCCCCTCCACTAATCCAGCATCACCTCTTCCCTGCCCCCATCCCCAACCAAATCCAGCATTGCTCCTCTTCTTCCCACTGCCTCAAATGCTGCTGCTGTTTTTCCAGATGTGTGGCAGCATCAGTAAAGCATAAAGAAGGCGTGGGGCTGTAGAGCTTTCGCACACCACTCATCCCCTCAAAAACAGGAAGTGTACCTCGGAGAGGGTGGGACCAGAAGAGCCTTTAGGGGCATGTGCAAGCTCTATGGCTCCACACCTTCGCTCTTCTTTATTACCACTGTCTCACATCCAGGAAAATGGCAGGAGGGAGTAGAGAGAAGAGAGGAACAATGCTGAATAAAGATGGAAGCAGGGAACAGGAGATGTTGGATTGGGAGAGGGAATATGCAGCAGCAACAGCAGCGGCAGGTACAGCACTGTTGGCCTGACTGAGAGCCAAGTGAGGCAGCCGCTGCAAGAGTATGTTGGAAGTACCTTCTGCTGCCCCCAAAAATTTGCTGCCTGAAGCAGCTGCCTCACTTAGCCTAATGGTAGAGCCTCCCCCTCCCCTCCCAATTTGTACTGATCTGCAGATGTGATTTTTCATAATAAATCAAATTTGTGACAACTCTGTCTGTTTCGGTTTACTTTGAAAATAGTTTCTGCTTGTCCTAAACTATATCCAATTGTACACTGATTACAATATGCACATGTGCAGCTCATTTTGGACTGAATCCATAAATATTACCCTGACTCCCAGCGAAGATAAAAATGACTCCAAAGACCCATTTATTTATTTAACAGGTTTTTTTTATACCATCTTTATGCCAAGGCAGTTTACATAAACAACAATAACAAACTTGTGTGAGTTGTAATTATATAGAACTCATGGGGATACAAACTTGGATTTAACAAATTGGGGGCTTACAGATGTCAGCAGTGTGTGAATGAAGGCATGGTATGTGTAGTTATGTGATATCCTTTGGTCCAAAGTGTTCAATGAATAGATGTGTTTTTCAAAGTTTCATCAGATCTTGTATAGACTGTGCAGATCTGCTGGGTTCTGGTAGTGTGTTCCAAATTGTTGGGACAAAAAGGGTGAAGGCTCTATTATTTGTTTGCTGAGAGCTTCTGGTCTTGAGGGGGGATATGACTAATAGGTTCTGATTCACTGATCTTCTGGGCCTTGTTGATGGTGTTTTTGTGATTAGATCTTCGAGGCAGGAGGCTGATGAGTTGTGGAGGATTTTGTAGATGGTGGTTACGACTTTGTATTTTATCCTTTGTGTGAGTGGTAACCAATGAAGTCTCTTGAAGGTCAGTGGAATATGCTGTCATCTTGATGTTCCTGTTAGGAGTCTTGCTGCAGTGTTTTGCACTAATCGAAGTGAGTATAATGCTTGTTTTGTAAGTCCCTGGAAAAGTATATTGTGGTAGCCATTGTGGGGGGTTATGATGGACTGAAAGACTATTCTGTAGTCATTGTATTGTAATATGGGTCGCAAGTGATGGAGCGATTTGAGTTTCAGGTATGCCGGTTTTGCAGACTTCTTGATATAGGCGAGCATGTTGAGGTTGTTGTCAAGGGTTCTACCGAGGTATTTGACTTCACTTTTTATCGTAATTTCTGCATGTTTGAGAATGAGTTTCTCAAGTGGGTTGAAGGAAGGGTCTTTTGTGACTGGTAGTGCTTCAGTCTTGTTTTTGTCCACTACTAGACCAAGTTCGGCCAGGAGGACTGAAATGGTGGAAAAGCAATCTGAGATGATGGAGAAGTCTGGGGTTAGGGTGTGGAAGGGCATGTAGAACATAATGTTGTCTGCATAAAGATGGAAATTTGTGTTAAATTTCCTCAGTAAATTGCAAATAGGCTGAATGTAAATGTTAAATAGCAGAGCTGATAAGGTTGAGCCCTGAGGTATGCCTTGTTTTAGGATGAATTGATTGGATTTATGAGACCTGATTTTTACTTGTAGCTTTCTGGCTGTGAGGTAGGAGGTAAAGCAGTCTATTGTGTTTTTGTGGAGGCCTATGTCTCTGAGCCTTGTAATTAGGGTGTTATGTGATAGGGAGTCAAATGCAGCGCTGATGTCTAGAAATTTCATAATGAATCCTTGATGTGGCTTATCAAGGCCTCTGATTAATGCGTCGAATAGTGCTGTGAAGAGAGTATCTACATTATGTCGAAGGTCAAGAGGAGCATGGGTGTCAACATGTTCTTGAAGTTGATGCTGTACAGTCTTTTCAGTTATCTTGGCCAGGAATGGTATGCTGGTGGTTGGTCGATATGAGCTGGGACCAGCTTGGTCCATTAAAAGTTTCTTTAGGATGGGTCTTATTGAAGCCTGTTTCAGTGCCTTTGGTAAGTATCCTTGGGAAAGAGAAGTGTGGACTATCATTTGAATAACTGAGGAGAATTCAGTCGTGAGGGATTTTATCCATATGGCTGGACATGGGTCTAGGGGAGAGATAGTTGTATTGATGGTTTTAATAATGTTTGTGACTTCTCTCTGTGTTATTAATCTGAAGGAGTCCCAGATGTGTACTTGTGACGGTTTATCTGGTTTGTGGAGAGGTTCTTTGGTTATGGGAAGTATTGAGGATTGCTTGTTTGATATATAATTGGCTATGGTCTACGGGTTCAGCTGTTCTTTTGAGATCATGGGGTGTGTAGATGTCGTGTCTCTAGTGAGGGTGGATACAATGGAGAATAATTCTCTTGGGCGGTTAAGAGATTTCATGATTATACTGGAGTAATATTCTTTTCTGCTGTTAATGAGATTGCTGTATTCTAGTTGTTTGGTGGTGTACTGCTGTTTTATGGTTGCATCGTGAGTTCTTTTCCATCTTTTCTCAATCTGTCAGAGCTCTTGTCCAGTTGTTCTGAGTTTGGGTTAGAACTAGGGCTGGTGAATCATGTTAGGGTTGTTCTTGGGTCGACTTGGAGTAAAAGAGGCAGCTTTGTTAATCACTGTGTTCCAGGAGTGGATGAGGTTGTCTAAGTCTTCTTGGTCAGATTCTAGGAGCAGAAGAGATGTCAGCTAGGAAGGATTGTTTGTTGAATGCATAGCAAAATGTAATTGCTTATGAACCTCATTCAATGATAGCACTAAAAGGATAGTTACTAATATACATTATGGGAATAACGAAAGTTAATTTATCCCAATGACCTTGCTATCATAATGAGATGCAAAGTATACTGTACAAATGCATGCAAAGCACCTCATCAAGTGCAAATTGAATAATACATCTTGCACTGAACAGCATAAACTGCAGTTTTCCTGGAATATAGTG
Source organism: Ichthyophis bannanicus (assembly GCA_033557465.1). Classification (NCBI taxonomy): domain Eukaryota; kingdom Metazoa; phylum Chordata; class Amphibia; order Gymnophiona; family Ichthyophiidae; genus Ichthyophis; species Ichthyophis bannanicus. The sequence continues at coordinate 63,288,913 of CM066039.1, read as the reverse complement.
CCACCTCGGTGCTGGCATTATTTTTCCTAGTCAGGAGCTTCAAGGCCTCTAAAGCAGTGGTTTTCAACCCAGTCTAGGCCAAACTAAGGACAGTTTGACTTTCAAGATTCCCCCACTAAATAGGTATATGATAGATTTGCATGTACTGCCTTCATTAGATGTAGATCTATCTCATGTATATTCATTGTGGGAATCTTGAACACTCGACTGGCCTAGCTGTGCCCTGAGGACTGGGTTGACAACCAAAGCTCAAAGCCACAGCCTGATGTTTCTGGCTGCATTCTTTAAGGGGTCAGCACTATTTAATGCTGCAGAAGCCCCTCCCCCCAATAAAGACCCCCCACCCCTTCAAGGTGTTTCTGCATGCTTCTCGCCTCGCTGAGACTCCCTTCCCAACTGAGTGACCCCCCTATCTACCAATAGGCTCCTTCATTTCTATCTCTAACACACAATAGTGGTGCTGTGGTATTCGAACAGGAGCTATTCCCAATCAGCGTCAGGTTGCAAATGGCACCATTTGAATCCTAGTGGTACTCTCATGGTACTACTGCTATGGTTCATATTGCCATATAACAGATTTTTACCCTTATATGGCAGATTAAATCCTGGCAATATCACCGCAAGACTACCACTAGGGTTCAAGAGGTGTCATTTTCAACTCAGCACTGACAGGAGCAGGAACAACTGGGGATCGCTCCTGCCTGAAGATCATTGCACTACCAATGTGCAGGTGAGGGGTCTTCCTTGGGTAGGGAGGCTTCCTCATAGAGGGTTTTTGGGGGGGGGGTAGGGGTTTGAGATGAGTTTGTGGAGACATTTTGGAGGGTGGGGGATGTCCACTAGGGTTATTAGGAGAACTGGGAACATGGAAACATCTGGATTTGACTCAGGTTTTCTACTCTAGAAAAACTGAATAAAGACGTGAGAGCAATAGTCATTGCCTAATGATGATACATGGTGGTTGGATGCAGGGCTCATGATGGCAAGTTTCCAGAAGCAGTTCTGGTGCATGGAGAGCCCAGCTAAAGACAATTATTTGATTAGCAGCAACTGCTAACCAGAGAAGTGCCAGTGAGGGCAATAGTCAGCTGAGTTGGATGTTATCCAGTTAGCCAATCTTCAGAGCAATGCAAAAAATTGCTGCTATCTGGAAGAGGTTGAATGTACGTACTGCATGCATGCATTCAGTTAGCTCACACCATTGCAGAAGTAGTTCAAGGAGAATTGCATTCAAGTCGCATGTCTGCTCTCCCTGTCCCTAGATGGTTTACAATCTGAGTTTTGTACATGAGGCCATGGAGGGCTAAGTGACTCACTGCTAACCAAATAATGGCTGCTTACCGGATATCGGTGCTGAATATCAGGATTAGATCTAACCCTGGCAGCAGGCTTTTAACAAAAGGCTGATCAACACAGTTGAATATTGACCCATTATTGTCATAAATGAACTGATTTAAAAGATGCCGTGATTTTTGAGAGAATTCACAGAAATAGTGAGGGCAATATTCAAAAACACCTATGCAGTCAGCAGCACATAAGCACCTTCTAAGCAAATACCTGGCTAAAGATTATCATCAAAAAAGGAGATGTGATTTGGGCTATTCCACTTAGATATATAAAGTTTGATTCTGCATAGGGCAACTAGGTAGAAAAACACGTTTATAGTTAGTGAGATATTTTAGAAAAGACTCACTGCATGCAGAGCCTTCTGTAAAATACTTCCAAGGCTGTGGCAAACACACATGTATTTGCAGCACACACAGTGGGAGCAACTATTTTACAAAGAAAGCATAGTTACTCAACTGTAACAGGTGATCTCCGGGAACAGCAGGAATTTAGTCTTCACATATGGGTATCGTCGGTACCGACGGAGCCTGCGCAGGAACGCTCCCCAGCATTCAATTAGGAAGCTTTTGGGAGGATCCCACAGTGCCTGCGTGCTGCCTTCCCGCCTTTCCCAACTGCCTCTCTCCAGTTGAGTTTAAAGCTGAGACAAAGAGAGAGAGAGGGAAAGAGAAAGAGATAGATAGAGAGATACAACTCCTAGGGGAGGTGGGTGGGTTGTGAAGACTAAATTCCTGCTGTTCCCGGAGATCACCTGTTACAGGTGAGTAACTATGCTATCTCCAGGAACAAGCAGGAATGTAGTCTTCACATATGGGGACTCCCAGCTTTAGATGCCAGGGAGAGACCCCAGAAGTTGTGTATCCCTGTGAAAGGGCTCCACTTCCCCCCATGGATCTCTGGCATCCAACCAGGGATGGTGGGTAGAGTTGATTAGGTATGGAACAGGTGTTGAAGAACAGCCTGACCAAACAAGGCATCCCAGCAGGAGTCCTTGTCCAAGCAGTAATGGGCTGTAAAGGTATGGACCGAGGCCCAAGTGGCTGCTCGGGAGATGTCGTCGATAGACACAGAGTGCAGATGAGCCATTGAAGTTGCCATGGCTCTCACATTGTGAGCTGTGACATAGCCCTCCAGAGGAAGATTCTTACTCTGATAGGCAAAGGAAATACACTGAGCAATCCAGCTGGACAGTGTTCTCTTGGAGACTGGAAGTCCCAAATGAGAAGGATCAAAAGCAACAAAGAGTTGAGAGGACTTTTTATGTTGCTGTGTTCTTTGCAAGTAAAAGGCTAAAGCTCTTTTACAGTCCAAAGTATGAAGATTCCTTTCTGCATTAGATGCATGAGGCCTTGGAAAAAACACAGGCAGGTAGACCGCTTGGTTTAAATGAAAAGATGAGACCATCTTTGGCATAAAGTGTGGATGAGTCCTAAGGACTACCCTGTCATGATGGAACCTTGTATAAGGTGGATGAGCCACTAGTGCCTGCAACTCACTGATGCGACGTGCTGATGTGATTGCAATGAGAAAGATAACCTTCCAAGAAAGGAATTTTAATGAGTTAGTAGCTAAGGGTTCGAAAGGTGGCTTCATGAGCTGACCAAGAACCAGGTTTAAGTCCCATGCCACCGGTGGTGGCCTAATGGGAGGCTTAGTTAGCAGAAGGCCTCTCATAAATCTTGCTATAAGAGGATGGGAGGAAATAGGTTGTCCATTTAGGGGCTTGAAGGAAGCTGCAATAGCACTTAAATGGACCCTCACTGAGTTAGTCTTAAGTCCTGCATTGGATAAATGAAGGAGATACTCCAGTAGTGATTCGAGAGGTACTGCAAGGGGGTTAAGACCCTTCTGCGAACACCATATGGTAAACCTTTTCCACTTGAAAGCATAAGAGCGTCTTGTGGAAGGATTCCTGGAAGCATAAAGGATATCCTTTACCTGCTGAGGGAGGTTAAGATCATGGAGATCTAGGCCTTCAGCAACCAAGCCCTGAGATGAAGAGACTGTGGATTGGGATGCCATAACATTCCGTCCTCCTGAGATAGGAGATCTGGAGCAGACCCTAACTCCAGGGAGGGAGCTTGAGAGAGATATAGAAGCAGAGGGTACCACACTTGCTGTGGCCAATGTGGAGCTATGAGGATCATATGGCCTCTGTCTCTCTGAAGCTTGAAGAGGGTTTTGGGAATTAGGGGAATGGGTGGAAAGGCATACAGGAAGTCTTAACCCCAGTAAAGGAGGAAAGCATCCCTGGCCTGAGCCTCCTGAGCCGGAATTTTAAAAATCTTGGCCACCTGGTCTGCATGCAGAGACCACTCATGTGGAAGCAGAACTCGACTGAGTCTGTCTGCCCAAGAGTTTTGTATGCCTGGAAGATACACTGCCAGGAGATGAATCTGCTGATCTCTGGCAAGGGCCCATAGTCACAAAGCTTCGTTGCAAAGCGACAGAGAGCCTGTTCCCCCCTGCTTGTTCACATAGAACATGGCTACTTGATTGTCCGTATGAATGAGGACTGTCTTGTAGCTGAGCAGGGTGTGGAACACTCGAAGAGCAAGGAAGATTGCTCTGAGCTCCAAGAGACTGATATGTAGATGAGTCTCCTGTGGAGTCCAGGTGCCTTGGGTGGAGAGGTCTTGCAGATGAGCTAACCAACCCATTGGAGAAGCATCTGTTGTGAGAGTTGCCTGGGGTAAGGGTTGTTGAAATGGGGACCCCAGAAACAGGTTTTGAGTGGACTTCCACCATTGGAGGGACAAAATAAGGTGATTTGTGTTTTCTATTTTGTCTGACAGGCATCCTGATGCCTAGGTCCATTGAGTGGATAAAGTCCACTGGGCTGCTCTCATATGGAGGCGAGCATAGGGAACCACATGCACCATAGATGCCATGTGGCCTAGTAGTTGTAGCATTTCTCAGGCAGTGAGATGAGGCTTTAGCACTGCTTGAGAAGCTAACTGCACCATGCGAAGGCGTTGAGGAAGGCAGACGCGACCACAAAAAAGAAGGGCAATAAGGAAAATTTTCTGCGGTGACAGGAACAACGACCTGCTGGCTCCGCGGAAAACGAAGAACTGGAGAGAGGCAGTTGGGAAAGGCGGGAAGGCAGCACGCAGGCGCTGTGGGATGCTCCTAAAAGCTTCCTAATTGGACGCTGGGGAGCGTTCCTGCACAGGCTCCGTCAGTACCGACGATACCCATATGTGAAGACTACATTCCTGCTTGTTCCTGGAGATACACATTTTATAAAAAGCAACTTTACTTGAGGTTCGACACCTTTAAGTGTCGGCATTTACATTTGCAAAGTGGCAGATTTCATCAAATTGGATCTCCAGGATAAGTCTAAAAGAAGTTGAATTTAAAAATAACATCTAATTTGAATGTTTCAAGTTATATGTGTATATTCAGTGGTAGTGCCTAAACAGATAGCACAGCTTATTTATTTATTTATTTAGCTGTATTTATATCCCGCTTTTCACCGGGTCAAAGTGGTTTAAAAAAAAAAGGGGGGGGGGACAATAATCAAGTTGACAGCTTAATATATTTATAACTGGAAACCATCTACATTAAATATTTCAAATATACATTCTCCGTTTATTTATTAACCCCCCTCCCAATATTGAGGCAGCTAAGGACCATTAGGTGTATTTAGTTTGCACAACTTACTCTTCCCAATGCCACAGAACCCAGTTGGTTTCTGGATTTCTCAAAACTGGGATCTATGGCAACTGCAAAAGTAAATAATTTTGGAAGCCCAGATGGGGTTACCATCCATAACTGTTGTCATATTCAGCCCCTATGAAAATCTGTCATATTCTAAATCAGTGGATTTCAACCCAAGTCATGGAGTCTAGTGTTCAGGACATCTTCAGTGAATATACTTGAGCTAGACTGGCATACACTTGAGACCTTGTGCAGACAAATCTCTCTTGCAAATTCTTTATAACTAGTTTGAAAACTAAAGCGGTAATGTGTACCTTCAAGACTGGGTTAGGAACTAATGTTCTAAAGAAATGGTCTTTTGATTTCACGATTGTTGTATTCCGAGGTGGCAAGAATTTGGCAGAAATTAAGCAACATTATGCAAATGAACATGTAATTAAAGAAAAAACTTAAAGGCACTCAACTGGCATGGCCAGGGGAACAATTTGTAAGACAACTTAAATACCATATCTTTGAAAAGAAGAAAACTGAGGAAAATGACTGCTGATCACATGGGACATTCTCATATCAAACAATAGAAAGCTTGACAATAAAAGAGAACGTGCTGTCTGTACCTGAGTGATTACGTGGCAAGATCCAATACCAAAAGATGCAATCACAGACTAGGAACTAGTAAGAAAAATATAACAAAATAGCTCCATTAAAATAATTTACAAAAGTACCTCAATATATTGTCTGTATAATTACAAACTCTACAGAAAACTATATGGCATAATACCACCATTAAGAACACTAATGGTAACTTTGAGAGTGAGGCACCAGCATAGCTTGGATTAAAAATAAGATTCATTTTTGTCATGATACCTTGAAAAACAAATCCATTTGGATAAATTACAGAGACAGGTGTAATCCTGCATAAATAAAATAAAGAAATAACCTATGAAACCTCAGGAAAGGCCATGAGAGGCTAGAATCCTAACGCAAGCAGCATATTAACAAATCTGAAATGCCCAAATATTTTTCTTAGCACCAAAGGCGACATTCAGATACAAAATATAGGATAAGAATAGGAGAAGGGAGAAAAGTGCATGCTCTAAGCATTGCACAGAGGTTATTTTACTGAGTGAATGCGTATGTACAGTTGTGTCAACATTACTGGCACCCATACACTTCAACCCCTTAATGTCCAATACCTCCTAAAAAAGTGGCCAGTGAAATGACTTTGGACTATATGTGCACACATATTTGTCATATAAGAACATAAGAACATAAGATATGCCATACTGGGTCAGACCAAGGTCCATCAAGCCCAATATCCTGTTTCCAACAGTGGCCAATCTAGGTCATACGTACCTAGCAGTTTCCCCAAAAGACACAGGTTCCACAATGCTTGTACTGGGTCAAGCATTGATATCCTGGGTCCCTTCTTAATAATGGTTTATGGACCTTTCCTCCAGGAACTTGTCCAAACCTTTTTTAAACCCAGCTACACTAACAGCCTTTACTACATCCTCCGGTAACAAATTCCAGAGTTTGATTACACGTTGAGTGAAAAAATATTTTCTTTTATTAGTCTTAAATAGTTTACCCTGTAGCTTCATTGCATGTCTCCTAGTCTTTCTATATTCTGATAACGTAAACAATCGATCTACGTTTACCCGTTTCACTCCGTTCATTAATTTATAGACTTCTATCACATCTCCCCTCAGCCGTCTCTTTTCCAGGTTAAAGAGCCCTAATCTTTTTAGCCTTTCTTCATAGGAGCATCCTTCCATCCCCTTTACCATTTTGGTGGCTCTTCTCTGAACCTTTTCTAATAACGCTATATCCTTTTTAAGATATAATGCCATCGATGGAGATGGTTAAAAAAATACTTTGGAGAGATCTTGAAGATCCCTTTGGATCAGTTACCACCTATGGTGCGTGTGCAGTATTTGTCTAGGGGTCAGCGGGCCGTTGGGTCCACTGATCCTGAGGCTGCCCGTGTTAGAGATGATCTTATGGGGTTTTTAGAATCTTCCCTAGAGGTCATCTCAGAGAGGTCCACCCTACTTGTTACCTTTGCACTAGAATCAGATAAATTTTTTATCCTTAGATTGTACTTTAGGAACCTCAATGAGGAATTTCTGGGGTCTAAAATACGTATTTTTCCTGATATAGCTCGGAATACGCAACTGAGAAGGCAGGAGTTTCTAGTGCTGCGCCCTAGGGTGGTGGCACTGAGAGCCTTCTTCCAGCTTACATTTCCTGTAAAGTGTTTTGTGATGTTTAAACAAAAATGTTTTTTGGTTTTTTTTTATCCTGGGCAGTTGTTGGAGTTCCTGGAGGCTAGGGAAGTTGTTAATGTCGCTTTGTCGGGACCCCCGGTACTGGCTGATGCTTAAGCTCCTACCTGTCGCATATGGTTAAATTTCCTGTGTATTTTAGGTAGTTCAGGTCTTGGTTTTAGACCTTTACTCTCTTGTTTTTCTTAGAACATCCCCATATTTCCCTTTTTTTTTGTGGTCTATAATATGAGTACTAGTTATGTTTAGATTGTTATGCATAGCCTTGGGGTTATTGTTTACCTTTGTACTATGCTCATGTCTGTATCATTCAATGATGTTTCTTGGATGTAACAATTGTTAAAATTGAATAAAAATTTAAATTAAAAAAAAAAAAAAGATACGGCGACCAGAATTGCACACAATATTCAAGGTGCAATATTCACCATGGAACGATATAGAGGCATTATAATATATTTTGTTTTATTTTCCATTCCTTTCCTTATGATACCTAGCATTCTATTTGCTCTCTTGGCTGCCGCTGCACACTGGGCCGAGGGTTTTAACATGTTATCCAGAACGACACCTAAATCTTTTTCCTGGGTGGTGATTCCTAATGTGGAACCTTGCATTGTGTAACCATAGTTTGGGTTGTTCTTCCCTAGGTGCATAACTTTGCACTTGTCCACATTAAATTTCATCTGCCATTTTGATGCCCAGTCTTCCAATTTATCAAGATCCTCTTGCAATTTTCCACAATCCTCTTGTGTTTTAACAACTTTAAATAGTTTTGTGTCATCTGCAAATTTGATAACCTCACTCGTTATTCCACTTTCCAGGTCATTTATGAATATGTCAAAAAGCAGCAGACCCAGCAGAGATCCCTGGGGTACACCACTATTCACCTTTCTCCATTGGGAAAATTGGCCATTTAGCACAACCCTAGAACATAAGAACATAAGATATGCCATACTGGGTCGGACCAAGGTCCATCAAGCCCAGTATCCTGTTTCCAACAGTGGCCAATCTAGGTCACAAGTACCTAGCAGTTTCCACAAAAGACACAAATTCCACAATGCTTGTATTGGGGCAAGCAGTGGATATTCTGGGTCCACTTTAATAATAGTTTATGGACCTTTCCTCCAGGAACTTGTCCAAACCTTTTTTAAACCCAACTACACTAACAGCTTTACTATATCCTGCGGTGGCAAATTCCAGAGTTTGATTACATGCTGAGTGAAAAGAAGGTTACCTTGAAGCTTTATTGCACGCCCCCTAGTCTTTCTATATTTTGATGGCATAAACAATCGATCTACGTCTACCCGTTCCACTCCATTCATTAATTTATAGACCTCTATCATATCTCTCCTCAGCCATCTCTTTTCAAGGTTGAAGAGCCCTAACCTTTTTAGCCTGTCTTCATAGGGGGCTATCCTTCCATCCCCTTTACCATTTTGGTGGCTCTTCTCTATATCTTTTCTAATAACACTATATCCTTTTTAAGATACAGCGACCAGAATTGCACACAATATGCAAGGTGCAGTCGCACCATGGAACGATACAGAGGCATTATAATATCCTTTTTTATTCTCCATTCCTTTCCTTATGATACCTAGCATTCTATTTGCTCTCTTGGCCACCGCTGCACACTGGGCAGAGGGTTTTAACATGTTATCCACGATATAAAAGAATCAAATAAAAGAAGGCAAATTAAAAAAGGAAATAGTAAGAAATAGTATAAAAACTGGGACATTGCCAGGATATGATTATTATTTATTTATTTTATTTATTTATTTATTTCCAGTCTCTTTTATACCGCGCTATTCAACATCAGTGCGGTTTACAATAAACAAAGAACTACATATTTCCTGGGGTACTCTGTGTTTACAATGAACAGGTGTTAAAACTTGATTAACATACGGTAACTATATACAATCGTGCAACAGAGTTGGGTTCACCACATTGATCTAGCCCTGGGTGTCTTGTGTGGTATACGTATTCCTGTATTATTCCTGTATTAAGATGACTTCATATCGTTTTGAAGAACAGCTAAGAAGCTCCGTAGCTTGAAACGCTACGTGGTGTTGAGGGGGCCTTGTTGATTTCCATTTAACCAACTTAAGCCATTAGGATTTCTTCAGTTTATTACGGCCATGAAGTATGAGTTCTCTGTTTGACTGGAAATCCTACGAGACTGTTGTGACAGTTGGACGCTTTCTCCCCTCAATAACAGCTAAGGTTTGCGTTATTGAACGTTATTATTAACGAATAGGATCAAGCAGCTGAGTTATTTGATTTAAGCTTCGTTTGGGGATGTTTTTGAGACATTGTTGCCTACATTATTGAACATTCAAATGATGAGGAGCAGCATGTATTAATGCAGTTAGTTCTGTTTTTTTAGGCCTTTTCAGGTCTTATTTAAATTGATTAAAAAGGAGGACCCACTACAAGAGGGGAGTTCCACTCATGATGCGTAATCCGACAAAAAATATTTTTTTTCCAAATTGTTTGTTTCCTCGGTCTGTTTGTAAGGAAGCTTAAATTTTTTGATATGAAGTCATCTTAATACAGGGATATACATATTGATGATTTCCAAGTGTTTAATTTAGGATATGATTATTGGCAATCTTATAAACAATTCAAATCAGCTTGAACAGAACGACATTCCCATTACAGTAGAATTAGATGCACCTGTGATCAATTGTCAGTACTCACGTGACTTGAATCAACCAATGAATGATGACTCTAATGTTTAAAATGGCCACATTCATTCCCTGTTCTGTGTTCACAATGGTGAAGATAAGAGAGCTACCTGATACCATCAGAAAAGCCCAAATCACCAAACTTCAAAGGGCTAGTATCAGAAAGCTAGGTTTGAGTCGGAAGTCCAGCAGGACAATGATCCAAAACAAACATCCAAAAGTACAAAAGAATGGTTAAAAAAAAAAGGACTGCTTTAAACTGGCCAGCAATTAGTTCTGATCTCAATCCAATTGAGAACCTTTGGAAAGAGCTGAAATCTGCCAGTGGTAAAAGGAATCCTGGAAACATTCATGAGCTGGAACACATCGCAGTTGAAGAGTGGGAGAAACTACCAGTAGACAGATGTTATTTACTTATTAATTTATTTGTGAATTTTTATACAGCTTTATCAGCAAAATCAAGGCTGTTTACACAGAACTAAGGAGTGGAGGAGTAGCCTAGTGGTTTCAGCAAGTGCCTAATACCCAGAAGATCAAGGGTTCAGTTCCCACTAGCACTCCTTGTGATTTCAGACAAGTCACTCCTACCTTCCATTGCCTTGGAAGAAAAGTCCTAGCAATCTGCTTCTGGTGATACATTGCCTAGAAAAGCCAGAGGCAGCTGGGTTGCCAGGAGTCAGCACTGACTTGACAATACTAAAAGACCCACAGAACTATTAAATATACATGGAACAAGAGTGCAGGTAACAGATATATAAAAATGAGAGATGGCTACAAGAAACATTTGGAGGCTGTCATCACCACCAAAAGTACATAATGGGTTTCACTCTAGCAACAAAGACCTGCCTGACAGAAGACTGAACTCAGTTTAGGACAACTATCCAGAGTGTTGCCATGAGTCAACATCCACTTGATGGCACTTAACAACAGACAAACAGGGGACTAAGGGAAATGATTAAAATGCACATGAGTGTAAACAGGAGAATAACAGGGTTAGGATCCAAAAGCATTCTCAAAGAGAAGATTTTTTAGCTGGATTTGAACTGGACCTAAGGCAGGCACTATGACTCTCATCTACAATGTATACAGTTGTGGTCAACATTATTGGCACCCCTGCATTTTAGGTATGTTGTGTACAGTATCTTGAGAAATAATTGGAAATATTCCAACTGTATGTCATCATAATATTTTAATAGTATGTTCAAAGGTATTAAATAAAAAAAGATGTCTGTGAAACTTAGACATAGTAATTTCTGAGAAAAAAAAACATGACATGGACAAGGTTAATGGCACACTTCACTAATGTTTGATAGCTGCTGCTATTGGATTGATCCATCTCATTGCTGTCTGTTGTTACAGATTGCAAATTCTGTGGGGCAAGGACTGTCTCTTATGTGTATGTGTATAGCACTGCGTAAGTCTGTAGCATTATAGAAATGCTAAGTAATAGTAGTAACTTTTGGGAATAGAGTAGACAATGGAGATGGAAAGTTCTAGAATGTGGAACCTAGTATCCCAGTCTAATGACAACAAAAGGTCATGCCTTAGACTCCATTTTGATTTTGAAAACTCTATTTGACTGTACATTGACAAAGCCAAAGATGCTGTTTGCCTGTCTTGCTGCAGAAATGCTTTGCCCAAAGGGGAAGTGAGTTCCAAGGGATAAATGTACAAGAATAGAACAAAGAGGAGAGAAAAGGCAGAAGCTGCACAGAGACACAGAGTCTGACAGTGTCGTTGTTGTTGGTTTGTTTGATTTTTAAACTAGGGAAGATATATGATACAGACCCTGCAACACTGATGTCATTGGTGGACATGATCCCCCACCCTCTTCCAGTGCTGGACAAGTAAAATGTGCTGCCATATAGTAACTGACTGATATCGCCAGAGAGAATTCAGTAACAGCCATCTGCAAGTACACTTGCGGTTTCCAACTATCTGAAATTGCCTGCAGTTGTCTGAGAATATCCCTAGCTGTCAGAGACTGGCTGCAGATGTCTACAAATATCTGGCAGTAAGCGAGGTACTCAATGCAGGAGAAGCTAGAGGGTCAGTAATACTGTGATGTGCAGAATGACATGAACATAAGCAATGCCATACTGGGTCAGACCAAGGTCCATCAAGCCCAGTATCCTGTTTCCAAGAGTGGCCAAGCCAGGTCACAAGAACCTAGCAGTTTCCCAAAAAGACACAGGTTCCTCAATGTTTGTATTGAAGCAAGCAATGGATTTCCTAGGTCCTTTCAATAATGGTTTATGGACCTTTCCTCCAGGAACTTGTCTAAACATTTTTTAAACCAATCTACATTAATAGTTTTTACTACATCCTCCAGTAACAAATTCCAGAGTCTTACATGGGTTACACTGTAGCTTCATTGCATGTCCCCTAATCTTTCTACTTTTTGATGGTGTAAAAAACCATCAACCTACACTTACCTGTTCCACTCCATTCATTAAATTATAGAACTCTATCATCTCTCCTCTCAGCTGTCTCTTTTCCCTCTAAAAGTCATGTGCACCCAGAAACCCCCTTTCTTCTGACCCTTTATGAGCCGACCTTTAACCCCGGATATTCAATGCTGGGGTCGTATGCGGTCCTGGCATTGAATATCCAGGGTCAACGCACAGCCTCCGCACAGCCTCTGCTGCTGCTTTCGCTGCGCCTAGCTTTACCCCTGTGTCGCTAACCGGTAGCGGTGCAATATTGCCACTACCTCGTTAGCGACTGTTACCACCCACAACACACCCCGGAATGCCCACGATGTGCCCTGATGCTAAGTGATTAGCATTAGGGGCATGTGGCGGTGTTAGGGGATATTCAGCGGCTCTAACCATGTTAGTGTCATTCACTATCCCGTTCAGGGCATTTACATAGTTTACAGGTCAGTAAACCGTGTAAATACCTTTGAAGACTGGGCCCTAAATATCTAGAAAAAGAAAAAGGAATAACAATCAAGCAGAAATTGCTGAGAGAAAAGGTCAGTAAAAAAATTTGAGGAGATTTGTCAGACGGCTGCCTGGGTGAGAATGCTCACAGTCTTGGCAAGTGCATATGTCAATATGATTTGCAAGGGATTGTGGTTAATGCAGTCCATTCACATCAGACACAGCTGCTCACAATAATTAGTTGTGCTTTTGGGTAAAGCCAATAAGATATTTATTTATGGGGTTATTTCTCCCAACACAGATATGCTTGGTAGCACATAAATCAGGTTACTTGCTTTCAGTGTTAAACTTGGAAAAACAAAATAAAAATCAGGAAAACAACATTCAAACTTGTCAGGCATTAGCTAATGTTTTCTTAGCATATATCAAACAACAAACGAAAAGCCACAAAGAAAGAAAAAAACTGTTCTTTTCAGGTTAACGTCTGATAACTTCCCACATAGATTCAGAAGTGATTCTCTCCTAGCTCACAAGCAATTAGGTAAGGCTCAATTGCTAGCAGTTATCCAGCTGAAACCCCTTAGCTGGCTTGCTTTCTACTGTGTGGGTCAAATCCTGCTTCAGGAGCTTATCTGAGTAGATTAAAGAACACGTTTGTATTTCTTTGTGATGGTTGCTGTACTTTATAACAGAAAATCACCAAAGGAGTTTGGACAGAGAGCAGTCCATATAAACACATTCTTCATCTGCAATCATTCCTTCTTCAACAAGCATGGGTTCAATATCATGGATTGGCACAGATGAATCTCTCAATGGAGCACTTTCAAGAGAATACTTGTTTCCCTGCTGTCTTTCAAGGTTATAGCTAGGGCATAGATCAGTGTTCATACCTGAGCTTCCATTGCTGTTAGAGTTCCTCTCTATATAGCCTGGCCAGTATGTAGTCCAGTTCTTATGTCCAGCCTTCCAATACAGATCCCTGGACACTGGATCTCTCTTCACATACCTTCTGGCACGGGTCTTAGGGTCCCTTCCACGTGCAGCCGTCTCTCTCACAGGTACCGTCTGGAGATTCCTAGCTCTGCAGCACCATTCCTCTGGCTTTCCCCAGTCCAATGGTGTATGCTGGCCCTTGGAATGCCTCTCAGTATACGTACTGCTCTGGACTCTTCTAGACCTCTCAAAGGCTTTTCTCTTCCTTCTTCCAAAGGGTTTCTTTCCCTCTCTGTCCGTCCGGTTTGGCTTCTGCTTCTGATGATCCTTCAGATGAAACTGATCAAGCTCAAGCTGATTCTCAGGATAATGAGGATAATTCTCTGTAGAATAAACTCTACCTTTATTCTGCCTAGATGAGTGCTCCCCCCTAATACAGCGCAGCTGTGCTGAATTAGGCCCTGCCCTTTGAGATGAGTGCTTAGGGATTACCTCATAGCCCTCCTGATTGAACACACGTTTCCCCACTTCAGCTCCTCTAATGGCTGTTGGAATCCTGGTGCATTCTGGGACTGGTAGTCTTTTATGGAAAAATTCTGTTTTCTTATTTCTACCAGAACTGACAGGTTGCTTGTTCAGAGTCACTTCACCTTTTCTATAGCTCCTTCCTGAGCTATGATAAGCTTCCTTATCACATACCCCCCCTGCTTAAGTTATTACGGACTGGTGTCACTGGTGAAACTTCTTCTCTACAGTCCGTAATACGGGAAAGGGCATCCGCATTCTTGTGTAACTTCCCAGCACTATGTTCAACTTGAAAATCAAATGCCTGTAAGGCCATGTACCAGCGTGTCAACCTGGCATTGTGGTTCTTCATTTGCTGCAACCACTTAAGTGGGGCATGGTCTGTGACCAACTGGAACTTTCTCCCTGTAAGGTAAAACCTTAACGCCTCCACTGACCACTTAATAGCTAAACATTCTTTTTCTATTGTGGAATACTTTTGTTCAGCTGGTGACAACTTCCTGCTCAGGTACATCACAGGATGCTCCTCCCCTTCATGACACTGGGATAGAACCGCTCCTAGCCCTACATCCGATGCATCTGTTTGAACCAGAAAGGGTTTCTTGAAGTCCACCCCTTTCAGTACCGGTCCTGTACACAATTTTCCTTTTAAGACTGAAAACGCTTTTTCAGCTTCAGGTGTCCACTTTAGCTGGTTTGGACAATTCTTCCGCAGCATATCCGTGAAAATTGCACTTTTCTCTGCGAATTGCGGTATAAACCTGCGGTAGTATCCAATAAGTCCTAAGAAACTTCTTAGTTGTTTCTTTGTTGTTGGAGGAGGAAAATTCCTGATGCTATCTACTTTACTCATTAGAGGTTTAATTTTTCCTCTTCCCACTAGGTGGCCCAGGTATTTTACTTCCCTATTTGCAAAGGCACACTTCTTCGGGTTTAAAGTGATTCCCGCTTGCTTCATGGAGCACAAGACTGCCCTGATCCTCTTCAGATGCTCCGCCCAGGTGTTACTATGGATTATGACATCATCCATATATGCAAAAGCATAATTTTGGTGGGGTCGAAGTACCTGATCCACTAACCTTTGGCAGGTAGCCGCTGCTCCATGCAGTCCAAAAGGCATCCTCTTGAACTGGAAAAGGCCAACGGGGGTGCTGAACGCAGTCTTCGGCTTTGACTCCCTGGTGAGAGGGATTTGCCAATATCCTTTTGTCATATCAAGGGTGGTTAAGTATTGAGCCTGTCCCAGCTGGTCCAACAGCTCTTCAATTCTTGGCATTGGATATGCATCAAAAACTGATATGGCGTTTACCTGCCGGAAGTCAATACAAAATCTTAAAGATCCATCAGGCTTCGGCACCAGGACTATGGGGCTATTCCAGGGACTCTTTGACTCCTCTATTACTCCCATGTCCAACATCTCCTGGACTTGTGCCACTACTTCCTGTCTCTTGGCTTCAGGCAAGCGGTATGGCCTTTGACGAACTAATTTCCCAGGTGGAGTTATTATTTCATGGGCAACCAAATGTGTCTCCCCAGGTATGGGTGTCAACACATCTGGGAATTCTTTAAGCAATTTCCTAATTTCTTCCTGTTGTACCACTGTCAGGTCCTCACCTATTTGGGGCTCTGATTTTTCTTTACAATCAGATACCTGGGGTCCCAAATCTTCCTCTTCATTCACCTCCCTCTCTTGGGCACAGGTGGCAGCTAGGCTTTTAACCCCTTTGATGTCAGTAGAACCAAAGCCTTTGGTTCCACGCTCAGAATTTTCCAGGGATGTGACCTCCTCCACAGGTGGAAAACCCAGCCTCTCACAGATCAATTGGGCAATTCTGTCTCCTGTCTTCACGTGATAATCATTCTGTCCAAAATTAAATAACAGAACTTTAATATTGCCCCTGTAATCGGGATCAATTACTCCCGCACCCACATCGATGAAATATTTAAGGGCTAATCCGGACCTTGGGGCTATTCTCCCATAGCATCCAATAGGTATTTCCACTTGGAGACCAGTGTCCACCAGGGCTCTCCCTTGGCTAGGTACAGTCACATTTTCTATGCTGCACAGGTCAAACCCAGCAGCTTGAGGGGTTGCCCGCTTAGGAGCTTGGGCCTTCTCTGTGACCCTATGATACTTTAGGATGAATGTCTGCTTTGGGGTAGCTTGATCTTCTGGACGCTTAACCATCTTTTTAGCTGGGGTCTGAGGACTTCCAAATAAAGGCCCGGGAGCTATTACCATTAAACCTTCTCCCTCCTTCTTTCCTAATCCTTCCACTAGACCCTGCTTAAATCTTGGCCAGTCTCTTCCTAGAACCAAATCAAAGGGTAGCCTAGGCACCACTGCTAACAGGACTTCCTCTTGTTCCCCCAGGCACTTAACCTTTAGCCTATAGGTGGGATATGATGTTGCAGCACCATGAATGCATCTGATGTGAACTTGGCTTTCAGGGGTTTTAGGCACAAATCCTTCTTGGGCCTCTATCCTCTTCCAAAGCCTTTTTGACATCATACTCTGGTCTGCCCCAGAGTCTAACAAAGCATTTGTGGTAATTCCTTGCACATCAACCATCAAAAGAAATCCTTCTTTGGGCTGTTTTAAATCCACACCTACTAAGCTAGTGTGTGACTGGCATCTCTTTTCTAAATGTCCCCATTTTCCCCATTTGAAACATTTCTTTCTATTCCACTGTGTCATCTGGTTTGATATAGTACATTCATTTTCAGAAACATTTTTAATTATTTTCTTTTCTGATACAGCACATCTTGCCTCAGCACCAACCTTCAGAGGGCCACCCATTCTATGGCAAGCCTGAGTGGCTTCCAAGAATCTCTCTGCTAGCATGGTTGCCTCTCCAAGATTTTGGCAATTTTGCTGTAGAAGGAAAGTGTGCAAATCTTTAGGGATCGCAGACATAAATTGTTCAAGCATTATAATGTCTAATAACATTTCTACCGTCTTTTGCTCAGGCTCCAACCATTTTACAGCTAAACCTCTGATTCTCTGACTCAGAGCCCTGGGTGTTTCACCCATTCTCAATGTAGTAGTTCTAAACATTCGCCTATACTCTGAAATAGACAACCCTAGGTGATCTCTAACAGCAGCCTTTACATCCTTATAATTCAAAGCCTGGGCTGCTGGCATTGCTCTGTAAGCTGCAAGCGCCTCTCCAGTTAATGAGGCTGCCAGCCTTACTGCCCACTGGGTCTCTGGCCATGCTAATGCTTGTGCCACTCTTTCAAAAGACTCTAGAAAATCATCAACATTATCATCTGGAGTTAGCTTCCCAAAACTAAATGCCCCAATCCCTTGATTGAGTCCCACACTGTCCACATGTGGTGTACCAGTATTTACTGCTGGTCTTGCATCTGTTCCACTTTGGTTCTGCAGCTGAACTAGGGCTTGCACCAGATCAAGCACTGGCCTCTGCTGTTCCATTAAGGCTTTCATAGCAGTGTCCTGAGCCTGCTGTGCTAGCTCCTGTTGCCTGCTAAACTGGGCTGCCATCCAGCTAGCCATCTCACTCGGATCCATCTTGATCCCTGCAAGAAACCAAAAAAAAAAAAACAAAGTGCACCACCTTCCAAACAGGTGTGGTTTTTTTCTACTTTTTTTTTTTCAATTACCCCTGTGCCTTACTCCCATCCACCACTAGACATGCCCAAGTACTTATTACCTTGTGTCAGTGATGAATCCAGCTCTGCACAGGGTCTTTTCCTCCTGGGACAGCTTCCTGGAACCACCACTTCTCCTCCAAAGAGCAGTTGAGGGAAAATCTTTTTTTCCAGCTTTAAACTTGAACTTTAGTTGTAATCCTCAGCAAGTAAATCCCCTTTGTGCAAAAGCAATCCGAAAAACTACGCCATTTGTCAGACGGCTGCCTGGGTGAGAATGCTCACAGTCTTGGCAAGTGCATATGTTAATATGATTTGCAAGGGATTGTGGTTAATGCAGTCCATTCACACCAGACACAGCTGCTCACAATAATTAGTTGTGCTTTTGGGTAAAGCCAATAAGATATTTATTTATGGGGTTATTTCTCCCAACACAGATATGCTTGGTAGCACATAAATCAGGTTACTTGCTTTCAGTGTTAAACTTAGAAAAACAAAATAAAAATCAGGAAAACAACATTCAAACTTGTCAGGCATTAGCTAATGTTTTCTTAGCATATATCAAACAACAAACGAAAAGCCACAAAGAAAGAAAAAAACTGTTCTTTTCAGGTTAACTTCTGATAACTTCCCACATAGATTCAGAAGTGATTCTCTCCTAGCTCACAAGCAATTAGGTAAGGCTCAATTGCTAGCAGTTATCCAGCTGAAACCTCTTAGCTGGCTTGCTTTCTACTGTGTGGGTCAAATCCTGCTTCAGGAGCTTTTCTGAGTAGATTAAAGAACAAGTTTGTATTTCTTTGTGATGGTTGCTGTACTTTATAACAGAAAATCACCAAAGGAGTTTGGACAGAGAGCAGTCCATATAAACACATTCTTCATCTGCAATCATTCCTTCTTCAACAAGCATGGGTTCAATATCATGGATTGGCACAGATGAATCTCTCAATGGAGCACTTTCAGGAGAATACTTGTTTCCCTGCTGTCTTTCAAGGTTATAGCTAGGGCATAGATCAGTGTTCATATCTGAGCTTCCATTGCTGTTAGAGTTCCTCTCTATATAGCCTGGTCAGTATGTAGTCCAGTTCTTATGTCCAGCCTTCCAATCCAGATCCATGGACACTGGATCTCTCTTCACATACCTTCTGGCACGGGTCTTAGGGTCCCTTCCACGTGCAGCTGTCTCTCTCACAGGTACCGTCTGGAGATTCCTAGCTCTGCAGCACCATTCCTCTGGCTTTCCCCAGTCCAATGGTGTATGCTGGCCCTTGGAATGCCTCCCAGTATACGTACTGCTCTGGACTCTTCTAGACCTCTCAAAGGCTTTTCTCTTCCTTCTTCCAAAGGGTTTCTTTCCCTCTCTGTCCGTCCGGTTTGGCTTCTGCTTCTGATGATCCTTCAAATGAAACTGATCAAGCTCAAGCTGATTCTCAGGATAATGAGGATAATTCTCTGTAGAATAAACTCTACCTTTATTCTGCCTAGATGAGTGCTCCCCCCTAATACAGCGCAGCTGTGCTGAATCAGGCCCTGTCCTTTGAGATGAGTGCTTAGGGATTACCTCATAGCCATCCTGATTGAACACACGTTTCCCCACTTCAGCTCCTCTAATGGCTGTTGGAAACCTGGTGCATTCTGGGACTGGTAGTCTTTTATGGGAAAATTCTGTTTTCTTATTTCTACCAGAACTGACAGGTTGCTTGTTCAGAGTCACTTCACCTTTTCTATAGCTCCTTCCTGAGCTATGATAAGCTTCCTTATCACAGATTATAATTCTAAAGTGCTTTAACACAACAGAACAAGATACAAGCCATTAATCAGATGGCAATTCCTGTACTCTCTTACAGCTTTGGAACTGTAAATTGGCTTCTTAAAGATCTTGAAAAACTGGATATACAAACAAGAACATGCCTCCATGCCCATGAGGTAATTTACAAGAATCAGTGTTATTACAGGCCTCCAGTCATACCTAACAGCATCATCAGATCCAAATACGAAAAAAGTGCTGAAATATGAAAGCAAATGTCTAAAATCTCTCTCTATCATCAAACTTAGACAAGTGTTCCAAGAATTAGAAGGAATGAGTGAGAATCTATAACACACAGGGAAGGAAGCAATAGAATTTCAAAACAAGAGAAAAAACTCTTCAAAGAATTAGATCAGCAAATAAGGAAAAACAAGTGGCAAAAACACAAATAAGGTGGGAAATACAGAGTGTTACACCAGGAAACCTTTGTGGATCATGAACAGTTAAGGAGAGGTTAACTGAACCAACGATTGAGAGATTGATAGATGCAGCCCATGTTACGGATGAGATGACTGACAGCTCACACTGAAAAAACTAGCAGAAGAGATATATTTAGATTTTTGTTTGTTTTATGCCATCAAATCAGGGTTGACGCCTAGTGACCCAGCTTCCTCTGGGCTTTCCTAGCAATGCATCATTGGAAGTAGATTGCCAGACCTTTTCTTCCAAGGAAATGGAAGGTCAAGTGACTTGCCCAAGGTCACAAGGAGTGCCAGTGGGAATCAAACCCTTGATCTTCTGGGTACTAGGCTAACCCTCCACTTATATTTATGTTTATTGTTATTTGATTTACCACCCTTAACAAGTGCATCACCGTGATATACAATAAAAGAAATGCCAGCAAAGGCAGAGAAAAAAATGAAAAGAGAAACGGAACTCCATCAACACCGAAAAGGAAAGCCATTCATTCAAGGGGAAGACAGAGAAAGAAGAGGCATAGCAGGAGATCAGGGAGGAAGAGGTCCAATGCCTTCTGAAAAAGTAGTATTTTGAGGAGTAATTTAAATCTGGGAAGGGATGAACATAAGAACATAAGATATCCCATACTGGCTCAGACCAAGGTCCTTCAAGCCCAGTATCTTGTTTCCAACAGTAGCCAATCTAGGTCATACGTACCTAGCAGTTTCCCCAAAAGACACAGGTTCCACAATGCTTATATTAGGTTAAGCATTGATATCCTGGGTCCCTTCTTAATAATGGTTTATGGACCTTTCCTCCAGGAACTTGTCCAAACCATTTTTAAACCCAGCTACACTAACAGCCTTTACTACATCCTCCGGTAACAAATTCCAGAGTTTGCTTACATGTTGAGTGAGAAAATATTTTCTCTTATTTGTCTTAAATAGTTTACCCTGTAGCTTCATTGCATGTCTCCTAGTCTTTCTATATTCTGATAACGTAAAAAATCGATCTACGTTTACCCGTTCCACTCTCTTCATTAATTTATAGACTTCTATCATATCTCCCTTCAGCCATCTTTTTTCCAGGTTAAAGAGCCCTAATCTTTTTAGCCTTTCTTCATAGGAGAATCCTTCCATCCCCTTTACCATTTTGGTGGCTCTTCTCTGAACCTGTTCTAATATCGCTATATCCTTTTTAAGATACGGCGACCAGACTTGTACACAATATTCAAGATGCGGTCTCACCATGGAACGATATAGAGGCATTATAATATTTTTTGTTTTATTTTCCATTCCTTTCCTTATGATACCTAGCATTCTATTTGCTCTCTTGGCCGCTGCTGCACACTGGGCCGAGGGTTTTAACATGGTATCCACAATGACGCCTAAATCTTTTTTCTGGGTGGTGGTTCCTAATGTGGAACCTTGCATCGTGTAACCATAGTTTGGGTTGTTTTTCCCTAGATGCATAACTTTGCACTTGTCCACATTAAATTTCATCTGCCATTTTGATGCCCAGTCTTCCAATTTATCAAGATCCTCTTGCAATTTTCCACAATCCTCTTGGGTTTTAACAACTTTAAATAGTTTTGTGTCATCTGCAAATTTGATAATCTCACTCATTATTCCACTTTCCAGGTCATTTATGAATATGTCAAAAAGCAGCAGAACCAGCACAGATCCCTGGGGTACACCATTATTCACCTTTCTCCATTTGGAAAATTGGCCATTTAGCCCTACCCTCTGCTTTCTATCTTTTAACCAGTTCCTGAACCACAGTAGTGCACTGCCTCCTATCCCATGACTCTTTAGTTTTGCCAAAAGTCTCTGATGAGGGACCTTGTCAAAGGCTTTCTGAAAGTCCAGATTCACTATATCAACTGACTCACCTTTGTCCACCTGTTTATTCACACCTTCAAAAAAGCATAACAGATTAGTAAGACAATATCTTCTTTGTCTAAAGCCATGTTGGCTGTCTCCCATTAGGCCATGACTATCTACATGCTGAATAATTTTATTTTTTATGATGGTTTCTACCATTTTTCCCGGTACTGACGTCAGGCTCACCGGTCTGTAGTTTCCTGGATCACCCCTGGAACGCTTTTTAAAAATTGGTGTTACATTGGCGATCCTCCAGTCTTCAGGTATTAGAGATGATTTTAATGATAGTTCACAGATTACTAATAGCAGGTCTGCAATCTCATATGTCAGTTCTTTCAACACCCTTAGAAGTATACCATCTGGCCCAGGTGATTTGCTACTCTTTAGTTTATCTAATAGTTGTAATACATCTTCCCGATGTATCGATATTTCCTTCAATTCTTCCGCACCTTTAAATACCACTTCAGTCATGGGTAACATCCCTACATCTTCCTCAGTAAAGACCGAAGCAAAAATTCATTCAGTCTCTCCGCTATCGCCTTGTCACCTCTTAGTGCCCCTTTAACCCCTCTATCATCTAATGGACCAACTGAATCTCTCACAGGTTTTTTGCTACGAATGTACTTGAAAAAGCAATTATTTCACGTTTTTTGATTCCGCAGCAAGCTTCTTCTCAAATTCTCCCTTTGCCTGCCTTATCAATGCCTTGCATTTGACTTGCCAGTGCTTGTGCTGTTTCCAGGTTTTGTCGTTTGGCTCTTTTTTCCATTTCCTGAAAGATGCTTTTTTGGCAACAACAGCCTCTCTGACCTCACCTTTAAACCATGCTGGCAGTTTTTTGGACATCCTTCCACTTCTCTTAAAGCGTGGAATACAGCTGGTCTGGGCTTCCAAGATAGTATTTTTCAACAACACCCAAGCTTGATGTAAGTCTTTAACCTTTGCAACTGCTCCTTTTAGTTTTTTCTTAACTATTTTCCTCATTTTATCATAGTTTCCCTTTCGAAAGTTAAAAGGTAGTACTGTGGATTTCCTTACTATCCCTCCTCCACTAATTAAATCAAAGGCGATCATGCTATGATCACTATTTCCAAGTGGCCCCAACACCCTTATCTCTTGCACTAGATCTGGTGTTCCACTAAGGACTAGGTCTAATATGGCTTCCCCTCTGGTCCGTTCATGAACCAGCTGCTCCAAGAAGCAGTCATTTATTTCATCTAGGAACTTTATCTCCCTAGCATGTCCTGCCGTGACACTGACCCAGTCGATACCGGGGTAATTGAAATCACCCATTATTATTACTGCACTGTAACATTTGTTAGCTTCCTTGATTTCTTTGAGCATTTCATCATCCATTTGTTCATTCTGGCCAGGCGGTCGATAGTACACCCCCACTGCCATCGCCTTACCCTTTTTACATGGAATTTCAATCCATAGAGATTCTACAGCAAATTTTGTTTCCTGCAAAACTTTAATCCTTTCTGACTCAATGCCCTCTCTAACATAGAGTGCAACCCCTCCACCAATTTGATCAGCTCTATCATTACGATATAGTTTGTACCCAGATATCACAGTGTCCCACTGGTTGTCATCCTTCCACCATGTCTCTGATATTCCAATCATATCTAACCTCTCATTTAGTGCTATATATTCTAACTCTCCCATCTTATTTTTTTAGACTTCTAGCATTTGCATACAAGCATTTTAGAGACTGTATTTTATTCATATTAATTTGGCTAGTGGTAGACATGGGTAATTTGGGATCTTTAAGTTCTGTCTGCTCCATACTTGAGGGCATTTGGGCTACTTTACTCTTTTTTGGAACCTCTCTACTTTTGGTAGTATCCTTCAAGGATACATTCTTCCGAACCATGCGCTCTTGGGTGACTGTCAGCTTTCCCCTATTATTTAGTTTAAAAGCTGCTTTATCTCCTTTTTAAAAGTTAATGCCAGCAGCCTGGATCCATCCCGGTTAAGGTGAAGCCCATCCCTTTGGAAGAGCCCCTCCTTTCCCCAGAATGTTCCCCGGTTCCCAACAAATCCAAAACCCTTATCTCTGCACCATTGTCTCATCCACGTATTGAGACTCCGGAGCTCTGCCTGCCTTTTGGGTCCTGCGTGTGGAACGGGAAGCATTTCGGATAACGCTACCCTGGAAGTTCTGGATTTCAATTTCCTACCTATAGCCTAAATTTAGCCTCCAGAACCTCCCTACCACATTTTCCTATGTCATTGGTAGCGACATGTACCAAGACAGCAGACTCCTCGCCAGCACTATCTAAGACCTTATCTAGGTGGCGCGTGAGGTCCGCTACCTTCGCACCAGGCAGGCATGTTACCAGGCGATCCTCACGTCCACCAGCCACCCAGCCATCTACATGGCTGAAGGCGAAGGGCGAAGGGCAGGGGGCATGGTATTCCAGAGGGAAGGGCTAAGGAAGCAAAAGGCAGAGTGGTGGGTGGTTTCCAGTCGGGCACAGGGAGCAGGAGGTAGGTGAAGGCAGTTTGCATGGACTGAACATAGTACATGGTACATGGTGTGGGGAGTGCAGGTGGATTATGTTGTGAAGATACAGAGAAGTATTGGTATGGATGACCTTGTGAACCATAATGAGGAGCTTAAACTGAATAAGGTAGTGGATCGTGAGCCAGTGGTGTTGGGGAATGAAGTGATCGAAACGCGAGGTGTGCGATTCTATAGGAAAAAAAATCAGTGACTCATCTCAGCTGGTTGCGAAGTTCTGCTGGCAGAAAAATTTTACACAGAAAAGTACAATAAAGTAGCACATCTCATTTATTGAAAACTGTAAACACGACAACATCACTGTACCGGAAAAGCATTGTCGCGGACATTGTCGTATAAGCCATGGAAGCTCTTTAGCAGTTACAAGTTTGAAGTTCTACATCATTTGAGGAGACTGGACAGGACTAAAGCATGATGCGCCCAATATTTGAAAGGCATTTACACGGCTTACAGTCCAGTAAACCATGTAAATGCCTTTAATCGGGATATTCAACAGCATTTACATGGTCAGTGCCACTGAATATCTCCTTTTAACCCTGCTACGCACCCCGATGCTATGCGGTTAGCATCGAAGTGTGCTGGGGGCGTTCCACGGTGGAGCAGAGGCAGAGACTGTTGCTAACCAGCAGCACCGATATTGCATGCTGCCCGGTTAGTGATCTGTGCCTAAAAGATAGGCGAAGAGAACTCTCGCTTATCTTTAAGGTGCAGGAGCTAACCGGGCAGCATGCAATATTGCTGCTGCCAGGTTAGCTACTGCAGCTTCTGGCATGTGTGGCAATCTCCAGATATTCAATGCCGGAGTCGTATATGACCCCAGCATTGAATATCCGGGGTTAAGGATTGGCAGGCAGGGCTATGCATCGTAGTGGCGCATAGCCTGGCCAGAAGAATATCGGACCCAATGAGTACAATTTAATTATCAAAACCCTGATGCAGAAATTAGCAATGCCAATTCAAAACATGCTTGGTTATTCATATTCATGCTTGGTTATTCATATTCATCATTTTTTAATGGTTACATGATCACTTTATCAAAAAGGACTTAAAAGAGTAGCAGCTTATTTCTAGTTGCTTTAGACGATAGAGTCAACAAAAATACTTAGTGCTAAATGTACTGGGCTTTTAAGTACAGAATATTTTGTGGTGTCACTTGGAAAAGGCATTCGGATCATGGCCCTATGATGATTATGGAGAATGAAGAGGTTATAATCACTTGGAATACTCCAAACATAATGGTAAAGGAGGCATTGATTATAGAGGTGTGTGGTATATAGCGTGGTGTGCGGTGGCAAGGGTTCATAAAATATTCGGCACACAACAGTTCAGGGCCAAACAAAACTACTTTTATTGTCTTTTAGCTATACAGAAATCACTCCCCAGCCTGTTGTCTTCACAGGGCTGGTTCTCAGTGCCCTTCCTCCAACCCACAAATTAAAGTCAAAATTCAGTTCAGCCCAAAATCTAGGCAGTCACTTGGGCTTCGGTGTTCATGAATAAGGTTCCTAGTTCCTAAACCACCTACCTTACAGCTGAACTTCTCTCCCAGCTCTGCTTGAAAAGAGCTTCCTGTCTCCATGGACCTATCATCTCCCTTGTGCACACAGCTGGCTTTTTAAGCCCTCTGTCTGTGTCATGCCCTCCCATCCCTGAGTTCTGAGCTTTATAATCTTTTAAGGGGACTGGTGACAAACCTTTTGGAGAGGAACGGGTAACTTCCTATATGCCCTATCACAAGGTGTCAGACCTAAGCAATGCTTCTGTGAATCACATTGAAAGGGGAAAGATCTTCAAGTATCAAGAAATGCAGTTGGAAACCAAGAAAATGTGTCAGAAAGATACTAAGTTATTTCCTATTGTATCAGGTGCCACAGCCTTGATTACGAGGAATTTCCAATTATCCATACATGTCACATCTTATGAACTCCAGAAGGAGGCTCTCTTTGGCATGATGCAAGTATTATGTCGAGCATTAGCAGCAAATTTGAGAGACTGAGATCATACTCCACATATCCTGGCTTAGGAGTGAGGTTCATGATTGTCATGGCATGTGCAAACCTAACCCAATTGGAGAAATTGCCCCAAGATAATCACAAGGAAAGAGAGGATGAGATGTTTCCAGAAACAGACACCTTGGAGATTCCACAGTCTTGAAACTTGGATAAGATTAATCCATTAATATGTAGCTAATTCACCCAAAAACCTAAATATACAAATATATTTATATTTCTATTGTCTCTCCATATCACCTGATCCATGTAATTATTCATAATCTGCAATAATTGGCTAAAAATGAATTCCTAGAACCAGAGATGAACAGAGTAGTTTATTTGTACAAGTGCTGTATAAGGACAATCTCCATAGTTATATCCCCATTTCCTTATGCCCACCAGAAGAGTGTCAGTATGGATAGTAACTGGGCAGGGTGGGACTAGCATAAGTAGTAAAGTAATTGGGTAGAGGGTGCATGTGAGTAAATGATTGTGGTGTGGCTATGGATGCAGGATAGGTTTCGGAAGAAGTTAGTGCAAGAAGTTTCAATGTAAGGGCTGTGTGATTAAGGTTGTAGAGGATGCAGGTTTATCATCCCCTCCTTTTTCTTTTCTTTCTCTTCTCTCCTCTCCTCTCTTCCCCTTATCTTACTTTCCCTTTCCCTTCTTTCCTCTCTCCTCAGTTAGGGTTTTGCATTCATGAGTTTTCCCGCAACATAATTTGGAACAAGGGGCCTCCTTCAGCTCTTGCACTTGTGCTTTCACAGGTCTTCTACAGCTGACCGGGGAGGGGGGGGGGATTAAAACCTCTGTGAGCTCATATAATTCTTCCACTACAGGTCTGCCCACTTTTTCAGCCGGTGGAAAGTGGGAACCTTGATGGTGCATGTAGAGAAGAGCCATCAAAATGGCAAAGAGGATGGGAGGATACCCCTATGAGGAGAGGCTAAAAGGGTAGGGCTCTTCAACCTGGAAAAGAGACAGCTGAGGGGAGATAAGATAAAGGTCTATAAATTTATGAATGGAGTAGAATGGGTAAATGTAGATTGATTGTCTATGCTATCAAAATGTAGAAAGACTAGGGGACATGCGATGAAGCTACAGTGTTACTCATAATAAGAGAAAATATTTTTTTCACTCAACGTGTAATCAAACTCTGGAATTTGTTACCGGAGGATGTAGTAAAGGCTGTTAGTGTAGCTGGGTTTAAAAAAGGTTTGGACAAGTTCCTGGAGGAAAAGTCCATAAATCATTATTAAAAAGGGACCCAGGATATCAATGCTTGACCCAATACAAGCATTGTCGAACCTGTGTCTTTTGGGGAAACTGCTAGATACATATGATCTACATTGGCCACTGTTAGAAACAGGATACTGGGCTTGATGGACCTTGGTCTGACCCAGTATGGCATATCTTATGTTCTTATGTTCTTTTACTAAAGAACGGTAAGTTTTTGCATTTACTTCACATTAGGAGCAAAAACTAACCTACTACTACTACTGATCATTTATATAGCGCTATAAGGCAAACGCAACACTGTACATGCACATGTAAAAGATGGTCCCTGCTCATCAGAGCTTACAATCTAGATTAGACAGACAAACGACATTTGAAGACAAGGATATATCTAGGGGTAAGGTAACACAAGGGAGATTAAGCGGATCAGGGTCCAAAAGCAGCCTCGAAGAGATGAGTCCTCAACCTGGATATGAAATGGGCCAGAGATGAAGCCTGATGTACAGGCTCAAGTAGTTTGTTCCAGGCATAAGAAGCAGGAAGGTGAAAAGATCGAAGTCTGGAGTTGGCAGTAGAAGAGAAGGGCATAGACAGAAGCGATCCATCAGAAGAGCAGAGTTCCTGAGGGTGGTGTAGGGAGAGATAAGAGAGGAGAGGTAGTGAGGAGCAGAATGAGTGCACTTATAGGTCAATAAGAGAAGTCTGAACTGGATATGGAAATGGATAGGGAGCCAATGAAGCAACTTGAGAAGAGGGGTTATATTAGTATATTGAGGCTGATAGCCGAGGAGACAGGAAGGAATAGAATATTATCCACAGAGATTGAGAAAGGAAGAAGGGGAGATGTGGGTTAAGGGGAAAAAAATAAGAAGCTCAGTTTTTGGCCATATTCAGTCTCAAATGGCGGTGCGACATCCAAGTAGCAATGTCAGATAGGCAGGCAGAGATCCAGGTCTGGATTGCCAGATAAATTTCAGGTGTAAAGAGGAAGATCTTAGAGTCATCAGCGTAAAAATGATACTGAAAACCATGAGAGGAGATGAGTGCACCAAGGAACTGGGTATAGAGAGAGGAAAGGAGTGGGCCTAGGACAAACCCTTGGGGTACAACAACTGAGAGTGGGATAGCAGTAGAGGAGGATCCACCAGAACAAACACTGAAAGTGCAATGGAGAGTAAGAAGAGAACCAGGATAGCACAGAGCCCTTAAAATCAAGCGAGGGCAAGGTGTCAAGGAGGAGGTGGTGGTTAACAGTGTCAAAAGCAGCAGAAAGATCAAGTAGGATAAGGATTGAAGAAAGGCCCTTGGATTTTGCAGGAACAGGTCACTGGAGACTTTGGCAAGAGCCGTTTCAGTAGAATGTAAAGCCAGATTACAGTGGATCCAGAATGGGCTTGAGATGAGAGAAAGTCAAGTCAACTGCACTTTCAAGAAGTTTACAAATGAATGGGAGGAGGGAGATGGGTCAATAATTAGAAGGACAGGTAGGGTGTTGTGAAGATTTCTTGAGGAAAGGTATAAGTACAGCATGCTTGAAAGCTGCAGGAACAGTTGCAGTGGCGAGGGATAGTTTGAGAATATGAGAGATGGAGAAATGATAGTGGAAGAGATGGAGTTTAGGAGATAGGTGGGAATAGAATCAGTGGACCATGTAGTTAGTTTAGAGGAGGAAAGAAGAAGTGTGGTTTCCTCTTCCGAGATCTTAGAAAAGGAACAGAGGGTGGAAGAGGGGAAGAGTTGGATGTGAAGAGGGGGAAGTGAAGAGTTGGAAGTGAAGAGGGGGAAGAGGGGATGGAGCTGATCTCATTGAGAATTGGAATGTAATCCTGTGGACTCTGTCATGGAAATAATCAGCTGAGGTTTGGGCAGAATGGAAAGGAGTCATCGGAGGTGGAAGCACCTTGAGGAGAGAGTTGAGAGTTGAAAAGAGAAAGCGAGGGTCAGAGGCAAGAAAGCTATTCAGGTGGACATAGTAGTTTTGTTTGGTAAGTGCTATGGCTGATTGGAAAGAGGCAAGCATGAATCTGAAATGTAGAAAGTTAGCAAAGGTGCAGGATTTGAGCCAAATGTGCTCAGCTGAGCGGGCACAGGAACGTAAATAATGGATAGACGAAGACAGTCAGGGCTGAGGCATAGTACGCTTCACAGGACAAGACAGCAGTGTTATAGGAAACTACTGCCTCATCAATAGACTCAGATGACATAGTGGATGAAAGATGATGAGACAGTAGTAGAGAGAGACAATAGGTCAATAGCATAAAGATTTCTAAAGAAGTAGGAGAAAACTGGGCGAGACTGAGGCTGGGGGTGATGGACAGTGGAAGCTAAGCAGGTGATTGTCAGATAAGGGAAGAACTGAAGTAGAGAAGTTTGAAGGTAAGCAATTAGAAAAGAAGACACAGTCAAGGCAGTGACCGTGCTGGTGAGTGGGGGCAGTACAGCAAAGCTGGAGGTTAAATGAGGAGGTAAGAGATAGGAGCCTCAAAGCATAATGATCATGCATGTTAAAAGCATGCATAAGCATAAGCATGAATGTTAAAATCACTGAGAATAATGGAGGAAGAAGATTAATCCAGAAAGAAGGAAAGCAACAAGTCAAAGTCAGTGAGAATAGTTGCTATACGGAGAGGTAATAGATTAAAAAGGCAAATAGAGAGGACTTCAAAGAAGGGAAATGCGTGAAACTGAGGCAGGAAAGAGAGAAGAAATCCAACACCATGACCATGGCCAGTGGGACAAGGTGTGTGGGAGAATTGGTAGCCACCATGACAGAGGGCAGCGACTGACACTGAGTCTTCTGGGAGGAGCCAGGTCTCAATTAGGACCAGATGGAGAGCATTCGAGATAAAGAAATCATGAACAAGTCTATTAGATATGGAGTATGTGTTCCACAAGATTTATGAAAAAGGGAGAGGAGGGGGAAAGGAGAGGGATATGAATGGGACTGGAGCAGTTGCATGAGGAACTGTCCTGGGAGTGAGAAAAAAGTCTAGGGGGGCCAGGGTTGGGATTAATATCTCCAGAATATAGAAGGAAAAGGAGCAGAAGCATGCAGGGCAGAGTAGATGGCATGGCGGAAATGAGCGTGAGGTTCTTTCAGAGAGAGAAAGAGAGGGGAAAGGGATGAAAGAGAGGAAGGAAAGGGTGAAGCTCAAGAGTTGATGAAAGAGTGGAAGACAAAGTGAGGATGGTAAAGAGGGGATGATAATGAGGGGGGTGCTTGAAGTTGTATGAGGGGAGAAGATTAGGGAGTGTCAACAATAGGAGGAGAAGCATAAGAAGGAAATGGAGAGGAGATGCGAAGACAGAAGAATAAGTGAAGGATAGAGAGGAGAAAGATTTATGGGATCAGGGAGCATATGGGAGTAATAGTGAAATAAATCCACCCTATAAGAGTGGCTGTGCAGCAGAAGTTAGCTGATCCATAAAAATACAATTAAGTAACTTATCTAAAAGTTAGCATTTGAATAGACCAAGATGGTCTTTGTCTATTTAGTTAAGATCAGGAGGTGTTCCTAGTAGTAAAGTGTCTCTGTCTATTTCAATCATTCCCTAAAGGATCATTGCTCTTTGGGATCAGATTCCTAGAGGTGCCAAGTTACCCAGTTCCAGGAGTTCCAGCTGAGAAGAAGAAAAAGGAACTCTTGGTGACAAATAAGGAGGCAGCTGTCATCTAATAGCAAAAAGAAAATCTCATCTCCAAAGCCGCACCTTTCACCATCAGATTTGCCCTGAAGTTCAAATCTATAGGACCTTTGAAGCAGGGCCGTCATAACCCATGGTTATGCAAATGCCCTTTGCTGTCAGGGGTGTGCCCAGCGTGTTGAAATGTCCCTTGTTACATGTTAAGATCAGTGAGCCCCCTCCATATTTGAAGAAGTGTCTAGCAGAGGAGCTATAAAAAAATATATCTTAGTATGTTAGACTCTCTTGATTTCACTTGAACTTTGAGACCACCAATGACTACAGATTTCCAACATGTTTCAGTAAAATTTAACTTATTTATAAAACTGAAATAACTATATCAATGTACTAAACAAATCTGTATCAAGCAGCACCATACTTCCAACTGCATAGTCTACCAGCATTAAATGAAGTGAGGGTGAATGGGGCAGACATCTGGGATCCAAGACTAGACAGGTTCCATAGTGGGTCAGATTAAGGCAGAAGATAAAGTATTATGAGTCTGGGAGGGACATAAGCCTGAATACTGCTTCAAACCCAGGTCACCTTTAAGCTGTCGCTGTTCCCATTTTCCTAATCAATGACAAAAAAGATTTCTTTCTTTGTAAGATGTTAATGCTATCTTATCAATGAACTTAGATTGACCCATAAAGTGGAGTGGAGGAGTAGCCTAGTAGTTAGATCACTGGCTTGGTAACCAAGAAGGTTTGGTTCAATTTCCAATAGCACTCCTTGTGACCTTGGGCAAGTCACTTAACTCTCCATTGCCTCAGAAGAAAGGCCTACCAATCTACTTCCAGTCACACTTCCAAGACAACCCAGGAGCTGTTTGGTCGCCAGGAGTCAGCATTGACTTGAAGGTACACATTGATTGATAAAGTAAATCAAGAGAGGTCAATATTTGGCTACAGTAGCCAGCAAGTTTTTAAATACCAGTCACCACAGCTGAAAATTATCCAGATATTCAGAACCACTATGGCTGGTGCTCAATTTCCGGACAGGACAAGCAGATGCAGAACTCTTCTGGATAGCAAAAATATGTCTGCTACCCTGTTAACTTTTTCAGATAACTCAGGACAGTTTTTTCCCTGTTCTATGTTATACAGATGTTTTCCGGATAGTGAGCTGAATATTACTCATAGGCAGTAAAATCACAGCACCTAAGCCAAGTGTTAACCAAGCAGTAAGCAATCAGCTTTCAAGTATGATGCCAGACGCCATGGTTTTAAGTATGTTTCCCAAGTCTTCATTTTCAATGGAGTATCTACATGGGGAATTCCAGCCTGAAGCAGGGTTTGTGTGAAGTTTACCTCAACCTGAAACATGGTGCTATGTCGCAGATTTACCCCAATGTATTGTTTCGTCTCATATTGGACTTTCCATTCAGATAAGTGAACAATGATATAACACTTGGTCTAGGTGCTGTGGCTTTATCTCATATGAGCAAAATGGACCAGACTTGTCATAGAGGTTAATTCCTCACTCAGTCATTGTCTGACAAAATGTTTCATACAGACAAATGTTTCAGTGGGAGATTTCTTTCCAGTCTGGGTTAGGCCATTAGTTATTTGGTTCATATAAGGGGTGAGCCTTCCCTGTTAGCCCTTTGAGTTATTTTTGCTTAGGCTATCAGTATTAATGGCATTCCTTTCCTTTTTTCTAAATTTGATTGGTTATAATTGTGCATCACTCTGGTGTTTCGAAGGGCGGTATATCAAGATTTAATAAACCATAATCTAAAGGAGCAAGGCATGTAATAGGCACTTAAATATGTGAAGCATGCACACAAATCCCATCACGTATACTTTCTGTTAGGACGTGCACAGAGGTGTAACATGGGTGGAGTATAGGCAGGGCCTAAACCTATGTACATTCAGTTATAGAATATTATAACTCATGGGTGTCTTCTCCAAATCTAAGTGTGGGCAGTTATACCTGCTTTAGGTTCAAACGCATGAGTACCCTCATAGTGCAGTCATACAGTATTTTCAATGGCACTGACAAGATTTTGGGAACAGGTGCTGCTGTCTGGATATTTGTTGCTGAATATCGGGCTGATAGTTCTTAAAATGACTGTAGTTAAGGAGGCACCAGCTCTGGACTGACTGCTCACATCAGGAGATGTTAGAGCAGAGGATTTCCTTCTGCATACCTGGCCGAAACATAGCTCCTCCCTCCTGCAGTGACCAGGGATAAAATCTAGAGAGCACCACGGGATTTGTGGAGACACCAGCTCTGGACTAACTGCTCACATCGGGAGACGTTAGAGAAGAGGTTTTCCACCTGCATATCTAGCCAGAACATAGCTCCTCCCTCCTGCAGTGACCAGGGATAAAATCCAGAGAGCTCCACGGGACATGGCCACGGGCACGTGCCCATAGGGGAGTGACTTAAGGGGCACAATTAGCCCCTTGGGAGCCCCTTAGGCACACCTGAGGAATATCTGGGATTGCTCTTCCTCTTCTATTACCTGTAAATGGGCAAGAGGAGAGCAAAGAGTAGGGGGCCTGTGGAGCCGCAGGTGGTTAAAGGCCCGATGGGACCATCATGTTGTAAGTACTGCTTATCCAGGATCATCTGTTTAAGAGGTCGTGGTCAAGGCAGCTTTACTGAACACTTCTGTAAATTTGGGGGTTCATACCTCTCCCCCCAGCATAGTGCTATTGACTTTGTACATATCTCAGATGACTCCTCTGTGGGGGGAGGGAGTTTTATTTCTGCCTCCACCCCTCTTACAGGTGTCTCTCCGA
Organism: Ichthyophis bannanicus; assembly: GCA_033557465.1. Classification (NCBI taxonomy): domain Eukaryota; kingdom Metazoa; phylum Chordata; class Amphibia; order Gymnophiona; family Ichthyophiidae; genus Ichthyophis; species Ichthyophis bannanicus. Next base: position 63,254,705 of record CM066039.1, on the reverse strand, counting down.
TAGGAGTGGACTCTTCCTCTGGAGCAAGATATGTTATCCTATTTCTGTGTCTTTACCGTCTAATGCCACCGGTGCTAGCTTTGCCCGGCTCTGCTTCAAGTGATATTTTTTGAAAGATGTCCTAGATGTCCTAGTCTGGCAGCATCCCTGTTGCCATGGAGGAGAGAGGTCACGTGACAGGAGAGCATCACCCTGGTGTGGCAGGAAGTGATCCTGTAACTAGGACCTGTCCTCCAGGTGATGTAAACCCCTCTCGCACCGAGGAGGTTTCTCCAGGGCCAAGTGCCCATGCGGGAAGGGCTAGGACAGCAGTTATAGTTGGTGATTCGATCATTAGGCATGTAGATAGCTGGGTGGCTGGTGGACGTGAGGATCGCCTGGTAACATGCCTGCCTGGTGCGAAGGTAGCGGACCTCACACGCCACCTAGATAAGGTCTTAGATAGTGCTGGGGAGGAGTCTGCTGTCTTGGTACATGTTGGTACCAATGACATAGGAAAATGTGGTAGGGAGGTTCTGGAAGCTAAATTTAGGCTTTTAGGTAGGAAGTTGAAATCCAGAACTTCCAGGGTAGCGTTCTCCGAAATGCTTCCCGTTCCACGCGCAGGACCCAATAGGCAGGCAGAGCTCCGGAGTCTCAATGCGTGGATGAGACAATGGTGCAGAGATGAGGGGTTCGGATTTGTTAGGAACTGGGGAACATTCTGGGGAAAGGAGGGGCTCTTCCGAAGGGATGGGCTTCACCTTAACCGGGATGGAACCAGGCTGCTGGCATTAACCTTTAAAAAGGAGATAGAGCAGCTTTTAAACTAGATAATAGGGGAAAGCCGACAGTCGCCCAAGAGCGCATGGTTCGGAAGAATGTATCCTTGAAGGATACTACAAAAAGCAGAGAGGTTCCAAAAAAGAGTAAAGTAGCCCAAATGCCCTCGAGTATGGAGCAGACAGAACTTAAAGATCCCAAATTACCCATGTCTACCAATAGCCAAATTAATATGAATAAAATACAGTCTCTAAAATGCTTGTATGCAAATGCTAGAAGTCTACAAAACAAGATGGGAGAGTTAGAATATATAGCACTAAACGAGAGGTTAGATATGATTGGAATATCAGAGACATGGTGGAAGGAGGACAACCAGTGGGACACTGTGATACCTGGGTACAAACCATATCGAAATGATAGAGCTGATCAAATTGGTGGAGGGGTTGCGCTCTATGTTAGAGAGGGCATTGAGTCAGAAAGGATTAAAGTTTTGCAAGAAACAAAATTTGCTGTAGAATCTCTATGGATTGAAATTCCATGTAAAAAGGGGAAGGCGATGGCAGTGGGGGTGTACTATCGTCCGCCTGGCCAGAATGAACAAATGGATGATGAAATGCTCAAAGAAATCAAGGAAGCTAGCAAAAGTTACAGTGCAGTAATAATAATGGGTGATTTCAATTACCCCGGCATCGACTGGGTCAGTGTCACAACAGGACATGCTAGGGAGATAAAGTTCCTAGATGAAATAAATGACTGCTTCTTGGAACAGCTGGTTCATGAACCGACCAGAGGGGAAGCAATATTAGACCTAGTCCTTAGTGGAACACCAGATGTAGTGCAAGAGATAAGGGTGTTGGGGCCACTTGGCAATAGTGATCATAGCATGATCGCCTTTGATTTAATTAGTGGAGGAGGGATAGTAAGGAAATCCACAGTACTACCCTTTAACTTTCGAAAGGGAGACTATGATAGAATGAGGAAAACAGTTAAGAAAAAACTAAAAGGAGCAGTTGCAAAGGTTAAAGACGTACATCAAGCTTGGGTGTTGTTGAAAAATACTATCTTGGAAGCCCAGACCAGCTGTATTCCACGCTTTAAGAAAAGTGGAAGGAAGTCCAAAAAATTGCCAGCATGGTTCAAAGCTGAGGTCAGAGAGGCTGTTGTTGCCAAAAAAGCATCTTTCAAGAAATGGAAAAAAGAGCCAAATGATGAAACCTGGAAACAGCACAAGCACTGGCAAGTCAAATGCAAGGCATTGATAAGGCAGGCAAAGAGAGAATTTGAGAAGAAGCTTGCTGCGGAAGCAAAAACGCGAAATAAAGACCTTTTCAAGTACATTCGTAGCAAAAAACCCGTGAGAGAGTCAGTTGGTCCATTAGATGATAAAGGGGTTAAAGGAGCACTAAGAGGCGACAAGGCGATAGCGGAGAGACTGAATGAATTCTTTGCTTCGGTCTTTACTGAGGAAGATGTAGGGATGTTACCCACGACTGAAGTGGTATTTAAAGGTGTGGAAGAATTGAAGGAAATATCGATACATCGGGAAGATGTCCTACAACTATTAGATAAACTGAAGAGTAGCAAATCACCTGGGCCGGATGGTATACATCCAAGGGTGTTGAAAGAACTGAAATTTGAGATTGCAGACCTGCTATCAGTAATCTGTGAACTATCATTAAAATCATCTCTAATACCTGAGGATTGGAGGATCGCCAATGTAACACCAATTTTTAAAAAGGGTTCGAGGGGTGATCCGGGAAACTACAGACCGGTGAGCCTGACATCAGTACCGGGAAAAATGGTAGAAACCATCATAAAGAATAAAATTACTCAGCATATAGATAGTCATGACCTAATGGGAGACAGCCAACATGGCTTTAGACAAGGAAGATCTTGTCTTACTAATCTGTTATGTTTTTTTGAAGGAGTGAATAAACAGGTGGACAAAGGTGAGTCGGTTGATATTGTGTATCTGGACTTTCAGAAAGCCTTTGACAAGGTCCCTCATGAGAGACTTTTGGCAAAACTAAAGAGTCATGGGATAGGAGGCAGTGTACTACTGTGGATCAGGAACTGGTTAAAAGATAGAAAGCAGAGGGTAGGGCTAAATGGCCAATTTTCCCAATGGAGAAAGGTGAATAGTGGTGTACCCCAGGGATCTGTGCTGGGTCCGCTGCTTTTTGACATATTCATAAATGACCTGGAAAGTGGAATAACGAGTGAGGTTATCAAATTTGCTGATGACACAAAACTATTTAAAGTTGTTAAAACCCAGGAGGATTGTGGAAAATTGCAAGAGGATCTTGATAAATTGGAAGACTGGGCATCAAAATGGCAGATGAAATTTAATGTGGAGAAGTGCAAGGTTATGCACCTAGGGAAGAACAACCCAAACTATGGTTACACGATGCAAGGTTCCACATTAGGAACCACCACCCAAGAAAAAGATTTAGGCGTCCTTGTGGATACCATGTTAAAACCCTCGGCCCAGTGTGCAGCGGCGGCCAAGAGAGCAAATAGAATGCTAGGTATGATAAGGAAAGGAATGGAAAATAAAACAAAAGATATTATAATGCCTCTATATCGTTCCATGGTGAGACCGCACCTTGAATATTGTGTGCAATTCTGGTCGCCATATCTTAAAAAGGATATAGCAATTTTAGAAAAGGTTCAGAGAAGAGCCACCAAAATGGTAAAGGGGATGGAAGGCTACTCCTATGAAGAAAGGCTAAAAAGGTTGGGGCTCTTTAACCTGGAAAAGAGACGGCTGAGGGGAGATATGATAGAAGTCTATAAATTAATGAACGGAGTGGAACGGGTAAACGTAGATCGATTGTTTACCTTATCAGAATATAGAAAGACTAGGGGACATGCAATGAAGCTACAGGGTAAACTATTTAAGACTAATAAAAGAAAATATTTTTTTCACTCAACGTGTAATCAAACTCTGGAATTTGTTACCGGAGGATGTAGTAAAGGCTGTTAGTGTAGCTGGGTTTAAAAAAGGTTTGGACAAGTTCCTGGAGGAAAGGTCCATAAACCATTATTAAGAAGGGACCCAGGATATCAATGCTTGAACCAATACAAGCATTGTGGAACCTGTGTCCCTTGCGGAAACTGCTAGGTACGTATGACCTAGATTGGCCACTGTTGGAAACAGAATACTGGGCTTGATGGACCTTGGTCTGACCCAGTATGGCATATCTTATGTTCTTATGTAGATGTAATCCACCAGGTGGAAAGGGTTCTTACCAGCACTCTTGCCCAGCTGTGTGATTTTACCCATGACACCACTACTGTTTTGCAGAGTCATTTATTTATTTATTTATTTTAAAAAACTTAAATACAACCAATTGCTAAAGCATTCATAGCAGTGTACAACCCATAAACTCAACACCATTACAATACATTGATTGAATTCCTAACCCCAAATAAAATAAACTAATTAAGATAAAATAATACTCCCTGCCCCTAAAAATGCTGCTACTGTCCCAATCATGGGCAGTCTCTGATGGCTGTAAGCAAGAGAGTTTGGAAGTTAGAGGGAGTATCTGGGAATATTCATGCTGTGAGTTCTTCTTTTATTAGAGATAGTTTATTGTTTCAAAATAGGATGGAAAAACTCGAGAATATACCCAGAGCAAGAAATCTGAGGGCTTTGAATTTCCCATTCGAGTTATTTAAAAAGTATGTGCGAGATATTTTGTTATGTACTACGCTGAATGATTCCTGTATTACTTCTATATATTATATACTTCAAAGTGTGGCTGTTAAAGATTGCTGCGAGAGATTCTGACGTTCTGGTTAATGTAGATTGGGATCTAATGCAATTTCTGGAGACCTCATTAGAGAAGGTATCTAGAAGGGCAACTTTGTAGGTTACTTTTTCTACAGAGCAAGAGAAGGGCGCCATTATGAAGTTATGTTTTGCTAAAAAGGAAATCCCTTTTTGTGGGCAGCCTTTGATGATGTTTCCTGGTGTTGCAAAGGCAACAGCTCAGATGGAAATCTTTTTTGCAATTAAAACCAAAGGTTCTTGTTGTGAGTGGTTTGTTTTTCTGAAATGTCCTTGTAAATGTTATGTTACTTACACTAGTAATAGGCATATTTTAGAGAGGTTTCACAACTAAAACAATTTTTGGTGCATAAGAGCCCATCTTAACTGTTTAAGTCATTTTGGATTGCTAGGCGGGATGCTAATTGGGGTCTTGAGATAATTTTTGGTGTGCTTTGACCAAACTGGGTCTCCCCATGATGTGGACTTTGGAGAGATTTCCTTTTGCATTTGCATTTCTTTTGGTAATTAAGTGGTGGAAAATTCTCTATTCCTATGCTTACTTGATGTAATCATAAATATTTCAATAATAAAAAAAAAAATTCTGCAGCTATTGTGCTATGAGATGTCGGTAGAATAGCACTGGACACTGCTGCATCTATTTTACCATTTTCCTTTACACACATTCTCTCTCTCTTAAGTGTTACCAAAACCCATACTCTCTGGATTAAACTAGTGCTATTACGACTTCTATGAATGAAAACTCTGACACATTCCTCACAGATCTGACAACATCCCACATGCTTGCAGTAAACACCCATTGCAGCATACAGCGCTAATATTGGTAGCAATGAAAATCTAAAAATAATTCTTGAAGCCAAATATAAACTTGATTATACTAGGTAGAAAAACAAATACAATATTGAAAAAACAGTGATGACAGCAGGAAGAAGGTAGCTGATACAAGGAATGCCCTCCTGCACAGTCACTTCTCCAAAAAGGCATCCCCAATCCTGTCTGCAAGAATCAGACAATGCCCCCTGCAAAACTCTGAAGTCCCTGAAAGCATCCCCCACCCCCAGAAGACATCCCCATCCCCCCCCCCCCCACAACAGCACCCCAGAATGCTAGGGCTCGTGGGCATCATTTTGAACCCAGTTCCTAGCCAGATGGGAGAGAGTGGGTTTGCTGTTGTCCAGCTTCCACTAAATCACCAGTGATGACTAAAGATAGACTGGGCTGGCTTTTGGGGATGTGGAGGAATGCAGGTCTTTCAGGAATGGGGAAATAGAATGTGGTTGGGGGGCTGTGTCTTTGTATGAGGGTTATGCTTTCAGGGAGGGATCCAAGGCTCTGTGTTCAGGCTATCCCTTCGCATTTTGGACTTCCCCGGAGCGTTGAGCCATGCATTAGCAGCATGATGTTCCAGGGGAGCTAAATAATACAGCTCGTGAGACTGTTCACAAGCCGCATTATTCTTTTGCCATGGAGGTTACTATCCTCTGGTACTGAGTTAGTGACTCCTGTGGTAAACTAAGCTGTGGTAAAATCTTGGATTTTAATGCAGCTTAGTAACTACCCACTTCAGTTAAACATGAAAAGATCAGAGGAAGCATGACCTAGTGTTCATGGGCAAATAGTCAACTGATTCAACAATGGGCACCGAACAAATAGCTTATGTTCTTGTTAATTTGCCATGCCATATTGGGTCAGACCAAGGGTCCATCAAGCCCAGTATCCTGTTTCCAACAGTGGCCATTCCAGGTCTCAAATGCCCGTCTGATTCCCAAATATATACATATTCCATGCTGCTTGTCCCAGGGGTAAGCAATGGATTTCTCCAGTCCTCTTTAATAATGGTGGTTTCTTTCTCTTAACAAAACTTACCCCTTCCTTTCTGAACACACTACTAAAACACTTATCCACTCTTTAATCATTTTATGTCTCAACTATTGCAACCTCCTCCTTGCAGGTCTCCCTCTGAGTTATCTTTCTCCCCTTCAATCTGTTCATAACCCTGCAGCATCCCTAATCTTCCATCATTCCCAACATGCTCATATAACCCCTCTTCTCAAGGCACTTCATTGGCTCCCCTTCCATTTCCGTATCCAATTCAAACTTCTCCTTTTGACCAACAAATGCATTCATTCCACTGTTCCTCACTACCTTTCCTCTCTCCTCTCCCCCTAGAGCCCTCCTCGTGAAATCTGCTCTTGCACTGGTTTTCTAATTTCTATGCCTTTGTCTTCCCCACCCCTCCCCCATAAGGATCCCCACAACCCTACATTCTCCATGTCCACCAGCCTACTCCACACTGTATATAGTTTTATGAATCTTTATACACTAACTTATTGAGCTTCTAAAAGATGTTCATTGTTTTCTCTCGTATTTCCAAATGTTCAAATTGTTCATTGTAAATGTTCATAATTTCTATTTAATGTGTTCATTGTATTTCATTAAGTTTCATGTAAACCCTTTTGACTTGTAGAAAAACGGTATGGATTGTATTCCAACATGCGTCCCATTGGGACGTCCATCCCTGCTATTCATCCCCCTTGCCATCCCTGATAAAAGCCTCCCTGTATGAATGAGGAGTTTGTATGAGGAGGCTTAGATGGGGCGGGAGGGGGCATCGCAGAGGCAGGATGATGGCAGGCAGTGGGTGGTCCGTGGCTCCGGACATACAGGGCCGATTCTGAAGTTGGTCCTGTAAGTCCAAGGCTGGAAGACTGGACGGGGATGGCACGCCCGGGCGGCAGAAGTGGGGCAAGAGGATACAGAGGGTTCCCTGCAGCCCGACCCTGGCCATGGGAGGCCAGATCAGGGGTCAGGCTTCAGGGAAAGAAATAAGTGGCCAGCGGCTGGGGATTGTTGCTCCTGAATGGAGCTGCGGTGCCATGGCAACGGCACGCCATGGGGCACTGTGGCTCCATTCAGGAGCCTGACTGAGTTATCTGGGCAGGGTCCTGAACGTGCAAGCCCATCTGAATCGAGTCCCGGCTTGCATGTAAAGGTCCAGACCCGATTACAATCCCACAGGGCACGTCTAGCCGCTGCACGGTCAGAATCGGGTCTGCCTCTGTGCATCCCACTTCCGATCTGGCACACAGGGGCCTGCATAGACAACTTGGAATATGCCTCAACATCAAAACTTGTTAAATAAATAAATAAATTCCAGACTCCGATCCTTTCACCTTGCTGCTCCTTTTGCCTGGAACAAACTTCCTGAGTCTGTACGTCGGGATTCATCTCTCCCCCTTTTTAAATGCATGCTAAAAACTCACCTCTTTGAAGCTGCTTTTGGATCCTGATCCCTTGTTTTTCCCTCATGTCTCCTTACCTTTTCCTATTTGTGCCCCTTGCTCTCAGCTGTTGCATATATTGTCTGTCTTGATTAGATTGTAAGCTCTATCAAGCAGGGGTCATCTTTTATATATGCCTGTACAGCGCTGCGTATGCCTTGTGGCGCTATATGAATGATTAATAATAGTAGTAGTAATAGGCTTATGGCTTTTTCCTTCAGGAACTCATCCAAACCTGTTTTAGACTCAGCTACACTAACAGCTTTTACTACATCCTTTGGTAACGAATTACAGATTTTGATTATGCGCTGAGTGAAAAAATACTTTCTTCGATTAGTCTTAAATGTGCCACATTGTAGCTTCACTGCGTGTTCCCTAGTCTTTCTACTGGACCAGATAAGGAACATCACAGACCTCAAATTCTTCAGAAAACATCTGAAAAACACAACTATTCACAGAGTACTTCAACCCTATCACATAACCCTGCCACAGAAGGAACATAACCAGGTGAATATTACTACCAGTGTATATAGTTATAATATGTATGTACCACTGTATATAGTTATGAATGCAAGACCTATCAATTACATGATGTATATAGTTTAAGAAGTTGTTATAATGTATTTTCAAGTTTGTTCCCTGTAAACCGCTTTGACCTGGTGAAAGCCGGTATACAGTATAAATACAGCTAAATTAATAAATAAATACATTTTTCAATTGAATAATTGAAATAATTTTGCGTCATCTGCCAATGTGATCACCTCACTCATTATTCCCATTTCCAGGTCATTTATAAATATGTTAGAAAGCAGTGGGCCCAACACAGATCACTGGGTTACTCCACTAATTACTTTTCTCCATTAAGAAAATTAACCATTTGGCCCTACACTTTGGTTTCTATCTTTTAACAATTCCTAATTCACAATAGTGCACTGCTTCCTCTCCCATTACTTTTTAATTTCTGCAAAAGTCTCTCATGAGATACCTTGTCAAAGGCTTTCTGAAAATCCAGATACACTATGGAGGTAATTCCAGAACACAAATAAGGATTTGTATGTGTGGCAGGGATGTTTATGTGCCCAAGACATCCCCGACTGTACTCTGAAACACTGCTATCATGTATGTCCATGGCGCAAGCACGGGGATCTCAGAATGTTCCCAGAAGGGGCGGAATGAGGGCATGGTCAACCACAGAGACGTATAAAGCATATTCAGGAAAGCCCCGTATACATATTAAGTGTTTCTGAGCAGCATCCAAGTTATTCCTGCTGAAACGTAGAATAAGGCCAGGACTTAGAAAAAATTCTGCTCTTCTCTGCAATACGTCCCATATTGAAGAATAGTTGTGACAAGTACGTTCTGAACTGGTGTGACCGCAGTCCAGAGAAAAAAGAGATGAAGTTTTAAGAAACAGGAAGCAGAGGTGAGGGAATGTTGTAAGATACAGAAACATTAATAAACACCTTTACAGAAATATTAAGAGCAATAGTATGTATTATGGCTATGCTGAAATGTGCTGTTTGTGCTAAAGGAGCCAGTCTAGGGGACCCTAACAATTCTCATGTTCTGCAAAATGGAACTGCTGATGTAGGGATAGTATGGGCATGAGTAGGGAAAGATTTCCTGTTTGGGTGAGAAACGGAGATCATATTTTTAGTCCTGGTACCCCATGCAATTATGTTATATAATAGCTGTTATGTATAGGTTCAGGGCATCTTGTTGTCAGAATTATGTTTTTGTGACAGAAAGTGAGAGAGTGTATGTGTGAGGGGTGCATGGGAGGATCTGGTGTGCTCATCTGCACTTCAAGGGGGACCTGAAAGCCTGACCAGTCCCTGGACCTATGGATGATCACAGTGTCACCAGGTGCCAGTGTAATCGGGCAGACAAAATCAGAGAAGGTTCTCTATAGCTAAATGTCAAAACATATTCCTGTCAATAATAAGGGATTCTCAGAAAAAGAGCATTCAACAGTGAAAACAGCACTAAGGTGTGCCCATAATGCACATTTTTACAGACCAACGATGTTGCTGTTAAGCATGTATTACTGCAGTTTGCACTGCTGAATGTTCTTATTCTGAGGGTCCCTTATGTTTTGATATTTAGCTATTGAGAACCTAGTCAGATTCCTTCTAGATTATTTTTCATAGGGTACTCTAATAAGATCATATATTGTTGGCAGTATGATAGGGCAGCCCTGCATCCACCGTGCCAGGCACTGGGAGACATGACTGATGTTGTGCCAACATTCCCCAGATTGTTCCATGAGGCCTACATCCCTCCCCAGGCCAGAATCGATGACAGCTGCGAGAGTGGTGATATATCTGACAGCTGGCTACTTGGTGTGATGGCAGAGGCATCCCCCCTCCCATGTCCACGCAGGGGAGCAGTGAAAGGAAAGACATGATTGCCCTACAGATAGCGGATATATACAGGCTGACATATGCCACGATGGGACAGGTGTAGCTGCTGGAAGAAATGCCAGACCCAGATATGTGAGAATTAGATGCCATAGCCAGAAGACCCTACTACTACTACTACTATTATTACTGATCATTTGTAAAGTGCTACAAAGCATATGCGGCATTGCATAGATACATGTGGGAGATGGTCCCTGCACAGTGGCGCTTACAATTTAGTCCAGACAGACAACACAGCAGCTGTGGATAGGATACGTTTAGTGGGAATGGTAAGAAAACACAAGGGAGCTTAAGCAGATCAGATCCAAAAGCAGCAACAAAGAGGTGAGCACTCAGTCTGGATTTGAGAAGGGACAGAGAAAAAGCCTGACGTACAGACTCAGGTAGTTTGTTTCAGGCATAAGGAGCAGCAAGGTGAAAGAAGGGAAGTCTGGATTTGGCAGTGGAAGAGAAGAGCCCAGATAGAAATGATCTGACAGAAGAGCGGATTCCTGGGGAGGGGTGTAGGGCGAGATAAGATGGGGAACGGTAGTGCGGAGCAGCAGAATGTGTGCATTTAAAGTCCATAAGCACGAACAGGGCATACATTTGCTGCTCAGCAATATTGTGCATCCTTTGGGGAACTGCAAGATTAGTTTCAGGTTTGGTGCACTGGAACGGATCCATCCCTAGCAGTTGAAAGCATGTTTGTAGAGATGAACAAGGCAGGAATCCCTGGGCCGTTTCCAAATGCCAAGTACCATATCATGCAAGGCATGTCCTGACACACATGCTCATATTTACATTCTCTTATACCATATTAGTGGTATTCTCTTATACCATATTAGTGGAGGAGTAGCCTAGTGGTTAGAACACTGGCTTGGTAACCAAGCAACCAGGGTTTGATTCCCACTAGCACTCCTTGTGGCCTTGGGCAAGTCACTTAACCCTCCATTGCCTCGGAAGAAAGGCCTGGCAATCTACTTCCGGTGACACTGCCAAGAAAACCCAGGAGCTTCTGGGTCGCCAGGAGTCAGGACTGACTCGAAGGCACACGTTGCATTTTTTGCATACCATATTAGGGTGCACTAGGAATACCTAGCACTTTTCAGGGCATGAGGAGGACTGGTCTATGATCTAGGTTGCGGCAGCTGTCATTTCTCATTGGTATTTATGTCTAGTTTGCATCAGCAGACTATTGTCTGTGATGAGCAGCTTAGGAGATGCACGTTTTTCCCGTGCCATGCCGAACACCCGCAGATGCGGAACTGGGTCCCAACAAGGCCCATTTTATAATGTACACATGTCTGCAGCCGAGACATGCATGTTATGGAATCGGGCTTCATATCAACCAGCTTACGTTTATCTACCTGTTTATTTACATCTTCAAAAAATATAACAGATTAATGAGACAAATATAACAGATTAATGAGACAAGACTTTCCTTGGCTAAATCCATATTGGCTTCCTGTCATTAAGCCATGATATCCACATGTTCTACCATTTTGTCTGGTACAGACGTCATGCTCATTGGTCTGTAGTTTCCCAGATCACCTCGAAACCCTTTTTAAAAATTGGCGTTACATTGGCTACTTTCCAACCCTCAGGTACTACAGATAATTCTAAGGATAGCTCACAGATGACTAAAAGTAGGCCTGAAATCTCATATTTCAGTTATTTCAGCACCCTGTCATCTGGTGCAAGTGATTTGCTGCTCTTTAGTTTATCACATAGCTGTATTACATTGTCCCGATTTATTGAGATTTGTTTCAATTCCTCTGATACATCACCGCTGAATATCATTTCTGGCATGGGTAAGATTCCTGCATCTTCAGTAAAGACTGAAGCAAAGAATTCATTCAGTCTCTCCACTATGGCCTTGTCCTCTCTTAGTGACCCCCATTATGAAATATCCTAAGGAAAATGTAAGTGACCATGTGGCTGAATTTTCCTGACAGACTGAATGGAAGAATCTACTAGCCACTGAATTTGCTACATGATGCAGGATTCCACATTAGGCGTGACGAATCAGGAAAACAATCTAGACGTCATTATAAGCCATATGTTGCAGACTGCAAGTACTGTAATAACTAGAAATGCTATAGAAAACAGACATCCACAAAGCCAGGTCAGTCTGAAAGGCTACAATAGGGACTTCAGAGGCTCAGTAATGATGGTATTGATCTAAATACCATCATTCCTGCCTCATACAATAAGAGAAATAAAGGATCTTACTGACTTCAGAGAAAGATTGAAGACATTCCTATTCAATGAACACTATGGCCAGTCCCACTCGGAATCTACCACTACCTAGCAAAAAGGTATCTTAACACCACTCAATATCCTTTCCCATACCTTTGCTCTACCCGCTTAATACAATCAAATACACACCTAGATCCCTGCCAGTTAATTAACATATGGAACCTCAATCTGTCTTTACATCCCCTTGCCTTAGGACCAGTTAAATTGTAAATAGTTCATACTGTTATTGTGTATAGTTAACTCTGTTTGATGTAAAAATTAAGTTCTGTTTATTGTAAATCACCTTGATTGCCAGATAAGGTGGCATATAAGAATGTGAAATAAATAAAAAAAATAAATGAGGCTGTAGGATAAATTCATACTAATAGTTGGGTCGGTCCGGCAGGTTGCAAGTACAGCAGTAACGAGAAGAAACGCAGATACTCATATAAGTGGCTCTGTGGCAGGGAGTCTAGGAGGCTGGATGTTCAAGCAAGGACCATGCTAGTATTGCTGGATGCCTAGATTATAACAAAAGCTTATAGTCAGACATGGGGAAAATGGGATGCTTGGGAAAAATAAGTGGAGATCTGGTAAGCTAATCTACTGTACTCAAGAGGAAACAGAAAAGATTGGTTTGAATAAGGGGAGATATCTTGCAGGTAGCCAGGATGTACCCTTAGCAATATGAACTACTCATGCCAGAAGAAGTATTTAATGATGGTGATTTAGAGGAAATTAAACAAATCTCAGTGAACCAGGAAATATAATAGGCCAAATTAACAAACTAAAGAGAAGTAAATTACCTAGACCAGACAGTATATACCTGAGAGTGCTCAAAGAACTCAAAAATAAAACTAGCTATACCATTAGTAATCTATGACCTTTCATTCAAATAATCTATAGCACCTGAAGACTGAAGAGGGGCTAACACAATGCCCGTTTTTAAAAAGTGTTCTAGGGGTGATCCAGGAAACTACAGGCCAGTGAACCTGATATCGATGAAAAGTGAAAGAATAGAAACTATTATAAAGAACAAAACTACTGAACAAATACATATATGATTTTGGTGGGAAAAGCCAACATAGATTTAGCCAAAGGAAGTCTTGCCGCATTAACCTGTTCCATTTTTTTGAAGGTGTGAATAAATATGTGGATAAAGGCGATTCAGTTGATTTGGAGCCCGATTCTAGAAGGGGGACGTCCGGGCTGTCTGGATGGCCCCGATCAGGATGGACCCATTAGGACCCGATTCTGCATCGCAGGAACAAGACGGCACCGCAAATTCAGAATCGGGTCCTGGGAGATGGCCTGGTTTGCCCCTGCATCACCACAGGAACATCTTCCCCATGGCTCACTATGCCCACTGCCTCAGACCCCCCAGCACATATTACACCTCCAAGGTGGAATAAACTGGCTGCCCCCCACCCCCCCCCCCCCCCAGCGATCCCCGAATGTACACGGCCGTCATCGGAATTGGCCCTGTACATCTGGGGAACTGTCTCGCCCATGCTCTGCCCACTCTCCACCCTTGTGTCGCCCCCATCCCCCACAGCATGCACAGCAGCTTTGTGCATGCAGGGGGGGGCCAGGAGATAGCATACGGTGAAGGTGGATATTCACCTTACAGAATCAGGGCCATAGTGTATCTGGATTTTCAGAAAGGCTTTGACAAACTACCTCATGAAAGACTGCTGAGGGAATGAAAGAGCCAGGAGATAGGAAACAAATGTCCTGATATGGATAACGAACTGGTTAAAAGAAAGAAAACAGAAATTAGAGTTAAATGGTCAATTTTCTCAATATAGGAAGGTGAATAATGGAGTACCCTTGGAATCTGCACTGTGACTAGTACTTTTTAACATATTTATAAATGATTCGGACATGGAAACAACAAGCAAGATCATTAAATTTGCTGATGACATCAAATTATTCAAAGCTGTCAAATGGCATGCAAATTATGAAAAATTGCAGGAGGACTTTGTGAGACTGGGAAATTGCATTCAAATGGCAGATGGAATTTAATGCAGACAAGTGCAATAGGGAAGAATAACCCAAATTATAGCTACATGATGCAGGATTCCACATTAGGAGTGACGAATCAGGAAAACAATCTAGACGTCATTATAAGCCATATGTTGCAATCGTCTGCTCAAAGTGCAACGGCAGCCAAAAAAAAGCAAATAGAATGTTAGAAATTATTAGGAAAGTTATAGAGAATAAAACAAAGAATATCATAATACCTCTGTATTGCTCCATGGTGAGACCACACCATGTGTGCATTTCTGGTCATTACATCTCAAAAAAAGATATAGGAGAATTAGAAAAGGTACACAGAAGGGCAACCAAACTGATAAAGAGGATGCAACAACTCTCCTATGAGTAAAGACTAAAGAGGTCTGTGCTTTTTGGCTTGGAAAAGAGACAGCTGAGGGGAGATCCGACAGAGGTCTGTAAAATCCTGAGTGGAGTGGAACAGGTAAATGCAAATCGATTGTTTATTCTTTCAAAAAGTACAAAGACTACAAGATATGCCATGAAATTACAAAGTGGTACATTTAAAACAAATAGGAGAATTTTTTTTTTCTCAACACACAGTTAAGCTTCGGAACTTGTTGCTAGAGGATGTGGTAAAAGCAGTTAGCGTAGATGGGTTTAAAAAGATTTGGAAAAGTGACTTGAGGAAATGACTATAAACCGTTACTGATGTAGATCTGGGGAAGCAGCTGCTTACTTCTAGGGATAAGTAGCACAGAATCAGACTACTTTATAGATATTTGTGACTTGGATTGGTTGCTGTTGGAAACAGGATACTGGGCTTGATGGACCTTTTGTCTGGCCCAGTATAGCAAATCTTATGTTCCTATGTAAACAGAATAACTTGGCAAACTAGATGTGCAAGTTAGTTATTTCTGCTATCATATTATGGGGGTTATTTAAGAAGATTCATTCACAATTTCCATATGAAAAACTCAGTGTTTGCCATGTGGAACTGGTGTCCACATATAAATAGTGATCTTAGAAAAGGCTAAATTTATATGTGGATGTGCACAATATATAGAAATTGCAAGGGGTGGTTAGGATGTGACCTGGTGAGTCAAACGTATACACCTGCATTCCCAATTCTATGTAGTCAATGGATGTGTATGACCACGTTGGGATTTACGGTTGCTCCCTGGCATGTATAGGTTTTTAAAGAGTGCTTGTTTCAGCCAGTCCTTTACAGGAGGGATTAAGTAGATTGTCCTCCTTAATCCCCCTCTTGTTTATATCCCCTACAAATTGAAATGAAAGAAAATAGCCTCTGTAATTAGTTGGTGGCAGCACTTATACATGTAAACTGTGAAACACCAAGTTAAATGTGTCTGCATTTTTCTAACTGCTTTTGGATCCTGAACCACGTAGTATCTTGCTCTCCAACTATGTGTTTCTTACCATTCTCCTGGACATATCCTAGTCCCCAGCTGGTGTGTTGTCTATCTTGACTAGATTGTAAACTCTGATAAGCAGGGACCATCTCTTACATCTCTGTACAGCGCTATGTACAGAGATGTAAGAGATTTATTTATTTAACATTTCTTATATTTATTTAACATTTCTTATATACTGCCTTTCATGATATCAAGGCGGTTTACATTGAACAAACTGAAATTACATTGAACAGGGCATTATAACTTGTAGATAACTATTTTACAGGGAACATGGGCTATGGAGGGTTAAGTGGCTTGCCCAAGACCACAAGGAGCACCTGTGGGACTAGAAACCCCAGTCCTTCCGGCCCAAGGTTGCTGTCCTCTAGTGGGATTTGAACCCCCGACCTTCCGGCCTGAAGTACCTTGCCCCAACCACTAGGCCACTCCTCCACTCCAGAGATGGTTTGTACAGCGCTGAGAGAAAGGAAGACAGGCATCTGTATTTGGAAAAACTTAGAGAAGCTAGCAAAGTAGTCAAGAAGGCAAAGATTCAAAAGGAGGAGGAAATAGCCAATGCAATAAAATGGGGGGATAAGACATTTTTCAGATATATTAGTGAGAAGAGGAAGGGCAACAGTGGTATTGTCAGACTCAAGGGTGCAGGGGAGGAATATGTAGAAGCTGATAAGGATAAAGCGGAATTGCTTAACAAATATTTTTGCTCTGTGTTCACAGATGAAGAACTAGGAGCAAGACTTCAGAAAACACCCACAAATAGGAACAGAAGCAAAGGACATCTTGAACAATTTTCAAAAGACTGTGTTCGTGAGAAACTATCTCAACTTAAAGTAGACAAAGCAATGTGACTGGATGGGATACACCCGAGAATACTGAAGGAACTTGGGGACGTTCTAGCAGATCCACTGACTGAACTTTCAATGCCTCGTTGGAGTCGGGAGTGGTGCCAAAGGACTGGAGAAAGGCTCATGTGGTGCTTTTACATAAAAGCAGAAGTAAGGATGTGGCTGAAAACTACAGGCCGGTTAGTTTAACTTCGGTGGTGAGTAAATTATTGGAAACGCTGCTGAAAGAGAAAATAGTGAGGTTTCTGGAGTCCAGCGGATTACAGGATCCAAGGCAGCATGGATTCACCACAGGCAGGTCTTGTCAGACAAATCTGATTGATTTCTTTGACTGGGTGACCAGGGAGTTGGACCGAGGGAGAGCCCTAGATGTGGTGTATTTAGATTTCAGTAAAGCCTTTGACACTGTTCCTCACAGGCGACTTATAAACAAACTGAGCACCCTAGGGATGGACCCTAAAGTTACTGCTTGGGTTAGAAATTGGTTGGGTGGGAGGCGACAAAGAGTACAAGTAAATGGAGCTCACTCTGAGGAGAAGGATGTTATCAGTGGTGTGCCCCAGGGATCTGTCCTTGGTCCGATTCTTTTTAACATCTTTGTTAGTGATATAGCGGAAGGGCTTTCAGGCAAGGTTTGCCTCTTTGCAGATGATACCAAAATCTGCAATAGAGTAGACACCCAGGAAGGTGTAGATAACATGAGGAGGGATCTAGCTAAGCCTGAAGAATGGTCTAGAATTTGTCAGCTGGGATTTAATGTTAAAAAATGTAAGGTCATGCATTTGGGCTGCAGCAATCCAAGGGAGCAATATAGTATAGGGGGAGAAGTACTTTTGTCCACTAAAGAAGAGCGGAACCTAGGCGTGGTTGTGTCTGATGATCTTAAAGTAGCTAAGCAGGTAGAAAAGGCGACGGCAAAAGCTAGAAGGATGCTTGGCTGCATACGGAGAGGAATGGCTAGCAGAAAAAAGGAGGTGATAATGCCTCTGTATAAGTCTTTGGTGCGACCTCATTTGGAGTATAGCGTGCAATTCTGGAGACCGCACCTTCAAAAGGATGTGAACAGGATGGAATCGGTGCAGAGGGTGGCTACTAAAATGATTAGTGGTCTTCATTATAAAGCATATGAGGACAGACTGAAGGATCTTAATATGTACACCTTAGAGGAAAGGCGGGATAAAGGTGATATGATTGAGAGGTTTAAATACCTCCGTGGCATAAATGTTCAGGGAGAGAGCCTCTTTCAATTGAAAGCAAGTTCTGCTACGAGGGGACATGGGATGAGGGTGAAGGGAGATAGATTCAGGAGTGATATGCGGAAATATTTCTTTACAGAAAGAGTAGTGGATCCGTGGAATAGTCTCCCAGTGGAGGTGGTAGAGATGAGGACAGTAACTGAATTCAAAAAAGCATGGGACAAACACAGAGGATCTCTAAAAGGTAAAAAGGGGACTGTTATAGTTGTTATGGAAGGACAGACTAGATAGGCCATGTGGTCTTTTTCTGTCGTCATATTTCTATGTTTCTATGCCTTGTAGTGCTATACAAATGATCAGTAGTAGTAGTTTTAACTTTGTTTTTTTTTGTGTCTTTTTCTAAGCTATTATTCTTTTATTTATATTGTAAACCATAAAGAATGGCATTTTGTCCATAAAGATGGTATAAAAATTTTATGAATAAATAAGTTGCAAAATTGCCTCCACTGATTTTTTCCACATGTAGACGTGTAAAGTGGCTCCTCAAGCTCTACGTGTCGGCATGAACTCCTGTATGTTTTAAACATATTTTAGAAAAGACTCAAGTTTAGCATTGTCTTCTCTCAATTGCTGCTCCGTTTTTTCTCTTGAAGTCATGCACTGCGGGGTAAAATGAAGTATCAGCATATATCTGCAAGATTTCTGTATATACCTAGCTTGCTTAGATGCAGTCTTGGCATGCCCATTATACTTCACAGAAAAAAATCAATGGGAGATTTTTACATTGCATAAAGATACTACAGAATTCAATTCTTCTTCTGTCATAAATTGTCAGTCTATCAGAATTCGCAGCAACAAATCTACAATACCTGAGACCTTATGCTCTCAAACTATTCAAGCTCCACATGAATTTGAAACACAGGGGCACTAGAGAACATGCTGGTGAATGGAGATGTAAGCAGTCGGCTCTCTAAACAAGTGAAAAAAAAGAAAAGAGTAAAGCAGTTTCAAATACTAATCCAGAGAGATAAATTGGGCAAAACAGAAACCAAATGCTTATTTTTTTCTGTTTTGCTTCTATGTAGAGCCATGTGAATCAACATTATCTTTCTTTCCCATACTGCAGGTAGCCAGACTTTGACTTCTTTCAGGATTTCCAATATCGAGATATGAATCACTGTTTCTTGTGAGTGTTTTCTTGTGAGTGTTTCTTGTGTTTTTTGTTGCTGCTAAGGGAAAGCACACTGCACTCTTTCCGTCTCACAGTTCTTTACAAACTGAATTTCCAATAGCTTTGGCAGAATTGCCCCTATAAATTTCACTGGATTATCATCTTTCATTCCCTTTGGAATCATCATAAGCCTCAGATTGTTTTCCTGGCTCCTATTATTTGCATTCTTAAAGGCCCTTTTCAGTACAGCAATGGTTTTGATTCTGTCCTACAGAAGTACCATAGTATCTTCTAATAAGAGAGCCCTTTCTTCCAATTCGTTCAGTCTTAAGCAAAAGAAATAGAACTGCGTTGTAAGAGACGTCATCTCCATTTTAATCTTTTTAGTTGCGCCATGATACTTTGTCATTAATACATGTCGGGAAAGATGTCTACTTGATTTTTTTGTCATAATGAACAGACTAATCCAATTCTGGTTTCGCCCTATTGCATGCATGGGCTTGTAGTTCTGATTTTACCCATTAGTTTCTCAAGCAAATCAAAATTACAACTCCCAGCATGCAACAGGGTACAACCACAACAACTGGATTAGCCTCTTCCTAATGATATGGAGTCAGATGGCAACCCCGCATAGAGAGTGCACCACCTTTATGTTCATGGTAAGGAATGGAGACATTTTACATATCTGCTAATTTTCTTTTCTTGAATCCTGCTAGACCAGTCCAGATGTGTGGGTTATGCTCTCTTACCAGCAGGTGGAAGCAGACTTGAGCAACTTTCAGTGATGTCATACTAGGTATATCCTCTTGTGCAGCACTGAGAAAAGCCAGTATGAAGTTTCCCAAGCAGTAAGCAAGACTTAAAAATTCAGAACTCAGATACCCATAACATTATTAACTAACAGAACAACTACAGTATGCTACAAATAACTTGAGATGATATTTGGATCTCTTACCACAATGGAATCTGTGCCAGCCCACACTAGGCATTCTACGGCAGCCAGGCTGCAAAATCTATAGAAAAGAGTCTTCCAGAGAGGGTCCTGGACTGATCTAGCAGAATTCAAGGAAAGAAAATTAACAAGCATGTAAAATGTCTCCTTCCTTATAATTCTGCTAGACATGTGAGATGTATCCAAGCAGTCATGACCCAGGTGGGAGGAAGATGATACTCAGGACAAACTACCATGCCAAAGGAGCCATCTATACAAACCCCATGAACAACCTGTAGTGCTTCACAAAAGGTACTCAACAAAGGTACTCAATTATCCTGGCCTTTCCAGACAGTAAATCATTAGGCCTGGGTTGACTCTGGACCTCTCCAGGGAGGCTGACAGGACCATCCATATCCAACCTTCATTGAGGACCCCAAAGACTCACTGGTTTAACATGGTATGGATCCCCTCAGGGAGAATAGGCTCTAGCTAAACCCCAGCCAGTTATACCCCAGGAGTTACTGTCATAACTCACTAAAGGGGATTACTGACTCCCAATGGAACCATGGGACTCAATCATGCCGAAAGCTCTGAAAAGCCTACTTCTGAAATTGAGACCCAAAAGTCTCAATAGTTTGAGGGCAACTCCAAGCTCTACACTTGGCAATAGTGATCATAGCATGATCGCCTTTGATTTAATTAGTGGAGGAGAGATAGTATGGAAATCCACAGTATTACCTTATAACTTTCGAAAGGGAGACTATGATAAAATGAGGAAAATAGTTAAGAAAAAACTAAAAGGAGCAGTTGCAAAGGTTAAAGACTTACATCAAGTTTGGGTGTTGTTGAAAAATCCTATCTTGGAAGCACAGACCAGCTGTATTCCATGCTTTAAGAAAAATGGAAGGAAGTCCATAAAACTGCCAGCATGGTTTAAAGGTGAGGTCAGAGAGGCTGTTGTTGCCAAAAAAGCAACTTTCAGGAAATGGAAAAAAGAGCCAAACGACGAAACCTGGAAACAGCACAAGCACTGGCAAGTCAAATGCAAGGCATTGATAAAGCAGGCAAAGGGAGAATTTGAGAAGAAGCTTGCTGCAGAAGCAAAAATACGAAATAAAGATTTTTTTCAAGTACATTCGTAGCAAAAAACCTGTGAGAGAGTCAGTTGGTCTATTAGATGATAGAGAAGTTAAAGGGGCACTAAGAGGCGACATGGCGATAGTAGAGAGACTGAATGAATTCTTTACTTCGGTCTTTACTGAGGAAGATGTAGGGATGTTACCCATGACTGAAGTGGTATTTAAAGGTGCGGAAGGATTGAAGGAAATATCGATACATCGGGAAGATGTATTACAACTATTAGATAAACTGAAGAGTAGCAACAAATCACTTGGCCCGGATGATATACATCCAAGGGTGTTGAAAGAACTGAAATATGAGATTGCAGACCTGCTATTAGTAATCTGTGAACTATCATTAAAATCATCTCTAATACCTGAAGATTAGAGGATCACCAATGTAACACCAATTTTTAAAAAGGGTTCCAGGGGTGATCCAGGAAACTACAGACTGGTGAGCCTCATGTCAGTACTGGGAAAAATGGTAGAAACCATCATAAAGAATAAAATTACTCAGCATGTAGATAGTCATGGCCTAATGGGACTCTCGGCTGTGATTCTTCACTATTCAACTTTTCATTAGTTGGAATTGCTTTGCACACAAAGATCAATTTATCACATATCTAAGAAGAACATAAAGGTCTCAGACTCTTCACGGCACTAGCATTCAGAACATATGCCCTCAGCCCATGTGCCCATTTGCATCAATGACCTTTGACTGTTCTCCTAATAATTTCTGTGATTATTTATGATCAAAACATTTATCAAACTAGTAGTGCTTATCTTGGTAATTTCCCCGATGACGGGCTGAGGGCATATGTTCTGAATGCTAGTGCCGTGAAGAGTCTGAGACCTTTTTGTTCTTCTTAGATATATGATAAATTGATCTTTGTGTGCAAAGCGATTCCAACTAATGAAAAGTTGAATAGAGAAGAATCATAGCCGAGAATTCAATTGGAGGGAGGAACGACTTTTGTGATTGACAGATTAACCCTCTGATAGTAGACAATATAAAAATGGCCTAATGGGAGACAGCCAACATGGCTTTAGACAAGGAAGATCTTGTCTTACTAATCTGTTATATTTTTTTGAAAGTGTGAATAAACAGGTGGACAAAGTCGAGTCGGTTGATATAGTGTATCTGGACTTTCAGAAAGCCTTTGACAAGGTCCCTCATCAGAGACTTTTGGCAAAACTAAAGAGTCATGGGATAGGAGGCAGTGTACTACTGTGGATCAAGAACTGGTTAAAAGATAGAAAGCAGAGGGTTGGGCTAAATGGTCAATTTTCCCAATGGAGAAAGGTGAATAGTGGTGTACCCCAGGGATCTGTGCTGGGTCCGCTGCTTTTTGACATATTCATAAATGACCTGGAAAGTGGAATAATGAGTGAGGTTATCAAATTTTCAGATGACACGAAACTATTTAAAGTTGTTAAAACCCAAGAGGATTGTGGAAAATTGCAAGAGGATCTAGATAAATTGGAAGACTGGGCATCAAAATGGCAGATGAAATTTAATGTGGACAAGTGCAAAGTTATGCACCTAGGGAAGAACAACCCAAACTATGATTACACAATGCAAGGTTCCACATTAGGAACCACCACCCAGGAAAAAGATTTAGGCGTCATTGTGGATACCATGTTAAAGCCCTCGGCCCAGTGTGCAGCGGCGGCCAAGAGAGCAAATAGAATGCTAGGTATCATAAGGAAAGGAATGGAAAATAAAACAAAAGATATCATAATGCCTCTATATCATTCCATGGTGAGACCGCACCTTGAATATTGTGTGCAATACTGGTCGCCATATCTTAAAAAGGATATAGCGTTATTAGAAACGGTTCAGAGAAGAGCCACCAAAATGGTAAAGGGGATGGAAGGATACTCCTATGAAGAAAGGCTAAAAAAGGTTAGGGCTCTTTAACCTGGAAAAGAGACGGCTGAGGGGAGATACGATAGAAGTCTATAAATTAATGAACGGAGTGGAACGGGTAAATGTAGATCGATTGTTTACGTTATCAGAATATAGAAAGACTAGGGGACATGCAATGAAGCTACAGGGTAAACTATTTAAGACTAATAAAAGAAAATATTTTTTCACTCAACGTGTAATCAAACTCTGGAATTTGTTACCGGAGGATGTAGTAAAGGCTGTTAATGTAGCTGGGTTTAAAAAAGGTTTGGACAAGTTCCTGGAGTAAAGGTCCATAAACCATTATTAAGAAGGGACCCAGGATGTCAATACTTGACCCAGTACAAGCATTGTGGAACCTGTGTCTTTTGGGGAAACTGCTAGGTACGTATGACCTGGATTGGCCACTGTTGGAAACAGGATGCTGGGCTTGATGGACTTTGGTCTGACCCAGTATGGCATATCTTATGTTCTTATATGTTCTTACGTACACCCAGACCTACGAGAGGAACCCTTGGCATTTCTAAGCCTGTATATCAAATGCCAATAAACATAAACATAAACATTTCTAAGCCTATCTTCCAGGAGTCTCTTTGGGAAACATCCCCAAGGACTTCACCATTTCAACACACTGATCCTCAAAAGCAATTGGCCCTTAAAGGGCAATCGGCTCAGCAACAGTTTGGAGTCAGCATCCGCCGACAAAGTGCAGAGCTAGTGCTACCATCTGGCCACTACCACCGCTGCATGCACTTGGAAGAGACACTGAACCAATCTGAGAAATCACCAGCCACCTAGGCAGTTCATTGAAAACCTCACAGCCTCCAAGCTGTGTGGCAGAGGATGTATCCATTAAAAGAGGGCTTGTCTCCAGCTGTGCACACAGAACTGCCTAAGAACCTAAGACAACAGCTGCAAAAGCACTCTTAAGGAGGGCCTCGACCCTCTGAATCTGAGACTTCTTGAGGGATGGTTGTGCACTTAGTCATAGCTGTGACCAACCCAGAGGGCACAAAAAGCTCATCTCTCTTGCCCTGGGGCTGAGGGTACAGCCAAGACAGGGCCTTCAGGCCTTAGGGACCAGCTCGGGGGTTTCCTCCCTTAAACAGTAAACACTGCTACATAGGATCATGTAGATGCATGAATGCAGCAATTCACTAGATACCCTCCAGGAACAAGGGGGACACATCTGCTAACCTCACACAAAAGCAGGTTCTACAAACTTCAGAGTAACCAAAGCATTTTGAAAGGGCATAGAAAGGAGGATCACCAAAATCCTAGCCTTCACCAGTGGGAACCACCCACCCTCCTCAGACTCACCTTCTTGACACAAAAATGTTTCTCTTGAGTCCTAAAACCAAGCCCTTGTTAAGAATACAGTTGGGCTCCTAGAGCATGGATGAGGGCAAGGGTGAAGCGGAGGCCATGACTCCTCTAACTGCCTGCGACAGAGATGCTCATAGGTCTCAGGTCCCCTGGAGGGAAGGCCTGGGCCTCAAACCACGTGAAGGGGATCACCAAGCAGTTAGCCAAGACTGAAAACAGCCTATGAGCTGTTTCAGGAGCTGCAGCACAAGCTGGTTGAAAAGAAGAGTACTGTGGCTAGAGAGGTCCCCCAGGGGACAAGAGGCTTATGACTAAGGCTGCCCCACCAGGATCCACATCTCCCCAAGCCCAAGCCATCATATCAAAGACCATGGCAGGAAAAAAAAAACAGGAAAGGAGGAGCAGGGGCCAGAGAATTGGCACAAGCCCCAGGACCCCTGTCTGTGCTCCCAAAATGCTGAAAAAAGGTTGTCCTGGGCTATGCAGCAACATTGAGGGCAAAACGAAGCAGACTCAGAAAAAAACAATGGGGGTCGTTGGTTGCATCAGTCCATGTGGCTCAGCACTGCAGCGGCAAAAGGAAGAAAAATGTGAAAAAACACTGAAAGAAAGAAGCAGGGCCACAGCAAAAAGACAGTTCTGAAAACAGAATCCCAGCACCTGTTGGGCTGACCGAGGAAACCTGAGCAGGGAAGCCCCAGATGCCCACACAGGCCTGGGAGACCCAGCTAATGAACAAAAGCCTTCTTTTTTCTTAATCTGGAACTGCTTTATTAAAAGCAATAGAGCGCCAAATATTGTCAATTGAAACCAATGAGCGCAAAAAAGAAAATCTAAAAAAAAAATCGGAAAATATACAAAGCACAAAGATAAGGGCAACAAGAGGGAAAGGGGGCCTAGGCTCAACACAGAACCCCCCTGGGGCTCCATGAGGGATCTTCCTGCTTCTCTTCAGACCCCCAAGTATTAGGAACCAGTGGATAGCAACATTGGAGACCGGACAGTTGTCAGCTCCAGGAGACAAGGCCATACACTGCTCCAAGCAACGCTGGGCCTTACCAGACTCAATTTTTTAAAATCAATTTTTTTTTTAAATTTTATCAAAAATTGTAACTATTACAAAGACAGATAGTCACAGAATGAGAAAAAAAGATATCAAAGGGGAAACATCCCCCCATACTGATAGTAAACACATCAAAATCCCCAAGCCCAGATCATTGAGAAGAGGTAGGTGCCATATACATAATACCAAAAGAAATAACCCCTTTATACGCAGAGCTACTAGTTCCATATAATAAACAACCCATATATAAATAATAAATAAATAAATAATCAAGATTTTTGTTATAATTCTGTAAATAACTGTGATCAAAGGTTCCTGTTATGAGCTATATATGATTACTTTTTGTTTATACTGTTCCTTGTACATAGTTGCAATGTTGCATAATGTTCCATGTATTTTTCACCATTGTTCTCTGTAAACCGCCACTGATCTTGGGAAGGGGCGGTATATAAAAGTTTTCAAATAAATAAATAAATATATATAATTCCGCAAGACCTCATCTGGACTATATGAATTCAAATAATCAACTAAATGTGTGTGATCAAAGAAGCAATGACTTCCCACGATGGATCATGAGGTTTTTACATGGGAACTTCAGGTGAAAAGAAACTCTCAAAGCCAAAACACAAGGTTTTAATTCAAGAAATGCTTTATGTTTAGCTTGTGTGGCATGAGACACATCGGGGAAGATACTGATTCTTTGACCACAAAACGGAATTTCTTTCCGAGGAAAAAAAGACCTAAGAACCAAATTTTTGTCCGTTTTGTGATGGGGAAGAGACGTCCTTTGCTATGCAAACAGAGGAATCTGAGAAAAGTAGGTCTGTTGCTGACAGGAAGGCAAAGCACATGACTTCCAGTTGCCAGGGGCAGCATAAACAAACCCAGCCACGAGTGCAGCAGCCCCGCCCAGCTAGCAAACAATCCCCATCTCCTGAGCCTAATAGTTTTCACCTGAATAGGGGAAGGGCTAAGTTAGCTCCAAACCGGACGTATAAGAAACACCCCTTAGAGTTAGAGAGGGAGGAGGACAAAGAGGACGAGGAGGATGGTGGAGAATGTAGAGTGCTTGGAGAGCTTAGAGGGATGCAGAGTGAGAAACAGCCTCAGAATAAGCTGAAGTCTGAGACAGAGAATCAGACTGAGAGAGAACAGCTGAAGCGTCAGTTTGGAAAGCAGACTGAGATTCAGAAGCAACGTGTGTTTCAGAGTGGAAGGAAGCACGAGAGAAAGCACGAGAGTGACTCAGAAGAGTGTGAGTCTGAGAGTGAGTTGGATAGAGAACTACAGGAGGTAACCAGCAGGAATAACTGGAGAAGCAGAGCCCAAAAGCCCTGTGGAAGGAACTCCAGGCAGGTGTCCTATTGGGAAGGCAGCCAGAGGGAAATGTTACCGGTGAAGCTATCTGGGAAGCACTTGCAAGCCCCAGGGAGTGAAAGGTATTCTGTGGAGGATATTTGCATGTCAGAAGAAGAGGGTGAAAAGCCAATACACAGAGGAAAAGCTCTAAGGTTTAAACCCCTTGCTGACCAAGCTGTGCACAGACGTTCCCCTGTCTCAAAGCCAGAAGGTAGGCTGTCTAAATACTTTAAGGATAAAAGTACTTATAAGAAGTTCTCTTGTGAAAACCCTGAAGGGTGTGACTCTCCTCTCTGCTATTCTGATATATATGGTAATACTGAACCCTATCTCACAGAGGGCTGGTTAGAGAAGCCCCGGGAACAGATAGAGGGTGGAAGTTTGAAAACGTTGCATGCCAAGCAGAAGTTTTACCTACCAGAGAATCAGCATGAACCAATGCGATTGACCCTCCTGCAGAAGAAATATCAGATGACCAAATGGACTGTACGTTAATGATTACAGATGATATAACTTCTCTGTGCTGAGCCAGGATTCATGAAAGCCATTTGAACTGGCAGTTAAAGAGCACAGGAGTTTTTCCTTTGTTGTGCAAAGTGACTGTATGCTGTAAATACTGTGGAACTTTGGATTTCTGTTGAGAAGCTGTTTTGTTCCTTTCTTATTTTGTGCCAGAGTGTATGGCCTTTTTGTCCTCAGTTTCTTTTGTGTTTGAATCCGCCCGGGAGGGGAAATAAAAATCCTGTCATTGCCTGTACCACTCGCACCACAACTGCTTCTTATTGAAAGGGAAAATACTACAACTCCCAGGAAGCAATGCAGGCCTAAAGCATTGCTTCACTCCTTCAATAAGGGTCCCCAGGCAGTCTAACCCGTACGCCGATGCTGCGGGCCGACTACTGGTGACAGTTTCAAGTAAAGAAAAGGAAACCACTAATATGGCATGAGAAGTAATATTATCAGAAGATGACTCCAGGAAATTAGAAACATCAAAACATTCTTCATTATTAACGTCCTGGTCCAACTTACCCTCAGGCGCTGCTACAGTCCACTTACCCAATGGTAAATAATAAATATTACTAATCTGTGCTTGGAGTAGAGGAGTAGCCTAGTGGTTAGAGCAAGAGCCTACTATTCAGGAGATCTGGGTTTGATTCCTGCTGGTGCACCTTGAGAAAGCCTCAAAAGGAAAGATCTGGGCAATCTACTTCTGGTCATACCTTGCCAAGAAAGCCCAAGCGCTGCTGGGTCACCAGGAGTCAGCATTGATTTGAAGGCACTTTAAAAAAAATGTATTGCCACCAGATCAAAAAAAAGCAACAAAGTATCTGTAAAATACAACAGGACCAAAGAAACAGATACCAGACTGGCAGCGTTTTCAGGTTTGAAAAAAACCCTTTCTTTATTGCCCTACGAAAGGGGTTTTTTCAAACTTGAAAACATTGCCACCAGATCAGGCATGAATAACACTTCTTTTAAATACTTATGAAATAGAATTGTTGGAGACAAATACTGTTTTTTGGAAAGTTAAAGCAATGTAAATTATATGCCCTGGACGCATTCTCCAACAATTCTATTTGTCGATGGCAATACAAACTATCTATAACAGATGAAGCTGATGCAGACTCTGGTGCTCACGTGAGTTTCCAGCTTGCCAAGCCTAGCATCAACAGTATCAAGTCAAAGTTCCTGGTCTTGAAATTTAACAACAGAGTCCTGTAAGTGAACCTAAGCATCTTTTAAAACTCCCTCCGTGTGAGATACCACCACCCAGATATCCTTTAAGGTAATATTTAGCAATACATCTCCCTTAGGCAACGATACGTTTGACAAAGCAATTGGGTGTGGGTCCATTGAACACACAGGAACACATAGGAATGTGTCCACAACTGCGACCGCGTCCCATGGTGTGAGGCGGTGTTTTGTAGCCCTCTAGGACGTCAGTCCCCTGCGCTGAAAGGCGCCTGCAGGCAGTAACAGCAGCAGCTCCGGTGAGGCACCAATCTCCCCTTCAGACCTTTTAACTCTGGTGTAGCAATGCAAAAGCAGGATCCATTTTGCCCACTGTTCCACTGGCTGTGCTAGTTCTCTCTCAGGATATGTATTTGGAAGCAACAGAAGTTTTAGTCACAGGGTTTACAGATTTACTGACTTGTTCCTCAGAGAGCAGATCTCACATATCCGCTCAGCAGCAAGCTCTCTAGTGCCTCCTTTTCTCAGTTCCATGTTTTCAAAGCTTTTATCACCTGTAAAAAAACAGCTTTCACTGAATATTTATAGGTGAACCCTATGTGTTATACGGAAACTGTGCCAGATCCCATCAGCAGCCTCTGAGTGACAGAACTGATGACAGATAACCCTGGGGACGGTCTGAAACATGTTATATTTGCTAAAAGAAGAACAAGGAAGCCAGCTCACTATCATGCCATTTATGTTTATAAATTTTGAAATCAGACTTTTTGAAATCATTTTCCATTCCAAAAATGTTCCTCTCTCTTTCATTTCACTTCCAGACATCTCCAGCATTATAAATGAACTAAATTGGCTGTTTAAAATCACACACCCCCCTCTGATTCGGGAAAATCAGCATTATATTTTTGTGTTGTTTTCTAATAGTATGCCCTATCGCTTTCTCCCAAGCTACAATTGCGCCCTGTGTGACTTGCACATCTGGTGCGCCTCTTCCTTCTCCTCATCTTACCTGTACCTCCATGTCCAGCTGGCTGCCTGCCCTTGCCCTGTCACCACCAGTTTTTGTTTTCTCGATGGCACCAGCAGCAGCAGAGCAAACCTGACTTCAAATTTAGAAAAAAAAGAACAACACGTGGGTTGTTCGACGCCACGCTTGTATGCAGATCTGATCCCTCTCTGCTATGACGTAGGTTCGCATCAGAGGAGGGAGGGATTAGACCAGCAATTCAAACGTGGGTCTTTGCAGCTCCGCACTTGAATGACTGGTCTGGTCCCTCCCTCCTCTGATGTGACCCACTGCCTGCTGTTGCTCTGCCGCTGCTGAGAAAACAAAAAGTGGCAGTGGCAAAGCAACAGCAGGCAGCATGGGGGAAGCCAAGGCCAGCAATCTGAAATGCACCCCTAATCCTCTGCGCCCTATGCGACTGCACCGCTCACACAGGGTCAGGTACGGCGCTGCTCCCAAGCGATCTTCCAGGGCAGAGGCAATCATTTTTGCTGTCTGCTGTCACACAAGTGGAACTGAAAAGATCCTGTGATAGGTCTGTAAGAACAAGTAAATATCACAGCTTGGAAGAAGTACTTTCATTTGTGCCGTACCAGTGAACCCAAATTATGTGGTTATGTCTCATTGGACTGAATATCACAATATAGCATTTTTGTGCAAATCACTGATTTACATAACATCACTCCAGCATTAGAAACCAGTCATGCATGACTAAGTATGAATGCAGCTTTCTTTATGCTCAGATAATATTTTCGGGGGTAATTTTATGAGGAGCTGCCTAGTTTTAGGCAGTAAGAATATGTGTAAATGTCGGTATTTTTGTTATTTACACGTGTAAGTGACCACGTACATGCATAAATGACCCCTTATAAACTACACACTAGCATGAAAGTGCACACATCAGTTTCAAGACATGTACTTTCACGGTGTATGTGCACAGGGATAGAGTTCGAGTAGAGCATGGGCGGAGTCTGCACTTATGCACGTAGGATCTAAAATTTCAGAATTTACATGTATGTATGGAAAGTACACACTAACACTTCAGCCCTCAAGCTGTAATTGCTAACGTCTACTTATACTAGTATTTTATAAAGTCAAGTGTGTGTGTAGGCATAAAACAGGCGTGTGAAAACGCACATTCACTAGGCATGACTTCATAAAATTCCCCTCTGTGTACACAAACTGTTGCGAGCATTCTTTCAAACAATGCAGAATTAAGCTGTGGAATTGGCTGACAGTAGATGTAGTCAAGGCTGATAGCATAATTTGGAAAGGTGTCTGGAAGACAGTTCTGTCAACAAATTATTACTGAGGCAGACTTGGGAAATCGCCATCTCTCTAACTTCCTTGAGCAAGAAATAAGAAATAGGCCCCCCATTAAAATCTGCCAGATTTCTAGGATGCATTCAGATGCATGCCACTGTTGGAGGCAGGAAAGTGTATTTCATGACCCAGCATGACATTTTAAGCCCTTTTATTTTCTCTAATACAATTTTATATCATAGGTTGTTTACTTGCCCTGTATAACTTGCTCAAAATGGTTAATGCAAATATGCACTCCCTACATAAATCTGGGAGCTCTGATTTGGAGTGACTATACTGGAAAAGGTGAGTGAACCTTGTTTCATTTCTTTGACAGCTGATGCAAAGTTGCTGATACTGTCGTTTGTCTACTTGAAACATTTTGATTCAGAGCGGTAAGAAAACCAGAGCTGATTCATTCAGACGTTACATTAAAGAATTGGACCACTGTTTCTGAAGCCTGGTCCTGGTGTACCCCCTAACCAGTCTGGTTTTCAGGATATCCACAGTGAAAATGCACGGAAGAAATCTGCATGCAATGCAAATGTACAGTGCCTTGCAAAAGTATTCATCCCCTTGGTTTTTGTCCTGTTTTGTTGCATTACGTACAACCTGGAATGAAAATGGAGGTTCATTTGGATGTTAGGCAATGAATCTAACAATATAGTCCATATTGGTGAAGTGAAATGACCATAAAATAATTGTATATATAAAAAAAACAAGTAAAAATGAAAAGTTGTGAGTGCATATTACAGGGTGGCCCAAAAAAGTGAGAACATCTCATAAATTAAAAGCTTAAATAGTTTACTTATTTACCTTTTTAAGCTATATAACGTCTTTATTTCGACAATTTCCGCTCACCAACTTTTCTTTTTTAATTTGTCAATCATTTACATCTGTCTTTTTGAATTTTTAAATAACTTATATGCTACAAGATGTTCTCACTTTTTTGGGGCCACCCTGTATATTTATCCCTTTTGCTATGAAACCCCTAAATAAGATCTGGTCCAACCAATTAACTTCAGAAGTCACATAATTAGTTGATTAGGGTCTAACTATGTACAGTGTCACATAATCTGTCACATGATGCCTGTATAAATATACCTATTCTGAAAGGCCCCTGACTCTGCAACACCACTAAGCAAGCAACATGAAGACCAAGGAGCACTCCAAACAGGTCAGAGACAAAGTTGTGGAGAAGTAGAGATCAGGGTTGTGTTATAAAATAATATCCCAAATTCTGAATATCCCAGGAAGCACCATTAAATCCATTATAACAAAATAGAAAGAATATGACACCACTACAAACCTGACAAGAGAAGACCACCCACCAAACTCATAGACCGGGCATGGAGGGCATTAATCAGAGATGCTACAAAGACACCAAGGATAACACTGAAGAAGCTGCAAAGATCCACAGCAGAGATGGGAGTATCTGTCCATAGGACCACTTTAAGCCATACACTCCATAGAGAGCGGCTTTATGGAAGAGTGTCCAGAAAAAAAACATCGCTTAAAGAAAGAAATAAGAAAACATGTTTGGAGTTTGCACAACAGCATGTGGCGGATCTTCCCAAACACATGGAAGAAGGTTCTCTGGTCAGATGAGACAAAAATTGAAGTTTTGGGTGATCATGGGAAACAACATGTGTGGTGCAAACTCAACACTTCCCATCACCCTGAGAACACCATTCTCACAATGAAACATGGTGGTGGCAGCATCATGCATGGGGTTGTTTTCATTGGCAGGGACAGGAAAACTGGTCAGGATTGACGGAACGATGGATGGCACTAAATACAGGGCAATTCTTGAGGAAAACCTGTTTCAGTCTAGGACGGAAGTTCACCATCCAGCAAGATAATGATCCTAAACGTACTGCTAAAGCTGGTTTAAAGGGAAACATTTAAATGTCTTGGAATGGGCTAGTCAAAGCCCAAACCTCAATCCAATTGAAAATCTGTGGCATTACTTGAAGATTGCTGTACACCAACGCAACCCATCTAACTTGAAGGAGCTGGAGCAGTTTTGCCTTAAGGAATGGGTGAAAATCCCAGTGGCTAGATGTGCTAAGCTAATAGAGACATACCCCAAGACACTTGCAGCTGTAATTGCATTGACTTTGGGGGGTGAATACAAATGCACACTCCTGCGTTCAGTTTTCCTTTTTTTTGTCTTAATTATTGTTTGTGTCACAATAAAGGATATTTTGCACCTTCAAAGTCATAGGTATGTTGTGTATATGTTGTGTATATAAATGCCATTTTAATTCAAGGTTGTAATGCGACAAAACAGGACAAACACAGAGGGGATGAATACTTTTACAATGCATCATATCTCATGCATACGAGTGTACCTGAAAACTAGACTGGCTAGGGGTTACACCAGGACCGGGCTTGAGAAATAATTATATATACCAGGAAGGGAAAAACATGGAAAGAAGACACTAGAGATGCATTGTCTAAAATAAATTATGGATGATCTTAAGTACAACAAATGACAACATAAGGCTCCCTGTACAACAGTACAACAGGCAGCCCCGAGGAACAAATGGCATCTACCAGTTTAGTGCTGCATTATGCGCTGATGTTGAACAGTGACCAACAAGTAGTGCAGGTCCAATTAATAGTTACCTTGGTGCCTTCAGAGTTGGCACATGGTAATTCCTGTGTTAAACAAGAGAACATGAATGGGTGAGAAAGAGCCAGGGACTGAGCGTTATGGTTAATATGGAGGTGCTTACTGCGTGTTAACTATTAACATAGGAGGTAAAATGGTACGGTGAATGCTACCTCAAGAGGTATAGTTAACTGCACTGTGTTTCTGTCATGACGTTAAGGCATAGTAATGAAATTTTCTCTGCTCTGGCAAAATGCTGTGGGTACTACTCTCAACAGTTAATAGTTTTGTAGTTACCGTCGATAGCAGTTAACAACAACAACAATTCTAGCAATTACCATGTGGTAACTGAAAAACTTTACCATAACTCAGTAAATGAGGTCCTGGTGTTTGTTTGTTTGTTTGTGTTAGTTTTTTTATGATCCAGCGTAATGCGCTCTAAGTTACATGGAATATAAGAACATAAACATAAGAAATGCCATACTGGGTCAGACAAGGTCCATCAAGCCCAGTATCCTGTTTCCAACAATGGCCAATCCAATTCATAAGTACCTGGCAGGCTCCCAAAAAGGCAAACAGGTTCCACAATGCTTGTCCTGGGGTGCACGGTGGATTGCCCGGGTCCTCTTTAATAATGGTTTATGGGGAGGTGAGATACTTTGGAGAGAGAGATCCTGCTGTTTGTGTTCCTGCCTGCTTGCCTTTGCTCTGGTTTTGCAGAGGGAGGGGCACCCACTGATTCCTTCATGCCCTGCTCCTAACTCACCCTTCCTACCCACCCTAGTCAACCCTGCACCTCCTCCTTGTATATAGCACATTGTATATAGCTCATCCTGTACATAGCACATCCTGTAATTCAATTATACTTTAATTACTCCTACGTAAACGCACCTAAATAGCCACTGCATGCCTACACCCTCGCACTATGTAACATGATTTGGTTGAAGTGTAAACCGCTTTGATTTATAGGATAAAGCGGTATATAAATCCTTTTAAATAAATAAATAAATATAAATAAACTGCAGGTGCTTCCTGGACACTACAAAAGAACTTGCAGCTTTTCCACGGTCGTGCACCCAAAGGGGCACGTGATCAAAGGGGCTTGTCCTCTTTGGTGCCTCTTCAGTGTCAGTTTGGAGCAGGAGGGGCCCCATTCTGCCATTGGAGATGCCCCCATGGATCACGGAAACGGAAGAGCAAGCAAAAGCAAAAAACATCAGTACCTATGCCTGCAGTGTCTACACTGAAGGCCCTGAGTGGGCCGCTGGATAGACATGTTCATATTATGTCTGTGCCACTGTTCCCTCTAAGCTGTGCGCGTGTGCGCGCGCACACACCTCGCCAAGCGAGCGCACATACTTTACAACTGAGCGCACAAAAATTACGGCTCTGATTCTGATAGAAAACACAGACGTCTTAAAATGTAAAAGTTAATTACTAGAAATTTCCCGCTTCATTTAGTAATAGTCTATTTTCATTTAATTTGATTAAAATCAATGTGGTGTACATACTGTATTCTGACGTGTAGTCAAATTTTAAAGTATATAACTTCGAGTGTCGTTATGTGGTGCACAAAAATGTAACCTTCCTTCAAAAGCTGCACACAGCTGATATTTTATGCGCACACAGCCTACAGAAAATTAGAGGGAACATTGCGCCGTCTAGGGGATTGGAAGACTCATCCACTTTGGACCCACATGGGATCTCCCTGAGTCATATAGCTAGAACTCCACCACCAAATCCAGGGGAAAAACGGGTTGCATTAGATGGGAGTTTTTCTCCTACTATAGACGCCGAGGAAGCTGTGAATAAAGCCTCTGCTGTTGGCCTTTTGCAGATTCCTGCTGAGGCATCTACATTTCAAGTAAAGGCTGTTCAAAGACCTCTGTTTCCCTCTGTCTCTTTGGAGGATATCTGGCATCAGGTGTCTAAAACCAATGTGTTTTTACAGGGTTTTTAGCATAAATATAGCAGTACATTATCTCCTCTTTATCTGCAGAATTCCACTTAACTGTAGTTAATCATCTTAAATTTTTCATAAATTTCTGTGGTTTATCTCTTGCCACAGTGGGTCCATGAACAGGTTCACTATGGCCTTTATCTGTGGCAGGGCTGTTATCTGCTTCTGCAGCACTTGCACTATTGCTACCACCATTGTTAGCCCTAGTGCTTAAGCTACAGGTGGGCACCTTTTTATCCTGGGCTACTTGCGGCCAATATCTATTTATTTATTTATTTATTTTACTGCATTTATATCCCGCTTTTCACCGGGTCAAAGCGGTTGGGGGATACATTTAACACGAGGGGGATATGAGACACATACACTAATACTTACAGGGAACATGGGCAATGGAGGGTTAAGTGGCTTGCCCAAGACCACAAGGAGCACCTGTGAGACTAGAAACCCCAGTCCTTCCAGCCCAAGGTTGCTGTCCTCTAGTGGGATTTGAACCACCGACCTTCCGGCCTGTAGTACCTTGCCCCAACCACTAGGCCACTCTTCTTCTTTGTTCCTAACTGTGATAAGGAAGCTTATCATAGCTCAGGAAGGAGCTATAGTAAAGGTGAAGTGACTCTGAACAAGCAACCTGTCAGTTCTGGTAGAAATAAGAAAACAGAATTTTTCCATAAAAGACTACCAGTCCCAGAATGCACCAGGTTTCCAACAGCCATTAGAGGAGCTGAAGTGGGAAAATGTGTGTTCAATCAGGAGAGCTATGAGGTAATCCCCAAGCACTCATCTCAAAGGGCAGGGCCTGATTCAGCACAGCTGCGCTGTGCTAGGGTGGAGCACTCATCTAAGCAGAATAAAGGTAGAGTTTATTCTACAGAGAATCATCCTCATCTTGATCATCTTGGAGATACTCAGAATCAGCTTGGATATTCTCAGCTTGGACAGCTTCATCATCTGGAGGATCATCAGAAGCAGAAGCCAGAGCGGACGGACAGAGAGGGCAAGAAACCTTTTGGAAGAAAGAAGAGAAAAGCATTTGGGAGGTCTAAAGGAGTCCAGAGCAGTACGTATACTGGGAGACATTCAAAAGGCCAGCATACACCATTGGACTGGGGAAAACCAGAGGAGTGGTGCTGCAGAGCTAGGAATCTCCAGACGGTACCTGTGAGGGAGACGGCTGCACTTGGAAGGGACCATAGGACCCGTGCCAGAAGGTAAGTGAAGAGAGATCCAGTGTCCAGGGATCTGGATTGGAAGGCTGGACATAAGAACTGGACTACATACTGGCCAGGCTATTTAGAGAGGAACTCTAACAGCAATGGAAGCTCAGGTATGAACACTGATCTATGCCCTAGCTATACCCTTGAAAGACAGCAGGGAAACAAGTATTCACCTGAGAGTGCTCCATTGAGAAATTCCTCTGTGCCAATCCATGATATTGAATCCATGATTGTTGAAGAAGGGGGAGCGGTTATAGATCCAGGCTGTGAATACATGGATTGCTCTCTGTCTAAACTCCTTTGGTAATTTACTGTTACAAAGTACAACAACCATCACAAAGAAATACAAACTTGTTCTTTAAATCTACTCAGAAAAGCTCCTGAGTAGGATTTGAGCCAGGCAGTAGAAAGTAAGCCAGCTAAGGGGTTTCAGCTGGATAACTGCTAGCAATTGAGCCTTACCTAATTGCGTGTGAGCTCTGAGGGAATCACTTCTGAATCTATGTGTGAAGATATAAGAAGTTAACCTGAAAAGAACAGTTTTTCCCTTCTTTGTGGGTTTTGCTTGTTGTTTGAAGCATTGCTAAGGAAATATTAGCTAAAGCCTACAGAAAAGACCAGTTTGTTACCAACCAGGTCTTTATTCTTTTGATTTGATTGCCTGACAAGTTCAATTGTTGTTTTCCTGATTTTGTTTTTTCTAAGTTTAACACTGCAAGCAAGTATCCTGTTTTATGTGCTACCAAGCATATCTGTGTTGGGAGAAATAACCCCATAAATAAATATCTTATTGGCTTTACACTCAAGCACAACTAATTATTGTGAGCGGCTGTGTCTGGTGTGAATGGACTACATTTCCCACAATCCCTTGCAAATCATATTAGTATATGCCTTTGCCAAAACTGTGAACATTCTCACCCAGGCATCCGTCTGACATAACATACTTTAATTGTAGTGTCACCTTGCTGAGATTTGGCATAGATGTTCTCCTAGGACAAGCAGGATGAGTCAGCCACAATAGGTGACGTTATCCGACAGCGCCGAGACGGAAGTACTCTCAATAGCTCAGAAGGGCTTTGCCCTTCTGAGCATGGGCTACCAAGCCACTCCTCCGGGTCCACCCCTAGCTAGCCACTTTTTTGTCTTCCGCCTTGCCTACAAGACGGACTCTCTTACTCTCCACCATACTACCTGCAAGAACGATTTAAAAAGAAAAATTCTCCATAAGAAACCTCTCTACATAAGGAACCACAGAAGAAGAAGAAATGCCTAAACCAGGGTTTAAAAAGTGTCCTGGCTGCTTAAGAAAAATGAACTTGACTGACTCACATGCTCTCTGCTTGCGAAGCCTTGGAGTCTCTCACAGGGTCGAAGACTGCACTCACTGTGCACAAATGTCTCCCCGAGCCAGGAAATTAAGAAGACACGCACTGCAGGACTTCATCTTGGAGGTGAGAAGCCCGGTGGTTCCTTCCCCTGCTATACACGTGGCTGCCCATGCGGCTCCCCCCGTGGCTCCGGGGACTTCCCCATTGCAGCCTTCCACTCCACCACGGCTCTAGTTGTGCCCCTGCCGGCTCCCAGCTGCAGCCACGATGTCTCCTGTCTCCCCTCTGATGTTCTGCCTCATCTCCCGGCTCCCCTGCCATTGCCTGGGCTCCTGCAAGCTCCGGAGGAGCTCCCCTCGTTGCCGGCGGCCATCTTCTCTTCAGCCTCCGCCTCTGGCTTTGCCCAACTCGGCGCCATTGGCCAGCTCCACGGCAACGATCCAGCCTTTGACTCTGCCTTGCACTCTGCCCACCTTGGCACCATTGGTCAGCACCACGGCAATGAACCAGCCCCCGGCTCCGCCTCCCATGGCACCATTGGCTGGCATCACGACAATGACACCACCCACTCAAGGAGATCCCGGTGCTCCCCCTCCCACCGGGAAACCCCCCCCGTCAGCGTGGAGGCACTGTTCCAGCCCGCGCCGACACTTCACAGCCTCTAGAAAACACACAAGAAGCAGGAGAAGACGATCCAGGCACAGCAGCAGCAGTTCCAGTAGCCGTGCACCTCCCAAAAGGCACAGACACAGACGCAGCAGAAAAATCTCTCACAGAATGAGGAGATCCCCCAGCAGCTCCGGATCTGTCAGCCCTGTGATTAGAGGCAGCTACTTGCTCCCCTCCAGCCCTGAACTTGATCCTCTTACCCCACAGGACTATGGACAACAGTCCACTATGGCCCCTTTCTCCCTGGCTTCCTCCTCTGCTCCTGATTCTCAATGCGAAACCACCAAAGACTTTGCTCAATTCTCCACTCTGTTCTCTAACCCTTTCGACCAATGGATCCAGACCCGCTCAACTGCCCCAGCAGACCCTCTGGACTCAGGACCTGCTGACACTCCGGCGGTCCCAGCGGTGCCAGCACCAGCCCCCACCTGTGTCACAACCACCGCTGATGGGGAAACCGCCATGACTGAAACCATGGGACAAAATCTCGCAGTCACTACGGCGGAACCAGCGGAACCCGCTAACACCACCCTGGAGGACCTCACTTACCCAAAATTCCTCCGAAAGCTGGCATCAACAATGGCCCTTCCCGCCGCTGCCACCTCGGACCAGTGCCCAGAAACTCAAGCAGCATTAAAGTTTCTAGAGACTCCAAAGGCCCCTGCTCCTATACCGGTGCATCCTCTGCTGCACGCGAATCTCCTCAAACTATGGCAGAACCCTAACTCGGGTCCCCCCACCTCCAAGAAGCTGGACTTAAAATACCAGGTCCAACCCCTGCCCGGATTCGACAAGGTGCAGCTCCCACACCATTCCATCATCATGGAGTTGGTCCTCAAGTGTTCAAAGTCAACACAAATGCACTCTAACAATCACCTGGGCAGGGACCTCAAACTAAGCGACGATATCGGCAGAAGAGCGTTCCAAGGCGCAATGCTCAGCGCCAGAGTGTCTGCACACCAGCTCCAGCATGCCCTTTACCAGGACATCCTCCTGGGGCAACTAAAAGACGCCATCTCCGTACTCCCACAAGACAATCTGGCTTCTAACACCACCATCCTAACGGACCTTCATGAATGCACGAAGCAACAGGTGCGGGCAGCCTTCGACGCCTTCGACACAGCCGCACACACAGCTGGAACCGCCATCTCCGCCCACCGGCTGGCTTGGCTGCGGGCATCCGGCCTCAGGGAGGATACCCATGAATGCATCGCCGACACCCCCTGCA
Organism: Ichthyophis bannanicus; assembly: GCA_033557465.1. Classification (NCBI taxonomy): domain Eukaryota; kingdom Metazoa; phylum Chordata; class Amphibia; order Gymnophiona; family Ichthyophiidae; genus Ichthyophis; species Ichthyophis bannanicus. Next base: position 63,214,858 of record CM066039.1, on the reverse strand, counting down.
CCAGCGATTCACTCTTCAGCGACAGAGTCAATGACACCATCTCCACCATGAAAGACCACTGCGCCACGCTGCAAACCCTCGCGGATGAGGGCCTAGAGTGCACTAATCGGAAAAGCTCCTACCAGCAGAAGTCGTACCACGCCCCCAAGTGCCAGTACAACTCATATCGAAAGTGGCAACAACCGCGCTACAAAGCGCAACATCAAAATAACTCTTACCGCAACAAACCCCGACAGCGTGACCGGAGGCAACCAAAGGCCCCCCAATCCGGACCCACTAAACAAGGCCAGTCCTTTTGACAATCGCAGCAAAGCCCACCCCTCCACCGGGGGTCGGCTCTCCTCCTTCCTGTCGGTCTGGGAATCCATCACAACAGACAAGTGGTGTCACCGCCTCGTCCTCCCTAGGCGGTTGCCTAGGTGTATGAAGCAGTGAGAGTCTTTATTTATAAGAGTGCCTATGGTTGTAGTTGTGTAAATGGCAAATAATTCCAGCCGAGCAGTGATATAGGCACACAGGATTTTTATTCTTCTCAAAGTCAAAAGGGGTTCTTTGCACACAGTCCCCAAATATCAAACACAAAAGGTGGGTATTCCAGAATAAGCAACAAAAATAAGTAGCTTTCAAAATGCAGCTTATCAGTGAACTCAAAACAAAGTATTTCTTCATACAAATGAAAACAAGGTTGGAGAAACAAAAACCTTCTTCCCAAAATGGCTTTTAAAACATATGCAGTTTCTTCAGCAGTTTAGCAATGCAAAACTCTCCCTGCATAATGTCCTTCTTCCACTCCCAAACCAGGTTTTCTCAGCTTGCTCTTCTAGCAGGCTCTGTATACTTTGTAAACAATCTTTCACAGCAAGAGTTAAGCTTTTCAGGATTTCTAGTAAACCTCATTTGCATAACCTCTTCAACTCAGCGTTCTGAACACAGCTGCTAGCTTCACGTTTCACCAACACTCTAGCACTTAGCTACAATGGAGCATTCCATCTCATTATCAGAACTAAGCTCTTGGGCTATGGAAGTTTCAAAGTCCATGCTTTCAGCTTCAGATTCTGTTACAGAAACATTAGGTTTGAATCCAGCTCTCCCTGGCTGCAAACCTTCTAAAATTCTTAGAACCTTCTTCAAGGCAGACTCTCCCTTTCTCTGAGAAATGCCTTTACTCTCAGACAACTCCTTGCCTTTCTAACGGTTATTAAAAGTCCTTGCCAAGCTCACCTGATCTCGGGGAAATAAGCCTCTAGCCGACTTTACAGCTGTTTGCTCAGTCTCCATGAAATCCTCTGGGAACTCTGTCTGTTACTCCCATGGCTTGTGAACTCTCTCTGGCAAGCTTTAACACCTCGGGCTGGTTTGGCCTCTCTGCCTGGAGTTTCTAGAAAGATTTCTTTCCTTCTGCAAGTGCCTTTCTTTGGTAGTCCCCCTGAACTCCTAGGGCCTCTTCCCCTCTTGGAATTCTCTGACCCAATTACCTCAAGACTGGGCTCAGTGCTGGAACTCCTGTTTCTCCTTTCACTTTCAAGGGAGGATTCACGGTCCCTGGAAGCTGGCCTCTCAAAGCACCTTTCCTTCAGGCTGCTTTTCTCTGCAGTGTACCTCCTTCCTGCTCCCTGAGCACCTCCCTCACGGGCACTTCTTGGCTGGGCAGTTTGAGGACTTTTCTGCTGGGCTCTCCAGGCACTTCCACGAGCTCCTTCCTTCCTGCTAAGGACTCCTCCCTCGGCTCTGCACTTGCTGCTTCTGCCGTGGCTGCTACTACTTCTGTGACTGCTACTACTTCTGTGACTGCTACTACTTCCTTCCTGTTCAAAGTTCCTGCGTTTATATCTGCAGTTTCTCTCACTGCCTGCTAACTCCACCCCCAACTCTCTCCTATGCACGGGGTTGGTAACTAGGGAACCTGGGCGTGTCCCTTGACTACCAGCTTTCTGTGTGGAGTTTTTTTCAGAATCAGAGGTTTTAACCCCTGACTTTCTGGTTTTTCTCCCCTTCTCTGGGAAAATCACTGTATTTCTCTCCTCTTTCTTATGCTCTTTCTGGCCTTCGCCGTCACAGTGGGTACTGCAAATAATCCAGAACGGATACCGCATCCCATTCCACTCGATGCCATGGCAGCAAAATCCACCTCGGGACAGAGCACATCCCTCCTCCCTCGCGGACCTCTCAAAAGAAATTTCCGCCCTCCTAACATCCAATGCGATAGAACCAGTGCCGCCAGTGAACCAGTGAACTTCATGGTCCCCAAAAAATCGTGTGGCTCTCGCCCCATCCTCAACCTCCGCAATCTCAACAAATTCATCGTCAAGGAGAAGTTCAGAATGCACTCCCTCGGATCCATCCTCCCCCTCATCCAACGCCAGGAGTGGCTCTCCTCCTTGGACTTGATGGACGCCTACATGCACATCAGCATACACAAGGACCACCGCAAGTTCCTCCGCTTCCAAATCCTAGGGAAGCACTTCCAATACAAGGTGCTCCCCTTTGGACTGTCTCCTGCACCACAAGCTTTTACAAAATGTGTAGTGGTTGCTGCCAACCACCTCCGCAAGAGGGGCATATGCGTTTTTCCATACCTGGACGATTGGCTGATCTCAGACCCCTCCCTACAAGAGGCCACAGTGGCAACGCGACGGACTATCGCCCTCCTATCAGACCTCGGTTTCCTGGTCAACTACCAGAAGTCGCACCTGCAGCCCACACAACACCTCGAGTTCATCGGAGCGGTAATAGACACAACAGTCTCCAAAGCTTTCTTGCCACCGCCTCAGAGAGCAGCCATCCTTCAGCTGGTGTGACGCGTCTTGGACAGCAGCTCCTCATCCGCCCAGACACTCCTCTGCCTGCTGGGCCACATGGCAGCATCAACCCAGGTAGTGTCTATGGCGAAACTGCGTATGCGGCACCTGCAGTGGCACTTGAGATCGCGCTGGAGCTAGCACTCCCAGCCTCTCAGCACCCGCATCAGCATGAACGCTTCGACCAAAGCCTCCCTCCTGTGGTGGTCCCGCAAAAAGAATCTCACACATGGCCGCTCCCTGCGGCAGCCCGTGCATCAGTTAACCATAACCATGGATGCCTCGCCATTCAGTTGGGGGGCACAATGTCTCCACCTCCACACCCAGGGAACGTGGTTGGCTCAGGAACGGACCTCCCACATCAACCTCCTGGAGCTCCGGGCGATACGACATGCCCTCAAAACCTTCCGACATCTCATCCACGGGAGACACATCCTCATCCAAACCGACAACCAGGTAGCCATGTTCTACATCAACAAGCAGGGCGGGACAGGATCCCGTGCCCTCTGCAAGGAGGCTCTACAAATATGGATCTTCGCCCTGCACAATCACTGCCACATCCAGGCCTCTTACATTCCAGGGCTCCAGAACGAGCTAGCGGACCACCTCAGCCAACAGCTCAACCCCCACGAATGGAAGCTGAACTGGCAGGTGGCCCTCACAGTCTTCCAGCGATGGGGGCACCCACAGATAGACCTGTTTGCCTCAGAAGAGAACTCCAAATGCAAAATCTTCTGCTCGAAACGCCCCTCCCGCCTTAGCATCGCCGCGGATGCATTTGGCATGTTCTGGGGGGATTGGTCTCTTGTATATGCCTTCCCACCCTTCCCACTGATCCCGCTGACCTGCAGTGCATCATCTCGGACAAGGCAAAGGCGATCCTCATTGCGCCCTCTTGGCCTCGCCAGGGATGGTTCCCACTTCTCAACCGCCTATCACGGGAAGCTCCCCTCCACCTTCCCCTGAGACAAGACTTCATCTCCCAGTGCAACGGCAACACCCTGCATCCCAATCTACGGACCCTATCCCTAACAGCATGGAGGCTGAGCGGATCGCCCTGACACACCTCCACCTCACACCCGAGGTCACGCAAGTGGTGCTCACGGCCAGGCGCCTGTCAACCAGGAAGTCCTATGGCCTGAACTGGAAACGCTTCACCCTCTGGTGCTCAACTCGACAACTCAACCCTTTCTCCTGTCCCACTCCGCAGGTCCTACAATTCCTCACGGAGCTCTCCCAACAGGGACTGCAGCCCCAATCGGTCAGAGTCCACCTGGCCGCTATCACAGCATTCCATGACCGCTGCGGGGACACTTCCCTCACAGCACAGCCTATCGTCTCCCGCTTTATGAAAGGCCTCACCAACCTGCACCCCCCACACAAGGACCCAATCCCTAACTGGGACCTCAACGCCGTCCTCGGGCAACTCACTCTGCCTCCCTTCGAACCTCTGGACTCGGCGGACATGAAGCACGTGTCGTGGAAGGGTTTTTTCTTAGTCGCCATCACCTCAGCCAGGCGAATCAGCGAGCTGCAGAGCCTCCCTCCGGACACACCCAAAGTGTGTACCCAAAGTAGCCTCAGCTTTTCACATTAACCAGTCCATCGAACTGCCTAGCTTCCACCCCGAACCACACTCTTCCCCGGAGGGGCAGAGACTACACACCTTGGACTGCGTCAGGGCCCTCCGCGTCTACCTCCACAGGACTGCGCCCCAACGCAAAGGGACACAACTGTTCGTCTCCTACGACCCGAACAGACCAGGCCGCCCGGTCTCCAAAAGGACCCTATCTCTCTGGATTTCTGCATGCATCGCCTTCTGCTTGGACCGAGCGGGCTCAGAACCCGCACCTCCTGTCAACGCACACCAGCTACGGGTGATGGCCTCGTCCATCGCCATCTTAAAGTCTGTCCCGGTGGTGGACATCTGCAGAGCGGCCACTTGGTCGTCCCCCCCCACTTTCCAGAAACACTACTGCTGCGACCTCTTGGACGAGATCCTCGCCTTCGGCCGCACAGTCCTGGCCACTGCGGACCTACTATGACTGTATGCCTTTGAACTATATACATCTATGAACTGTATACCTCTCCAACCTGTATACCTCTGCGGCACTAGCCGTTACACTGGTACTGCACTGTTATTGTTGTTGTTGCAACAGGTATTACTCCTGTAGTATTGCTCCTGTTGCTGTTGTTACTACACTATTGTTGCACATTGCAGCCATTTTGCACTATCACTCCACTTGCACTGTTTTTGCACAATTGATGGTTACTTGCACGATTTGCACTGTTGTTTCTGCACCGTGCACTTTTGTGGGCCCTACCTGTCTAATAAACAGACGACTTGCACAACCCCCTTTCATTGTGTCCATCACTCGACCTAACCTTGCTCCTCAGCTCACCATAGCTTGGGAGGCACCTATTGTGGCTGACTCATCCTGCTTGTCCTTGGAGAAAAAGAGGTTACTTACCTGTAACAGGAGTTCTCCGTGGACAGCAGGATAAGTCAGCCACACATTCCTGCCCGCCTCCCCTGCAAGGTCTCGGTCTCCCTGGTATGCGCCCCTAGCAGTGGGCTCAGCTAGTGACTCAGTGGCTAGCTAGGGGCAGACCCGGAGGAGTGGCTTGGTAGCCCATGCTCAGAAGGGCAAAGCCCTTCTGAGCTATTGAGAGTACTTCCGTCTCGGTACCATCGGATGACGTCACCTATTGTGGCTGACTTATCCTGCTGTCCATGGAGAACTCCTGTTACAGGTAAGTAACCTTGTTTTATACAACGGGGTCACCACATGAAGGTACTCAGCAAGACTTGAGGAGGGAACTTTATTCTCTCCAAGAGATGCACATCAATTCAATAACTGTTGCACACCCCTTTGAACCCTGTTTTTACAGGGCTCTATGGATCAGATGGTGTCTTTTTCTGAACAAGCGGTTGAGAAGTTTCGATTGGTGGATGAATCTCTGATTCCTGTTGCTCAGTGCTTCAACAGACTGGAGGGCCAGATGGGCTCTCTTCAGGCTTCTGGGCTTAAGGATAGTTTTATGCTTTATAGACAGATTGAATTATTAGAAAATAACTTGAGAGCTGGGAATTTAAGATTGTTAAATTCTCCTCAACATCACTTGTTATCGACAACTATATTATTTCAGAAATATTGTAAGGATATTTTGTTGATCCCAGAGTCAGAGAAAATAGTGATTTTGAGGCTTTTCTATGTCTCACCTCCTCCAGGAGTTTCCGTGGATGGTGATAAATGTTTGGAAGTCCTGGTTGATTCTACTGAATTAACTGATTTCCTTGAAGTATCTAATGATTTGATTTCTACGCGCTCCGCTTTAATTGTATCTTTTGGCACATAAATGGATAAAATATTAATTTTGTGGCTATATTTTCCTAAGAAGGGTCTCCTTAGATTATGATATTTCCTGATGTCTCTCGCCAGATGCAGCTGCAGAGGGTGTCCTTCCTGCAGCTGAAGCCTTTTGTTTTGACGCAGGTGGGACCTTCTTCTTGCGCTTCCCATGTAAATGTTTTCTTTCCATTGATAATGTGAGATATGTGTTGTCAGACGGCTGCCTGAGTGAGAATCTTCACAGTCTTGTCAAGTGCATATATCTATATGATTTGCAAGGTATTGTGGGCAATGTAGTTTGTGATAAGGAAGCTTATCATAGCTCAGGAAGGAGCTATAGAAAAGGTGAAGTGACTCTGAACAAGCAACCTGTCAGTTCTGGTAGAAATAAGAAAACAGAATTTTCCCATAAAAGACTACCAGTCCCAGAATGCACCAGGTTTCCAACAGCCATTAGAGGAGCTGAAGTGGGGAAACGTGTGTTCAATCAGGAGGGCTATGAGGTAATCACTAAGCACTCATCTCAAAGGGCAGGGCCTGATTCAGCACAGCTCCGCTGTGTTAGGGAGGATCACTCATCTAAGCAGAATAAGAGTAGAGTTTATTCTACAGATGACCATCTTCATGATCACCTTGGATATCCAGAGAAGGATCATCAGTTTCATCTGAAGGATCATCAGAAGCAGAAGCCAAACCGGACAGACAGAGAGGCAAGGAAACCCTCTGGAAGAAAGAGGAGAAAAGCCTTTGAGAGGTCTAGAAGAGTCCAAAGCAGTACGTATACTGGGAGGTATTCCAAGGGCCAGCATACACCATTGGACTGGGGAAAGCCAGAGGAATGGTGCTGCAGAGCTAGGAATCACCAGACGCTACCTGTGAGGGAGACGGCTGTACGTGGAAGGGACCCTAAGACCTGTGCCAGAAGGTATGTGAAGAGAGATCCAGTGTCCAGGGATCTGGATTGGAAGGCTGGACATAAGAACTGGACTACATACTGGCCAGGCTATATAGAGAGGAACTCTAGCAGCAATGGAAGCTCAGGTATGAACACTGATCTATGCCCTAGCTATAACCTTGAAAGACAGCAGGGAAACAAGTATTCTCCTGAAAATGCTCCATTGAGAGATTCATCTGTGCCAATCCATGATATTGAACCCATGCTTGTTGAACAAGGGGGAATAATAGCAGATGAGGATCCTGCTTATATGGACTGCTCTCTATCTAAACTCCGTTGGTAACTTTCTGTTATAAAGTACAGCAACCATCACAAAGAAATACAAATTTGTTCTTTAATCTACCCAGAAAAGCTCCTGAAGCAGGATTTGACCCACACAGTAGAAAGCAAGCCAGCTAAGGGGTTTCAGCTGGATAACTGCTAGCAATTAAGCCTTACCTAATTGCTTGTGAGCTAGGAGAGAATCACTTCTGTATCTATGTGGGAAGTAATCAGAAGTTAACCTGAAAAGAACACTTTGTTTCTTGCTTTGTGGCTTTTCATTTGTTGTTTTCCTGATTTTGACTTTGTTTTTCCAAGTTAACACTGAAAGCAAGTAACCTAATTTATGTGCTACCAAGCATATCTGTGTTGGGAGAAATAACCCCATAAATAAATATCTTATTGGCTTTACCCAAGAGCACAACTAAATTATTGTCAGCAGCTGTGTCTGGTGTGAATGAACTACATTGCCCACAATACCTTGCAAATCATATAGATATATGCACTTGACAAGACTGTGAAGATTCTCACCCAGGCAGCCGTTTGACAAGTTCATTCACACCAGACACAGCTGCTGACAATAATTTAGTTGTACTCTTGGGTAAAGCCAATAAGATATTTATTTATGGGGTTATTTCTCCCAACACAGATATGCTTGGTAGCACATAAATTAGGTAACTTGCTTTCAGTGTTAACTTGGAAAAACAAAGTCAAAATCAGGAAAACAACAAATGAAAAGCTACAAAGCAAGAAACAAACTGTTCTTTTCAGGTTAACTTCTGATTACTTCCCACACAGATTCAGAAGTGATTCTCTCCTAGCTCACAAGCAATTAGGTAAGGCTTAATTGCTAGCAGTTATCCAGCTGAAACCCCTTAGCTGGCTTGCTTTCTACTGTGTGGGTCAAATCCTGCTTCAGGAGCTTTTTTTTGAGTAGATTAAAGAACAAATTTGTATTTCTTTGTGATGGTTGCTGTACTTTATAACAGAAAGTTACCAACGGAGTTTAGATAGAGAACAGTCCATATAAACAGGATCTTCATCTGCTATTATTCCCCCTTGTTCAACAAGCATGGGTTCAATATCATGGATTGGCACAGATGAATCTCTCAATGGAGCACTTTCAGGAGAATACTTGTTTCCCTGCTGTCTTTCAAGGTTATAGCTAGGGCATAGATCAGTGTTCATACCTGAGCTTCCATTGCTGTTAGAGTTTCTCTCTATATAGCCTGGCCAGTATGTAGTCCAGTTCTTATGTCCAGCCTTCCAATCCAGATCCCTGGACACTGGATCTCTCTTCACATACCTTCTGGCACGGGTCTTAGGGTCCCTTCCACGTGCAGCCGTCTCCCTCACAGGTAGCGTCTGGTGATTCCTAGCTCTGCAGCACCATTCCTCTGGTTTTCCCCAGTCCAATGGTGTATGCTGGCCCTTGGAATACCTCCCAGTATACGTACTGCTTTGGACTCTTCTAGACCTCTCAAAGGCTTTTCTCCTCTTTCTTCCAGAGGGTCTCTTTCCCTCTCTGTCCGTCCGGTTTGGCTTCTGCTTCTGATGATCCTTCAGATGAAACTGATGATCCTTCTCTGGATATCCAAGGTGATCATGAAGATGGTCATCTGTAGGATAAACTCTACTCTTATTCTGCTTAGATGAGTGCGCCTCCCTAATACAGCGCAGCTGTGCTGAATCAGGCCCTGCCCTTTGAGATGAGTGCTGAGGGATTACCTCATAGCCCTCCTGATTGAACACACGTTTCCCCACTTCAGCTCCTCTAATGGCTGTTGGAAACCTGGTGCATTCTGGGACTGGTAGTCTTTTATGGGAAAATTCTGTTTTCTTCTTTCTACCAGAACTGTCAGGTTGCTTGTTCAGAGTCACTTCACCTTTTCTATAGCTCCTTCCTGAGCTATGATAAGCTTCCTTATCACAGTGTACACAGACCCATTGCAGCTTATTTGTTTTTTGGATGGTAGACAAGACCTGAATGCCTAGTAATTCTGTTCCCTTTTTTCCTTCTTTTTATATTGTTCATAACCGGGTAGCCAGACCCATGCTCCCCTTCATCACCCCCCCCCCCCCACTCCCCCTTCTTCACTTTCTTCCAATCCCCACAAAATCACCGACAGACATTTCTGGTAACAACTGGTCGCAGCTTTATTTCCAACAACATCTTGAACATAAACAATAATACTGGTCAAGCCAACCCCCCCCCCCCCCCCAGCGGAGCCACATGTCACCAGCCATGCAATTAGCAAAGCAACCGCAGCCTCCGCTCAAGCCATGGTCACCTGACCGGCAAGGTTCCTATCACCCCAATCCGACTTCACCATATTACTAGCAAAAGTCTTCCAGGCGTTGTCCGGGTCGAGGGCACCCCGCCCTCGCCCCAAGTCGCCAAAGGCTCCGGACCCCATAAACCTCCGGGATCCTGCCCTCCCCCCCCCCTGCTGAGACACTCCAAATCACTGCTCCCCCACACCTATCCTTAAAGGGTGGGAGGGTGGGCTGCTCTATCTCAGTCCCACGCCGCATGTGCTCGGCCCACGGAGCATCAGCCGCAGCACATGGCACCCTGCATCTCTGATTGGCTCCACTCACAACACCAGCCCAGAGGAGCCAATCAGTTTAAAACCCGTGCGCCGTGATCGACCGCTGATGCGCCGCCACCCCCTCCCCTCGCCAAAGCCTCGTGCAGGGTCCCGCGCAGGGCCGGGCACCCGGTTACGCGCGGGCGCCGGGACCCTGCCCGCACCCTTTTTCTTATGGTCTATCAATGTGCTGGATATCTATGCTGTATGCAATATTTTATTTGGTCTCCGCTCCAAGGTGCCTTATTTCCCGTAATGTGCTGGCCTCACGTTAACAGTTACCGCGGTCTGACTAGAGCAGCTTAGGTCCTTTTTTTATTTTTTTTTTTCGTTTTTATTTTTGGTAACTTTAATTCTAACAGCTCAGCAGTCCTTCTGGTACCCAAAGAGACTGTGCCTCTGCAACCAGGTAAATAAAAAGAAATCTACTCCCAATTGTCCCTTCAGTGTCATGTCTCCAGCTGCTTGGAGACTGAGATACTGGGGGCTGGGACATGGGTGTCTGCTACCCATGTATGCTGATGTCATAAGATTGGACATGCTCAGTCTCTAAGCTGCTGGTGAGGTGTGACTACTACTACTACTATTTAACATTTATAAAACGCTAACTCATACGCAGCGCTGTACAGACATATAAGAGTGATGGTCCCTGCTCATCAGAGCTTACAATCTAATTGAGACAATAAAATCACAGAGCAACAGTCTAGTTAGGGCAAAACCAGGTTGGATGTCTCCCATTACTACTACTAGTACTACTGTGCAATTATATTTAACTAAAAGACAGATAGACAGTCACGTCGACAGAGTTTACAATCTAGTTAATACAACACAGGGAGATTATGATCTGATTTTGGGACAAACAGAGAGGTGTGGGTAGGGAAAAAGAGATAAGGTGGGTAACTGGGTTACATCAAAGCAGCATTTACTACAAGCAGGTTGGGCATTGTGGGATACATTACATCACATCGAGGGTTAAATTACAGGCAGGCTGGGCATCATGGGGTACATTAGATTTAGGAGAATGCTTACATGGTGATGTTTCCTGAGGTTCCGTTGCCTCTGCTCTGGTCAGCTCTTTGGTGGAGTTGCTGGAGTTGGGTGGAGGAGGAGAACACGACCACTCCACAGTGCCGCGCCTAAGGGCCACGCCAAAGGGCCCTTTGGCATGGCTCTTAGGGGTGGGCCCACCAGATGCGGGCACACCTTGAAGCACTTTAAATTTAAAAGTCCGCTGGTGTTGATTCTTCGGCCTGATTGGCCATGCGGTGGGGAGCAGGGAGGAGCATACCTGCCTGCTCCCTTCCTCATTGCCAATCGGGCCGGTCTGGGACTCCCGCGCCTTGAAGCACTTTAAATTTAAAAGTCCGCTGGTGTTGATTCTTCGGCCTGATTGGCCATTCGGTGAGGAGCATACCTGCCTGCTCCCTTCCTCGTTGATGATCGGGCCGCTCTGGGACTCCCGCGCCTTGAAGCACTTTAAATTTAAAAGTCCGCTGGTGCTGATTCTTCGGCCTGATTGGCCATGACTATCCATAGGTCGGGACTGGACTGGAGGGACGATAAGGAATGATGTTTAAATGTAGTCAGAGGGCCCAAGTGGTTAGAATCTCGTGGTTTCTTTAGGTGAAAGCTGACAGATTTTACTAACCTTGTCTTAATCTCCCTTTACTATTAGGCAAGTAGAGAGCAAAAGGAAAATAAACTAAATTGGGCCACTATCCAGGTGATGTCACACGTATTAACTGATGACAGGTAGCGGTTTGTAATAATGGACTACACAGAAAGCATTTACTTTCAGGGATAGAATTTATAATGCAATTTTATTAAATATTACAATAGTATAACTGTCCAAGATATTCTTCTTAACTCACAGTAAAAGTTTTCTCACATCAGCATACCAATAACTCAGGTAAGTCACATCAAGTAACAGGCAAGACAAGTTATTCTTTAAACCTTCAAACTTTTCTCCTTTTAACAGATAAGTTTTCCTTTTTGGAATTCCTAATGCTCCTTGTGGGTTTTCTCCCAGTGTCTATTTTATTTGCACTCAAATATGTTTCCCTTTTTGTCTCTGTGTGGAGTACACCAGTACCTCTTCCTGTTCTCTTTCATGCGAAGGGGCCCTGGACTCCGGATCCTTCAGCTGCTGGAAGGTTCTTCAGATGTTCTCTTCTGTGCTGGATCCTAGCTTTAACAAATCAACAAAGGAAAACCCTGTCTATTCTATAAATTGGGGTCAAATGGCTCTCTCTCTTTAAGAAAGAACATTGTTTTGGTTTGTTTGTTTTTTGAGCAGCTATAACACTTTTCCTATCTAAGCAAATAAAAGGATAATTGACACATTCACTCCACATCTTCACACTCTGGACTGCAACCCATCCACTCCCAAATGCAGCAATCTCCCAAACACACTTCCCATAACTGAGGCAGCTAGGATCCAATCCAGGAATGAGACTATCTTCTCAGGATCATTAAGGGTCAGTCTCAATTAACTAAGCAGAGAGCCCAGCAGAATGTTTTAAGCTCTGTGTTCTGCTACAGTTTCACACAAACAGTTCAGTCACAGTTTAGGTTTGAATCTCCCCTTCTTTAATTAGGGTGATTGTCAGTCACTTCAGCAAGAAATCTAGTTGTGGAAGTTCAGAGATTTTTCTCTAATCCAAGAGGATAGTTCCTATACAGTCAATCCTCTCCTCCACTCTCAAGAGTTTAAAGTCAGATTCACGATTACAGTTACAGCTCTGAGTATAAGTGGCTTCTCCTGACTTTAGACAGAAAACCAGTCTAATTTCCTTTAAGAAATATTCTTTTCTCAGTAAGACTCTCACCCTCTCAGTAGGTATTTCTTACAGAGCCACTCACTCCGAAGTTCAAAATGATCACTAAATTCAGTTTCTAGAAAATTAAACCACACTTCCACAGTCCCCTATCACCAGTTCTATCCTTTTCTTTACTCAGTACCCTTCAAAAATACTCTCTTCAGTACTCTCTCACTCAGTAGTCTCTCCCACATCCTACCTTGTCCACGAGCAAGTCCCAACTACTCCTTTCTCTACCACGCACCTGGAGTCTAACATCAACAGCAGAAGTGCTCTTCCACTGGTCTCTGAAAATAGTCCCAGGGACTAGACAGGAAAGACTAAAAAGTGCAGGAAGTCCCACTTCAAAGCATTTTTTTTCATAGCTAACTATAGCATGATCTCTCATTCTGGGCTGTTTCTTTAACTGTTGAAGCAGCTGATTAAAATAGACACATTGCTGTGTCAGTCACTTTTGCTTCCCGCCTGGATCAGAGCTCTTAACAGAGATTCCTGTTCCAGCCCCATTACACTCAAGGCTGGAATGTACCTCCGGGACTTGTTTTACATTCAAACTTCATTTGTGGGCTGGGCAGACCCCCTGCACTTGATCCTAACCATCAGAACCCCAAGATTCGAACTTTGACAGGGCCACCCCTCCCATGCACAAAATGAGTCAAATTGGAAACAGCCTATGCAAATTTAATCAATAAAAAAACATGAATCAGTTCCTTCACATCCCCTGCAACATTTTCTGAAATGTCAAACATGATGTTAAATTTAACTTTTATTTTTGGCAATTTTTTTCTATTTTTAAAGCAGGTACTGTTTCTTTAAAGCTGGCTCCTAGTCCTCTGATGTCACACGGCAGCCATTTTGGAACCCTTGGCTACTGAGAAACATGCCGCCCGCTCCCTCTATTTATTTCTATTTTCTTTTATGCACAACTTACTGCAGTTGGCTCAACACAGCCCCGGGCAGCTCCTGAACCTCCCATTTTTCTTTCCTTTATAAAAACGGCGCCATTACTTCCTGCCTTTCCCACAACTTCGGAATGGAAACACAAAGCCCCGTAGACTGCAAACTTCCCCCAAGGGGAAAGAATTATTTCTAGCTGCCATGGGCGGCCCAGTACCCTCTCCAGGTAATTAATTTGTTTTTCTTTTTATTTATTCTAACCTACTGGTTATAATAACACCTTCAAGAATGATGCAGCGATGGAAGTATTTATCTCATTCTAGTGATTTCATTTACCAAAGATATCAGTTAAAAAATGTTGCATGGCCATGGATTTTTCTGATGCTTGCTCTAAATCAATCTAAATTTCAAAAACTCTGCAGATTCTTGCGCATTTGACAAATTAACTTTCTCACTTTCATCCGGTGGGCGCAACAAATATTAAACCATTGAAAAAAGATTAACCGAATGTGATACAGCTTTCTGAATTCGCTCATGAAAGAAAAGTTTTTGGCCTCATCGATTTTTGTTCTATAAATCTAGCCATGACATGAGAAAGCACATTTAAGAAAAGCTATGGAGACTGCACTAGAGACGTCAAGGTTGTAATATTCACAATTCCAGAGGTAGTTTAAAAAACTCTGCTAAATGTGGCTTTTCTATAATACAGAACAAGGAGGTGCAGGAGTGCACATGTATGTGCCAATATGTGGAGCCAAAGGAGTCATTTTTCAAAATCCACACATAGGAAAAATCAACATGGTAGACAGGGCCACTATATGGTCTATGGTTATGGATTTTGGTTTAATTATATTTCCTATAACACTTTTAAAATGAATAGCAAAGCAGTATACAATGGTTAAAAACAAGAGGAGTGTGAATAAAAAGGACTACTATCAAAGACAGAAAAGAGGAAAAAGAAAGGCGGTAACAAGCATAAAGCTCCTGCCAAGAACTATGTAAAAAATTACAGATTTCACAATTTACATGTGTAAGAGCCAACACTTACACATGTATGGTGGCTACTTTGCAAGTCTACATGTATAAATGTTGCCAATTAACAACCGATGCCACTCTCTAATTTAACTTTTGAGGGGGAACTAAACAGTTGGAGATTAGGGAGGATTATCCCCTTAATCCCTCCTCTAAAGGACATGCCAAACCAAGCACTTTATGGCGTTCCTTTCTCTTTTCTTTTCTAGCAGCACTAATTTTTAAATTTTATATGCTTTTATTGTAAACCGCCCAGATACTTTTTGTTGTTGGGCGGTATATTACGTTTTAAAATAAAAATAAACATAAACACTTTTGTAAAAACCTAAATGTGCCAGGGAGCAAATATAAATCCCCATGTGGACAACTGCAGTCATACATGTATATTCCCTATATGAAATGAGGAATACAAGTGCAAATTTTTGACCTGCCCAGGCCACTCCCTAATCATGCCCCCAATACGCCCCTTCAATTTCCGTGTCATGTGCCATTTTCACGTGTAAATGCCTAATTTTACACACTGAAAATTGTAAATAAAGCTTCCAAAATAACCCACATACTGATCTCGATAACTATCCAATTTATGTTGATGCCATTTACATTCTCTACAGTGCAGTTTACATCTCATCTGACCCAATTCACCTGAATACCATGTGGCATAGTTTCGCCTGTTAGTCTTTTTCATTTCTACCTTAGGAGCATGCTTGCCAATGTCCATTTCTCAATAGCGCTTCTATATCCAGATCAGAAGGGGCTTGGTATGCCCAAGCATCTTTTAAAACATTCCTATAATACATTCTAGGCTTCTCCAAGTGCACTGACACGGTAATCACATTACTTTCTTTAGTAATATTCATCAAAAATGTTGCGGTTGTTCTCCTTTAAGAGAAACTTAACACAAAGGTTTTCTATGAACTATAACCACAAAACAGGAGATCATCTCTTATCAGTTCTGCCCTAGCGTTCCAATTCTTTCTGAACAAAATATTGATGTGGAACTAATCCGATGACCTTCCAGAAGTCTTTCTCTCATCCTGCCCTTGTCATAATTCAGTGAAGAGGTATGCAACAGAATTGAGGGATCTATGGAATCCGGCAGGATCCATGATTTAAATACTTCTGCTAAGGCTCTCGTTAAGCCTTCTAAAATGATTCTTGGTCCACCATCATATTTCTCATTAGTCACCTCAGCTGGGATCTGAATTGGTGGCTCAGCGATACAGTGACCATTCTGTTGAACTATCCAGCTTTGATCATCACTCAGAAAATGTTTCTTAAAGTAAAAAATGAAATATTTTCTCCTGTCACTCAAACTCATGTAAGATCATAGGTGATTGAATTGATCTATTCACACTTCAATGTTTTTGAGCAACCAAGCACTAACTAGAAGAACATAAGAAATAAAAACCTGGAGTCCAATATTCAAAAGCACATATATGTTCAGCGCTGCATACAATGTGCAGGTACTTTTGAAAAAAAAAATGGAGCAAGATTATGCACTTAATTCCAGACATATAAAGGCAGTTAGATAGCATGTGGAGATGAAAATTGAGACGCCGAGGTTGAGAGGTACACAATTCCGTAAGTAATTTAGAAAAGGTTTTACCGAACAAGGAGCCTTTCTAAAATAGTGCAGGAGCATTCCACTTGCCGATAAGTGGATCTGGGGAAGCTATTTTTATAAATCTACACATGGGAAAACTCAACAGAGGAAACGCGGCAACTTATATATGTAAAGTGGCATTTCACAACTTACACGTGCATGTGGGCCATTTTGCAAACCTATATGTATACATGTTGCCAATCTACAAACGAGACCATTATCTTTAATTCATGACATTTTTTTGGGGGGGAGGGGGGGAATAAACAATGGGAGATTAAGAAAGATAACCAAACTTATCCCTCCCGTGCATATAATGGAATTGGCCCCATGATGGGCAGTAAAGAATGTGGACATGTGCAAATACATTCTAAAATCAGCTTGTCCCGTTCCAAAAAATGAATGTCTCAGGAAATGGGAACATACGGAACAAAGGGCCCGAAACATGCAGGGAGAAAATCAATTTTAGAAACGTGCACCTGTGAAAGATGGACATGGGGGGGATCGTGCAGCACAGACATGTCAGTGGCCATTTTGGAAACTGAGATGTGCAGCGGTGCAGACGTAAACAAAGAAGCCTCAATAGATTATTGGAAGATCCATTATTGGGGGATTGAGAGAGCATTCTCCTCTTATCCCTACTGGGGACAGCTGGCAGAACCAAACACTTTTGAAATGCCTATTTGTGCCGGGGAGAGGGGCAACGTTAACTTGGACATGTCTGCCAACAAGTTTGAATGTGCAGCGCCATTCCGGAATCGGACATACACGCATATCTTGTTTAGACCACCCTGGACTTGCCTCTGTTACATCCCAGTGCATCTTAGACATGATTGGGGCAGACACATTGGACCCATTTTAAAATCGCTATTGGGCCATGGATGTAATTTGCATGTCTGAATGATTGTTTTCACATGTGGAAATCACTCATAGGGCTTCTAAAATGAACCACAGAGATTATACATCTCGCTGTGTCACTCTAAAAAAACAGGCATAACTCAAGTGGCATGGCGAAATGTATTGCTTATATATGTACTGGCCAATTTTCAGTGCTTATACATGTAGACTATAAGGGTAATTTGATAACAGGGCACCTAGATTTAGAAGAAAAGTCACCAATTTTTTCCCAAATTTATAAAGACACACAGGCACCAATGCACCTTTATAAAATACTAGCACAAATCGATCAGCATCTATGACTACACCGAGGTCACAGACACTTACACCTGCTTGGGAGCAAGCACAAATATCCACATGTAGTATGAATTCGTACTTTAGTATATTTCATAATCAACAGGCGTAGTTCATGACTCCACCCATGCTCCCTCTCTAAACCATATCCTTGGCAACTCTACAGTAAAAGTGCATGCATTCATGCCACTGCGCATTCTTTTATGCCTCAGATGACTTGATAAGGGCCATTTTATGCATGTATATTGCCACATGTGCACTAACAGGACTTTACATAATTAACTCATATGTGTACAGTAACTGTACACGAAGGATGTCCTGAATAAAGGTACAGTCAATGGTGCTCATTCCGATCCCCGAAAAGTGGGCTTGTATGTTTGGCTTGGATGTACACCCCCTAAACAGGCTCAGGACCGAATTCTGCCCCTCCTGCTCCCCCCAGATACAGGGCCATTATGCGGAGAAGGCTGGATGGGATCAGGAGGGGGAGGGATGGAGGCCAAGCAAGGGAGTGGCAATGTGGCTGGACATACAGGGGCTATACAGGTCAGGACCCTATACATCCACCGGCTGTCTGCTGCATGCCCTGTTTATTCCACCCCAAAGGTAGAATAAATACTTGGTGCCACAGTGATTTCTATTCTCAGCCCCCACTACCCTAGTGTGCTGTCACAGAGGTGATCCCGGAGCCCGATCCCAGGCTTTGGGCCCCTCCCCCCTAAGGGCCGGGCAGCAGGGACAAGGGACTTTTCCATTGTGGTGTCCAGTGCTGCTCCTGCTGGATGTGCTGGTGCCATGGCAACAGGACGCCGCTGCACCGGCACACCAGCAGAAGCGTTGGGAGGGTTGGATGGGCAGGGCTCTGAGCGTCTCCTGCAGCAGAATTCAGGGCATGCCGGGCCATCCAAGTGCCCTGATTCTGCTACTGTGGGAACGTATAGCTCCCGTGGTTGCAGAATTGGGCGCATTTCGGCTCCGTGCAGCTTTTGTGCGTGCAGACGGCCCGGATGCGCCCCGCTCAGAATATATACAGTAGTAGACCTTTTGCTTAAAATGTCCATTGAGTCTTGCAAGCTGAGGAGGAAAATCATTTTTAAGCATCATTAGGACACTCTAGGGTAATTTTATAACAGGATGCCTATGTTGAACGTCAAAGAAGAATATATAGAAGTGCAGGGAAGTTTTGCACTCACTACTTGGTAAGAGCAAAGCCTGTGTGGTAATGGTGGGGGCATTTCAAGCATGTTGCCATGCAGGTACTGTACAGAGAAATACTTAAATGCAGTAGCAAATAGAGCTGTTGCTCCTACCGCCTGCTAAATAGGCTGTTCCTGACCGCGCTGTCTGCCTGGGTGACAGCACACGGTAAAGAACTATTGTCACAAGGTAAACCCAGGGGACCCAGAAGAAATGGAGATTAGTGGAGAAAATCAGGCAGAACCTGATGAGGTAAACAAAAACATGTCAAATAGTTGCTATGAGCGACCACGGCACACGTGGGAAAAGGGTAAAAAGACACACCCAGCCAGCATGAGAATGGAGGTTGATTTATTTATTTTATTTATTTATTTATTTATTACAGTTTCTTATATACCGCGCTATTTAGAATCAGCGCGGTTTACATCATAACAAAATGACCATTACGACAAACTGTCAGGTTTTACATTGAACAGGAGATCAATGATAGGGATCAGCTGAGAAGGGGTGGAACCCGGGGACAGATACATAAGGCACACTCACAAGCAGTGAGGGAGAGTGAGCACGGACAGAGGTGGAAGCAACAACCTCAGTCGTGGGAACGGAGGGAAAGAGAAAGAAACACTATAAGCCAATCTCATCTCCAGGACCAAAGTTGGTGGAAGGAAGGAAATGAGAGAGAATGTCAGCAACATATACCAGAGGACAGCTTGAATGAGTCTCAGGACTATGTGAGTACGTGTGGAGATCAGCTGTTGAACACAGAGTGTGTGTGTGAAAGCCAGAAGAGAAGAGGGAGGAATCCTGTTGCAGGAAGCAAGGCATTCAAAGTGGAACAGGACTGTTTTACACCCGAACGGGCTAAGTCCAGGATTAATAGAAGAAGCCAGCCTAGAGCAGAGATAAAGGGAAAAGGAAACAACTTCTTTCCTTATACGGGCAGTTACAAGAGAAAGGAAGGTCTCTTACCTTATAATTCTGCTAGCAACTTTAAATGCTCAGACTTCTCTCGAGTGCCGTTGTCAGCACTGAAAACTCCCACAGCTGTATCAGAGGAATTAGCCTTTAACCCATTCAAGGCAGGACACAAGCTGTTTGATTCTAATACCAGTGTTTATGGGCAGTTACCTCATAGCTTCACACAGGAGGAGTGCTCTTACAAGCCATTATCCAGAGTATACGGTAATACCCAGCAGTGTTTTAGCCTAGAGCCAGGAAGCAGTCACGTAGCTGACGTGATTAACCAGAGTGAGCTCGGCAGGACAGCTGCTACAGAAAACGTAGGTACAAATGGTTATCCTTTAATGCCATATGATATTTCTAATGTACCAGATAACACTGAACCAATGGAATGCTCTTTAGTGACAACTGAAGAGGAAGAGTTTTCACTGAGATAAGAAAATACTTGTACAAGGAGGGTTTAAA
Organism: Ichthyophis bannanicus; assembly: GCA_033557465.1. Lineage (NCBI taxonomy): Eukaryota > Metazoa > Chordata > Amphibia > Gymnophiona > Ichthyophiidae > Ichthyophis > Ichthyophis bannanicus. Next base: position 63,194,739 of record CM066039.1, on the reverse strand, counting down.
CAGCAACACAGTAACTGGCAGAAGTTGCTTGGTTTAAAGTGAACCCTGATTGATTTATAACAGCAAAAGAAAAGGATTAAGTGCTCATGAAGAAAACTGTTTTTCTTTTGTTAAAAAGTTTAAGCTGAGGAAAGCACTTTTTATTCAATGTTTGCTTCTGTTATTTGCCAGAGTGGCTTTTGATTATTTTTGTTCTTTAAGAAAAAGAATACCTCATTGGACGGGGAATAAAGCCCTTGATTTAAAGTGTGAACTGTGTGTTTGAATGATTACAAGAAGACGGTACAACTACCACCCACAGAGGGCCAGGCAGGGCTATCTATAACATATAGAGAGCCAAGAAAAGGTATTAAGCCATAATACCAGTCTCCACCGGAGGGGCCCGATGAGGGTGTGACACTATGCACTAACTTCAAAGAGCAGTCCTCCCCCATTCCCCATTCCAACCTCAAAACAGGGTCTGCAATTAGAGCATGAATGAGCGTGTGATAACGTTCATGCCAGCATACTAAGCTACAGTGGCTATGAGCTAACAGTTGTTGCAGGCTAAGTAATATACTAACTGCTTAGTGCACGTGAGTAAGAGACCCCCAAAGGTGCCTATGTAAGTATCTTATAAAATGCCTCATCCCGCCTGAGCTTGCCTTTGCTGAGCCAATCAGAACACACAAGTATAAAATAAAAACACTAAAGATAGTGTAGCAGTCCGGCAAATCTTCCCTCCATCTTCTCATCCTCCTTCCCAAAACGCTAATCATATATTCCCCACATCTTTCAATTTCCTCCCCTTCTCCCCCTACTTTGAAACATCCACACTGGAAGGGACAGGAAAAGGGTTTCTTATGAAGCACAGCTCAGGTTTAAACTGGAGCCCTGAGTGGTTTGGGCATCCTCTCCTCCAGAAGGAACAACATGTTGCCTGGGATTTTAGCTCAGTAAGAAACCTAATGGCTGTCTTTGGTGCTTGTGTTTTTTATTCTTAAATGCCATCAAGTCAATACTGACTTCTGGTGACCCAGCAGCTCCTGAGTTTTCTTGGCAAAGGATGACCAGAAGTCAATTGCCAGGCCTTTTACTCCAAGGCAACAGAGGGTAAAGTGACTTGCTCAAGGACAACCAGTGGGAATCAAACCCAGATCGCCTGGGTGTTAGGTTGTTGCTCTAACCACTAGGCTACTCCTCCACTCTTGCATTTGATGGGCTCAGCAGATGGAAGCTCAGGTGGCCTTGCTCCCTGATAGGTCACTGCATGTCTCCCCCTGCCTCCCCGAGTTCCACTAACTTGCTCACAAGCTTGGCCTCTTGTTACCATGTCCTGGTTCCTGCTCATGTTTCCAACTTCACCATGTGTTTCTGTTTCTTCATAGACAGCTAGGTGGTATTAAACTAGCTTTTGCACATTTCTCTGGACTCGGACTCCTTCTTAGTGAAGGTGGTGGGCTTCCCATTAGCATACCCCAGAGGGACCTCATTCTCTCTAGCTTCCTACACCTCACGCAGGGGTGCCCTCACCTATCTTACTCCCTGCCAAATTATTTTCCTTTTTAACGGTGCCGACTTTGAATGCACACCAGCCCTCTTAGTACATGGCCCTATATTAGCATGTACCTTTATGAGGTAATTTTATGAAGTCATTTTAGCACATATGTGGCAATATATGCAAGTAAGCTCTTACAAAATTGCACCAGGTGTAAAAGTATGCTCGAGGCATGCAGGCATATACTTCAATTGTAGGTGTTGTGGGGTGCGGTCTGGGTAGAACACAGGCAGAGTTGCAAAACATGCACATAGATTACAAAATGCCCTTAATTTACATGTATACTTCAATAATTTACACAAGGACATTTGGACCTGTAGGCACAATCTCTGCAGGATTTATGCTAGTATTTTATAAAGAAAATTAGGTGCCCATGTGTCTTTGTCAAGTAGGTGTAAAATGCGTGCCTTCCAGGCAACTTAATCTAAGCGCCCTGTTCTAAAATTACTTTTTTAATGCATGTGCTAAAAATAATGCAGTTTAGTCCATAAGGACTTCAATTAATTTAAAAATGTAATGTGCAAGTTTTTAGGTGTAAAAACGGTATTGGTAAGCATGATCATGGAACAAAAGTTAATCCAGTGATTCGACTTGGATTTAGCTCTCACCCTTTTTCAGCAGGTAAATTAAGGAAATTGCATTCAGGTACAGGATGTATTTTGCTGTCTCCAAAGGGTGTACGTATGCTTGTAGCTGAGGCAATCACTTACCCAAGATCACAAGGAGTGACAATGGGATTTCAACACGAGCTTCCCTGGTTCTCAGCCTGCTGTTGTAATCATTAGGCTACCCCTCCACTTTGTCCGAGTTGACCTCAGCACTTGGGGATAGAAAGGAGTATTTTTCACTGCTGCAGAATTGGCTAAGGATCAAGGATATTTAGAGGGCAAAATTTTGCATTTCATTTTTGGCTTGCTTGGGCTTTTTACTTGAATTTTGGACTTTTTCCAGGTCATTTCACACATTTGTTTTAACAAATATTTTTATCTCCCACTAGGGAGGTAATTTTATAAGGAGCCATTTATAGTTACATGCCATCAATGTACATAAGTCGCCTATTTTCAATGAAAATGCTCATGGATGGGCCTTTGTACACGTACTTTGGCCAGTCACAGTGGCTTAAGTTACAATGAGAAGCCCCCAAGCAAAGGTTTGCTGAGAGTCAGTATTGTTGAGGTGGTGGTGTAGATTCTCCCCAATTGTGCAGGTGCCTCCCATCATATGGCAGTAGCAGCAGCAAGTTTACCTCATCGTGTTTGCCACCCAGCTCCATTCTGTAAATTCACTGTGGGCCCGGCAGCTGTTCCCTGCCAGACCAAAGTCTTACAGTGTGGCTGTTATCGCGAGACTTCGGCCTGGCAAGGAACAACCACCGGGGCCCGCAGCAGACTTATGAGAATGGAGCAGCAAGGCAAACGTTATAAAGTAATTTTGCCACACTGTTGCTGCCACTGTGTAGGCCTCTTTTCTGCCCGCCACCCCCCCCCCCCCCCACACACACACACACATTGCGAGGCTGTATGGGCAGAATTTATGCTGCTGGCTGGTCATTACTCTATAAGTATGGATGTGGTCAGAGGTGGAGCACAGGCAGAACAAAAATCTAAGGGCATAAGTTATAAAATACTATAACCTACATGCATTCATTACAAACCTAGGGCTAGTGTAAGTGCCTAGATCTAACACACATTTTTGACCACTTATGCCCCTTTTTTATAAAGTATACATGTATTTTACTTTATAAACAGGTGTGAAATACGTGCATTAGAATGTACATTAATTTAGGCGCTCCTTATAAAATTACCCTCCACCTGACTTACCGTGTGTGTAAAGGGGTATATACCCCATCACGTGATTTAAAGAAAAACAAGAGGAAGGAAAAGACATGGAAGTCCTGGGATCCAGGCCAGGTTTGGGCTATTGCCAGACCTAGGAAAGAGGACGGGCTGGTATCCCGGGTAACTGATGAGGGTGGGGACAAAAGGGGCAGAGCCACAACTGGGTATAAAAGCCAGGAAGCAGAGCAGGAAAGTCTCCTGGAGAGACTCCAGTGATGAAGAGCTGCTGGAACCACTGCTGTCCTGAGGAACGACTGGGACCTGGGTTTGCCTAAACTCTACTGGATGAGGTGGTATTTGAGGATTCTGACAGAACTCTGAGTGTTGCTTGGAGGTGTTATTTGTGAGAACTTGGTACTGGAGCTTAAAATACGAACAAGAAACCTAGCCTGACAGTGGTTGATGGTGGTAGCACTGACTCAGAGGCCAGTCAAAAAACTCTCATGAGGGAGGTGTCAGGAAGGCCATATTGTGAGTCCAAAAGTAAACTGTTTTAGGAGAGGAATTGTTTAATTTCCCACTAGTGAGAAACTGACTGTGGAATCATAGAGGTCTGAAAACGGCAAAGACATTTTGTGGAACTTTCAAATATATGGACCTTGGACCTGTGTGTCTGCCAAGGGCTTTGTCAAGAACAAGCGTCCTGCCCTGGCTGAGGCTCAGCGGATTCCTACGCATATGCATCCTTGGACCTTCTTTTGAAGCAGAGTTCAAAATAACCTTGGAGACTACACCCGGCTGGAGGACAACCTACTGGACAAGGAACCCCGTGAACCTACTGAGGAAGCAGGCCAGGACGTGACAGTGTGTGAATTCATAGGTCAACGGGCATTTCAGTGATTTAGCATGCACGCAGAATTTCAAGACACACTAATGAACCAAATGTGCACTAAAGAATGCACATCCCTAATAAACATATACAATGTTTTTATCATATTTCCCTGGATTACCATATACAGGAACCTAAGGTGATCAGTTGGGAAATGGTAGAGATAGGAATGGTAAGTGGGATAAGTGCAAAGGAAACAAAGACATTAAGCAGAATGAAATCACCTCTACTTGCAGTATAATATAAAGTATGTAAGTTACGAGTAAAACAATAAAATGATCATTCATTATTAAGTCTCTAATAGCGGAAGGATAACTAAAATTTCTCTTTACTTCACCTAATCGCTTAAATACTTCGGGCTTGAATTTTTTTCTAAATACAGATTAAGACCCTTTAGCTCATAACCCATTTGGTAGTTCATCCCAAAATTAAGAGCCTAAATAAGAAAAGTTGAATGGCAGGTCATCTCTAGTTTAATCTGTGATGGCAGGTGAACTTCAAGGAATTCCATTTGACCAGAACAACTGGGGTCTATGGCTATCTGCCAGGAATAAAACTGAGATGACTAGATGGGGTTTACGGTTCCCGCAGACATTTTCTATGTTTCATTTTCTACGAAGTCAAATTTGATGGGCCTCTTGTCGTCTTTTAAACAAACTAGTCATTAAGAGGTACATCATACATGTCTATGTACCTTCACAGCTTAGACGCCCACCCTGGTATGAAATTGCACTCCACATGTAATAACTGATTAATAAAGGAAATGGTTGTCTTATTATATGATTGCATTTTCTTTATTCTGACATATCTAATATAACAAAAGAGGAAGTTTAAGTTGTAATACTCATAACCTTAATATAGAGTTAATGAACTTATTAGTTATAAAGGCATCAGTATTCAGCCATGGCAGTCAATGCTTTTTTTAAACACCGGCTACCAAGGATAAACTCTGGCTTGAATATCCAGGTTTAGCAGTGGCCATTTCCACTCTCTGAATAGTGGCGATATTCAGCCCCATAGCCAGATAGCAAACAGCATAAAGTTAGGGCTGCCTTTTTCCATGCTACCTTTTTTTTCACTTTGCAGCTTTTATTGATTTTAGCCATATACACAAATCACTACAGAAGATCAGTGATAATAATAACATAAGAAAAATAACTAAATAAAGTCAATACTTCGATTAAGGAAATGGGAGATGTGAAGCCCAATTCCATAACGGGCAAGTCTGGCCCGCAGACACTTTTAAAACAAACAGACCCCATTTGAACCTAATTCCGCATCCGCAGGTCTGGACGTGCCTGCGGGTCCAGAATCAGGAAGATAGACGCGTCTGGCAGGCATGTTCAAGCGCTATTCAGCTGGCTTCGTGCCTTGGATGCGGATACACATTTTGGACATCCCCGCGGCCACCGTATGTTGTAAAGTTACACTTTTCGGATCCTGCCTGTCCCCGCAATGTACCCACCAATGCCACCCCCCTCGGGAAAAACATGCATCTCCTAAGTCGCTTATCAGAGATAGTAGTTTGTTGATGCAATACCAATGAGAAATGACAGCTGCTGCAATCTAGACCATATACAGACTCCGTCATGCCCTGAAAAGTGCTAGGTAAGCCCAGAGCACCCCAATGTGGTATACCAAAATGAAAATATGTATATCAGGACCTACCTTGCATCATATGGTATGTGGCATTTGGAACCGGCCCCAGTGATTCCTGCCCTGGTAATCACTACAAATACACCTTAAACTGCTAGGGATGAATCTTCACCAAAACCCCAAATTAACATTGCAGGTCCCCAAAGGATGCATAATATTGCTGAGCAACAAATGTATGCCCGTTTTGTGCCTATGGCCTATAAGTAGATTTAATCTGCTGCTCTGCACTACCATTTCCCTCATCTCTCCCTACATCTCCTCTCCATGAACTCCGCTCTGCTGTCAGATTGCTTCCATCTGTGCCCCTCTCCTCTACTGCCAGATCCAGATGTCGCTCCTTTCACCTTGCTGCTCCTTACGCCTGGAATAACTACCTGAGTCTGTATGTCAGGCTTCATCCCTGGCCCCTCTCAAATCCAGGCTGAGAGCTCACCTCATCGTTGCCGCTGCTGGATTTGATCCGCTTAAGCTCCCGTTTGTTTCCATACTATTTCCCCTAGATGTATCCACAGCTGCTGTGTTGTCTGTCTCAACTAGATTGTAAGCTCCACTGAGCAGGGACCATCTTTTACATGTGTCTGTGCAGCTCTGTGTACACCTTGTAGTGCTATAGAAATGATTAGTAGTAGTTGTAGTAGGGCCTTCTGGCTATGGCATCTGAAGCCCACTTATCTGGGTACTGACATTTCTCACAGCAGTTACACCTGTTTCATCATGGTGTATGTTGGTCTATATACATCTGCTAGCTGTTTGCCTTCCCACAGTCAGCCTTGTGACACTGCTCCCCTTGTCAGGGTTGTGGGGCATGGGGGAGGGGAGATCCCTGTGCCATCACACTAAGTAGCCAGACTCCAGATATATCACCACTCTTGCTGCCCTCATTGGTTCTGGCCTGGGTAGAGATGTAGGCTGCATGGGACAATCTGGGGAATGTTGGCACTACATCAGTCGTGTCTCCCAGTGCCAGGCATAGGTGATGTATGTCTGCCCTATCATACTGCCAACAATATCTGTTCTTATTAGAATACCCTAAGTAAAATGATCCAGAAGGAATCAGAATAGGTTCCCTATGGCTAAATGTCAAAACAAGACATATCCCTATCAATAATAGGGACCCTCAGAATAAGGGCATTCAGAAGTGCAAACCGCACTAATACATGCTCAACAGCAACACCATTGGTCCCACAAAATTCGTGCTTAATACTACTTGTGCCTAAGGGCTGTATGCCATCAATAGGTTAAATTAAGCTTATAGCTGTCCTTCTGTGATAGCAGGATCTGCTACCAGCCCGTTACTAGCAAAGAAATCAAACTTTACATTGCTCTGTTTTAAGAGCCTCCTTGGGGAATCCTGACCTTAAGATGACTCTTTTATAAGAGTGGGTCTTTTAAACCCAAAATATCCTGTCTAATTTTCCAAATGTGTCCAAAAAGAAAATATATTAGGGCAAAAATATGAGCCTCCTTGACATTAGGTGGAGCTGTTTCTATGCTTTTTGGTGTGGTCTGTGTCCTGTTCCCATCCCTTATGTTTCTGTGTGGGAAAGGTCTGCCCTCCTGCTTTTCCTGTCTTGTCTGGTGCCTGCCCTGCCTCTGGAATGGACCAGCATTGGATCATTAGCTGTGACTATCTGTGACAGGGCCATACCAAGCCATAATTGTGGCCTGTGCTATTTCCACATCTGGTGTGCTCCCCCCCCCCCCCGCCCCCCGCCGGTTGCCTGCTCCTGCCCGCCCCGCATTCCCCTGCCACCGCTGCCACTTTTTTGTTTTCTCTGAGGCGACGGCAGCAGCAGTGTTATTAGGCAGGTCAGGTCCCTCCTTCCCTTCTCTGATGTAGGTTGCATCAGAGGGAGGGACCAGGCCAGCCATGCAAATTCTGAGTTGCAAAGACCCACGTCTGCATGGCTGGCCTGGTCCCTCCCTCCTCTGACGTGATCTACATCAGAGAAGGGAAGTAGGTACCCGGCTGCCTACAAATGTGGGTCTGCCTTGCTGCTGCTGCTGCCGCCACCACCTCCAAGAAAACAGTGGTGGCAGTGGCAGGACAATGCGGGAGGGGGGCCAGCAGCCTGATATGTGCCCCTAATCCTTTTGTGCCCTCTGCGGCTGCGCTGCTCGCACAGGACTAGGTATGGTGCTGATATGTGATGTCCATGTCCCTGAATCCAGATGGCTGTGTATCTGCTTGTGCTACTTCTAGCTGTGTACTGTGGTTCTGGCCCATGTCTAGTGACTTTATCTAGCCTTGGATTCCTTGTTGGTGCTCCTGTCTATAGATTATGTTTGGTTCTGGACTTCTGGAAAAGGTGAGTGAAGGGAACTGCCCCTGCATCAAAGAGTCATGTATTCTGAAACAATGACAATGACAATTATCCATATATATCAAACCACTGCCAAAGATCCATGTATATTGACCAAGTTATGGTGAAGACTAGGTGAGGATTAATCTTGCCTTGAACTTGCTGTAGTATGCACTCTGTTCCTTACAGGCGGACCAATTCCTTGTGGCTGTCCATGTCCCAGACAGGTTCCCTTCAAAGAATGACTCAGTCTGTGAAGGTGCTGATACATTTATTCACCACCTAATAAAAAAGACTGATAGAAGGACTCAGCCAAACATGAGTGCACAGCAGCTTTAGAGGTAAAGAGGTTCATGTTCCTGGAGGTTTTGTTTTCTTCCCTCTCCCTTTGGAAAGCCAACAGTTCCAGGTGCAAGGAGTTAGACCTATCTGCCTGTTAGTTAATGTACTTGCAGAATCTCTGCCATAATTTCCTTGGCTGCCTTGAGCTCTGGAAAACCCTCTGGAATTTTTGCCTTGTGAATTTCTTGATTTCTGTTCTGGAAACTTCGAAGATTTTGCTCTTGAGTCATGTTCCTAACCTATTTTGGAATGTTTGTTAGTTGTTTACCTTGTTGACTCCTGGGCTGTTAAGTTTGTTCTAGATCTTGGTTGTTCAGTCTGTGTTCCAGTTCAGAGATTCTGTGAAACTAGGTTGATGCAAGTAAAAGCAGTCACTGGCCCTTTTACTTGGGAATTCCAGGAACTTTCCAGGAACCTGCTGTACCTTTTTCTTGAAAAGATAGATAGATAGATAAAAAGCCTTCCAGCGTTTCATTATGGACTGTCTTCAGTGGTTCCAGACACACCAACAGAATTACTTTACAGATGGCATCTATATGAGCTTCATTTGCTACCTCCTCTTAAAGGAAAAGGCTTGCGCTGTGGTCAGGATAAAAACCAGACCCTCCAAATCTAGGTAATACTACCATAAATCAGATCCGCAGGGATACGGCTTTTACCTACTTAGTGGTGAGGATTTAAATGGGGACTGGTGATGATTTCAAAGTGCTACACTGCTAGTGCACAGCGCAGTTCAGGTTTCTATTCCAGCAGTGGAAGACTTACTTTAGATTTCTCATGTCTGGACCTGGATCTGGTAGATCCAGATCGTGAGCCAGATCCCCCAGATCTAATGTGATTCTTTCCCTGCTGGAATAGAAACCTGGCCTGCACTGTGCACCAGCACCGCCAGAGATTTTTCTGGCTGCAGATGCATTGTCTCTGGTTGGTCCCTTCCTCCATTACTGAGATCCAGAGGAGCCCTTTTGTGTAGGGAAATCCCTATTGTACCAGACTATAACCCACCATAACTACTGTATGGATTTGGAAAAGTAAGTCATCAAATCTAAAAGTCTTAATGCCTTCAGTGATTATTCTGTCTAGTTCAAGTACAATCAAATCCCTAACTTATGCTTGTGTTCTGCTGATTTGGCAGTGTTACTGAAGTATCATTCACTGTCCTTTTTGAAAGGTCTGAGGCAACCGCTGCATGGAAGATGATATCTGTTCACTGTTATAAAAAAGAGCAACAATGAATGTGCCCTTTACAGAAAAATCTATCTCGCACTCTTGCCCACAGGAAACAATTACAAGACTTCAACTATACTGGACCATACTGGTCTTTATCTGCCGTCATTTACTATGTTACTGCAAATTGGAAGGAATGGGAGGAAAAAAAAGGAAAAACAAAGAAATTCAGTCTGTGTAATGAAACCTTCAAGCAGAAGAAGCACTTTGAGTACAACACAGCTCGACTGAAAATCAGGTAGGAAAGAGGAAGCCAAGAGGTCTTGCAAAAGCCTATTTTTTTCTGCTTTGTCCGTGTTCTTTCTTTCTCTTATACAGTATATCCATCTATAGATAGACAGATACTGTCGACAAACATAGACAGACATATAAGACCAAAGAAGGTGGTTTGTATGTGGTCCTGTGTGCTATTCCCTTATTTTAAAGCGAATGCAACACAAAAATCTCCACTTTTAGAAACTCATCCAATTTTTAGAGTACAAGATTTTGCAAGAGCAGCATTTGAAAGTCAATGCTTATTTTTCTTTAATTTTGATTAATGTATTTATATTAATAACAAGTACTGGGTCAGACCAAGCTCCATCAAGTCCAGTATCTTGTTTCCAACAGTGGCCAATCCAGGTCACAAGTACCTGTCAGGTTCTCAAAAAGGTATACTGATTCCATGTTGCTTATCCTAGGGTAAGCAGTGAATTTCCCAAATCAGCCAAAATCCATAGTGGTCAACCAACCAACATGTTATGGTGGGATCCTGGACTGGTTTGGTAGGATTCAAGGAATGGCAATTATCAGGCAAGCTATAATTGTACCTTCCTCATCATTCATGCCAGACCAGTCAAGATCAGTGGGATATACCAAAGCATTATCTATATAAGGTGGGCTATGTCTTTGGTCTCTCTGGACCCCTGCCCCAAAGCTTGCTAATTGTCTGGTCCATAGGTGTAATCTGCAATGGCATGCAAACACATGAAGTGTTTTTTCTACATTACTGCCCTACAGATTTCTTTTGGCAAAATTGTTTTAGTAGGGCATACAAAGAATGACACCACCTTTTAGTAAGAAGAAAGGAACAATATGCAGAGAAATCCTCTCTCTAGAGGACACAAGATAAAGCTCAATACAGATCAAAACCTGCACTTCTGATACTCTCCTTGCAGAGGTAGCAGCTGCTGGTAATCTTGTCGTCTGAGTGAAGGCCCTTATGGATGCCTGTGAGAGTGGTTCAAAGGTATCCTCTACAAAGGCTTTGAAAATGAAATTCGGGTCCCAAGCTGGTATCAACTTGTGCACTGGCAGTCTGATATGTAGAGCACCCTATAATCGTATCAAATCCTTGTATGTCTTTGCCTATCTTCTGGATATCAAACTCCTATAACATGAAAGCGCAGCACACTTTCATGTTATGGGAAGCTAATAGAGCCCCCTCTCAATCCCCCTTCCAGAAAATCCCAGTTATTCCTTACTCTGCTTATTGGTGGCCATACACCTTGCTTCTGGCACCAAGCTTCAAAAACTCTCCATATTCTAATGTAGGTCAACATGGTAGTGGCCTTCATGGTCATTAGCAAAGTATTTATGACTGCACCTAAAATTCCCCTTTCTCAGCCTTGCCATTTCAAGAACCAGGCCATAAGATAACACAGAGCAGGGTTTTCTATGAGGATTTGCTCCTGCCATAGCAATCCCCTGCTGTTGGAGAAGCAAATGGCTCTGTTACTACTACCCTCCAGAATACCCTGTATTATGGGCACCTGGGCCAGTCTGGGGCTATCAAGATCACAGGCCTCCATGGGACATAATTCTTTGAACCATCTTGCCTATTAGTGGCCATGGAGGAAAAACATATAGAAGTTACCCCGGGGCCACTTCTGCACCATCAACACACCTACAGACCCCCATATTACCCACCAGCTTAAAAATCTCAGCACTAAGCATTGTATTTTATGGCCATCAGATCCATATAGGGAAACCACCATCACTCCACTACTGTATAGACAGAAACATCCTTTGCAACAGCCTCATGTGCAGCCTTGCCCCAGACATCATTGAGATGGCTGCCAACACTGAACCTAGGGTTGCAGGGGCTTTTGCCCATAATAATTATGCCACTTGCTCCTAAAGCTTGCTCACTCAAGGCTCTGACAGAAATGCTTTGCCCTGATACGTATCAAGATATTCTTGGATCTGGAAAGGAACTAGGTAACGTTTGTCCTAATTCACCAGCCATCCTAAATCTCTAGGAAGCAGACTACTCTGTGATGAGCTCCTGCTTTCTTCCTGTGATTTCATTCCATATTGACAGTCATCTAATTATAATTATGGATGTATCAGAATGCCTTTCCTCCATAGGTGCGCCAATAGCACCAACACTTTGGTAAAGGGACACAGAACTGTTTTTAACACAAAGGGAAGCACCCGGAACTGAAACTGTTCCCCAATCATGGAGAATCTGAGAAACCTCTGGAACTCTTGATGCAGAGAGATGTGGAGATATGCCTCCATAAGCTCTTTGGATATCAGAAATTTGCATTCTCACACATGCATGGCCATAATCATGGATCTCAAGTTTTTCATGCAAGGAGGTATGAACATATCTGAAATCCAAAATGGGCTGGAAAGACCTCCTTTTATGAGGTCTATAAAATACCTAGAATATCACACCTGTCATACAAGGGGACTTACATTATGGCCTGCAACATCTGGAGCTGCTGTAATGCACTCCAAGGTGCTTTTTCCATTCCTTGAGAATCTTAGGGTAATTCCAAAACCCTGTTTCTTGATGAGTGCCAGCAACTCAGAGCCATAACCTCCTGGCACTAAGGACAGGATCCAATGGTCACCCGCTGCCGGCAGCCAGGTTTGGGTGAACTCCTAGAGGTACCCTCCCACTGTTACAACTGGGGCAAGAATCCTAGAACTATCATTGTGAGGATTTGGCCCCCTGAGGTAGGGAATAACTTCATGGGCTCCTATTCCTTTAGCCTGCTAGAATCCTGTTCTGACTGAATGGCTGAAAACTTCACAACCTTCTTTTAGCCTCTCTAGCCCTGACACATCCTTTATCTTCAGGAGGATGCTATCTAGTGCCCCACAGATCATCAACCGTTTTTTCCAATTCTTTGTCGAACAATAAATAACACTTGAATGGCAGCTTACTCAGGCACACCATAAAGCTGGTATCTTCTGCCCACTGCCTAATCCAAAGAAATCTGCAATCTGATGTTACTGGTGCCATACCTTTGGCTGTTGCTTAGATGAGATCAAAAAAATCATCTACCAGAAATTCAGTTGTCAATTCTAACAAGAGATCCTGGTCAAAACTTTCCATGTAAGCTTTCTGGATCCATCTGACCATTGCCTGGGCCATAAAGCCTCCACAAATGACCAGCTGCAAGGATGCTCACATTTTTGGATTTCTGCAGCCCAAATGCATGACCTGCATTTTTTAGTATTAAATTTCAGCTGCCAAATTCTAGACCATTCTTCAAGCTTAGCTAGATTCCTCCTCATGTTATCTACTCCTTCCTGGATGTCTACTCTGTTGCTGATTTTGATAACTTTTGACCTCTGTAACCCTTTCCACTTGTTGGGCATAGAGGAGGTAATCCTGTTGGGGAACCATAGGGCCCACAGCCACACTTGCTGGTCCCAGCTGCCCTCTCCTGTCTCGCTCTCTCTCCTGCTTTTCTTTTTCTGAAAGCAGATTTATTGCTTCCAGATAAGTCTAAAGTCAATGCTGCCTGCCTGGCCTCAAGAGACCTTAGCCAGCATCCTGAGGAAGTGTGTGGGGGGGGGGGGGGGAAGAGGTACAGATGAAGCAATAAAATCCCCCAAAGGACCAGAGTTTCTGCATCTGCAGGGCCAGCAGGCTAGTGAGCCTGCCCTACCACAACCAGAACCCATCCCACATGGCAAAGCCACTCATTTTCTCTATATATGTTGATGCAGCAGAGGAACCAATCAATACTGCAATCAGTATTACTCTGTCTCCAACTGCTGGTAGGAGGGCAAATCTCACTGGACTGGACTGGTGTGATCTGGCATGGACGAAGCGGAAATGCATCTTCATGAAGGAAAAAAATATTGTTTTAAATATTTTATACCAGGTATTAATATACCAGACAGGTAAACAGCGTTTTGCAAATGGAAATATATGTGCTAAATGATATGCATATTTTTCTTCATTAATCTAGCCATTAAAGTGTATCTACATTTGTGGTACACATCGGCTTGATGGCGCACAACATAAAGCTCCTTAAGTACAGTGTTCGTGCATCACTTAATAGGCAATTTTAAGTTACATCTACCTCTAAATAAATGCTACTCTGAAGCAAGTGAAACCAAACTAGAAATGACAGACACGATTCAATCATTCTGTTATGTAGTTATAAATCAAGGTGGCAACAAAACATATCTAATCATGCGCTGATGCATATTTTATAACTACATTTACAGATACTGAAGAAACCTGATCACTGGTAATGTTTCTAACAGCTAGAAAGAATACTGAATACTGGACACAGCAGAGGAAATATGAGTCGCTAAGAAGATGTGGTTGGTAAAAAGCAGCAATTTCACAAAACCCGCTTTATAAATTATCCTCTTGTAATATATTCATGCAGGAAACTGTGGTGAAACAGATGTATAATTTTTATGTGCTCAAAGATAAAGAGCCCGATTCTGGAAGCAGGGCCGTCTGCAGAGGCTGTGTGACGACCCCGGCCACATATGACTGGCATTGAATATCCGGGGTTAGAGATTGGTGGCAATGGCGATGCGCTGTAGCAGCGCACAGGCATTCCAATTGAATATCCGGCCCGTAGAATATTAAGGAAGTAATTATACAAAGGATTTTTCATGTAAATATATTGCTAAAATTATGCACAGTGCAACCAAGTGCATAGTTGCGTGCAGCTTTAAAGTAGCATCTTCAGGGGAGGAGTTTGGATGGAGCATAGGTGAAGTCATAATTTACATGCATACTTTACGCACTAACATTTACCCGACCAGATGTAAATGTCTGTGGCTTCAAACTAGCTGCTATTTCTGTCAGATTTCTACTAGTATTTTATAGATAAATAGCTAAAAATAGGTGTCTATGTAGTCTTCACACATAGGTGACCTGTTATAAAATTACCCTCAACAAGCCTCATTTACTAACGTGCACTATAGTATAACCATTAATGCAGGATGCTAGTAAAGAGGCCTCGCTGAATAAAATGGGACCTGCTCTAAGTTTACCTGCGTTAATGATCATGCCACACTTTAGTAAACAAGACCCTAAATAAAGCATTCACAACAGACCTTAAATTATGTATTTATTTGTTTATTTATAAATATTTATATACCACCTTCCTGGGACAGGGTCATTCAAAACACTTTACCAGTCATAGTAAAACCACAATATATTAAAATAAAAATCACAAACATAAAAAGTGCACAACAAAATCATAGAGACTGCTTAACCCCTAACATAGGTCTGAACTCACTATAAAACCAAGGGCAGAAGCCAATAAAAAGGGGATGGAGGCAGGGCTGGAATGTCCACTAGGTAAAATAGGCAATTGCCAGGGGGGCGGAGCCTGATGTCCAGCGGGATGGTCGCATAACGCTGAGGCTCCCGAGAGGCCTACTCAGAATCCTGAATTAACACCTCACATATTTGGAATTTCTACTCTGATTTTGCCGGGGCACATTGGTGAGATGGCGGGGACCAAACCAACGCGCCTGGAATTCGGGTCTCCAGCGGCTTCTCACGGCAAACGTTCCAAAATTGAACCTCCGTCTCCGCAGAAGGGGCCGGCCTCGTGCGCGGGCCCCGAAATGCAGCAGGAAATCCTCGTAGAGATTAGAGGGGTCAAAACCCTTGTGCAGGCAAACGGTGAAGCACTCCAAGCGCTGCGGGACGATCTTGGTGTGTTGCAAAGCAAGCTCGAAGGTCTTTCTTTGCGTCAGGACAAAATGGAGAGCATATTGGACTCCCATGCGGCCCGGTTGTCCAAACTCGACAAAGTTGAACGACAGGTGCGGGCCTTGCAGAAAGAGGTGGAAGATGGCAATAATAGAGCGCGCCGCAATAACTTACGACTCGTGGGCATACCGGAGGGAGCGGAATCGGGTGACATGAAAGAGTTTTTATGCAAGGTCCTCCCTTCCTTGCTCCAAATCACCTTTACCAAAGATTTGGAGATTGATCGCGCTCATCGTGTACCCACAAGCATAACGCTCAACAGGAAGACCCCGCGGCCTATCATTTTTCGACTATTGAGATATCAACACGTGGAGCAAATTCTAAGTGCCTCTCGGGCAAAGGGCCATATGGAGTTTGAGAGCCACAAGATCTCCTTCTATCCCGACTTGTCTAAACCCACAGTCGACCGCCGAAAGCGCTTTCTGGAATTCCGGCCGAGGCTTCAGCAACTACAAGCACGCTACGGCCTGATGTACCCGGCCAAGCTCCGAGTCACGCTTCACAATCAGACAAGAACATTCGAGGACCCTGATCTACTAGCGGAGTTTTTGGATTCCAAAGAAGCCGACTTGATGCGCTGACTTCCAGATTACTCCTGCAAGCCTTCTTATACCCGCTGTACCTGCCATATTGGATCCGCCGCAGCCTTGCAAAGAGTCTGGCATGGGTAGTCTATTGCCTTATTCTTGATGGTATCTGTGACCCGACTCCATCTACCCACAGCAGCCTCGATGAGTATCAGAGACAGTGTTATTATGGACTCTGGTGTTTCTTTCTTTCACATACATGTCCTCTATTTCCTCTCTAGGGCCTCCTCCCGCAGACATCTGGTCGCCATATTCTTTGGGGGTTTTGCTTCTTCTCTAAGATACGTTGGTATATACTTTTCAATATGAGGTGTATTAGCTAGAATACTCGGTGATTACGACATTGTTGTACCGCTTCTGCTTATGTTCTATGTTATTAAGCGCCCTTACCCACAATGTCTCCTACCGACTGATGGCACCATGTAAGATTTTTTCATTAAACGCAAAAGGCATCAATAATCCGATAAAACGGAAGAAAATCCTAAGCTACCTTACTTAGGAAGCAGCGGATCTGCTTTTTCTCCAATAAACGCACTTCAATTCGAAGGAAACTCTTGAACTCATATTAAACCTTACATGGTGGCCGCTTATTCCCCTGCAGTTTCTAAGAAATGTGGGGTTGCCATGCTGGTTTGGAAGTCTCTGCATGTTACTGTTGTTGCGACTAGCTCAGATACAGAAGGTAGATGGTCTAGAGTTCTCCTCAAGATAGGTTGTCTAGAAGTTACATGTATATGCCTTTCCGCTCCTAATGTTGATGACCCTGCCTTTTTCTACCATTGCTCAGGTTGCGCAAGCTTCTCCTAATACTTCACTGATCATGGGGGAGCGCGAATTGCAAACCACTATAACCCCTGTGCAATGGAGCGTTTTGGAGTAAACTGGTGCGGGTTTCCCGGTCTGCCTCTGTTACCCAGACTCTCTTCTTCTCTGCACACAGATGCTCTTATGCCCCAGAAAATTGGTCAAATGGAACCCAAATGCTAGGGACCTGTGTTGGTCTAGCCATACTGATGTGGGATCCTTCGTTCATGTTCTATATGAATGTCCTCAACTGCAGGTCTATCGGGGGGCGGGTCTGGGGTCGTACTCAATCAATCTTACACTTTCCCTGCTCCTTTTCTTGGAAGGTCGTGGGACTCTGCTCCGTGGCGGAGGTCCCCTCTCTTCCTAAGAAGGGTCGCTCTCTCCTTGATTTCATGCTAGGTATAGCCATATGCTTAATCACGAGGACTTGGAAGGATAGCTCTCGACTTACTGTCCATGAATGGTGGAACCTTGTCTGCTTATATAGTAAATATGAGCAGATACCTCGGAGAGCTATTCCCCATGTCCAAACTTAATCCTGCTTATGGCAGATCCCTAATGATTATGTACAATCTGCTTATTGCTCCAACATGCCTGTATAATGTGCACTCATCATGTTTTAGGTCACCGTTAGGTTTTGTAATGCAATCATGTAAGTACACGCCCGCTTTGGGAATGCTTAGTTTTCTAGAGAAGAAGCAGGGGGGAGGGGGGTGGTAGGGGTTTACTTTGGTGTATGTATTACATGTTATGTATTTGTCTTTAGCTGTATGTCTTCCTTTCCTCTGTTGTTATAAAACGAAAATAAAGAATTAAAAAAAAAAAATAGGCAATTGCCTAGGGCAGCAGTTCCTCCCAGCAAAGCAGCAGTTCATTGCTGCCCGGCCCACCATGCCCCCCCCCCCCCGTCTCCCAGCATCCATCTTCTCACCTTGGGGAGGCAGGGCAGCACGACAGTGCCTCGCTGCATTGGGCTTTAAAGTGCCTGTGCTAGCACACTCACAGCCTGCCGCTCCTGTCCCCTTTCATCTCCCCCTCACACCTGTCCACCTAATACACGCCTCATCAGAAACAAGAATACGCAGACAAAATGCAACTCACTCCCTCAACATACAAAAAACCATCAGAAAAACAAAGAAAACCACAAGCTCTAGAGCTTTCTCCTTTGCTGTCCCCACTCTCAGGAACGAACTCCCAATAACTCTTCGCCTGATGAAAGATCTTCATCAATTCAGAAAAGAACTCAAAACCTACCTCTTCTCTGAACATTTTGAAATCCCCTACCTCCAGAGAGCCACCCCCCAGCAATCACAGAAACATTCCCACAAAACTCATGAAATCACAAATGACTAACTCAGACAGACCCTCCGCTATTAATACAAATGTCTTACGATGGAAAAGGAAAAAATCCAAAATGCACACAAGTTCAATTGAAATATATGTTTAATGTCTATTGTCCTCTGTAACATATTGTTTATTGTTCTTTGTAAATAGTTCCATGTAAATAGTTTTAAAACTGTTCCATGCAATGTTACCTGTACATAGTTACAAATACCGTTCTATGTAAAGTATACAGAAGTATACAAAATTGTTAACTGTTCCATGTATACCGCCCTTGATCTCTGGAAGGGGCGGTATAGAAGAATTAGATAAATAAATAAATAAATTCAATGCAACTTCCTGCTGCAGGAAGTTGCGTCAGAGGGGGGCAGAAGCGGCATGCTGTGAGCGCACTAGCACAGGCAATTTAAAGCCCAACGCATTAGAAGCATCAGCACATTACCCCCTCCCTAATTTGAGAAGATGGATGCTGGGGGGGGGGGGGGAGGGCGGCATGGCTGGCCAAGCAGTGCTGTAATCTTCGGGTGACAGCATGGAGGGTCTGCCTAGGGCAGCAGAAACCCTCGGATGCAAGGGTTAATCTGAGACGATAAAATAGACCTTCAACCTCTTTCTACAAGACATGATGTTCATTGCATAACTTTGGTGAGAAGCTATACCATAGAAGTGAAGTGGCTACCGAGAATGCCCTCACTCTCCAACAAGACATTCCCAACATGTGGGTGGATAGAACTTTTAATCTTCAACCCTAGGAAGGGCATACATTTCTGTTCAGTGTGCACCAGATTAGCATATCGAACAGGTGTATATTATAAAGAACCTTAAATGTTAAAATCATCAGTTTAAATTGAGCTTATTCTTTCACCGGCAACAAATGAAGACTAACCAATGATGGTTGAACATTCTCCCTCTTATCAGTACCTGTTAACATAAGATATGCCATACTGGGTCAGACCAAGGTCCATCAAGCCCAGTATCCTGTTTCCAACAGTGGCCAATCTAGGTCATACGTACCTAGCAGTTTCCCCAAAAGACACAGGTTCCACAATGCTTGTACTGGGTCAAGCATTGATATCCTGGGTCCCTTTTTAATAATGGTTTATGGACCTTTCCTCCATAAACCATATTTTGAATAATCTGGAGCTTCCTAGACATTTTAGCTAAGAGCCCAATATGCAAACAATTGCAATAATCTATAACACTCAGTATCAGACAAACCTCCCTCCATGCTTCTGCTAAACGGTACTGCACTTTCACTTGTCGCTAAAATTCATCATCTTGGGATCATTCTGGACTCTCAGCTTTCCTCCCATGATCCTATTAGTGCAGTGGTTAAGAGTTTGATTTTGGCTTTACGATGGATACGTTCTATCCAGTCCTTCCTCTCTTCCGCAGCCCTTACTACTTTGATTCTTATCTTGGTCATATCGTGCTTAGGTTATTGTAATTCTGTTCTCACTGGCTTTGCTAACTTTCAGATTAAAAGACTTCAAAACATTCAAAACAAAGTGGCCTGTTTACTCGCAAAAATGCAATGCATGCCTTTGAGTCAGTCCTGACTCCTGGCGACCCAGAAGCTCCTGGGTTTTCTTGGCAGTGTCACCGGAAGTAGATTGCCAGGCCTTTCTTCTGAGGCAATGGAGGGTTAAGTGACTTGCCCAAGGCCACAAGGAGTGCTAGTGGGACTTGAACCCTGGTGGCTTGGTTACCAAGCCAGTGTTCTAACCACTAGGCTACTCCTCCACATGTTTCTAAATCTGATCACATTACCCCTCTCCTTTATTGTTTCCACTGGCTCCCTGTCTCATTTCGTATACAATTCATGATTCTTACGTTAACTCACAGTCTTTTACACTGGCATTCCTGTGTACCTTTCATCCTCCAGTGCGCTATGCTCCACCCATGTTGTCTCTTCCTCCTTCTGCTCTGCAAGCCAGATATGAGTCTATACGACAATCAGCCTTTTAAACTTATACACAAACTGAGCACCCTAGGGATGGACCCTAAAGTTACTGATTGGGTTAGAAATTGGTTAAGTGGGAAGCGACAAAGGGTACAGGTAACTGGAGCTGACTCTGAGGAGAAGAAGGTTACCAGTGGTGTGCCGCAGAGATCTGTCCATGGTCCGATTCTTTTTAATATCTTTGTTAGTGATATTGCAGAAGGGCTGTTGGGTAAGGTTTGCTTGTTTGTGGATGATACCAAAATCTAAATAGAGTAGGCACACAGGAAAGAGTAGATAATATGAGGAGGGATCTAGCTAAGCTTGAAGAATTTGGCAGCTGAAATGTAATACTAAAAAATGCAGGATCATACATTTGGACTTCAAAAATCCAAAGGAGCGGTACAGTGTAGGGGGTGAGGTACTTCTGCCACAACTGAGACTGCCTTTGATCTACCCGGCCTTTGATCTTAATGCCTCTCTGCTCTTTCCTTTCATGGTCTTTTCTGCTCTCTCCTACCTGTTTTCCTTTCCCTGTCCTGTCATGAAATAGAGTTCTTTTTATTCTTTCCTGGTCATGAGCCGTCTTCTTTTATTTTTTTTTTGTTAATTTGTAAACCACCCTGATATAATAAGATGTGATATATCAAGAATCTTAATAAACATAAAAAAGGAGGTGATAGTGCCTCTGTATAAGTCTCTGGTGCAACCTCATTTGTAGTATTGTATGCAGTTCTGGAGACCGCACCTTCAAAAGGATATAAGCAGGTTGGATTTGGTGCAGAGGGTGTCTACTAAAATGGTTAGTGGTCTTCATTATAAAGCATATGAGGACAGACTTAAGGATCATAATATGTATACTTTAGAGGAAAGGCGGGATGGGGCAATTTTATAGAGACATTTAAATACCTCCATGGCATAAATGCACAGGAGGTTCTCTTTCAATTGAAGGCAAGCTCTGCTATGAGGGGACATAGGATGAGAGTGACAGGAGATAGACTCAGGAGTAATATGCAGAAATGCTTCTTTACGGAAAGAGTAGTAGATAACATGGAATAGTCTCCCAGTGGAGGTGGTGGACACGAGGACAGTATCTAAATTCAAAAAAGCATGGGACAACCATAGAAGATCTCTAAAGGTAAAAAGAGGACTATTGTAGTTGATATGGAAGGGCAGTCTAGATAGGCCATGTCTTTTTCTGCTGTCATGTTTCTATGTTTTTTATTTCCTTACTCTTCATTTATGGAATAGCCTACCCCCTGAACTACAGCTGGAACCCTCCTTCGAAAAAATTAAGCCTTCACTGAAAACTCATCTTGATCATTTTCTTTCCTTGAATCCTGCTAGACCAATCCACACTAGTGGATTATGCTCCCTTGCCAGCAGGTTGAGGCAGATTTGAGCAACTTTCAGTGATATCATCACTTGGCATATTTGTTGGTGCAGCACTGGGAGAAGCCAAGCAGTAAGCAAGATTGAAAAACTCAGAAATAAACTACCAGTGTTAATAATCAACCATAAATTGCAATAAACAGTTGAAACAAATATTTGGTTCTCTTACTCTGCATCAGACAGAGACTGACAAGACAACCAAGAAGCAGCAGTGCTCCCAAACCTGTAGGAAAAAGTCTTCCAGGGCAGGTCATGAACCAGTCTAGCGGGATTCAAGAAAAGAAAATTATCAGGTATGTAAAATTTCTCCTTTCTTATCATCCCGCTAGATCAGTCTGGAAGAGTGAGACATATGCAAGAAATCAGGACCCAGAGTGTGAGGAAGATGATGCTCTGGAAAGAACTACCCTGCCAAAGGCACCATCCACCCCGGCTCCCACATGCAACCTGTAGTGCTTCACAAATATGCTCAGAAATGGCCTTATGTATAGCCTCTGGAGACACTGAAGCAAACTACCCAAGAGGAGATCTGTGCTCAAGTGGAATAAGCTCAGACTCCCTCCAGCACATGTTTTTTTTTTCCATTCAAAGGATATGCTGAATAAATAGACTCCTTAATCCAGTGGGCAATAGAAGACTTGGTGCGTAGACAGTGACATATTTCTTTATTGCAACCAACCAAACCTCTATACTTATTTATGTATTGCAATACCCTTTTATGTATTAAAACATTTTTATAAAAGATTATAGTAGTGTCTGCTTAGGTTCTTCAAAAAGCAATTAGCCTGCATATATGATCCTGCCCTACAGTTATATGTTTTATTATTTTGTATATGGTGTGTATTTTATTAATTAATACTGTATATGTATATATTATATTAATTTTGTATTATTCATTTTTTAACTTTATGTATATTTAAATTTTTTAATCTGTTGTTTTTATGTTTGTTTGAGGTTTCGGTTTCCCCTTGAGGAAGGCCTTTGGCTGAAACATGTAGGGGTTTGGTTGGTTGCAATAAAGGAATTTTTCACTGTCTACACATCTGCTTTCTGGCTTGGTGGTGTTTGTGTAGGAGTTTTTGCTCTCTGCTGGATCGATTAATAAAGGACTTGGCCACTGCTTGTCCTTTCCTCAGACTGCTGAAGAGGAAAAAAAAATGATCTGAGCAACTGAAAATATTAGTAACCTCCTAGATATTTGACCAATAGCCTCCTCATGTCTATCTGACACATAGAAGGGTCCACTTGAAAATAGTCTTAAGTGAGGGCAGGGAGGATAATGGTCTGGTTTAAGGAGACAGCAACTTTGGGAGGAAGGACAGCACAGTCTATGAGCAGACTAAAGTCATAGAGATGATCATAAAAGAATCCCTGCCGGACAAGGCCTGCAACTCTGACACCTGCCTGGCGGATGCAACATCCACCAGGAAACCAACTTGTTGGTCACATCATTGAGAGAGGCAGCATATAGGAGGCTCTTTCAGCACCTTCAACACCAGGAAGAGACTCCACTGAGAGACCACTGGACACACTGGCAGATGGATCTACTTCAGTCCCTTAAGGAAAAAAGGAGACATCGAAGTGGGAAGCCAAGGATATCACTTGAACATGCCCACAGTGGCATGTAGTGCCACTACCTGAACCTTGAGAGAGTTCAGGGCTAACCACTGATCAAGCTCTGGCTGCAAAAAGGATAAAAACAGCCATTATGTCCACCTTATTTAACCTCCAGAGCTGGAGAGGAACATCATCTCTTGAAAACCCTCCTAATTCCCACATAATCAAAGGAAGTAAATGCCCACTGGGCCCTGAGAAGATGCCCACTACCGCCCCAGAGTAACCCTTCTTGGACAGCCTATGCCTCTCAAGGATCATGCTGTAAATGGGAAGCAAATGGAATCTTCCATCACTAGAGGTCCTGTAACAGATGGCCTCTCTCCTGAGCCAACACAAGAGGGGACCTTGCCCACAGGCCCAACAGACCTGCATACCATGGTCTGTGCAGCCAGTCCAAGGTCACTAAAATTACCAGCTGAGACTAAATCTTCCACAGAAGACAGCTCACCAAGGTGGGAAGACATACAGGCATTCCTCCTGGCGCACTCCTATAGCAGGGCATCCAAGTCCACTGCTCGTGGGTCCCTATTGAGGCTGAAAAATGTTTTCACGTTGGCATTCACATGAGTTGCCATCAAGAATAATACTGGAAGGCCCCACCTCTCTATTATGAGGTTGAATATGCAAGGGCACACTCACTGGAAACAACAGTATTCCAACTCAAGAAGTCAGCCTGCACATCATCAGCACTTGTTATGTGGGCTGTGGACAGAGACATCAGATACTCCGCCTTCAAGCAACACAGTTCCACTACCTTGAGAGCCATTCCAGCACTGTGAGTTTCACCCTTCTTGATGACATATGCCATGAAAGGTTGCACTGTCCGAGAAGATGCAGATCATTTTGCCTACCAGAAAAGGCTGGCACCTCTCTAGAGCAAGGTGGATAACCCTGGCCTCCAACAGTCAATCAACCAGGATGCCTCTTGAGGGGACTACAGGCCCTGAACAAGCTGGCCTAGACAATTAGCTGCCCAGTCTTTTAGGCTGGCATCTGTGGTGACTATCACTCAATCTGGTGCTTCCAGAGGCATCCCAATCAACAGATGGTGAGACTGTAACCACTAAATTAACTGATTCTTGGTCTCCCAAGGGAAAGGAATAATTTGGTTGCACTGCAGGGAACAGGAAGACCCCAGACACAGCAAATGATTTTTAAAGGGGCACATGTGTGCCCTTGGCCCAAGGGACAATATCCATAATCTGTTATGTTATGTAACTGTACTGTCTAAATGTTTACACGTACCCTAATGTTAAATGTAACCCTCCAATTGTGATGTGACGTGACGTGACCACCTTGATTGAAGGATAAGGTGGCATACAAATCTGTCTAAATAAAAAAATAATCAATGTCATGGACCCTGGGAATTGGAGGTAGCACTTGACTCTGGGAGCTCACTGAGGAAAAACCACCCCAGATTGGCTCAATAGCTTGAGAACCCTCTCCAGCATTAGGAAAAATCAAACCAGGAGAGTGGTGAACTGAGCATTGAGGTATTTCAAGTATTGTGGAGAGATCAGGCTGCTACTGGGATACAGTGTCACCAACCCCAGCCTTTCTAGCCTGCAAATCACTAGAGCTGTGCCATCCCTGGACTTCTGAAGGGAGTCCATCCTGCTGTCCAGGAATAGATGAATATGGAACCCCTGTCCTTGCAGAAACACTGCCACCACAGTGGCATCCTAGGACATAAAAGTGAAGAAATCACTGGTGTTCCCGAATGGGAATAGGGAAGTACTCTTTGGAAAGATCCAGGAAGGAAAAACTCCCACTGCTAAACTGATGCAATAACTGATCTGATGGTCTCTATGAGGAAATATGGGACACTGTCCAACTTTAGGCTCAAGAGAGACTGGAAGAAAACTTCCTTCATAGGCAAAAAAACCAGATTGAATAATGCCCCTGGTCCTGCTCTGCGGAGCGCACAAATAGAATAGCCTGCAAGTGCAGAGGACACTATAGATTTTCACTGACTGGGGATCTCAAGGACCCAGTGGTCTAGTGTGATATGGAAACATTCCGAGAGAAACAGGCTTGACCTTTGTTAGCTTTAGTAAGCTCATAGGATGAATAGGGCATATTCAGACTCCTAGTCTGAGGGTGTCACTAAGCTCCATGCAAGGCCCATGTGATGCATGTCTAGCCCCCTTGGGCTTATCTTCTGGGAATCTCTCAGGATGAGTCTCACCCAGACCTTTCACAAACTTCTCCAGGTCCTCCCCGGAAAGCAATTTGCACCTAAAGGAGTGCTTGCTCATAGCTTAGAGATAGCTTCAGTTATCAAAATGCAAAGCAAAAGCTGCCACTTAGCCTCTACTACCTCTGCCATGGACTTAGAGATGATGCCAAACAAGTGATACAGCACATCAGCCACATACGTGGCTCCAATCTCCAATCTCTCCATCTCTGGACTATCCAGAAGCTGCTGGACCCAGCGTGAGAAGGTTCAGGTCACCATGCCTGCACACAAGGTCTTCTAAGAGTCTAAGCCAGGCACCACAAAGGCATTCTTAAGGAAAGTCTCTACCTACCTATCATGAGACTCCTTGAGCACAGTGCCCACCTTCCGCTGGGATAATTGTGCACTTTGAAAAAGCCGTAACAAGGGCTTCTATCTGCAAAAGCCCAAAAGGTTAATTCAGATGATCCAAGGGTCAAGGGTCCTGCTGAGACAGAACCTTAGGACCCCTAGGGCACAGCTCAAAAGATTTCTCCCTGAGATACTATCAGCTGCTGCAGAGGATCAGATACAAGAATGAATGTAGCAGGAGGCCCAATAACTTCCAGGAAAGGGGCTGCCCAC
This sequence comes from Ichthyophis bannanicus, assembly GCA_033557465.1. Classification (NCBI taxonomy): domain Eukaryota; kingdom Metazoa; phylum Chordata; class Amphibia; order Gymnophiona; family Ichthyophiidae; genus Ichthyophis; species Ichthyophis bannanicus. The sequence goes on along the minus strand of CM066039.1, from coordinate 63,168,547 downwards.
TAACTTCACCTGAGAGCAGGCTCTACATTATGCAGAGCTGCAAAAGCATCCTGAAAGGCTATAGGAACATCCCTTCTGCAAAACAAGTGGATAACGGAGATTCTAGTTTTCCACTAGGGGAATTACCACATCCTCCACTACATCCCAATCAATTCCCATAGAAGATAAGGTGAAGCTCCCAGACAATCAAAAGGGTGAAGCAGGGCATTTAACCCCTCACTACTTGTGACAGAGGGGCTTGAGTTTCCCGACTCCCCTGTAAGGGAGGCCTGGGCCTCAGACTCCAGCAACGGGAGCTGTCAAGCATCTGGAAGAAAATGAAAACAGCCCGTGAGCTATTTCAGGAACTTCCCCTCAAGTTGGTCAAAAAAAGGGACCAAGGGCCATGGAGGGCTTCCAAGGACCAACACACTTGAGGCTATGGCCAACCTACCAGGCTCCCTTTTCGCAGGGATCAAGAAGCCATCTTAAATGGCCACAGTGCTAACTGGTGTGAAAAAAAACCCACAGAGCAACAGAGGTCACAGAAATGACATAGGGCCCTGGGTTTCCTAGAGGGGGGTCCCAACATGCCCAAAAAAATGTGGACCAGGCATTCCCACCATAATCAGGCCACAGATAAAACAATTACAGTTTGCGAGCTACATCAGGTTGTGCGGCTAAGCACTGCAGCAGCAAAGGGAAAAAAGACCATGAAAAAGCCCGCCGAGAAAAGGAGCAATGGCCCTGGCAAAATGGGAGTCTCAAAGAGAATCTCAGCACCTGTTGGCCAGATCCAGGAAGCTTGAACAGGGAATCCCCAGATGCCCACACAGGCCTGGGAAGCCCAGCTGCCAAGAAAAGCTTTTTTTTTTTTTTTTTTTTTTTTTAAATTTAGAGCTGCTTTACTGCAAGCAGCAAGAGAGCCAAACACAATCCATTAAAATCAATGGGAGGAAAGAAAATCAAAATCAGAAAAAAAGGCAAAGACAAAATATGAATACAGATAGAAAACAGAAGGAGGGAAAGGGGCCCTGGGTCCAACTCAGCAACCCCCCTCGAGGGAACCATCTGGTCCTCCTGGCCACTCTCCAGCCCACCATGTGCTATGAACCAATGGGCAGCAGCACTGGACACAGGGCAAACTCTCGGCTCCAAGAGACATGAGCATACCCAAACTCTGAGCAAATGGTTAACCTACAGGTCTCAGTCACAGGCCACAGGACCATAGTCTGGGCCAGAGGAGACAGGCCTATCTGCACTACTGCACCAGTCCACACTCTTTGTCATCTGCAAGATGCAGACAAATACTGGCTTCTCTCAGTGCTGCATCAGTAGATATACTGTACTAGTGATGACAATACTGAAAGTTGCTCAAATCTGCCTTCACCTGCTGGCAACAGAGCATAATCCACTCATCTGGACTGTCTAACAGGATGACAAGGAAGTGATGATTCTGTATGCACTTCTACTCAAGAAGGGGGAGAATAAAAGACAAAAACAATACTTTGGATAAGGATAATTCTGGCAGTTGATCATACTAAGGGTAATTCTGAGGTGATTTAAGAGAGCAGAATGTTTTTTAACATGCTCAAGTAAGCACTTATAAAACTACCCTGGTGTATGCACACATAAAAGTAAGCATTAGGAAAATATGGTTTTGCTGGACCCCTCTCTCTACGCACTATTATGTTTAAATCCTTGTACATGAGGGCGAAGGGGTGGAGAATGAAGCACAGTTGCTAGATTTTATAGTGATGATAGCTGTGAAACTTTTATTGAATAGTTGGAAGGATCTGGCTGCTGTGACATCATAGAGTGGTGGAACACCTTCTGTCTTTATAGTAGATATGAATATGCAGCTGTTGAGAAAAAGAGGGGTAAGGGGTGATGGACATTTGATTCAACCAGTGGAAATATCTAAAAGAGTATGTACAGTTGTGAATAACATTACTGGCACCCTTGCAGTTCAACCCCTTAATATCTGATATCGCCTAAAAAAAAAGTGGCCAGTGAAATGGTTTTGGCTATATATACACACATATTTGACACATAAAAGAATCAAATAAAACAAGACCAATTTAAAAAAGAAAATAGTAGGAAATGGTATAAAGACTGGGACATTGCCAGGACATGATTATATCGCAATTTCAAATTACTCCATAAGGAATGACAATGGATTTTCAGATTACAATCAATAGCTCCTCATGGGATTTATGCTGAGGTGGATTGGTGGTCATTACATCACTGATAACTGGTTGGGCATTTCATTGTCTGAACAGCTGTTTCTCTGATGTCACAGTACTATATAAACAGGAAACGGATATGACAAGGTCATTCGCCTGAGGAAGAGCTTTGACTATGGATGGCTTGGAACACAACGTGGTGTAGAGGGAACCTTGTCGTTTTTGAAAATAGCCAGAATACCGTCTTCCGGACCAGTGCAGCTGCATGTGTGACGGAGTCTGTTGATGTTAGACAGAGCAGAGCGATGCTTTCATCGTTGGAAGACTTTTTTTGAACTGGTAGCTAAGTATAGCATAAACTAGCGGGTTACCTTAGCCAATAAGTTTACTCTTCATGTTTTGTTGGGAGATTTGCAAGGTATAAATGGTCTTCCAACTATCACTGTGGAATGGCATGCTTATGTGCAGTCAGTTCCATGATTGTAGGCCTTTGTACGGGTCTTCATAAAATTGATTAAAAAGGAGGACCCACCACAAGAGGGGAGTTCCACTCATGGTGGGTTATCTGACAAAAAATTATTTTTTATTTTTGTTAGGTTTTGTTTAATTCTTTTTAGAAATCATTTAAGTTTAGGGGATACACATATTGATGATTTTGATAGGTTTATTTTGGATTATAATTTAGGACATGATTATAGGAACCCTTATAAACAATTCAAATCACTTTGAATGGAAGACCCACATTCCCATTGCAGTAAAATTAGACACACCTGTGATCTATTGTCAGTACTCATATGACTTGAATCAACCAATGAATGATGGCTCTAATGTTTAAAATGTACACATTCACTCCCTGTTCCATTTTCACAATGGTGAAGACAAGAGAGAGGCCTGATACCATCAGAAAAGCCATTATCAAACTTCAAAGGGGTACAAGGCCATCTCCAAAGCCCTTGGAATGCCTGTGCTTACAGTTTGCAATGTTATTAAGACATTTTCTGCCCATAGAACTGTCAAGAACCTCCCAGGACATGGTGGGAAGAAGAAAATTAATCCAAAAAGTCTTCGAAGGTTAGTGCAAATTGTTGAGAAAACATCATGTACAATATCCAAAGAGCTTACGGCTGACTTGGAGCAATTTGGAGTGTTGGTTTCAACCCGCACCATACGCCGCACACTGAACAAAGAAGGACTTCATGGGCAAAGGCCAAGGAGGACCCCACTTCTCAAAGATAGATATAAAAAGGCAGGCCTGACCTTTGCCAAAATCCATCTTGAGAAATCACAGTCCTTCTGGGAAAATGTTCTGTGAATAGATGAAACCAAACTTGAGCTCTTTGGCATTACATTTTACAGGCGAAGAAATGAAGCTTTTAAGGAAAAAAAACACCCTTCCTACAGTTAAATATGGTAGAGGTTCCATAATGTTGTGGGGCTGTTTTGCTGCCTCTGAAACTGGAGGCCTGCAACATATTAAAGGAATCATGAAGTCAGAGGACTACAAAGGTATTTTGGAGTGAAATATGCTACCTAGTAGGAGTGGAGGAGTAGCCTAGTGGTTAGAGCAACTGCCTAGTACCCAGAAAATCAAGGGTTCAATTCCCACTGACACTCCTTGTGACCTTGGGCAAGTCACTTTACCCTCAATTGCCTCAGAAGAAAAGGCTGGCAATCTACTTCTAGTGATACATTGCCAAGAAAACCCAGAGGTAGCTGGATTGCTATGAGTCAACACTGACTTGATGTCACTAAAAAAAAAAATGCTACCTAGCATCAGAAAGCTAGGTCTGGGTCAAAGGTCATGGGTCCTCCAGCAGGACAGTGACCCAAAAGTACAAGGGAATAGTTAAAAAGGAAAAAAAATGGACTATTTTAAACTGGCCAGCAATGAATTCTGATTTCAACCCAATCGAGAACCTTTGGAAACAGCTGAAATCTGCAATTAGCAAAAGGAATCCTGGAAACATTCATAAGCTGGAAGAAATCACAATTGAAGAGTGGGAGAAACTATTAGCAGACAGATGTATGAAACTTATAGATGGCTGCAAAACCATTTGGAGGCTGTCATCACTGCCAAAGGTTGTGCAACCAAATATTAGTGAAGGGTGCCATTAACCCTGTCCAGGTCATATTTTGGGTTTTTTTCTTGGAAATTAATATGTCTAAGTTAAACAGGCTTATTTTTGTTGAATACCTTTGAACATATTATTAAAATATTATGATGACATACAGTTGGAATATTTTTTCAAGATATTGTACACAACATACCTAAAATGCAGGGGTGTCAATAATGCTGACCACAACCATATCTACCATATCTTAATCCTCCATTAATGAAATGAGAGATGGCTGTTGTTGCTTGTTTTAGATTTCTAACTTATAAACTTTTTTGGTTTGACATGCTGGAAACTTTATTAAAGAAATTTGAATTTAAAGATTTTTATTTTGCCATGTTCTTATAACAGAAAGTCTATGAAACCAGGCCAAGTATACTATCAGAAACATTTACCAACCCTAATCCAGATAAAAAAGCTGACGGATCAACTGCTTAACCATTAGCTCCATTAAAGTTATAAGTTACTACTCTAGTGATATGGCAATGAATTATTCTGTTCCTTTTACGCAGACATTTGTGTAAACATACAGTTCTTAATATATCTAATTGAATAGTTACGTATATGTGCAGTTGTTAATATACCTTTAAATTTGTACCCACAGTACAATAGCCTGTTAATAATTCAATGTAATACAAATGATCATTGTTACTTGTAAACTGCTTTGCCTCAGAAAAAAGCAGTTTAGAAAAATGCATAAAATAAAAATAACTAACTGGATAACCAGGATCTGGCTTAAGCTTGGCAAATGTCTCTGATAAAATACTTAGATATGGTTTCACAGAATTTCTGGCACAAGAACATGGCTAAAGAAAAGTCTTTGGAGTAAACCTCTATAGGCACCTCTGACATCATCAATACACCAAAAGACTTCACCAAGGTACGCAAGAACATCGCAAGAAGAGCTCTATCGCTGGCGGCACCTGCAATATGGAACGCCCTCCCTGATGACCTACGATCGACAGAGGACATCAAGAACTGTCGGAAACAGCTCAAGACGATGCTCTTCATTGAGCACTACGGTGATATCACATAATTCTGCCTGCCAGCTCCCGGACTACATACCAACCCTCCCTCCCTTTCTCACTCATGTACATAGCATTGTAAAGTAGTGCACGCTGTAAATAGCCCACCACGAATCAACACCAACTTACACACACAGTCATTCACTGTATAACACTGCATGCACACACAAATGACAATATAATTTGATTGGTTGCTGTGTACACTGCCTTGATTACAGGAGAAAGTGGTATATAAATCCTTTTAAATAAATAAATAGTAAGAGTCAATAGATTTAAAAGGAAAGAAATCCAGGAAGGGTTTTCCACAAAGCTCAAGAACAGTCAAGCTTTGTGCCAATCAGAAAACAGGAAAGAAGGGCACCAGAAATACAAGACAGTTAAAAGCAGACTGGCTGGAGGCAACTCTCTTGGGGGCATAATAGCTCCTCTTGCAAAACACTACCTTCCAACTCGAGTTACCAGTCTGAGTCCAGGCTGTGATAACAATGGAGTAAAAACACAACATTTCAGAGCTTTTTTTATATCAAGTTTGGATTATAAAAGATACGAAACAACTATTTATTTATTTATTTAACCAGTTTTGTATACCACCTTATCCTTCAATCAAAGTGGTTGACAAGACAACAAAGGACTTACATGTCGAGAGCATGGGAAGATCAAATACAATACATTACAATATAAATACAGTACAAATAGTAAATTATAATATTATCTCATAGTGAAACTGGATATACAAGTTGATCAATTTAAGTTATTTGACCAAATGATTTTATGAATAAATAAGTCTTTAAAGATATGCGAAAGTCTTTGATGTCTTCCTGAGCTCTTAATTCTTCAGGAATAGAATTCCATACCTCTGGTGCCATGAAGGAAAATGCTCTTTTAGAGGTCATCTGTTTTGATCTATTGAAGTTTAAAGGTGTACTAAGCTTATTGGAGTTATGAGATCGTCTAGGTCTTATGCGCTTGTCTTTGGATATTATATGCTGTAGAATATCTGCTGAAGATTGGTGAAAGATTTTGAAAATAATCATTAGGTTTTTGTATTTTGCTCTTGCAATAATTGGAAGGAAATGTAACTGTTTAAGGACAGGAGTTATGTGATCAAATTTTGCAGATCCAGTAATTATACATGCAGTAGTGTTTTGAACTAATTGGAGAGGATGGATAGCGTTTTTAGGAAGACCTTGATACAAGACGTTTCCAAAATCAAGAAGGGGTGTTATGACAGCTTGACATACTGTGCGAAAGTGATTTGTATTTAATATTGATTTTAGTCTTCTTATAATCTTTAAGCGATGGTATGCTTTAGCTGCAATTTTGTTTATATGAGATTTTAAATTTAAATATTTATCTAAAGTTATACCTAAATATCTTACTTCATCTTTAATTTTTATTTTTTTATTTAATAGGTTAATTTTACTTGGTAGTTTTAAGGACTGACAATTCGATATGAACAATGCTTCTGTTTTGTCAGAATTTATTTTTAAATTGTTGTTATTGAGCCAAGTCTTCATATCATTCAAACAGCTATTAATTTTTGTTGTATCAAAGGTATTTTGATCAATTGAAGTATAAATCATAATGTCATCAGCGTATAAATGATAATCCATTTCATGATGTTTAATAATTTGACATATGGGTTGAATATAGATATTAAAGAGGATAGATGATAAAGCAGAACCTTGCGGAATACCTTGCACAATTGTGAATTGTGAGGATTTTTTGTCCCCATTTTTTACTAGTTGTGAATGATTGGTTAAGTAAGAAGTGAACCATTTTATTGTATTGTTGGATAAACCAATATTTTGTAGAGGTTGCAGCATTATTGAGTGAGACACAGTATCAAATGCTGCTGAGACATCGATGAAGATTAATAGAAATAATTTGTTTTTGTCAAGACCTGTTATAAGATTATTAAAGAGAGAAATCAGTAGCGTTTCCACATTGTGATTTGTTTTAAAGCCATGCTGATGTATATCCAGTGGGGCATATAAGTCAATGTGATCTTGCAGTTGTTTTTGTACTACTTTTTCTATAATTTTTGATACAAAATGTAAACTTGAAATAGGACGGTATGACTTGGGGTCAGTGATGTCTAGTGATTTACCTTTATAGATTGGTCGAATTATAGCTTCTTTAGTATAGATAGTAAGTGTCCTTGTTTTAAAGAGTTGTTGACGATATTTACAATATGAAAACTAATTTGATTTTTAGTACTTTTAATCCATTCCACTGGACATGGGTCAGCTGGGGAAGTTGTTGTATTAATTATGCTGATTATATTTTCAATTTGTTTTGAATTTGGTATAGAAAAATCCTTCCAGACTTTTGTGAATTCGATGCAAGGTTTCATCCAAAATTGGTGGTCTTGTGATGTAAGTAAGCTGTTTGGCGAAAGTGAATTTTTGTTTATCAGTAGTTCGCAAATAGTTGGGGATCTATTTGATAGTCACTATATGAAGTGGTCACTTTTGTGAGTTGTTGAACAATGTTAAAGAGCTCCCTTGGTTTATTAGCTGTTTTCATTATTAGATTTGTATGGTATTGTTGTTTACGATCATTTATTAGCTTATTGTATTCTAGTTGTTTAACATTAAATAGAAATTTTATATCTTGAGATTTAGTTAGTCTCCATTTACGCTCAAGTTTTCTTAAAATGCGTTTTGTCTCTCTGATTTCATTTGAATACCATGGTGCATTTTTCGCCCTGCGCGTTTGCACTTTATTATTTTTCAGGGCTATAGCAGCATTTGAAATGTTGTTGTTCCAATTTTCTATGGCTTTATCCAATTTGGTGTAGTTTTGTTGCAACTGTGGAATAATTTCTTTAAGAAAATCTTCTTTATGGAAAGCTTTAAATTTTCTAATTTTGTAATCACTTGTTAAGTTGTTGGATGAAGTTTGAAGATGCAAGGAAAATGAAATTAGATTATGATCAGACCAAGGTACTGGAGTAGCTTTTGGGACTGTAATTTGATTTTGTGAAAATAGTTGCTCTGAGCAAAAGATCAAATCTGGAGTGCTTCCATGTTGATGCGTAGGCTGGTTAATTATCTGTTGATAACCTAACGATTTTACTGCATTTACGAAAGTTCTGGGCTCACTAGAAGGCGATGATGATAGATTGCAATCACCTAGTGCAATTAGTGGTTTAATTTGAGAGCTATATGTGCACATTAATTCCAAAATTGTTGAAAGGTGATCCTTTGCAGCATTTGGTGGTCTATATGTGAGGCAAACATTGAGATGGTGGTTTGATATAATATTTGAGGTTGTTTCAGTAGAATTATTTGTTGTGATAGATTCATAGATAATGTTTGGCTTATTTCTTATTGACCTTGCATTTATTAAGACACATGAAATAGGTGAATGAAGAATTGGGTTTCTAGTGCTACGTTTAAATGATGAAGAATGAATTTTATTTAATTTTTTATCTTTTTGTTTACGATGATGATGGTATTTGAAACTATTATTATTATACCTAACATAATTTGGACTAATAGGATTAATTACTATAGCATTTGGTAAAGCTTGCTGTGTAAGAAATAACATTAAAATAAAGAAGTATATATTGATATGTTGTATGCATGTTTGAGAAACTTGTGTAAATGTTAAAGGAGTTAGATAACCAAATTGTTTTAAATTAAGAAGGTAAACTTTCAATTACCTATGATTACATTCACTATATTATAGTTTTTTGTTTGCTATGTTTAGGAGAAGATAACAGATTATTTGGGTTTACAAAGTGAGTTGATAGGTTAATTAAATGAACATTTAAATTAAATTAAATTACTTGCTTACCATTATTTTCTTAGTTTTAATGTTGATAGTTTTGCATTTTCTGCAATGTCCCCTGCCTGACGGTGGCAGCTCCTAACGGTATAAAGGCTCCTCCCCCTAGCCCCGATTGGTAGATTAAGCAAGGGAATGCCTTAGGTGTGATCAAGCAAAGAGCTGCTTGATGATACTTAAATCAGCTGTGCAGGACAAACAGGCAGTCTGATCCAGACGGTGGCAGCTCCTAACGGTAAATATTGTTGGTATTTCCCATATTGTTTCACATGAATGCACATGTGTGTAAGTTCAATCACATGTACTTTTGGTATGGGTGTGCACAGGGGAGGCTCATAGGTGCAGCACAAATTTAAGCATGTAATTTATAAAATACTATAACTTACATGCATTCCTGTGAAATCCAGGCATGGGCATTTAAGTCTGTCATAGGGCAGGTGTAAATGCTCACACTCATTTTATGCACATTTTTTCACCACTTACATGCTGCTTTATAATCAACATACGTGCGCACTTTATAAAATAGGGGCAAAATACATGTTGGCAATGCATGTTAAACTAGGCAACACTTAGAAAATTACTCTCTAAATACATACAGTAGGTGTTTGTTGTGGAAGAGATTGGACAGAGCAGAATCAGCATGTGCGTGTATTTTATTAGCTCCATGTGCAACTGCTGATTCTTTTGCCTCCCTGAAAGCTCTCACACAAAGTTACTACTGCCTTGGAGCTGCTATCACTTTGTGTGGGAGCTTTATAAACTATGGGGACTATTCTGTACTGAGAATAATGGGGGTGGACGTCCCATCCCCGCCATTCACCCCCTTCCATCCCTGGCAAAAGTCTCCTGTACGAACAAGATGGGGACAGGACGGGGAGATACAGAGGAGGAGTGAGGGTGGGCAGTGGGCGGTCCGAGGCCCCGGACATACATGACCGATTCTGAAGTCAGCCCTGTATGTCCAGGCCTTGGATCTAGACTGGGGAGGGTAGGCCCAGGCAGCAGCAGAGAGGTGAGGGAGTGCAGGGGGTTCCCCACAGTCCAACCTTGGCCATGGAAGGCCAGATTGGGAATTGGGCTGCAGGGAATACAGGGAACAAAGATTGTGGTTAGTGGCCGGGGATAGGGGCTCCTGAATGGAGCCATGGTGCCATGGCAATGGGATGCCATGGCACCACGGCTCCAATCAGGAGCCTGACTGAGTTGGCCAGGCAAGGGTAGGTACATGCAGGCCGATCTGAATTGCGTCCTGACCTGCACGTATAGGCCCAGATCCAGTTTTAATCCCTCAGGGCACGTCTAGCCCCTGCAGGATCAGAATCGGATCTGCCTCTGTGCGTCCTGATTCCGATCGGGCACACAGAAGCCTGGACGCACACATTAGAATGTCCCTCCACATGTACCTGTTTGTTTTCCCTGACAAGATGCCCTGGATGGACCGGATGGGGGGGGGGGGAGGGTTGCTGTCTCTCGATATGGTATTACACTAAGATGTAAACAGAGGCACAAATCATAACCTTGTATCATAAAATTCCATGTGTGCTATCATTTTCATCACCGGCCCACAACCCTTGTAAAATGAGCACATGCAATTTTAAATATATGTTTGGTAAGGGACGAGCAGGCATACTGTTAATTTCTGGATACCTATGATAAGTTTAGCACAGTGCCTTTAAAGAAGGCCTCACTCTGTATGGTGGATGTGATATCCAAATGTATATTCAGATTTGATTCAATAAAAACCAATATTTAAAAAAAAAAAAAAAAGTGATACTAAAGAAAACCTGCAAGCTAAGTGCCACCGTATCTCAAATCCAATCCATTAAAGGATGTTTTTCATAAAAGACAGCAAATTCAATGAGCAAGTCGTGCACTTATACAATTTTTGCACTTTTTAATTTTTGGTAGATCCATCCTTTGCCAATTCAAGCAAGAACATACAGAAATAAAACTGCAGAGAGCAAAAATAACTGCAAGTGGCCACAGTAAGCGCACAACTCGTCAATTCATTGAATATTTACGTTGCATACTCTGAATCCTTCATCGCCACAGAAACACTGCTGCAGCCTCTCTGTCATCTCTTCCCATAAATACCAACTCCACCACCAACCATGACATACCCATGTCTTCAACTGCATGAAATTAAGCTACACCACTCCAAAAGCAAAGGAAAAATGTGTGGGTTGTGCTCAAGTTGATGAGACATATAGGAATCATTTTGAAATCATTCATATGAATTTATGTCTTATGAGTAAACCTAAAGGCAGGATGGAAAAATTATGCATCACGGAACATATCACTAGCTTGTGACTTGTGATGAGAAGTCCAAATTAGCAGTCTGGTAGGCTGGTCAATGACTAAAAAAAACCTGTCCTTAAGCAAGTTTTGGAGTGAACATCAATGCTACCCTCTCCGCATAGAAGATGTGGGAAGAAGAGATGTCAAGGCCCATCTTGCATTAGAGAAGCAGAGAGTTGGCTAAAAACATACAACTTATGAATTAACTTCAAGAAAACTGAAGTACTTTACACTATAAGGAACCAAAACTTTACCCCACCTCCCATGATGCTTCCCACCCATGACACTGAACTACCAGTGAGAAAAGAGGTAAAATATTTGGGGGTTACCCTTGATCAATCCATCAGCTTGGCATCACACATAAAACTGATCACAAGAAGTATATTTTTCAAATTACGGATCTTACAACACCTTAAACCGCTGCTTGATAACTATGATTTCAGATCTGTGGTGCAAGCGCTTTTCACCCCACACTTCGACTTCTGTAATAGTATACTACAAGGAATATCCAAAAAGACAATTAATCAACTTCAAATGGCCCATAACGTCACCGCCAGAATCATCTTAAGGCCCACTTGACAGACCACATTATACCTTTTTTGCACAAGCTCCACTATCTACCAATTACAAGCAGAATAAAATATAAAATGTTGATGATTACTGAATAACCTAGCACCTTCTTTTCTATCATCCCTAATTAACCCCACGACAGACACAAGAACCAAAAGAGGATGCTCACAGAACACTATTAAAATCCCATTTGACTTCCGCAAAACAAAACAAGTCACAAGTAATAGAGCGTTCTCATACTGTACGTCACCCCTATACTATGGAACGCCTTACCAGACACACTGAGATCTATCAAAGACCTCAAAACATTCAGAAAGCAAATTAAAACGCTTCTATTTATCGAGCATTATGGCAGCAACTATGGCAAGAATGACACATACCCAACATTCTATTAGAGCCCCACTAACATGTTTATGTTTATGTTTATTTTAAATCTGATATACCGCTCAGGCCGAAGCATTAGAGCGGTTTACAATAATATATCATTTGCGGAAATACGAAAGGAATGCCATTTGTAAGACAGGACAGAGTAGAGGACAGAAACAGTCAAAAGAATAGGTAGAGAAAAGAAGAGGAACAGCAGGTTACCATAATATGAGCATATGACAATCCAGTCCACAATTTCAATGCTCACTTCAGGATGAACGCCACGGACCAACGCCTAAGGGCCACGAATCATCTATGAATCCTTGAACTTCCTACACCGTAACCATGTTTTATACACATATAAACCAGAAATATGTAAATTATGTAAAATCTGTAAATAGTTTTGCATGCAAATAGTTATTTAATTTGTTGTTACTATTCCATACCTATGTTCGATGTAACCTGTTCATTCTTTATAAACAGCCCTTGATCTCGGGAAGGAGTGGTATAGAAAAGCTTTGCAAATAAATACATACAAAATTTAGATTGTGGAAAGGGGGAATTGTGATATCTAGCTTGGCACGGTCACAATTCCCCCTGTATTTTACAAATGCTCTGCCAAACTCAGGACTGCATGTGGAGTTCTCACCACATCCAGCAGGAGCAGCAATTTTAGAGTTACGCGTGGGGCAAAAGAATGACCTGCTTTTCCCCAACTGTGCATGACAGCAGCTTTCCCTGACAGCATTGATCCTCCTCACCCTCTGACATCTCCCAACATCAGTCCCCTTCAACATCAACCCCCCAACCACACAATCTGATCTCAACACTCCCCAACCCTGACACCTCTCCTGACATCAGTACCCCCTGATGGTGCCCTCCCAACATCAGGATCCCCCCCAAAACATAAATCCTCCCCATATTAAGACTTCCTCTGATGGTGCCCCCAGGGAGACAACCTCCAATCTCATCCCCAGCTCTTAATGAGGTCCCTGGTGGTGTAGTGGGAGCAGAAGCTATCTATCCCCAGTTGCTTCTGCTCATTGTGGTGCGGGTTCAAAATGGCATCTTTGACCCTGGTAGTAATCACACAGTGCTACAGCTAGAGGTATTTGGTAGCTTGACCGCTAGCTGTACTACTGTGAGACTGGCACCCTTAACCCCTAGTGGTATTTTGAACTTGGTGCCACAATGAGCAGGAATGACTGGGGATTGCTCCTTCTACAACTAGAATTGATATTTGGGGGGGGGGGACTGGTGTTAAGAGGGGTGACAGGGGGTGGTGAGGTCGATGTTGTTGGGAGGGTGCTAAGAGGGGTGGTGGCCTTTGTGCCTGCCCCTTCCAGCTGGCACTTGTATGTTCTTTGGGGCAAATGTAAAAGTTGATGTGGAAATCTTTAGGTCTAAACTTTTATTGTCTATACAGTATAAAATGGGGAATGCATGTCTAGATTTTTGGCCCACCCAAACCACACCTCCGTGCAATCTGGACATGGTGCAGTTCTGCATGTGTAAACAACAGCTTTCTAAAATCACTATTTGCATGCTGTTTCCACATGGAGATGCTTGTAAAACAAGCCCAGTCTATCTTAAATTAGTTGTGATAATCCACACACACATTAGAGCTATCAAGACTCCTTTCTAATACTGGATCAGTGGCTATTCACACTGCTTTAGCACCCACTAAACTGCACTATAGGATTACTGTGCTCTAAGCACCAGCTTCCCAAATGAAGCTTATTCTCCTCAGCATGGGATCCTGCATAATCTTCTTTATATCTTAAATCCCATCGACGCTCATCACATGATGTGCCTTTGCTGTACAGTACTGATGCAAAATAAACAAGACAAGTCATGTCCTAGGAAAATACACAGAATATAGGTTCCCAAACCAGTCCTGGGGGTTCCCCAGCCAGTCAGGTTTTCAGGATATCCACAAAGAATATGCATGAGAGCAATTTGTATATAGTCCGCTCCATGCATGATTTCAGCTTCCTAACTCATTCCATGTTTGACCCCTGTTAAGCCATCTTGCCCCTAATTCTTTCTTTGCACAAGTTAAGTTAAAATATGTTACTTCACATCTGAATGTTTTATGTACATCTTATGTTAGTTCTCTGTAAACCGTCTTGGCTTCAAGATTAAGCGGTAGATAAACCACCCAACTAAAATACAATAAAATAAATATTTTGCATATAATAGAGGCAGAGCATGCAAATGTCTCTCAGGAATATTCACTGTGGATATCCTGACTGGCTTGGGGGTCCAAAGGACAGGTTTGGGAACCTCTCATACAGAACATTGCTGAATGCACCAATATATACACATAAATGCAAGCGTGTAATAAAATGTAATTTCTCCAGAGCTGTAATGATGACCATATACAGTATTTTAGGGAAGTCAGGATCTATCTACTGTATAAAATTGCCACCTTCAATACTTTATGAGTTAATTCTGTAAACCATTTCTGCACATAAAGCAGAGGTCAGCGTGCAGAAATGACTTTTTATAATAAATTGTATGGTGCATCTGCGTGCAAATTTATGCACCTAATATTTAGGACCATTGTGGAGGCATTCCAGGAGGCAGGAATTGGACAGGTTTTATGTTTTCATATATGTTATACATATATCGGTGTATTTTATAACTTGCACCACAAACGTTATGCCTACCTCAAAGCAAATTAACTTAGCTGCTGCTATGAGCATAAATGATACCAATTTAGTTTCTCTTCCAAAAGTGGAATATCTTATGCTCCTAGCAACGGCATCTGTTTAAATGGCCTTTTATACATTACCCTTCCCATGGACAATGTTCAAATCGCCTGTAGTGGGATGAAACCTGCATGTACTGTTTACCTCTGGGCTTTGCGCCAATTTTCAATGTGAAGAGACATGTATCCTTTCTCTTCAAAACCCGCTGTGAGTGCAAAGTGTGCAGTTGCATTCGATGTGAGTAGCATTTTGCTTGAAAAGTGGTATGGAGATCTAAAATTGCAACCTTGTACTTTTCCTCGCCTGATCTAAACACAATACAATGGATCACCAACTTCATCAACAAGTCCTCACTCAAGGTAACTATCTAACAAACCTAAAATCAGTACTCAACCCAATACTGGAAGGGAAAACGCCGGATAAAAGCAAATGCTGCAACTATAGACCTGCGGCCAACTTTATCAGTCCTGGCTAAAATACTGGAAGCAACGGCTGCCAACCAACTTCAAACACACACAAGGCATATACTGTGAAAAATCCAATCTGGTTTCAGAATATCACACAGCACAGAAACAGTTTTGGTGGCTTTGCTAGAAAAATTAACAATGTGGGTAGACAAGGGTACCCCAAATCTAGTAGTCCAACTCAATCTAACACCTGCTTTTGACATAGTGGAATATGTAGTCATGTGAAAAAAATTAGCAGCAGTAGGCCTCAATGGACCAATGCTGAAATGGTTCAAAGCCTTCCTTAAAGTCAGATCAACCAAGATCGCATGCACAGATAAGATATCAAACTGCTGGATTCCCAACTGCAAAGTCTCACAGGGCTTCCCTTTAGCCCTCCTTTTGTTTAACATTTTTAACAAAGATATGGGGGGGGGGGTATCTTTTACTAAAAGAGTGCGATGGTGTTGCACCTAACACTCCCAAAAGCACCAAAACTATGATGCATTCAGTCCAACACCTCTGCGTTAACTGTCGGGGATGTGGAAAACATTTCCCTGGAACACTGTCCCCTAGCATGGGCTGTATAACCAGGGGCATGCTGCGCTTCCTTCAGGCTCCAGCCAATAACACCCCCTTCCCTCCCCAACCCGCACCTATAAAGAAACACACAACTTTATCTTCTCGGTACAACCAACTATTTTTGTGGGAATAACAGGCCACAGCTTGCATAACAGTGCCCCAACCATTACATCATGTTAGGCAGTAACAACACATAACATCATAACAGTAACCAATCGGACCTTAAAACCAGGGCACAGGGCCTCCACTGAGCAGGACACCGAGCATCCCATCGGGAGGCATGTTGAAGTAGTAGCGACCCCTGAAGCAGATGCCCAGCAAACAGAAACCCAAAGGATGAACTGGTAGTAGCCAAAAGGCTGCCTCCATGTACGTCTTGGCCAACCATGCCCCTCTCCCGTGTGCCCTCAGTAGGTTTAAAGCCTGGTCCAGTGACACGTATTTTACCAAACACACCGCCTGCTCCAAGTGGTCATTAACGGAGTTCCCATCTGGGTAGGACAGATGATGTATGAGCCGGAACTCACCCGGCTCCTTCTTTGGGACCAGGCCCAGTGGTGATACTATTAAGTTAGGCAATGTCCTGCTCAAGAAGGGGCCCACTACCCTTCCAAGGGCCTGCTCCTTGTCAATTTTTTGCTGGACTTCTCCTTCATTATCTAAGGCTGACTAATGTGGATTGCACAATTAGTGGGGAAATTGTCCTGGCTGTCATGGTCCCATGCTAACTGGCAAAGCACTTTTCAGCACGCCTTCAGCACAGGCCAGAACACGCACTGCCTACTAGCATCTTTTAGTAAAAGACTCCCATGGGATTTCTACTTTAAAGTTTTAGAGTTAGTACATTACTTATATGCAGAGGGCTTCCAACTAATAAAAGCAATATCGTCATCTCCAGCAATGACCCAACTATCAATAAACCTAAAAGAAATCAGTAAATAGATGTGCTACAATGTACTAACATTTAGAATGGAAGAAACTTCAATTTTGTGGGTAAAGGGAGGCAGTCAAACTAAACAGAATAAAGATCTAGCTAAATACAATACTAAAAGGTTTGGGAGTAATTACCGACTCCTCATCATCAATGGAGAATCATATCACAATGATCCTAAAAAAGGCATTTCAGGCACTAAAGATCTTAAGAGTAATCCATCTCTTCTTATCAGAACCTAAAAATTTGTACAAGCATCTGTACTATCCTTTATAGACTACTGCAACCTACCATACTTAGACCAGATCAAGAAAGGTTTATCCAGGCTACAACTGCTGCAGTTGCGATGTAAAAGATGGAACAGGACAACCCCATGTCTCATCCCATTACATTGGTTCCCAGTAGACCCGAGGATCTAATTCAAACTACTGACTTTTGTATACAAAGCACTGTATGAAATCAAAGTTATAATATGAACAATACAATACAATATAATACAATATGAAACAAATCAAGGACTATGCTCACAATATAAGATAGGTTTATCAATTCCATTGACTAAGGATATGAAATTAACCACTTCTAGGAGGAGTCCCAGCAGTCTAGAGCAACCTTCCACCAGAATTAAGAGCCTGCCCATCCTACCTAAGCTTCAGGAAACCTCTTAAAACTTGCTTATTCAAAGAACTGATAAAGAGACTATAATTTATCTGTTAAATGGGATGGCATATATCATAACATAAATCAGTTGCATTAAATTAGAACCTATACTATCTATATTAATGTCTTAATAGTCCTAATATTGTCTTGCCAATTTTAAATATAATATTAATCTGTAAACTACCCTGATCCATACCTAAGGCATATGACAGTACAGGAAAATTTGTATTAAATTAAATTAAATTAAACATGTCCCCAAGAGCTCCTTCACTCTATGCAGCTAAATGCATGCCCACAGTGAAATAACATGTGGACATTTAAACACATTGACGACGGACAATTTTCAGACAGCTGACCTACGTGACCAAACAGTTTATACCCATGGAAATCGTTTTGAAAACTGACCTCCCCATGAACTTGTTTCCCTTGAAATAAACAGAAGGAAAAAAGACTTACCTTTCACAAGCTCGGACAGTCCATGCAGCAATTATCCATAATGAGATACTAAAAACCAACAGTACAGTTCCTGGGCATATTGTCATTAAAGTCTTCATTACAAAACGCGTATTGAAGTTTATCTTATTTAGTGCTCCAATGCTTCTGGATGAGGCATCTGTGAAAAGTTTGCTATGCAAAAGCATAACTCTGGCAATTAGATACAGTCTTAAGAACATCGGTATAGATAAAATAATATCCACATCGGCTGTAGTTGTGGACGGGATATAGGTAAAGGCAAGCCGTGCTGTCCATGTGAAGGTATAGTTCCCTGGTATAGGATGAATAGCACACACTAGTATTTCCAAGCAGATGAAGAAAATACGCTCATATGTCATGGCTATCCTCCAGTCATCGGCTCCGTTGTCCACCATGAACAACTGGAAAAACAAAAAAAGTAACACTTCAGCATTTTCATGCCAGTCAACAAACCATCATCATGTTCAGGCATGTCTAACATATACCGAGTTAGTCAATAGAGAAAACCCTCTTGACACCATCCCACTGGCAGATAAACTGTACTTCTACTGCATGCAAATCAAGTGCGTTTACAACAAATGATTAATGCATTTGGACACCTGCGGGCAAAGGAAAGCTTGGGTCAGCTGGCACCATTTTGGACTACAACACAGAGTGGGGCAGAAGCAACCGAGGGTCACTTCTGCCCTGTGAAGATCTCAGGGCTATGCGGTAAGCAAGGGGGATCAGGTACAATGGGTTGTGTGGGAGGGGGTACCTTCACCTAAATTGCAGCAGAAATGCACTTTGGCGGCCAGGGTGCTCTCTTTGAAAGCTTTAGTACTCGTAATACAGCAAATGTCAGCAGATGAGCACTAAAATGGCCTATCCAGTTTGCCCAGCTGAGATGTATTCATTTTGGGTGGATGCATATGCAGCCCAATACTAACTCCTCCTCCCCACATCTTTTAACTGATTTATTAATCCTTTTTTTTTTACTACCACCCTCCAAATCTGTTCCCAGAATGCCTAAAATCTGTACAACTTTGCTTTTCCCCATATCATTACTTGACAGGCCCTCTTCCACGAAAAAAAATCCATCCTCATCATGCCCTTTGAAGTTTGGGTTTTAGCTATAGTTTCTTTATGCAAGTCCCCAGTCTTCATGGAGGACTAGTGCAATTATACTACTATAGTAATTATACTACTGCTGTTTAACGTTACAACTGCTACTCCATGCAGGTTATTTCTGTGCCTTCTCGGAAGCAAAATTCTGTTATGCCAATGCTTTTTGGGACTGTAAGTGCTTCCCATGCATTTTAAACAAGCATTTGAGTTCCATCTTCTTGCCATATTTTACATTTCAGGCACAAGAAATGCGAAAAAAAGGCAACAGGACTACAAGTAAATTTCCTCACGCAATTTTGAAAGTAGCATCTTTTGTTCATGGATTTCATCGCCTGCCACTTTTAGAAAGAGAAATTGTTATGCAGGGGAAAAAAATCAGGGTCTTCTTTCATACCCACTACTTTGGGGACCAAAGGGTGCATGTCTCAAGCTACAAAATTTCTGCTAAGGATCAACGGTTGTTAAGAGGGATATGTTAAGGAGACATATTGGGTGCTCCAAAGGTTATTTGGCCCCAGCTCAAAAACCAAAGCCCAGGCCTGCAGGGGCTGTGGGTTTTTCTCTCATGGCATAATTGGTAAACGTAGGGTAAACAAGTCATAGCATTTTATTCTATCCCCTGCCGTTAAGGAGAAATGTGAAAAGACTATTTGTTCACTACATACCACTGGCTGCAATTTCTTTTAAAATGGCCATGATACCCGAGGACTGCAGGGTGGCCCATGTAACACCAATTTTTCAAAAGGGCTCCAGAGAGATCTGCGACATTATAGACCAGTAAGCCTTAGATTGTTGCTAGGCAATATACTCAAAGCTATACTACAAACAAAATTAGAGAGGCATGACTTCATCGGAATGAGTCAGCATTGGCTCAGCAAAGGTAAATCTTGCCTTACGGATTTATTACAACCTACAGCCTATTATGGGTCAATTTTAGTGTTCACTATAAAAATTAAGTTCATTGTAATTTATTGTTGTTGCTTGGAAACCACCTTGATTAGGTCAAAAAAAGCGGTATAGAAAACCTAGAGATAGATAAATAAATAAAATACAATGAATGAGATTTTTTTCAAAGTGCACGCAAGCAACTGGTAAAGGTGAACTGACTGATATAGGGGGTCTTTTACTAAGGGGCACCAGCTGGCAGCCCATGTTCTGGCACGCACTGGATGATTCCCGCGCTAACTGCATAGCACGCATTAGGGTCACAAGTGGATGAGTTAGAGGTGAAGGATGGGTGGTGAGCTCAGTGACTACATGGGTTCACCTCTACAGATGGCATTAGGTGCACCCATGCTAATGGATTTTCCGAGACAAAGTCCCTCATGAGAGGCTCCTCAGGAAATTAGAGTCATGAGATAGCAGGCCATGCCCTTTTGGGGACTGCAAAATAGCTAAATGACAGGGAACAGAGTGAGACTAAATAGTCAGTTATCCACTTGGAAAAAAGGTTAGTTGTGGAGTGCTCTAAGGGTCTCAACTGGGACCAGTGCTGTTTAACATATTCATAAATGATCTAGAAATAGGAGCAAGATGATCAAATTTGCAGATGACAAAATTATTCAAAGTCATTAAACAACAGAGGATAGCAAAAGCAGCAAACATCAAATCATAAAAACAAAACAATTTACAAGTCTACATTAAGGGGTCATTTTTTTGTTAATAGGGAACTATGTGAAAAGTCGAACAAGGTGCTTATTTTAAGCCTTCTTAACCAAGGCAACATAAGCGCTTATGTACCTTTATAAAATAGGTTCCCAGAACCAGGTGCCAGTGTTTATGTTCAAATATATGCCTACTCTGTAATTATATACTGAGCAGCATAAAGCTGGGCAACATCAACGCACATTAGTCAAGTATTTCCCATGACTTAAGCACATGGATGAGCCTTTACGTGTGTACAGTAGTCAGATGCTATACTATATTATCATTACATGCACCACGCTAATGGTATGTACTTTTGTTGTGGGAGTGGCCAGGGGCAAAGCATGGGCAGAGCGTGTATGTAGGCACACAAGTTAAAAATATTACAATTTAGATGCAGTCTTTAAAAATCTCGGTGCGGGTATTAACACCAACACTAGGTCTTGTATATGTGATTGCACCTAGGTTTGCTATGTGTATTTTATGACTTATGCCCCTATTTTATAAAGAAAAATAGACGCCCGCTTATCTTTATAAAATAGGTATGATTTGCATGCATTGGAGTGCGCATTAAACTAGGCGACCTTTATAAAAATTACCCTCCACATGCATACCCACATATTTTATAAAATACGCACACATATCACAACTCTGCCTCCATTCAAACTGTGCCACTGGGAATGTCTACCCATACTGCATAAAATAGGGTGCACTCTTTATGCATGCTTACTTTTTATTTGTTAATTTTATTTCGTTAGTTAGTTAGTTATAAAAATATATATTCTCAGCTATCCAAAAAATCTAGGCAATTACAATTGAACATACATATTCAATACACAGGGGGGCTTTACAACACAGTGGATCCCTTTACAGCAACAGGATAAAATCAAAATAAACTTAACTAATTTCTCAACATACAGGGGTGTCCTACACGGAGCGGTGGGTTCACCCCTAAAACAAAGACATGGGGAGGGGTGGCCTGCATGGAGCAGCAGGTGCACCTACTTTTGCCATCTTACTGGGCAGACTAGATGGATCATACTGGTCTTTATCTGCCGTCATTTACTATGCTACTATGTTACTATGTTAATAAAAACATAATAATGAAAATCATCAACATAAAAACATAACACTAAATCAAATAAGAAATATGAATACAATAAATAAAAAATTGATTAAAATACATAAAGGGGGGTATTTTACAAGCCTTAGGGGTATGTTTACTAAAGGACATTAAGGGAGCAAGTCTGCCGTTAACGCCTGTTATCGGCATCCTTGCACCCTTAGTGCTGCAAAAAAGCTGCATTAAAGAGTGTTTAGGCTCCTGCATCATTAAGGGAACAGTAGGTGGAGAGTGGGTGCTAATGGGGCGGAGAGTGGGTGTTAACAGCAGATGCTCCCTTAATGCCTGTTGCATTAGCAGCCTTTAACGCTGGGAACCCTAATGCCAAATAAAACCTGGCAGAAAGTAGATATTTTGAGGGGAGAGAGCCAATTTATATGTCTGCAATGTGATCCACAGACAGGTGAGCCTAAGATAGTGATAGTAGTGCTCCATTAGTAGCAACAGCATAGTACCCAAGAATGAAAAGGCAGCAGGAGGGCAGCTGGGGTCTCTGTCTAGGGTACCAGGGACCCTTGGACCGCCCCATGTTGCACATCAACTTTTCACAGCAGCAGCATGTTTGTGTGCCACCACTGGCACTGTGGCATCATGGCAGACATCACAGAAGTGCAACCTGGGCAGCTGCTTGGTTTGCCTTGCACACCAGCAACCCCCACTGCATTACCCATGTGCCACCCTCTTTGCCCCATCTGATGGTGCAAATGGGGCAAAGAGGGTGGCACATGGGTATGGCTACGTATGGCTAAAAAGGTTAGGGCTCTTTAACCTGGAAAAGAGACGGCTGAGGGGAGATATGATAGAAGTCTATAAATTAATGAACGGAGTGGAACGGGTAAACGTAGATCGATTGTTTACCTTATCAGAATATAGAAAGACTAGGGGACATGCAATGAAGCTACAGGGTAAACTATTTAAGACTAATAAAAGAAAATATTTTTTCACTCAACGTGTAATCAAACTCTGGAATTTGTTACCGGAGGATGTAGTAAAGGCTGTTAGTGTAGCTGGGTTTAAAAAAGGTTTGGACAAGTTCCTGGAGGAAAGGTCCATAAACCATTATTAAGAAGTGACCGAAGATATCAATGCTTGACCCAGTACAAGCATTGTGGAACTTGTGTCTCTTGGGGAAACTGCTAGGTACATATGACCTAGATTGGCCACTGTTGGAAACAGAATACTGGGCTTGATGGACCTTGGTCTGACCCAGTATGGCATATCTTATGTTCTTATGTTCTTAGGATATGCAGAAATCACAGCAAACATAGGAAGACCCCTACTCATGCCCGTATTCATCCTGTCAATGACCACAGCTCCACACAGGGACTGCTGAATCCATATGGCAGCTCTGTGGTGCAATACACAAAGCCAGTGTGTATCTGAACAGAGGGTCGCAGCTTCAAGACCTGGCTGAGGATCATGTCTTGCATGTCCCTGTGGGTAAACTTTAGCCTACAGTGAGGGTACAGCTCCAGCATGTGCATCTCCCAATGAATCAGCCAGCAAGGATCCAAACACCCATCAGCCACACAGACAGGCTCCACTATCCACAGATGAATGGAAAGGAAGACTGACAGCACTGGCATACTGAGCGGGCATTAACAACAGGCATGAATGTCAGTGCACTACTAGCATCTGCACAGTGAGCACACGATAACAATGCCTGAGCCGATATGGAGACCAGAGTGGCAGGCAGGAATGCCAACCATCTCCACTTTTGCACAGTGCGGCGATGTGTGTGTGTGTGTGTGTGTGTCTCCAGAGTTCTGTAGCCTCCTGCACTGCACTGTGTCCCACATTGCCTGGCTGTTTCCAGCGTTAGTCTGCTAATGTGCATGATGAGGAGCAGAGGATTGCAGGTATGGCCTGAAACAGAGTAGTTTGCCTAGGATGTGTCTGCATTGGAGGTCGGGTGAATTGCTGAGACTTCGTAGTACCTGTCTGCCACATGCATGGCCTGGGTGGCCACAGCAGTTCACGCTGCGAGGGCACTTTCACTCTGATGAAACTGTGACCATGGCACAGCTATGTATCCACATAGTGTTATATAGTATCCAGCTCTGGAGATGTGGATGCTGTCCCAGTACTGGGAGCCCAAATACTACGTGAACATGCTGTTTGTCCTAAGCCAGGGTGTACATGGTTTCTCTATATACATGCATTGTGTGCTGACCGTCCACAGGTGGTATGTGCATGGCTGAAACAGCCCTGTGGTGGGCAGCAGGTGCAATCTCACTGTGCTTGGTGAGGTGGATTGGTATTTCTAGATGGATGGGACAGCAGTTGTTCCTGGCCTGCTCACTGTGGTCATGGCAGGACCATCAGGATGGTAGAAATAGCCCCATGCAATCAAAGAAGCCCCCACTGCATTTAGTATCCATGGTATCAGCTGCTGCAACACTGGGTACTGACATGCACTGTTCTAGGAGGGTCCCTGTCCAATAGGAGCAGGAAGCAGGACCCAGATGTAACAGGCACCTACAGCATGCTGCAATAGTGCAGGAAACAAGGTGACTAGCATAACACACTGGCAGTGATGTGGATCTGTGGTCTGGTTAGCAGAAATCATCTCTAATATTGCAAGCTCTGGGGACCAGGTGCTGAGCGCCCATCCTCACCCTCAGGATGACCACTGAAACTGCTCAGTAGCATGGTTTGTAGCTGTTCTGTGCTTGAAGCACATACTATCAGTGCATCTTACTAAGCTGATGTGATAGATCAATGCATTCTCCATTTGTTAATCAGCTACAGACTGCTGTCCCATGTGTGCAGTGCCTCATGGGTACTTGAAGGGCTAACATATATCGGCACATACAGCAGATATTTTAGGCAGTGACCTGCAGTCTCTTTGACTCCATACATTGCTGTGCAAAGAGGTGTGGAGGTGTAGCCTACTGGTTAGTGTAATGTCTCCATAAACAGGGGGAAAGGGTTTGATTCCCGCTTGCTCATTTTGGGCCTGTGTGCTACTCAGGTCATTTCCCTGCCTATAACATGCCAGGCTCTGCTGTGACTTGCAAACACACATCCTTCTATTTTGTTATGCATTCTGGCCACACTTTGGGTCGGCAAACATGCTATTCCCCATCATGCCCTTCTGAAAGAATGGTTTTATTGGCTCTGCTGCAGCCCACTGCAGGGAGTCAGACATGTTCAACCAGAAGATGTCACATATCTGCTTGGAGGTGTGGTGTAATGGTCATGGCAATGGCAGGGGAGCCAAGATACCAGGGTTTGAGGCCCACTACCACTCCTTATGTGACATTTCAGAATGTGTTACTGTCACATTTTAAGGACAACACCTCCTTGTGACCTTGAGTAGATCACAACCCACTAGTGGCTCAGTTGACAACAGGTCTATACAGTCTCTGTTTATCATCTGACATTACCAGTTCGTTTGTAAGATGTACCTCAACGTGACTGCACTAATACAGCGGTATACTAACAGACAGTTACATGCATAAAGCCGTAACCTACATGTGAGACATGAGTCATATATGGTATCATGACTGTGACTGTACTGCTTTGGCTCCATCACATCTCTGCAGAACATGCAGACACATCCTACCCCTCGGACAGCCACCTGCCAGTATCACCTCATGTCCGTACGTGCCACATTTGCCCAGTTTGGATGACACCTGTCCAGTTGTTATCTGCACATTTGTCTGGGGAATTGTATGGTGGTTGTGTGGCTGGGACAGGTGTGAGACCCACATGTCTGATATCAGGCCTTCAATGTGGCACTTTCACACATTTTCCCACACAGTACAAATATGTTGGGGATGGCATTTATGACATATCGGTGCTGCCAGCCCATACCACACTATCTTCTGTTGCCATCCTTCTTTCATCCCATCCACCCACCTCTGTTGGCTGGGTACGGTCATGTCTTCTCAAGTAAGCTGCTACACCATGGCCTACACAGGTACTCTTTCCCGCATTTTGGCTCTTCATGCATGCCTCTCCTGTGCTTGATCTGTACATCACCACTCCTGCGCCATCCTCCTTTCACTGCACACATCCTGCCACTTCTGACTCTGCTGGGGGACATGTTTCCCCATACTATGCCACACACTGACATTGCGCCGTTTTACATTGACACCCCCCCAGTGCATCAGTACAGCTACCTCCCACATGCTCGTCCACATTACTGGCTGCCACGTAGGATGCCCATAGATCTGGCAGGTCCATTGGCTCCCACCTGTCCTTCCATCCATCACCTTTACACTGACTTTCTTTAGTGCTCGCTTATCCAGCGTTAGGGTGACAGCCATTTTCAGATGTTAAGGTGCATGCTTGACACCTTAACGCCTGATGTCCTGTTAACGCACATTAAATGGCCCATTGCACCCTTAACGCCTCCAACCCGCCCAGTGCCCTTTATGCATGTAAAATCCCTTATCGCTGCCATTAATGCCTGCTACCTTAACGCCCTTTAGTAAACATACCGCTTAGTCATGATTTACATTTGTATAATCAGGCGCATGCATGTAGTAAATGGCCAGTTTAGAAAGAGCTCAGTTTACACCTGAATGTGCTTAGTGTCTGGAAGTTGTAAGGTGGTAAGTTGAAGGTATGATTACTGCATGGCCAGAGCGGGTCAATATTCTGCATGTATATTCCCCATTTCATATAGGAAATATACGTATATAACCAAAAATGACACATTGGGATTTACACCTGCTCTCTGGCATGTTTCAGTTTTAAAAAGATGCTTATTTCAGCTAGCCCATTACTGGGGAGATTAAGGGGACTATCATCCTTAAACCCCCGTTTTTTAAATTTCCCCTTCTAAATTGAAATTAGTTAAAGACGGTGGCATCTGAAGTCATCTGGTTGCATTTACACATGCGGACTTGCAAAACGGCCAACACACACGTGGAAGTGTAAAATCTGGCACTTATGCATGTATGTCACTCATGTTTCACTGTTGCTTTTTCCCACATGTACAGTTACAAAACAGCTTCTCCTCGGCTTTCAGCGCCTACACGTGCACTCCTGTACCCAAGGCTCCAGACTGAGGAGAGAGCCCTTTCTGAAATAAGCTGGAATGCTAAACACACAACCACAAGGTCTTAATTCTGATCTCTGTGTCCTTTGTAAAATGTGCCTCAACGTTCCATAAAAAACACAAGTCTAAAATGTCTGCCTTTCACATTATCAAGTGTTGTCACAAATCTGCAGTTCTTATATTTTTTTTAAATTAGTGTGTTGAGTGAGCTGATGCAATTCAAGGGGTAAAGTATTCCATAGTCTAGGGCTGGTCATGTAAAAGGCAATCACATGCAGTCATGCCATCTTATAAAAGCCCTTTTCCACATATAAAACAGATTTTATATATGGAAAAAACTTTATAAAATCAAATAAAACAATATAACACAGTGTTAAAATCCCGAATTCTCTGATATCCTGGAGTTACTAACAGTGTTCATCTTCTCGTGACACTGATCTCTGTCTCTGTTCCTTTCCTTACTGCTGCTCTCCTACCAACGTATTTTGTAGTTCGTTTCCACTTTCTTGTCTTTTAAATTTTGCATTGTAAACCTCTTTGTATGCATGCCAAAGGTAGTATATCAAATTTAAATTAAACTATAAATGCTAACTCAAAAAGCCAAGTTTTCACTTTCCTTCAGAGTAAATGCTGAAATTAAACACGGGTCCTTTGGCATACTTTTCCAAAATTGGATACGTACACTAAAGAAGGCCTGAGACTGCTGCCAGCCAGTCTGCTCTCACCCGCCAAGGAAATTGCAAGCAACCCTTTGTTTACCAATCTTAAATTTTCCAAAGGCTTATAAGAATGGAGCTGAGATATTAAATAAGCCAGATTCACACCATTTAGCATTTTAAAACACTAGCATTAAGTTTTAAAAATGAATACAATACCTGATCTAAAGCCAATGCCCTAACTGAAATTTTAGGAAGACATTGTCATAACAACTAGTGTCAGTTATCAGTCTAACTGTAATATTTTCTAATAACTGCATATGTCTGATGCTTTTGTCTGGCAAGCCAGATAATTTATTGCAACAATCTAATCATGACAAAATAAGCATCTAAATCAGTAATAAAAAAAGCATCCTGGTCTAAAAGTTCTCAGTGGACAGAAGGGATATAAACTCCTAAAATGGAAAAATGCATTCCGTACCACAGCAGCTCTTTGAGGTTCCATGGATAATTTCTCATCTGAGATGAGTCTAAACTACCACCTGCTTGCAGACATCACAAAATCATTCACATCTAGAGTTACCAAAACAGAATGGGCACCGTATGTAGTATGGGTGTGCATTCTTGATCATGCACTCGGTTTGTCTGGGCACCTAAAAATCGAAAGTGTGCGGAAATCACTTGTATGTGTATACATCTATGAATCAGCTCATGTAAAATCAATTTGTTCACTCAAACCAGTTCTAGGGTGCACACAATACACATACAAAAAACGAATAGCTGAACACAAAAAGCCGAAAATCAGAAAAAAGTGGCATAAAACAAACACGAAGCAAACATTTTTAGGCCATGAGCACTTCTAGTGTGTAGAGCAATATAGCATGGTCGATGGTGTCACAGGCTGCTGTCAAATCCGGTAGCACGGGACGTGCAGATCCAGCCCCCAACAGACACCACTGTGAACTGTCACTAAGGCTGTATCTATGGCATCACCCATACTAAAACCTGACCGCAAGCAAGCCATCCAGCCAGCCATTCATTTTTCTACACAAAGATGAAGCATGGAAAAATCTTTTTCCAAAATGTTAGCAAAAAAAGGCAAGCTTGCAATAGGCCAAAAACTATTCAAAATACTCACGGTAAAAACAGGCTTCTTTAACAATGGTTGAATGACTGCCTATTTCAAGCACGCCAGTGCCGAGCTCTCAAAAAATGATGTATTAATAATAAGCATCAGATCCTCAGCCAACTCCTTTCTGGCTCCTTTCACCAGCCGGGAAGGACAGTGATCTGAAGGACAAGCTGTAGCCTTCAAAGAACTCAAAATTTCTTGGACCTCACTAATATCTAGGGGTACAAAATAGTCTAAGATAGGTAATATTCCTTTAGTTTTCTCGCCTTCTCCCAAACCAGACCCTATTAAGGGGGCATTTTAGCATGAGCATCAGCAATTTTATCCCTTAAATATGTACACTTCCTTATTCCTTATGCTGGCAGACCAAGAACCAATTAAAACTAAGTATAACTTATGCCCTGAAGGATGTCTGATCCTCCCAAAAACCCAGAAATCTTTAGATAGAGTTCCAAGTGCTTCACATGGAGATTAAATCTCCTAAAATAACAATTCCAGAAGCATGCAGCATTACCTCACTAATGGATTCGCTCAACTCAGTAACAGAATGAATGCTGCCGAGCAGTGAGCGATAAATCACTAAAATAATTACATTCAGCCACTCAGAAAAAGCCCAAACTCATTCACTGACTACAACCTGAGACATCTAAAGGCCAATTTTTCATGAAAAAGATAACTTCCTCTCCTTCATATTCTAATCATTGTTGACAGATAAATAATGGGGGCATAACTGGCAGCATAGAAATCCCTCCCTCTCTTGAATCCAAGTCCCTGCAGCATACAGACAATCAATACCTTCATCGGGTACTAATCTTGAATTTGCCTCTAATAAATTGTGCATTTGCCAAAACTGCCATTTCGACCTGCTGAGCCATGGGCCCATGAAGTGCCTATACACACTAATATTAACTAATATTTTATTTACCAAATTATGGTGAGATCCTTTCAGCCAGTAAGAGCTACACCATCTCTTCTTGCTCAACCATAATGGGAATATTCTCAAAATAAGACATCATCTTAACAAAAATGTCACAATAATATAATCAAATGATACAGTATGCCAACTGTGTCAATGAATGGGCCAACAAAGGGGCCAGTCCCTCCAGTGTGCTCTTTTGGTGGTGTCCTGCTACCCCCATGGATGATGTCTAAATTCCTGCCCAAGCGGAAGTAATATCACTGTGGTCCCTGGCTTGAAGCTCCATCTCCAACACTCACACTGCTTGTGATTCAAGTGAACGTAACACTGTACAGAGGAGAGAAGGACCTAGAAGATCAGCCATAGGTCCCCTTTCCAGTAGGGAAGATGAAAAAGCAAGCATCTGTGGCTCCATGGGTGACAGCCTAAATACCCGCCCATGCCAAAATAACATCATACGTTTTCCCCAACCTGCAATCCTGGCCCCTAACACTCACACACACAACATCTGCAATTCAGGAGGTGACACCATCCAGGGAGGAGAGCAAGCCAAATGATCAGCTTTGTGTCCCTTATGCAGGCAGGTGACTGGAAAAAGCACGTAATGTTTTTCCATAGCACATTACATCATTTCTCCTTTCAAAAGCACTTAGTCATACCATACACCCTACTCAGTCTTTTTGATAGGTTAGGAGGTTAGGTGAGAAGAGTGTAGTACTCCATGTTAGTGTCAAGTCCACGGTGTTCTGTCAAGAGGTGGAGGTTAGGTTAGAAGAGTGTGGTACTCCGTCCACGGTGTTCTGTCAAGAGGTGGAGGTTAGGTGAGAGGAGTGTGGTACTCCGTGTTAGTGTCCAGTCCACGGTGTTCTGTCAAAAGGTGGAGGTTAGGTGAGAGGAGTGTGGTACTCCGTGTTAGTGTCCAGTCCACGGTGTTCTGTCAAGAGGTGGAGGGTAGGTTAGAAGAGTGTGGCACTCCGTGTTAGTGTCCAGTCCACGGTGTTCTGTCAAGAGGTGGAGGTTAGGTGAGAAGAGTGTGGTACTCCGTGTTAGTGTCCAGTCCACGGTGTTCTGTCAAAAGGTGGAGGTTAGGTGAGAGGAGTGTGGTACTCCGTGTTAGTGTCCAGTCCACGGTGTTCTGTCAAGAGGTGGAGGGTAGGTTAGAAGAGTGTGGCACTCCGTGTTAGTGTCCAGTCCACGGTGTTCTGTCAAGAGGTGGAGGTTAGGTGAGAAGAGTGTGGTACTCCATGTTAGTGTCCAATCCACAGAGTTCGGTAAAGAGGTGTGTTTTAAGCCTTTTTCCTTAGGTCTTGTATTGTTTGAGCTCATCGAATGAGTTCTGGGAGTGTTTTCCATAATGAAGGAGCAAGGAGGAGAAGGCTCTGTTGCTGGTTTGTTGTTCGGACTTTATTCTGTCTTTAGGAATGATGAGGAGGTTCTGGTTGATTGTCCTTCTTGTTCTGTGATCAGAAGCCTTGTTCACTAATGCCTTAAGGAAAGTAGCAGATTGGTTGTGTAATATCTTGAATGTAGTAGTAATAATTTAGTGTTTTGCTCTGAGCGATATGGGCAGCCAGTGGAGATGTTCAGGATAGGTGTGATATGCTGTGATCTGGATGTGCCAACTAGTATTCTGGCGGCAGTATTTTGTGGCATCTGTAAAGGGTATAGAGTTTGTTTAGGTAGACCTTGATATAATATGTTGCCATAGTCTAAGTGTGGAGTGATAATGGTTTGAAAGACTGTTCTGAAGTTGTTATAATCCAGTAGAAGTCGTAAGCTTTGTAGCATTCCCATCTTCATGTATGCTGTATTAGCCATTTTCTTTAGGTGTGCGAGCATGTTAAGATTCTGGTCAATAGTGACACTCAGATATTTGACCTCAGTTTTGATGGTGAACTCAGTATGGTTGATTTTTATTGATGCTAGGAGGGTGAAGTCTGGATCTCGCGTTACTAGAAGTATCTCAGATTTGCTGCTATTAACTGCCTGGTCCATGTTCACGTTCTTGTGCTACCACAGTGTAGCAGGCTATTATCTTTGAGTAATCTGGGTATTTTGTGGAGAATGCAGTGAAAAACATAATATCATCGGTGTATAGGTTATAGTGCACTTGGAATTTTCTTAGTATTGAGTGTATGGGTTGACTGTATATATTGAAGAGAAGGGCAGAGAGTGCTGAGCCCCATGGTATGCCTTTTCGTTGTTTGAAGCTATTTGATAGTTTTGTGCCCACTCAGACTTGACATTCCCGATCAGTGAAGTATGATTTGAACCATTCCAGTGTTATTCCAGTGAGGCCATTTTCCTGTAGTCTGGTTATTAGTAAGAGGTAATTTATGGAATCAATTGTGGCGGATATATCCAGGAAAAGCATGATGAAACCTTGCTTGGAGTTTACAGTACCTCTGATAAGTGTGTCAAAGAGGGATGTGAGTAGTGTATCAACACTATGATATGAATGGAAGCCATGCTGGTGGGGTCCAAGGGTGCATGGGTGCCGATGTGGTCTTGGAGTTGGCGTTGCACGACTTTTTCTATGATCTTGGCTATGAAAGGAATGTTAGATTTAGGTCTGTATGAGCTGGGAGAGGAAGGATCTAGTGTTTGTTTCTTTAATATGGATCTGACTGATGCCTTCTTAAGGAGATGAGGCATATATCCTTGTGATAATGAGGTGTGAACAATATTTTGAATGAAGGGAGAGAAGTCG